>CM028325.1:14940100-16146600 GCA_016647705.1 Eucommia ulmoides
ATAAAGCCCAAATTAGGCCCAAATGCCGATCAAGGCCTAATCCATCTCATCAAAGCAAGTGAATGGGTTTAGACATGAACTCAAATAGACCAAGGCTTGAGGACCACGAAATCTCAGCATATTTATTTTATTTATTAGTGTTTTATTTTTTAATTTAGTTATTTATTTGATAATTTGTAAGGCAAGATTGCCAATTTAGCCTTTTCCTTTTTAGATTAGGAATTAGTTATTTCCTTTTTAGATTAGGAATAAGGTTTCCTTATTTCTCTAGGATTCCTTAGTCCTCTAGGGTTTCTTTTTAGTTCTATTATGGCCGTCACTATTCATGTACTGTTCACGGACACTGTTCACGACTGCACTATTCACTAGCTAAGGTTTTTCTTTTATCTATTTAAGAGACTTGTATCCCATGAAAAACATTACATTACTTTGAATTAATAAAAATTGTGAGAGTTTTTTCTTTAGTTCTTCAGAGAACTTTTCTTGAACTTATCAAGAGTTTCTTGTGGCGTTCAAACTTATATCTTTGATTCGTGATTCATTATAATCATTGGGTCAAGATCATTATACCATTGGTTCGCGTTTCGTTCATAAACGTTGGGTCAAGGTAATCTATCTTTCAATTCCTGTATTTTTAGCTCGTTCAAAATCTGATTTAGTTTCGATCTTCGCGAAGAAACCCTAAGTTGGTTTTCAGGTCTCACTAATCCTTGGTGAGGTTCACATCAGGTAGATTCACATTTCCCGCCACGACAGCCCCCGCCTCAAGCTGCTTTCAGTCAAGCTCGAGCTCAGCCAGAGGCTGAGGTAGTGGTGGAGAGACGCCTAGCTGACATGGAGGCAGCCTTACAACAGATCCGGGGAACCAAGGGCCCGACCAGGCCTTATTCGGAGGTAAGATCTCCTTTCATTGGTGAAATTCTGGAAGAACCCCTGCCCGCGCGATACACCCACCCCCAAATGGTCTTCTATGACGGGGTCACTGATCCAGCAGACCACTTGTCCATCTTTAGGTCCTATATGGACCTACACACCACCTCAATAGTAATGAGATGCAAGGCATTTCCCCTCACCCTTACGGGGGCCGCAGGGGCTTGGTTTCGAACTTTGGCGCTAGCCTCCATCTCCAATTTCCACGAGTTAGAGCTACTCTTCCTTTCGCGGTTTGGATGATTGTGGCGTAGGCCAAAAACTATGGCCCACATCTTCGAAATCCAGGAGCTGCCCGATGAATCATTGGGGGATTATGTGGAGAGGTTTTACAAAGAGATCATCGGGTGTGATGAACTCAGCGACATGTTCGTAATGATCGTATTCATAGACGGCCTGAAGCATCGACGTCTCATGTATGACTTCTGTTTTAACCCAGCTCCTACTCTGGATGCCGCCCTAGAGAGAGGCACGAGGTTCCATAATGCTGATGAGCGGGAAGTAGCCTGGAAGGATCGAGGAAGAAGTCAAAAGAAGAAAGGAAAGGCTGAGGAAGGGCCGAACAAATATCATGGATCCAAAAGGCTACAGGCAGAAGGTAGGCTGGGGCCGTTGCCTGGGGATCAGAGACCATTCCCACTCTAGGGGAACCGCCAGCAGAGCTACACGCCACTCACAGTCTCGGTGGCCACCATCTTAGCTGAGAATACGGGGATGAATTTCTTTCCTCCTCCTCCACCCCCAGCGGAAAACCAATAGGAAGATCTATGGACAAATACTGTGAATTCCACAAAGACCGGGGACACTCCACCGAGAATTGTTTCTGACTCCGGGAAGAAATTGAGGCCCTCATTAGTAGGGGATACCTAGGTCGCTATGTTTGAAGAGACGACCGAGCTCCCAAAATAGAAGAGCACGACTCTCTCGACGAACATAGAGGTCGTAGAAGAAGGAGGAACATAAGTCACCCCCTTTTAGGTCAAAGGCGAGCAGGGGCGATGACGAACATAGGATTGATGGTGAGATTAACGTCATCCATGGCGAATTAGGGCTTGGGGGAGAGATCCTCTCCCCCAAGAAGAGGTATGAGCACAAAGCCAAGAGAAAAGTGAGTGAAGACGTCTTCGAGGTCAGCACGGTTGATGCTGCGGAACACAATGTTATTTCATTCAGCGAGGTAGACATCAGGGATATACATGTCCCTCATGACGACGCCCTCGTCATCGTGGCCCTCATCCATCACTACAAAATGGGGCGGATCCTGGTAGATGGTGGTAGTTCCGCTAATATTATCTTCAAATGGGCGTTTGAGAAAAGGAATGTGGACCCCAACGCGATAAAACCATCGACAACCCCTCTAGTCGGTTTTGGAGGGGATGTTGTGAACGTTACCGGGTGGGTCTCACTTCCCGTAACGGTCGGAGCCTATCCACGGACCTCCACTGTTTGGACCAAGTTTTTGATCGTGGACAGGCCGTCACCCTATAACGCAATCATGGGTCGTCCCACGGTGGTTGTCCTTAAGGCCATCTACTCACCATACCACCAATCGGTGAAATTCCCCACTGAGGGAGGTGTGGGAGTAGTGAAGGGTGACCAAAAGTCCTCCCGGGCTTGTGCTCGGAGGGCGTTGGAAAGAAAGAAATAGCAATCAAAGATAGAGCCAGGGCTCGGAGATTCAGAACTTATGGCTTTGGGTTAGGGACCAGTGTTTGTGCCCATCGATGATCCAAGAGAGGAGGAGGCCGGTCCCCGACCTCACGAGGAACTAGAGGAGATTTCTATACACCCAACCATCGAAGAATGAACTATCAGGATCGGTGCTAGTCTTCCATCCGAACAAAGGGATGAACTCATCCAACAGCTCCAACGAAATTACGACGTCTTTGCGTGGTCCCATGACGAGCTACCGGGTATTGATCCGAGCATGGAGATGCACCATTTTCACGCTGATCCACACCATCCTCCCGTGTGGCAAAAAAGACAAAAAATTTATCCGGAGCGCCAAAAGATAATTGAAGTAGAAATGGATAAATTGATCAACTCTGGCATCGTCGAAGAAGTCAAATTCCCAGACTGCTTGGCGAATGTGGTCCTGGCTCCCAAGGCTGGTAATAAGTGGCGTCTGTGCATTGATTTCAAAGACCTAAATAAAGCCTACCCGAATGACTTCTTCCCCCTGCCTAGGATTGACATCGTCATAGACGCCACAGTAGGGTATGAGCGCCTGAGTTTCCTCGATGCTTATGCCGGGTACAACTAAATCCCAATGTTCCCCCCTGATAAGAGCAAAACGTCATTTTTCACTGATAAGGGTACATATTGTTACAAGGTAATGCTGTTTGGCTTGCGCAACGCTGGAGCCACTTATCAACGACTGGTGAACAAAATGTTCAAGGAGGAGATCAGACGGATGATGGAGGTTTATATTGATGACATGTTGGTTAAGAGCTCGAAGGCCCCTGACCACACCCAACATCTCCACAACTGCTTAGAAAAACTCTAGGCTCACTGCATGGAGCTTAACCCAAACAAATGTATTTTTGGGGTTTTTGTGGGAAAGTTCCTGGGGTATATGGTCTCCTAGCGCGGCATCGATGCTAACCCCGATTAAATACATACGATCCTCGGGAAGGCCTCTCCTCGGAATAAGAAGGAGGTGCAGATGCTGACGGGGAGACTTGCTGCCCTCAATCGCTTCATATCTAGAGCGTCGGAAAAGTGTCTGCCATTCTTCAAAATGCTAAGAGGCAACGACAACTTTGGATGGACCGACGAGTGCGAGTCGGCTTTCCAAGCGCTCAAGGGTTATCTATCATCTGCTCCTTTGCTCAGTACCCCGAAGGAGGGGGAGACCCTGTACTTGTATATTACCGCATCTACGATGGCGGTGAGTGATGCTCTTATGAAGGATGACATCAGGGTCCAACACCCGATCTTTTACTCTAGCAGGATCCTCTCGGATGCCGAGATGAGGTATACTAAGTTTGAGAAACTAACTTATGCCCTACTGGTGGCTTCCCAGAAGCTGAAACAGTATTTCCAAGCCTACGAGATCGTCGTCCTCACGGACCAACCGATAAGGCAAATTTTAAATTCACCAGACATCTCAGGACGACTAATGAAATATAGCCTTGAGCTGGGTCAGTTTCATATCAAATATCTCCCTAGGACAGCCATCAAAGGCCAGGTTCTGGCAGATTTCATCGCTGAGCTCACATTTCCTGAGGACCCTGAGCCACCCACCACTCACCCGGAAGCTAAAAGGGTGGAAAGAGGGGACGTACCGGGGAACTCCAGCCCCGGTGCCCGTTCGGTGACGTGGAAGCTGTTCACCGATGGATCGTCCAACACCAGTGGTTGTGGAGCAGGAATGGTGCTCGTTACCCCAGGCAACGAAGAGATAGATTACGCCCTGAGGCTGGGGTTCAGAGCGGCTAACAACGAGGCGGAATACGAGGCTTTGCTGGCAGGGCTCTGCCTAGCCAAGAAGTTCAATGTGACGGCGTTGTCCGTCTTTTGCGACTCTCAGCTGGTCATTAACCAGGTCAACGGGGAATATTTGGCAAGAGATCCTAGTATGACTGCGTATCTTGAGAGGGTCAAAACCCTAATGGAGAAATTCAAAAAAGTCGATGTGTCAAAATACCACGGGACGAGAACCTGCACGCCGATGCCTTGGCGAACCTTACCTCGGCAATAGCATTAACCCTAAAGCGAAGTGTGCTAGTTGAGTATCTGGATGTTTCGAGCACAACAGTTTCTGACCAGGTGGCTTTGATCTGTGAGCGCAGTGACCATCCCACTTGGATGGACCCCATCCGTCGATATTTAGAAGACGGAACGCTCCCCGACAACCGCAACGAAACAAGAAGGATGTGATACAGATCGGCCAGATATTACATTCTGGACAGGGTCCTTTATCAATGTTTCTTCTCTGGACCATACTCTCGGTGCCTACGGCGGGAAGAGGCCTATTATGTTATGAGAGAGACCCATAAGGGAGTCTGTGGCAACCACTTGGGGGGCAGGGCCCTGGCTGGAAAACTCCTCTGCCAAGGGCATTTTTGGCCAAAAATGCTGGAAGACGCGAGTGAGTTTATGAAAAAATACGACAAATGCCAACGTTTCGGTCCCCACTCTCATCTACCGCCAACGACCATGGTGCCCATGGAACGCCGACCATCTCAAACAATACCACTATAGGACTGAGGTTATTTTGTAATCATTTTATTTGTATACCAAGTATTAAGTATTTTGATGATAATATAGTGGCTTTTCCAAAAAAGCAATTTATTACTTAAACGGGTCTTCTAGTACACTAAGCTACCTAAGTGGCTGACCGAACGTGTCACGTTGCAACCAGTAGCATGAGCAGTAAGACTACTCCTACTACAGGCTGGGGGGTAGGGTGGTCATAATCGTGACAATTAGTCACCAAAACGAATCCACAACATATTTGAAGTTGTAAGCGTTGAACTAAGGTTTGTGATGACTCGACACGTGTACAAAATTGTGGGATCGTGAAAGTGTAAGGGTCTACAACCCTGTTCCGAGCACATAAGTGGATTCATGACCACTTATCCGAGTTGCGGCAAAGGGTCGAAGCAAATCGCCTACTACATCCTAAAGGAGGGGAAGGCGAAAAGGAATTGAAAACAAATGCTCAAAAATTTGTTGTGTTGTATTCCACAAAAAAAAATAGGGCTTACATCGGTGGGGTTCTTGCCCGTATATACTGTCAATGTATATATATATATATATATATATATATATATATATATATATATATATATATATAAGGATGAGTACAAGAAGAGTTCAACAAAATTCAAAACAATTTTTTTTTCCAAGTCTTTAAAAAAGGTCGAGCTGAGGACCTATTCTTCCCCAGAAACACCTTTGACGTCCACAACATCGACATTGGTATCTTCATCGCCCTCGGCTTTCTCGCCACCAGCTCCTTCAGCACCGGCCTCGTGAATTGGATTCTCGGAAGCCCCCTCGACTGGCCACTCCACCGCCAACTCACCTTGTTGGGAAAATTCCATCCCAACACCCGAGCAGTCGAACTCTGGATGATGGCTCTGAAGGAAGCGGATCGTGGCCTTGTGACCATCATCCATGAATTTAGCAGTAAGCTTGTACTTTAGATTTTTGAATTCTTCGTTGGATTTTTAATCCTCAACGGCTTTCTGCTCTGCTCGACGAATGGCCTTCCCTCTCTGCTGCTCTTCTTTCTTGAGTTTCTTCTCCAGCTCCTCCACCATCTTCTCTAGGTTGACCTTCTGTCTCTCAAAGTCGTCCCGTTCTTTGGTAACAAGGACGTGCCTGGCTTGTAGGCCCTGCTGGGCTTGGGCGGCAAGCTGAAGGTCGTCGGTCAAGCGGTTCACCTTTACCTCGGCAACATTCTTCTTGGACCTCAGCATGGCCTCCTCCATGGTGCTCTCAGAGATCCGGTAAAAAACCACCGACATCCGAAGCATGCACTGCGTGAGGACGAGAATTTTATCACACTTAGAAAAATTTAGCCGCAAAAAGCGAAACGAAAAATAAATTGTGAGAGAGTATTACCAAGACTTGATCACAGATGGCCTGGCGCATCAGGTTTCCGGTGCTCTCCCCCTCCATCAGTTTCTTATCATTAGGAGGCGTCATGCAATGGAGATAGCCCATCATCACCTCAGGGATCTTCAGTAGCGTACGATCTACCGACAGCTCGGTGTTCGCCACCCCGAAGAAAGATCCATCAACAGTCAGCTCGAATGAGGCTCCGGGCACAAACCTCGCTCTTTTCGAGGACTTATGCTTCTCCTAGTGAGCCTTTCTCTTTCTCTTGTCGAAATGGCGAGGAGAAGAGTCACCACTCAAGGTTTGCATAGATTGTCGGGAACCCGACTTGGATTGGGGTGTGTCCTGGATAACGACGCCCGGCAGGGCGGGTGAGCGACTCCGGACTGGCGTCCCGGGAAGTCGTGCGGGTTGGACAACTTGCAATCTTCTTGCATGTACGGAACCAGTCACCTTCTCAGCTTCGGCAGCTTCCTTGGCCTTCTTCTCAAGAAGCTTCTACACTGCCATCACCTTGTCCATAGTTGCAATATTCAACAAGATTTTTAGAAATTCTTCCGTCCAGGCCGGCAGCATCCGGTTTTATACAAGAATAAATGCGTGAATCGAGCGTAACACGCGTAAAATTACCAAGTATGAATGGTAGCGCAAGAAATATACGCCGCTACTTACTCTCGCAAGTATACGAGGTCTAAGTTTTAGTATAGTGTGATCGTTAAGATCAGGTTTTCGTATCCACAGGGATTGTTGTCGTTACTATCGAATACCACGTTTGTCGTGACCTAATTTTATCTAGGCGAAAAACAAATGTAATTAATTAATTAAACTAATACTAATATATCCTAAATTAACTACACTATTATGCTAATATGTTTTAGGGTGAAGAATTGTATAGGGATTAACGTGTTTACAAATACGTGTTCGATTCCGATTTACTGACGTTTACGTTGTTCGACCTATTTGACAACCTCGATACGTAAACTCCACCGCCACCTCTTCTGAGTGTAAGATGGGAGAATACATGATTTTGAGTCAACGAAGAAGTCCCCTTCAACGTCTTAACAACCCTAGGTCACGTGAGTCTCGCCTTGCGTCATTGATTGCACACAATCCAACTCCCTCCCGGGTTATTGGATCGTCGCGTTGTATTTACCCTATCGACAATCTCCGTTCTAAAACTCCCTCGCCACCTCTTCCGAGTGTAAGACGAGGGATATAACGCAACTTTGAGTTAATGAAGAGGTCCCCCTCAACGTCTTAACGACCCTAGGTAGCGTGTGTCTTGCCCCACGTCATCGATTGTCTACGATTCAAACCCCGACCGGGTTATAGAATCGTGGCGTTTGTTTACCTTAATCTGAATCCGGGGTTTTGTCAAAACCCCGTATTCTTCATATATCAATCCAAGCATAATAAACAAATAATACGATAAATACAATCAAACTACGAAGAACAATCATAAACGAAACACCGAAATCGTTCAAACAACGTATTTATAAATATTAGGTTAGTCCCTACTACAATCCATATTTAACTCGGGGCCATAGCCGCATATACAATGAAATAACGAGCTAAATATGCTCACATGCTCCTAAGATAAAGAAATAAGGAAAAACGATCGAAGAACTTAGCCTCGTCCGAAGATAAACCTCTAAGAACGCTCAACGATCGATTCGCCATCTTCTCCACTTCGGGATGCGAGCTCCACACCTAAAATCCCTAACCTTTGGCTTAACTATAGCCTAAGGGGCTAAAAAATGCAAGAAAGAGGAGAGAGATCCGGCCAAAGGGGAGGAGAGGGGATATTTATAGCAAAAATATCCTAAAAATATCTAAAGGCTGTGTAGGGCAAATCCGCCTAGGCGGGGTTAGGTCGGTTAAGTCTGATCACCTGGGCGGTGAAGTAGGCGGTGGACCGGAGAACATTCTGTTGAAATTCCACCTAAGCGAAGAAAACTTTGCCTAGGCGAGTGGCTGTCAGTAGCCCTTCTTCGTCCTCTGCTTGATTTTCGCCTAAGCGGTATAATTTTCGCTCAAGCGGTCGTCCGTCAGTAACATTTTGCTCTTCTCTGCATCTTCACCGCTTAAGCGGTGGTCTGGACGCTTAAGCGGTGGGCCTGTTTCGTCTTTTAACCTCTGAGCTTGTTTATCCACCGTAACTTCGAACCGCTTTGGTTCGATCTCATCATTTTAGCTCTAGTTTCCTATCTTTTTGACCCACACACCTGAGTTATACAAAAAGTATAAATACTAATTAAAACATAATAAAAATAACTATAAATATATTCGAAAATTAACTAATTAGGATTGGAAATAGATAGGTTTTTCACACCTATCAATACCCCCAAATTCAGAATTTGGCTAGTCCTCGAGCCAAACACACACACTAAAATGAAAAATACACAAACGGAAATGAATAACAAACAACCTAAAAACAATCTAAACATAACAATACGCGAGTTTTGACTTCTTCTAACGGCCTATTTATTTTTCCCTCAACAACCCCCAGTTATATCGAGTTTAGGTGGTAACACACAGCATGTAATGTTCTAGAATTTTGATATGCAATAATGGTGAACGCTATTCTAGATCCTGTAAACGTGTTAGTGCGAGACTCAATAATATAACTATATAACAATCGGATTGGATTATCCACCAACAAAATTGATGAGTTAAAGATTTCCATAAGCAGGATTGGGGTCCACTCTCCACTAATGTAGGTTTAGTAGTTCATGAAGATCATTAGGACTTGGTTCGATTAAGGTTAATTTGGCCAAGGGTAATTTGGAATAGAAAACAGGTTAACGTTGTTAACTTAACGTTATCCAAGGCTCAATGCTTAGCACATTCACTCTCGAATCCCCATAGAAAGATTGGAAAACAATCCCGAACATGCATTTAAGAACAACGTACTCACTTGTAAAAAAGAAACGGAAATAAAAACCGTATTTACATTTGATTTTTTTTTTCTATTTTTTTTCAACGAACACACCCCCAAACTTATTTGATTGTTACAATTGAAGGGGTGTGTGAAATACAAATAAAAAATGACAAGTGAGTACTCAAATACCGAACCAATTAGAAGTTCGCCCTAAACCCAACCGCTCACATCAAGAAGCCTTTGCAACGGCTAATTTGATTCACTCAAATGTGCCTTTAAATTCAGCGATTAAGGGCTGGAAGGAATTTAATTGGCCGTGGTATTGGTTTATGTGTTTTGAATTGAATTTGCATTTAGGCTTCGACAGGGTAACGAGGGATAAACGTATATCAAGGTAAGCTTCAAAGGCTCAAGCGACAAAGAGAATGCCTAAATCACGTCTCCTGAACTACCTCACCTAGGATTTCGCCTCAAGCTTCCCCTTAATCAAGTTCTAGAATCCTTAATGTGTCATGAATTTGGCCTATCGATAATCGTCCTCAAATCAATTGAATAACTATACATTGAGTCTATGTGCCCGTGCAAATTAGGATCTACAATAATTTTGACCAAAACGCATAATCAAGCACACAGAATCACACATGCATGGGTATTACCCTTGACTTCGAAAACAACCAGGGGTAATTTTCATCATCGGGTAACGGCCCATATGAATGCAAAACTCAACATATAAACAACAACACAAAAACATAAACACATTCTAACCTAAACACACATGCAATACGGAAAACAATAACACATAAACTAACAATACTACATACTACACTTCACCCCCAAACTCAAAGTAGACAGTGTCCTCAGCGATCCCAATCATCATTCTTCAACATATGAAATTTAAAGCATGCTGATGAAGGGTGTTTAGAACACTTACCTGGGAGGCGAGAGGATCTCACCTCCGAATTAAGTCGGATATGATGGATTTAACTTATTTGACCTTGGGTTGCCTCCCAAGTAGCGCTTGGTTTAATGTCCTTGGCCCGACATTCAGAATGCCCTCAAGATTGGCAAGGTTTTGCTTTGGATGACTCAATCTCTCAACGAAACGCCTTACCGGCTTATGTGCTTGGCCAAGCACAGTAAACGGCTTGGAATCCCGTTGAGAGGGATGCATCAATACCCGTCGATCTAATATCGCCTAGTACCCTGCATAAGAAACAAAAACAAAACTACAAACAAAAATTATATACAAAGAAATGCCTAAAATAAAATTAGGTTATTTACACACAATATCGACAATGAACGACATTGCCAATCCCGGCAATACAAAACACTTGCTTCTCTTATCTAAAATTTAAGTCCAGAGCCGTTACCGCGTTTTTCCGATAATAACATCAAAACAATCCCTGGCAACGGCGCCAAAAACTTGGTAGTGCGAGAAATATACGCCGCTACTTACTCTCGCAAGTATACGAGGTCTAAGTTTTAGTATAGTGTGATCGTTAAGATTGGGTTATCGTATCCACAGGGATTGTTGTCGTTACTATCGAATATCGTGTTTATCGTGACCTAATTTTATCTAGGCGAAAAACAAATGTAATTAATTAATTAAACTAATACTAATATATCCTAAATTAACTACACTATTATGCTAATATGTTTTAGGGTGAAGAATTGTATAGGGATTAACGTGTTTACAAATACGTGTTCGATTCCGATTTACTGACGTTTACGTTGTTCGACCTATTTGACAACCTCGGTACGTAAACTCCACCGCCACCTCTTCTGAGTGTAAGACGGGAGAATACATGACTTCGAGTCAACAAAAAAGTCCCTCTCAACGTCTTAACGACCCTAGGTCACGTGAGTCTCGCCCAGCGTCATTGATTGCACACAATCCAACTCTCTCCCGGGTTATTGGATCGTCGCGTTGTATTTACACTATCGACAATCTTTGTTCTAAAACTCCCTCGCCACCTCTTCCGAGTGTAAGAAGAGGGATATAACGCAACTTTGAGTCAACGAAGAGGTCCCCCTCAACGTCTTAATGACCCTAGGTAGCGTGTGTCTTACCCCACGTCATCGATTGTCCACGATTCAAACCCCAACCGGGTTATAGAATCGTAGCGTTGTTTACCTTAATCCGAATCTGGGGTTTTGTCAAAACCCCGTATTCTCTATTTGTCAATCCAAGCATAATAAACAAACAATACGATAAATACAATCAAACTACGAAGAACAATCACAAACGAAACACCGAAATCATTCAAACAACGTATTTATAAATATTAGGTTAATCCCTACTACAATCCATATTTAACTCGGGGCAATAGCTGCATATACAATAAAATAACGAGCTAAATATGCTCACATGCTTCTAAGATAAAGAAATAAGGAAAAACGATCAAAAAACTTAGCCTTGTCCGAAGATAAACCGCTAAGAACGCTCAACGATCGATTCGCCGTCTTCTCCACTTCGGGATGCGAGCTCCACACCTAAAATCCCTAACCCTTGGCTTAACTATAGCCTAAGGGGATCAAAAATGCAAGAGAGAGGAGAGAGATCTGGCCAAAGGGGGAGGAGAGGGGATATTTATAGCAAAAATATCTTAAAAATATCTAAAAATATCTAAAGGCTGTGTAGGGCAAATCCGCCTAGGCGGAGTTAGGTCGGTTAAGTCTGATCGCCTAGGCGGTGAAGTAGGCAGTGGACTGGAGAACATTCTATTGAAATTCCGCCTAAGCGAAGAAAACTTCGCCTAGGCGAGCGGTTGTCAGTAGCCCTTCTTCGTCCTCTGCTGGATTTTTGCCTAAGCAGTATAATTTCCGCTCAAGCGGTCGTCCGTCAGTAACATTTTTCTCTTCTCTGCATATTCACTGCTTAAGCAGTGGTCTGGACGCTTAAGCGGTGGGCCTGTTTCGTCTTTTAGCCTCCGAGCTTGTTTATCCACCGTAACTTCGAACCGCTTTGGTTCGATCTCATCATTTTAGCTCCAGTTTCCTATCTTTTTGACCCACACACCTGAGTTATACAAAACGTATAAATACTAATTAAAACATAATAAAAATAACTATAAACATATTCGAAAACTAACCAATTAGGATTGAAAATAGATAGGTTTTTCACACCTATCAATGAACAATTGACATAGCAGAAAATTCCTTACCGTTATCTGAGTCGGAGGAAATCGGGTCTGGCTGAGACGTCCGGTGGTGAAAAACAGAAGGCTGTAAAGAGTTGAGAGGCGATCAGGGTGTTCACGTCCTTGAAAGCGGTCCTCAAAATCTTGTCTCTCTGCTCGGCTCCGGTCTTTTCTTCTTGGGCGGCTCTTTAGCTGCAGAAAATCATGAAGACAAGGGTATTAATGTACAGGCAATGGTAAAGCCAAAAAACAAAACACTCCCCCTAAGGGGCTGCAGCCTTACCAACTTTTCCCCATTCCATTTGGAGGGGATACCTTCCTTCTTCTTCCAAGTCGGATTGCCAACCGCTCCCTCCGATATAGAAAAACTAGGGCTTCCATCGATGGATGGAAGAGTCCAGGTCCTTCAGGAAAGTTGACCTGGAAGAACAGAGCCTTGAAGAGCTTAGTGCTCGGCTCGAGTCCCTCGGCTTGGAAGATGATATTCGAAGCCACCAGGGCCCTTATACCGTTCGGAGCAATTTGTGACGGACACAAAATAGTACTCCTCACAGATGGCCCTGATCTACCAGTGGAGGGAAAAGCGAAGACCCGCCTCCAGCTGTTTCCTATAGACTGTCATGAATCCAGCTGGTGGCATACAGGCCCAATCATCGGGCCTAGGAACAATGGTCGTGACCTCTTCCGGGATGAAAAATTCGCTCTGACAGAAGAGGATGGATTCTTCGGTCATGGTTATTTTGGTTTTCCATACCGAACTCGAGGGCGGGACTTTTATGAACAGTTTTTTTGGCACGGCGTTATGCACCTCGTTTTCACGAAGTAACTTGGGAATAGAGACGCCGGTATGGATCTCCACCACTGTAACGGTTTCGAGAGGGACCCCGACCCCAGCGTCAAGTGATGTAGATGCCCCACCGCTCTTGTCGGCACGGCTCACCATGAATGCACGGTCTTCCAGGCATGATTGGATAGCACCACTTGTTTCGTGGATCTTGGCCATAGCGCTCGAAGAGGCGTCTCCCAGAGCAGGACGCCTCTCCACCCTAAATTGAGGGGAACTGGAGGACGACCGGTTCGAGGAGCCAGACCCCGAGCCAGCAACAGAGCCAAAAGTCGAAAAAGAAGAATGAGAAGGGGACCCCGACATTTTGTTCGGACAAAGGAAAAAAAAAAAAAAAAAAAGGTACCAATGCCAAGGAGGAAGAATGAGCTCTGGAAATTACGCAAGTGCCAAATGAAAGGTAGGAGCCACCATTTATAAAAGGATAGTGTACCTAGATGAAGGGTCGCAAAGGCCAACGGCTGGGGATGCCTTGATTTAAACGCCACTGCCACGTGGAACCCATCCAACGATAGTGGCATGGCCTATCACATAAGTCAGATTGGGGGGGCACGTGTGGCGCGTTTTCCACGTGTGATGGGGAAGGCTCTCAAACTTCCTACCCTCAAAAAATTCTAAGGTATGCCAAATGGCCGAGCTTACGACCCTACGGGCTCTCAGCTCGAACAAAATCAAAAGGGGGAAGGCTCTCAAACTTCATACCCTCAAAAAATTCTAAGGCATGGAAAATGGCCGAGCTCACGACCCTACGTACTCTCAGCTTGGACAAAATGAAAAGAGGGAAGGCTCTCAAACTTCCCACCCAAAAAAATTCTTAGGCATGCCAAATGGCCGAGCTCACGATCCTACGGGCTCTCAGCTCGGACAAAATTAAAAGAGGGAAGGCTCTCAAACTTTCCACCCTCAAAAAATTCTAAGGCAAGCAAAATAGCCGAGCTCACGACCCTACGTACTCTCAGCTCGGACAAAATCAAAAAGGGGAAGGCTCTCAAACTTCCCACCCTCAAAATATTCTAAGGCATGCAAAATGGCTGAGCTCACGACCCTATGTACTCTCAGCTCGGACAAAATCAAAAGGGGGAAGACTCTTAAACTTCCCACCCTCAAAAAATTATAAGGCATGCCAAATGGCCGAGGTCACGACGCTACGGGCTCTCAGCTCGGACAAAATCAAAAGGGGGAAGGCTCTCAAACTTCCCACCCTCAAAAAATTCTACGACATGCAAAATGGCCGAGCTCATAACCCTACGTACTCTTAGCTCGGACAAAATCAAAAGGGGAAAGGCTCTCAAACTTTCCACCCTCAAAAAATTCTAAGGCATGCAAAATAGCCGAGCTCACGACCCTTCGTACTCTCAGCTCGGACAAAATCAAAAGGGGGAAGGCTCTCAAACTTCCTACCCTAAAAAAATTCTAAGGCATGCAAAATGGCCGAGCGCACGACCCTACGTACTCTCAGCTCGGACAAATCCAAATGGGGAAGGCTCTCAAACTTTCCACCCTCAAAAAATTTTAAGGCATACCAAATGGCCGAGCTCACGACCCCACGGGCTCTCAGCTCGGACAAAATCTAAAAGGGGAAGGCTATCAAACTTCCCACCTTTGAAAAATTCTAAGGCATGGAAAATGGCCGAGCTCACGACCCTACGGGCTCTCAGCTCGGACAAAATCAAAAGGGGAAAGGCTCTCAAACTTCCCACCGTCAAAACAAATTCTAAGGCATAAAAAATGGCCGAGCTTACGACCTTACGGGCTCTTAGCTCGGCCACTTTCACAAAGGGGGAGGCTCTCCAACTTTTTACCCTTGAAAAATTCTAAGGCAGTAAAAATGGCCGACCTCACGACCTGACGTGCTCTCAGCTCAGCCACTTTCAAAAAGGGGGAGGCTCTCCAACTTCTCACCCTTGAAAAATTCTAAGGTAGTGAAAATGGCCAACCTCAAGACCTGACGGGCTCTTAGCTCGGCCACTTTCAAAAGGGGGAAGGTTCTCAAACTTCCTACCCTAAAAAAATTCCAAGGCATCAAAATTGGCCAAGCTTATGACCCTACGGGCTCTCAGCTTGGCCACTTTCAAAAAGGGGGAGGCTCTCAAACTTTTCACCCTTGAAAAATTCTAAGGCAGTGAAAATGACCGACCTCACGACCTGACGGGCTCTCAGCTCGGCCACTTTAAAAAAGGGGGAGGCTCTCCAACTTTTCACCCTTGAAAAATTCTAAGGTAGTGAAAATGGCCGAGCTCACGAGCTGACGGGCTCTCAGCTCGGCCACTTTCAAAAGGGGGAAGGCTCTCAAACTTTTCACCCTAAAAAAATTCTAAGACATGAAAAATGGCCGATCTCACGACTTGACGGGCTCTTAGCTCGGCCACTTTCGAAGAGGGAAGGCTCTCCAACTTTTCACCCTGCAAAATTCTAAGGCGTCGAACATGGCCGAGCTCACGACTCTATGGGCTCTCAGCTCAGCCACTTTCAAAAGGGGCAAGTCTCTCCAACTTTTCACTCTTGCAAAATTCTACGGCGTGGATAATGGCCGAGCTCCCGACCTGACGGTCTCTCAGCTCCACCAATATTTAACACATGAAAGACTCCAAATTCTCACTTACCACCGCCGCTTCAATCGTACTGCAGACCTGCCGAACAGAAGAAAATGTCTTCTCATCAGCCCAGACCCTACTCTTTACCCTCTTTCTTACCGCCGTTCTTCCCTCCAGGGGTCCATGGTGTGCCGCTTTTGCATTTTGTGACCGTCTTTCCCTACTACTACCTGCTTGCTCCTTCAAAATCCCGAGGCCGTCATGTTTCACTCTTGCCCTCGGGACTTGGGAGGGCAACTGATATAGGGGAATCTCGTCAGGTACACCACGTGGTCAAAATCTGTCCAATTATAGAAGAGCGGTCGGGATGAGAGCTGAAATCCCCTCAATACCGAGTTGGGATGCTCCCCAGCCGAGCTGAGGGTCGTCTCAGTGAAGAAATCTGGACCGACAAGCTGAAATCTGACCTACCGAATTGACGGGCTGAGGCACCCTTTGCTCGCCACCTCCGCACTCGGGAGTTCACCGGGCCGTTGTGAGGTTCTAGCCCATGGGCCTCTACTTATGGGCTCAAAAGCCAGCCTAAACGTTTAGAGGGCTAACCTGCCTGCTCATTCGCTGTCCAATGGATTATGTTAATTAACCTGAGTTGGCCCCCTAATTTCGCGGCACTAATAAAACACTGGCGCCTATAAATACACCGAGACACCCACTGCCCAGAGGTACGTGACTATTACTGAACTCAATAAATAGAAATTCAAATAAAATTTCATGCACAATACCATCTTCATCGGCCTTGCAATAAAAACTGTGAGGTTGTGAGCGTAAGCTCAGTAAAATTTTAACCCCTTACTAAGTGCATTTAATCAATCCCTAGATAAACACATAGACATGTTTCCCACATAATTTTTCACATAATAATCCTAAATATTTAATGAAAACTAACGATTAAAAATTAACAATAACTTTAGCATGAATCACATAATAAAGAGAGAAATTAAATAAAAATATTAAAAAAAGTTAGAAATTCTACATGAAATCCAAAACCGAAATCCAAACCCAACTATTATTCTCGCTCTAAAAACATTCAAAGATTTGAAATTTTAACTCTTTTTATATCTTTGCGCGCGCGCGCGCGCATACACAGACACAGATATATATATATATATATATATATAAATTCCTAACTATGCATTATTTATTTTATTTTATTTTTATTTATTTATTTACACTAATCATCCCTCTTGAATTTAAGAAAATATTAATTATATCATAAAACTTTTAAAATTATATTTTAAATAACACAATAGTCCTAAAATTTTGAAAAATTAATTTAAAATTAACATTTAACCACCCAAAATTATCAAATATATATTTATACCATAAATTTTCATAATATACAAAATTACCCAAAAATTATTAAATTTATATAAAATAATATTTTCAAAATATAAGTTTCTCAAGCTAATACAATCTACCCCTTTAAATAAATTTTGTCATCGAAATTTCATTCAAAATAATAACAATTCAGAATCGTACAGCACATTTATGTTAGCCATACTCGATTCAAGAACAATTATTTTCTGTGTAGGGTTTGGTAACCGAAAGTCACCAATCCATGTTTCACCAAAATTCATACTACGTATCGCCACTTCCGCATTTATAGTGATCGGTAACACCTAACACATATAACCAATTGTCAAAAAATCTTATGTCTTTAATACTTTCGTTACGCTATTCTGATAAAAATAGGAATTAAAATATCTCTATATTTATAACCAACAAATATATATATATATATATATATAAATTCTTAACTATGCATTATTTATTTTATTTATTTTTATTTATTTATTTACACTAATTATCTCTCTTGAATTTAAAAAAATATTAATTATATCATAAAACTTTTAAAATTATATTTTAAATAACACAATAGTCCTAAAATTTTGAAAAATTAATTTAAAATTAATATTTAACCCCCCAAAATTATCAAATATATATTTATACCATAAATTTTCATAATATACAAAATTACCCAAAAATTATTAAATTTATATAAAATAATATTTTCAAAATATAAGTTTCTCAAGGTAATACAATCTACCCCTTTTAAATAAATTTTGTCATCGAAATTTCATTCAAAATAATAACAATTCAGAATCGTACCGCACATTTATGTTAGCCATACTCGATTCAAGAACAATTATTTTCTGTGTAGGGTTTGGTAACCGAAAGTCACCAATCCATGTTTCATCAAAATTCATACTACGTATCGCCACTTCTGCATTTGTAGTGATCGATAACACCTAACACATATAACCAATTGTCAAAACATGGTGCACTTTGGTTGGTAACACCTAACACAAATAATCAATTGTCCAAAAATCTTATATTTCTCAATACGTTCGTTGTGTTACTCTGATAAAAATAAGTATTAAAATATCTCTATATTTATAACCAACAAATATATATGTATATTTTTAAAAATATAATGGTCATCTCATTTGGATTGGGTCTATCTCAATTTCAACAAGTCCATGACCTTAATAATTTTTCCCACTTGGCATGATATTTCAAGTCCACTGCCATATCCCATAGCCAATATTGATCAATTTCATCCCACATCCGAATCAACATGTTCGCAACTAGTATCATAATCAGTAGATAGTCTAATTCTTTATTGACTGTCTCGTGAGACTAAAAATAATCAATTCCAATATCCACATTAAAATCTCAATTTAATTCCATAATCTCGTTGACGTTTCCTCAAAATATCAATACAACCCAAACTTCAAATAACGAATTTTTTGAAATATGTCTGAAAACATATATAAATACCTCTAAACTACATAAATAAGGTCCTAAAACACATAAGGATGTCTTAACCACATAAATACATTTCAAAACACATAAATCTGTGTTAAACTACAAAAATTAAATACGTCTTAAATATACAAATACGTCTCAAAACACATATATAAGTTTCAAAAATTCAAAACTCACATAACATGTATATAAAATATTACATAAAACCTCCCACTTGAATTTCTAAAATATCATTTAAACTCAAAGTAAAAATTAACGTAAAAAATATATAAAACTATTATATAAAGCCTCTCATGAGTCTCAACAATTATCCCACACTCTGACCCTACTAATCGCTAATAGTGGACCGATATCTATCTGAATATTTTATCGGTGTACTGCCTCATAATACAAAAAGAATTTATGGATCAAATATATATATATATATATATATATATATATATATATATATATATATATATATCAAAACTCATTTTCAACAAATATTACCACACTGGGAAGTATCAATATTCCACAAATATCATAGAACAACCGAATTTAAATCAACGGATCAACTAATTTTATATAATAAAATATCGTACTTCCTTATTAGTTATATGATTGTTTTACCTCACGATCCGGATTTATCATATCAACTACTTGCAAAACTTACCCTCCTGGTAGGTCTCAATGCAATATATTATATTCAATTCCATATTCAACTTATCCTATTATATCAACATTAGATTTTTATCACTTGAAAGATTTGCCCTCCTGTCAAGTCTCAACACAACATATCATAATAAATTTCATATTAAACTCCACCATATTATATCGTCAATACCATATTCAACTCTGCTATATTATATCGTATTCAACTCCACTATATTAATAATCAACAACATGTGGTAAAAAGTACCATATCATACCGATAATCATCGTCAACAACAAGAATATATATCAACTATCTGTAGGACTTGTCCTCCTGACATGTCGCAACACAACGTTCTACATGACATGCCCTCCAATAATATCACGCAAGACATTTCTTCTTGATGAAACAACTATGACACAGTAGGATAATAAAAACTATTTTTCACCTTTAAAATTTTACTTGATCCAGTTAACATCATAAAACTGTCCATTTTTATCAACATTTTTTAAAAAAAAAATTAAAATAATATAATTTGAGAATTTATATAAAAGACAGTAAACAACTTTTTAAACCGATAACCCTATGGTCAACGATTAACACGATACTCACCAAATCTTACTTAACTTACTATTAGCTCCCCCCTCCTCCCACCCCGGCCTTTTTTTTTTTCCACAAATATTGGAAACATTTCAAGCAACTGCAAGAGCATTGTCGATAGAGATTTTGCGATTAAAGAACCCCCCCCCCCCCCTAAAAAAAAAGGCTTTGTAAAATAGGCTAAAACATTTAGTACTGATCATTATTGGGCGTTGGCACCAAAAACCTCTAAAAACAAGACAACTAATTCATAATGAAGACACAAACAATATTTGAAACTTAAACCAACTAATTCTCTAATGCAGATGATCATTAATCCAAGTTCTTATACTCTAATGTCATCTTTGACCAGTAAATGAGACAAACCCCCAGTAACAATGCATATTGGTAACAATTATATTAATTTTATTGTCATTGGTTCTATTATTTTTGGCTGTGATACCACTTTGTAACGACCTGTTTTTTAGGGCCGCCACTCGGTCTCTTAAAGAAAATTAATACTAAAACTGAATAATCAGTATTTTATCTTATAAAAATCTAGATTTTTTTTTTTCAAATTACGACAATAATTATAATTATCGATTTATGGAGTTAATTTTACAACAATAAATAATAAATACAACTATTACAAATTAAATAAAAATTCAAATAAAATTTAATGCGCAACACTATATTCATCGGCCCTACAATAAAAATTGTTGGGTTGTAAGCCAAAACTCAATAGAATTTAAAACCTTTTACTACGTTCATTTAATCAATCCCCAGATAAACACATAGACACATTTCTCACATAACTTTTTACATAATAATTCTAAATATTTCATGAAAACTAACAATTAAAGATTAACAACAACTTTAGCATGAATCACATAATAAAGAGAGAAATTTAATACAAATATTAAAAGAGTTAGAAATTTTATCTGAAATCCGAAGTTGAAATCCAAATCGAACTATTATTCTCACTCCAAAAATATTCAAAGATTTGATTTTGATATTGTAACTCTTCTTTTATCTTTGCATATATATATAACACATGTCACTTTACACATACACACACACATATGGTGTAGGAATGTTGCCTTAGGAAGGCAACGATTCCTAGTTATGTATTATTTTATTTTTATTTATTTATTTACGCTAATCATCTTTCTTGAATTTAAGAAAATATTAATTATTTTTCAAAACTTTTAAAATTATATTTTAAATAACACAGTAGTCCTAAAACTTTAAAAAATTAATTTAAAATTAATATTTAACCCCCCTAAAATTATCAAATATATATATTTATACCATAAATTTTTATATTATACAAAACAACTCAAAAATATTAAACTTATATAAAATAATATTTTCAAAATATAAGTTTCTCAAGGTATTACAATATGTATGTATGTATGTGTATATATATATATATATATATATATATATATATAATATCTCATAGGATACACCCTCTTGTCGAGACTGCCATACCAATATAATAATAAAATATCGTACTTTCACATTCAACATTTTATTTGATCCATCAAACGTTATAAAATAGTCTATTTTAATTAAAAAAAATTCACAATTTAGTATGAAAATATAATTTAAAAATTTACATAGAAGATAATACACTTAACGCTACAGTCGAAATAATGTCGTAGTAGGTGTCTTCTAAGAACCTAATAAACAACAAGACCTAAACTAATAATTTATTTAAATAAATCTAATATGCGATTCAATGCGTGAAATGCATGACACTAAAATGCAAATTCACTTATTCCCAAATTTTCTTATTTATACAAAATTTATTAGACCCCCAATTTCTTGAGTGAGTATTAACTGTACAAAATTTTTTTATAACGCCAATTACAAAATTAATAATTTAATCTATAGAAAAATATTAACTAACTGTTAATAATATTTATTAGTTAATGAAATATTAAAAATTATCATTTTAATAAAATTTACAATTTTTACTTTAAATTGAATTCTTCACAAATTAGATATATCTATATATAAATATAAACCCACTAATAATAATAATAAAAAAAATGCATACATACATACCCAGTTAGCATATATAGAGAGAGAGAGAAAGAAAGAGAGTGAGTTCATTGCCTTATTTATTTATTTTTTATTTTTTCATCAACATCATCTTTGGTGGCTAATTTTGTCAAAGACACTTGTGTCTTGTCACTCACATTTTTTCTATATTTTTATTTTACCCAAATGACCCCCAAAATTCTTAAAAAATTATATTTCAAACAATATAAAAATTCCTAAGTTTTTAAAAGTCAAATTAAATTGACATATTAATCCCTAAAGTTCTTGAAACTAATTTTTTTAAATACCGAAATGATCCCTAAAAAAATTTAAAGTGAAATTTAAATGATACAATAAACTCTCTTATTTTCTAAATGTTCTAAAGTGCAATTAAAAATTTGCACATATAAAAATTGAGTCTTACAATTCTTCCCCTTAAAAGAAATTTTATCCCAAAATTTAGTTACTTCAAATGAAAAAAATGAATATTTACTCCTCATTTAATCTTCTTTTTCCCACGTTTCTTCTTTTATCAAATAATTGCGCTATAGCACTTTCACTACTGAAATTGTTTTCATTTGCAATACTTGATTTTTTTTATGGTCTAGAATTTGTACTTGTTCCTTTGCGTTTGACAAGTATTCCTTCAATGCGATTGGTTGAGAAGTCAACAAAAGCGAAGGGTTAGGCATATATTTTTTGAGCATTGATACGAGAAAAACATCATACAATTTAGACAATTCTGGCGATAGGGCTAGTCGATAGGCTGTTATACCGACTCTTTCTAGAATCTTGTACAGTCCAATGTACTTCGGACTTAGTTTCCCTTTTTTCCAAACCTCGTTATGCCTTTTCACGGGGATATATGTAAACATCAGTCACATACTTCAAACTTCAACTCATGTCTACTGGTAGCGTGTAAATACGTCGCTACTTTAACTTGCAAGTATACGAGGTCAAGTTTTACTAAAGATGGGGAGAGTAGAGGTATCGTGTCCATAGGGATTGGTTGTGGTTATTATCGATTATCACGATTATCATAACCTAATTTTATCTAAGTGAAAATAAATGTAAATAACATTAAATACTAATACTAATATAATTAATCTAATTAAATTATCTATACTAATATTAATATTGAGATAGTTTTTAGGGAATAGATTGTCTAGAGATTAACTTCGTTTACGAATACGTGTTCGATCTCGTTTTAGTTAATGTTAATGACGTTTGACTTACCTGACAATCTCAGTTCGTAAACTCCTCCGCCACCTCTCTCGAGTGTAAGACGAGGGAATACGTGACTTTGTGTTAACGAAGAAGTCTCCCTCAACGTCTTAACGACCCTAGGTCACGTGAGTCTCGCTCCAATGTCATTGATTGCACACAATCCAACTTCTTCTCGGGTTATTGGATCGTCGCGTGGTATTTACCCTATTGATAATTTCAGTTCAAAAACTCCCCCGCCACTTCTCCTGAGTATAAGACAAGGGAATACATGACTTCGTGTCAATGACGAAGTCCCCCTCAACGTCTTAACGACTCTAGGTCACGTGAGTCTTACCCCAACGTCATCGATAGCCCACAATCCAACTCCCTCCCAGGTTATTGGATCGTCGCGTTGTTTACCCTAATCCGAATCTGGGGTTACCTCTCTCGAGTGTCAAACCCCGAATTCTCGATATATGCATCTACGCATAATAAAGAAACAATATGATAAACACAATCAAAATAACAAAGAACAACCGCTAACGAGACATAAACTCAATCAAACAACATATTCATAAATATAGTGTTAATCCCTAAGCAACCTATGTTTACCCAATGACCATAACCATGTATAAAATGTAAAATGGACTAAACATGCCCAACAACTACTGAAATGAAGAAAAATAGAACTTAGCCAATATTCCAAGATTTAGCGCTAAAACCGTTCAACAATCACTTTCTTCTTCTTCTTCTACCTCGGGTTGTGAGCTCTCCCTAAAAAATCTCTTAAACTCACCCTAAATATATTATAAGTAGTGTAGGGGGTGATAAAATCGGAAGAGAGAAGGAGAGGAGGGGTTTTATAGGGCTCAAAAAATCTAAAAATATCCTAAGTCTGTGCAGAGGTGACCGTTGCGACGGTGTGTATGTCGGTTAGTGATCACCGCAGCGGTAGAGGAGGCGTTGGAATTGGTGACCATCCTATATTTTCACCGCCGCCGTGGTGGACGTTCAACAAGATAGGGTCTTCTCTACATTTTCACCGCCGCGGTGGTGGGCTTCTTTTTAGAGTATTGCCTCTTTGGTTGTTTTTCCACCGTTTTCAGACCGCTCTTGGTCCGATTTGATCGTTTACGCTCCATTTTCATACCTTTTCACCCCACACACCTATTTTAATATAAAAAGAATAAAAACATATTAAAACATACTAAATGTACTCGAAAACTAACAATGTTTAGTTTGAAAATAGATAGGTAATTTACACCTATCAAATACCCCAAAACTCGGAATTTTGCTAGTCCTCGAGCAAAACACCCACACAATAAAATAAAATATAACAACTAAGAACTAAAAATAAAAAACACGAAAAAACAAATATGTGCAAGTTTTAAGTATCATCTACCGGCCAACGAATTATCCCTTATCGGCCCCCAATCCTATCGAGTTTAGGCATAAAAAATACACCATGTAGTGTTCTAGAATTTCAAAATTTATAATAGTAAGCGCCGTTATAGATCCTACTAAAGTGTGTGTGTGTTTAAAACTCAAATATATAACTATCCATTAATCGGATTGGATTATCCACTATATAAGCGCATAACAGAAAAAACCTGAAGGTATAGAGAATCCATAGGCTTGACCTGGGATCTATTCTCCACTAATGTAGGCTCGGAAGTTCAAAAATATCAATAGATCTTGGTTCGGTTTAGGGAAAATGGCCAAGGGTAATTTTGAAAGAGAAAACAGGTTAAGGTCGTTAACTTGACATTACCCAAGGCACATTTCTTGGAACTCTCAGACTCAAAACCCTGTAGTTAAATTGGAAACAACCCTGAACATATGTTAAGAACGACGCACTCACTTGTAAAAAACAAACGAAAATAAACCATATATACTTAGTTTTTTTTTTTTTGTTTTTTTTCAAACAAACACACCCCTAAACTTATTTGATTTGTACAATTTAAGGGGGGTGTAAAATATAAACGAAAAACAACAAGTGAGTACTCTAATACCGAACCAATTAATAGCTCACCCACAACCCCAAGAAACATTTGCAACTACTAGCTTGATTCACTCACATTGTGCCTTTGGTTAAGCGATGTAGGGTTGGATAAGGTTCAATCGGCTATGGTATTGGTTAAGTGTTCAAAATTGAAACAACATTTAGGCTTCGACAGGGTAATGAGGGGTAATGATATATCAGGGTCAACTTAAAAGGCTCAAACGATAAAATGAATGCCTAAATCATGTCTTTCGAACTACCTCGCCTAGGATTTCGCCTCGAATTTCCCCCGAATCAAGTTCTAGAAACCCTAATGTCATGAATTTAGGTGACAGATAATCGTTTTTAAATCAATTAGATGGTTATATAATGAGTTTTCGTGCTTGTGCAAGTAGGATCTATAATAACTATTACTAAAACATAACGTTGAGCACACAGGACATACATGTATGAGTTTTATGCTCGAACTCAATAAACAACCAGGGGACAGATTCATCATTGGGTTGTGGCCCAGATGACGTCAAAACTCAGCAAATTCACAACAACTAAACTAAACAAACATGCATACGTAAAAACAGTAAAACATAAATTATGACTAAAACATACTAACACATCACCACCAACTTAAAATAGGTGACATCCAAGACAACCCATCAGCGATCCCAATGAAAGTATATAACATGATAATGAAGATGAGGGTTTAGAACACGTACTTGGGAGGTGAGAGAATCTCGCCTCCGAATCAAATCGACGGAGATGGATCTAACTTATTTTTTCTTGGGTTGCTTCTCAAGAAGCACTTGGTTTAAGGTAGCCTGACACGATAAAGTACTCATCAAAGAGCGGTTTTCACCTGTAGTAAGTGTCGTACAATACTACATATAGGTCTTGGTTCAGTACGTCTTCAAGACTGGCGAGATATGGAAATGCTTGGCTCGAACTTTCAACAGGACTCTTCACCGGCTCATGCACTTGGTGGGCATGAAAAAACATTGCTAATAGTAGGGAAGGACACGTTATACACATCGGATCCTTGTAAATGTGATCGTCTGGAATCGATGGTGGCATCACAATTTGGATCTCCAATGGTGACGAATCACAATCGTCGATCCATGCTTGGGTTCCCGTATCATTCGGATAAACATAGTTGAACTCTCCTAAGCTCCCTCCGCTCGTTTCCAGTTCTTCACGGTGGCTTTCACATGATATGGCTTGTGTATCTCCCAGTGTCATCGTGTATGACTCGGCTTCAATCAAGCTGATTAGTTGATTGATTTGCGTCTGAAGAGATGTTACAGTCATATCGATACTGGCGCAAACCGTCTCAATGTTGTCAAGATGATCCTCGTGCTCATTTAGTCGGTCATTCGTCTCCCTCCAAAACATTTGAGTTTCCCCAATAAAATCAACGAGTATTTCCTCCAGGCTGAGGGAAGACTCAACGTATTGGTCTGGGGTGTCAATCCATGGCGTCGTAGAATTGAAACTCTGATAATCAAAGGTCTCCAAGTCTTCCAACATCCAATGGGCTTCGTTCGCGGTTAGTTGGTTGAAAGATGTGGTACCATTTTCTCTTTCAACCCATATTTTGGTGGCAGCTTGTAACCCATTGAGGAAGTTCAGTAGTTGACTCCCTCGAGAATCCATGATTCAGAAACCGGAGTAGTAATTCCTTGTAACGATCCCAAGCACAGTAATATGGCTCGAAATCCTGTTGAAAGAAATGCAAGAGTACCTGTCGATCTAACATCTTCAAGCACCCTACAGGAAAACAAAAACAAAAACTACAAACCAAAAAGTTATAAACAAAATAAATGCCTAAAGTAAAATTCGGTAATTTACTCACAATATCAATAATAACCAAA
This sequence comes from Eucommia ulmoides, assembly GCA_016647705.1. Classification (NCBI taxonomy): domain Eukaryota; kingdom Viridiplantae; phylum Streptophyta; class Magnoliopsida; order Garryales; family Eucommiaceae; genus Eucommia; species Eucommia ulmoides. Next base: position 14,967,162 of record CM028325.1, read on the forward strand.
AAACATAATCCCCGGCAATGGCGCCAAAAACTTGGTGGCACGTAAATACGTCGCTACTTTTACTCGCAAGTATATGAGTTCAAGTTTTAGTAAAGATGGGGAGAGTAGGGATATCGTGTCCATAGGGATTGGTTGTGGTTATTATCGATTACCGAGATTATCATAACCTAATTTTATCTAGGTGAAAATAAATGTGAATAAAATTAAATGATAATACTAATATAATTAATCTAATTAAATTATCTATACTAATATTAATATTGAGATAGTTTTTAGGGAATAGATTGTCTAGGGATTAACTTCGTTTACGAATACGTGTTTGATCTCGTTTTAGTTAATGTTAACGGCGTTCGACTTATTTGACAATCTCAGTTCGTAAACTCTCCCTCCACCTCTCCCGAGTGTAAGACGTGAGAATACACGACTTCGTGTCAACGAAGAAGTCCCCCTCAACGTCTTTACGACCCTAGGTCACGTGAGTCTTGCTCCAATGTCATTGATTGTACACAATCCAACTTCCTTTCGGGTTATTAGATTGTCATGTTGCGTTTACCCTATCGACAATCTCAGCTCGAAAACTCTTCCGCCACCTCTCCTGAGTGTAGGACGGGGGAATACATAACTTCGTGTCAACGAAGAAGTCCCCCTCAACGTCTTAACGACCCTAGGTCATGTGAGTCTTACCCCAAGGTCAACGATTATTCACAATCGAACTCCCTCCTGGGTTATTAGATCGTTGCGTTGTTTACCCTAATTCGAATCCGGGGTTACCTCTCCCTAGTGTCAAATCCCGAATTCTCGATATATCCATCTATGCATAATAAACCAACAATACGATAAACACAATCAAAATAACAAAGAGCAACCTCTAACGAGACATAAACTCAATCAAATAACATATTCATAAATATAGTGTTAATCCCTAAACAACCTATGTTTAGCCAATGGTCATAACCATGTATAAAATATAAAATAGAATAAACATGCCCAACAACTACAGAGATGAAGAAAACAAAGAAAAGAAATTAAAGAACTTATCTGATATCCGAAGATTTAGCGCTAAAACCGTTGAATGATTACTTACTTCTTCTTCTTCTATCTCGGGTTGTGAGCTCTCCCTCAAAATTCTCTCAAACTCACCCTAAATATATTCTAAGTAGCTTAGGGGGTGATAAAATTGGAAGAGAGAAGGAGATGAGGGGTTTTATAGGGCTCAAAATATCTAAAAATATCTTAAGTGTCTGCCGAGGTGACCGCTGCGGCGATGTGTATGTCGGTTAGTGATCGCCGCAGCGGTGGAGGAGGCGGGGGAATTGTTGATCATCCTGCATTTTCACTACCGCGGCGGTAGGTTTCTTTTCAAAATATTTCCACCTTGCTTGTTTTTCCACCGTTTTCTGACCATTTTTCATCTGATTTGATCGTTTACGCTCCGATTTCATACCTTTGTACCCCACACACCTGTTTTAATACAAAAAGAATAAAAACATATTAAAACATACTCAACGTACTCGAAAACTAACAATGTTCAGTTTGGAAATAGATAGGTAATTTACACCTATCATCTACGCTTATCAGTATAGCTCTTTACCAACTTTGAGCAATCTTCAGTCTTTCCTGAATCACTTTCACTGTTTCGATTGTCATCTAAGCTATGTCAGGTATTAAAAATTTTTGTTCTGCAACTTTAGTCCAACAGACTAGAGTTCTGCATTTTCGACCATATAATGTTTTATTCGGTGCCATTTCAATTGTCGAATGATAGCTATTGTTATAGGCAAGCTCCATCAAGGTCAAATGATCATCCCAACTATTAGGAAATTCTAGAATGCAACCCCTCAACTTATCCTCCAAGATCTAAATTGTTCACTCTGATTGGTCGTTAGTCTGAGAATGAAAAGCTTGTACTGAATTTTATTTTGATACCTAGAGCAGCCTGTAGACTAGACCAAAATTTTGATATGAATCTCGGATCTCTATCCGACACTATGAAAATTGGCGCACAATGCAACTTGGGAATTTCGTCATTATAAAATTTTGCACACTTGCCCATCGAGTATGTGGTTTTTATAGATAGAAAATGAGAAAATTTTGTAAGTCTGTCAACAATCATCCAAATGGAATTATGTCCCTTTTGAGTACAAGGTAACCCCAAAATAGAATTCATCATGATATGTTCCCATTTCCATTCTGGGATAGGCAAAGGTTGTAATAAGCCTCTTAGACGTTGGTGCTCAATCTTAACTTACTGATAGATATGACAATTGACAAAAAATTCTGCAATTTGTTGTTTCATTCGATTCCATCAATAATGTTCTTGCAAATCCCTACATTGCATACACTAAGCTGTGCGCTTTTTCCAAAATATTATTCTTTAAATCGGAATTACTAGGCACACATAATTTATTCCCATTTTTCACTTCATCCCTAATCTTTCTCAATTGTGTATTTGACTTTTGCGCATCTATAATATGAACAATTAATGTCGGTCTTAAGTTCAAAGTTGCAAGCAATGATGCAGCCTGACCCCCTGCCAACTAGATTCGTAGGGATATCAATTCGGCATGTAGGTTAGTATGAACGATTCGAAGGTACGCAACTGAACCTGTCAATTTTCGACTTAATGCATATATTACAACATTAGCCTTTTCAGGGCGATAATAAACTATACAATCATAATCCTCGATCAATTTCATCCAACACCGTTGTGTCAAATTTAATTCTTTCTGGGTAAATAAATATTTTAAACTCTGGTTATCAATGTATATCTCGCAGGTCTCGTTATAAAGATAATGCCTCTATAGTTTCAAAGCAAATACAATTGCCAATCGCTCCAAATCATGCGTCGGGTAGTTACGCTCATGATTCTTTATTTGCCGAGAGGTGTACGCAATCACATGACCATGTTGCATTAATAAAAAATCTAGACCCTGGTGTGAAGTGCCACTGTATATCACAAAGCCGCCATGTTGGGAGAAAAAGTATTGGAACTGATATCACACTATTCTTTACCTCTTGTAAGCTCTGTTCATATTTGTCAGTCCACTCTAGTTTACCTTTCTTGCAGGTTAAATGGGTCAACAAGGAAATTATAATAGAAAATCCATGTACAAATCGACAATAATAACTCGCCAATCCTAGGAAGCTTCGAATCTCAGTCACATTTTTAGGCATTTCTCACTGAACAACGACTTCGACTTTCTTTGGGTTGACTTGTATATCATCACCCGAGATAACGTGCCCCAGAAATATAGTACTATCCAGCGAAAACTCACATTTATTGAACTTAGCATACAATTAATTTTCTCTCAAAATTTGTAGCACAATTTGGAGGTGCTTTGCATGTTGTTCTTAATTTTGGGAGTAAATCAGTATATCATCAATAATACTATGATAAACTGATCTAAATTAGACTGAAATATCTGATTCATCAGATCTATAAATATAGCTGGGGCATTCATCAACCCAAATGGCATAACTAAAAATTCATAATGTCCATACCTTGTACGGAATGCCCTATTTGACACATTACTGTCTCTGATTTTTAGCTGGTGATGTCCTGATTGAAGATCTATTTTGGAAAATACCTGACCTTATACAACTGATAAAACAAATCATCAATTCCAAAAAACGAATATTTATTACGAATTGTCACCTTGTTCAGTTGTCGGTAGGTGATGTACATCCTTAAAGTGTCATTTTTTTTCCTTACAAATAATACTGGAGCTCCCCACGGAAAAACACTTGGTCTAATAAACCCATAGTCTAACAAATCTTGGAACCAAATTTAAGTTCTTTCAACTCGCTAGGTGCCATATGATAGGGTGGAATTAATAGTTAATTCAATTTTCCTATCCACTAGAAACCTGACAATTTTTCTGAAAATACATCTGGATAATCCCCAATCACTGGGATATTTGTTAATTTTACTCCATTCTAATTCGTACCAATCATATGCACTAGATAAATTTGACATTTTTTTTTTAATAATTTTCTAGCCTCTAGGACTAAAATCAAACTGATAGGGTAATGATTCTATCCGCCAAAAATATGAACCTTGTCTTGCCTGGACTCGAAATGTAACTTTTTTTTTTTAAACAATTAATTGCGGCATGGTAACCAAATATCAAATCCATACTTAGTATCACATCAAAATTGTGAATACTTAAGGACAATAAATCGAGTGAAAATTTTCTATAACTTTTATTGTATTCACAAACTCCGTGTATTTTTTTTTTAATTGTCAGCCTCGAACATATCACGAATCTGAACCCTTTTTTAAAACCTTTTACATTTGACATCTTTGATCCTCACCAGGTCAAGATCAAATCAGGTAATTGCATCAGATCTGATTCATTCTGAAAATTGTCATCCTCCCTCACTAAATCTATAAATTTGATATTTTTTTTATAACCAATCCAAGGAAATAATTTTCCTCGAAGACGGCAAAACTGATCCCAACTTTTTTTTTGCTGCCATAAAATCCTTTGTCGTATCACCAAAAACCATGGTACTATATAATCTCTATGTATGTGTGTGTATATATGTATTCTATCGATTCTTAGGCCTATAATCAAATATTTAAAATATAACATAATCGTAACACTCATACACCAGATATAAATATCACACATAATATTTCAATAGACAATAGTATGTATGTAATTTAATAATAATGCAAATAATGCCGATGTTCTACATCTAAAATATCTCAACATATTCCTATGAACAATGATGCATAAAATGTCAATAATAACACATAGAGCTCATGTATTATCTACAAATAAGGTAATATGAACAATAATGAATAGTGCCTAATGCATATGCACTATCCACTAGTAAGGGAAAAATGAACAACAATTAATATAATGTAGTACGTAATGCATATTTACTACTTACTACTCAGGTAAAATGACTCTAAACTCACGTTCCAAACCGACTCCACAACTCATTGACTTATCCTCCGGTCTATTATTGATGAGACAATCTAACAAGTCTACAAAACCTACAACCTAAGGAATGATACCAAAAATTGTCACACCCCACCCTGGACCTCACTTGACATTACCCAACTAAAAACAAATATACAACTAACTATCAATTGACATAGATTTATAAAAATTTTACCAACTCAAAATTCAATTATACTTAACTAACTATTCCGTAACAAAACTACAAAAGTTCAAATTTTTTATATGAACACCTGCCCTGACTGCCTCAAAAGCAACATCACCCTTTGACTTTATCTAACTTCAGTAGTGAATTTGTCTCTAATTAGAGTACCTGAGACAAAATATTTTATCGATGTACTATCTTCATAATATAAAGACAATTTTTGGATTATGTACATTTATCAAAATCACCTTCCAAAACAAAATATAACCACACACTAAAAAGTATCAAAATCGCACAATTATTATCATAATAAAACAACTGATTTAAAATCAACTGATCAACTTATTTTTATATAATAAAATAACACACACATTTTCATACTAACCATATGATCGTTTCGTCTTATGGTGGAGAGTTATGACGGCATCATAGCATGTACAGTTACACAATCTAAGGTTGCTAGTGTCAGGGTCATTTAATATCTTTAGTGGTAGTAGCCAACACATGATAAAAATGGCAATATCATACCAACAATCACAATCACGGTAAAATCACTATATCATAATGATAATCATTATCATCAACAACAACAATAACAACAATATATCTATCAACTACCTGTAGGATTTACCCTCTTGTTATGTCACAACAGACCTGCAGGACATGCCCTCCTGTCAGGTCACAACATAACGTTATATAAGACATATTTTTTTATTAGGACCAACAATATCTCACAGGATATGCCCTTCTGTCGAGACTAAACTATGACATAGTAAGATAATAATAAAAACTAGTTTTCCATATTCAACATTTTTCTTGATCCATCTAATCTTATAAAACAATTTATTTTAATAAATATTTTTTTCTTGACAATTTTGTACAAAAATATAATTTAAAAATTTAGATGGAAGACAATATACTCACCTCGACAATTACACTACTCTTATGCTACCGTTAAAATAATAACGTAGTCTGCGTCTCTTGAGAACCTAATAAATAGCAGGACCTAAATTAAGAATTTATCTGAATAAATCTAATATGAGATGCAATGCATGAAATGCATAACACTAAAATGCAATTTTACCCATTCCAAAATTTCTTTAATTATACGAAATTTATTAGATGCCCAATTTCTTAAGTGAATATTAACTGTACAATTTTTTTTATAACGCCAATTACAAAATGAATAATTTAATCTGTTGAAAAATATTAACCAAATGTTAATAATATTTATTAGTTAATGAAATACTAAAAATTATCATTTTAATGAAATTTACAATTTTTACTTTAAATTGAATTTGTCACAAATTATATATATCTATATATAAATATAAACCCACTATATTTTTCAAATCTGTATATAATATTTTTTACACACACACATACACAATAATAATAATAATAATAATAATAATAATAATAATAATAATAATAATAATAAGAAGAAGAAGAAGAAGAAGAAGAAGAAGAAGAAGAAGAAGAAGAAGAAGAATACATACATACATACATACATAGTTAACATATATATAGAGAGAGAAAGAAAGAGAATGAGTTCATCGCCTTATCAATTTTATTTATTTATATATTTATTTTTCTTGATCAACACCATCTTTGGAAGCTAATTTTGGTAAAGACACCTGTGTCCTTGTCACCCACATTTTTTTTTTTTAAAGTTTAGCCAAATAACCCCTAAAACTAACAAAAACATCAATTATGTCCCAAAATTCTTAAAAAATCATATTTCAAATAGCATAAAAATCCCTAATTTTTTAAAAGTCAAATTAAATTTACATATTAATCCTCAAAGTTTTTAAACTAAATTTTTGAATACTGAAAAGATCCCTAAAAAATTTTAAAGTGAAATTTAAATGACACAATAAACTCCATTATTTTCTAAATGTTCTAAAATGCAATTAAAAATATGCACATGTAAAGATTGGGTCTTACATCAATTGTAGTGGAATTCATGTAGATAATTCATGTAGATAATGTTCATATGATAGTTGTTGGAAAAATTTATCAATTAAAGTTTTATTTTTTCTATTTATGTGTTCAAAATACAATTAACCAATTTCAACACTCACAAGTATTTAACCAAAATAAAAACAAGTAACAAATAAATTAGTAGACCCGATTTTTATGTGGAAAACCTCAAGTTGGGGAAGAAACCAAGCGATGGAAGTCAAATATCAACTTTCACTATCTCAAAAATAATGGGATTTCAATTGGTCACACCTTAGAGAATAACTCTTACATCTCCAAATAAACATCACCGAAAATGGTGGATTCAATGAGAAATAGTAAATACGGGTTTAGAGAAATACTGAATAACTAATTAGAAGATGGTTACCAATGATAAAAACTGATGGAAACGAAGTATTGGTGTCGAGAACAATTCCTTGAAATTTAAGCCCAAATGTAATTTGGAACATCGGTCGACTGTCAAGCCGAATCCTTGTCTCTTTTCTCTTCAATTTGTTCTAAAACTATTGTCGCATGAACCATTTTTCCATCCAAAAGCATTTGGTTGCACTCTATTTTCTTCTCACATAAGATTTTAACATATAATCTAATGGGCTTTTTTGTATTTTTTTTATTTTTATTTTTTATTTTTTTAAGTGCTAGGGTTAAGTCCAACCACATTGATTGGAGCTGCCCAACAAATCTTCTCCTCCAACTCATATGGAAAAATATAGGAGACCTATCCCCTCTCTCTGCAACTTTCAAGATTCTGTCCCAATAGAATTTTTGTCATCATATTTGAACCATTTTTGCATGTGTGTATTTTCTCAAGTTGTATTAACTTCATATCTAACAAATCATGAATCCAATGGTACCTTCAATATATTTGGACCTTACATGGAAAGGTGAATTATTCGAAAGGTCAATGGCACGTTGACTGTCACAATAAAGAATGTACCTAGAACTGACTTTCCATTTTCAAAACTGAGTCTCAACTTGGAAGTGGCTTGAAGATACCTCATTATCCGTTTTACTACATCGCAATGCTCTCTTCCCAGATTTGAAAGAAATTGGGCTGACTACACTAACTGCATGAACTAGATTAGGACTCGTGGAAACCATTACATACATTAAACTTCCAAATGCTGAGGTGCATGAAACTATTTCCATGTCTTCTTTCTCTTTGTTTGTGGAAGGATATTGCTTAGCACATAGTTTAAAGTGAGTAGCAAAAGGAGAACTAACCGCTTTATTCTTATTTATATTGAATCTTTCAAGCACTTTTTCGATGTACTATTTATGTGATATAAGTAACTTCTTCTCTTTTCTATCTCGATAAATTTGAATACCAAGAATCTACTTTCCTGACCCCAAGTCCTTTATAGAAAATGACCTACTTAATTGTTTACTTAATTTTTCAATTCTCAAGGAAATCTTGCCAACAATTAACATGTCATCGACACATAGAAATAAGATGATAAAATCACCATTACTGAATTTCTGCACAAATACACAATGATCTGAAGTAGTCTTCATTTAGCTTTGCTTCCCTATAACCGACTCAAACATCTTGTATCATTGTCTAGGTACCTGTTTCAAACCATAGAAACTTTTATTCAATTGACAAACATGGTCATCTTTTCCTTTTGCCCTAAAATCCTATGGTTACTCTATATAAATCTCTTCCTTCAAGTTACCATGAAAGAAAATAGTTTTCACATCCATACCACATTTTAGGACATCTCATATTCTTTTTTACTTGCATTTTAGTTTATGTCATTATTCATGACATTCGACATGTCATATAAATAAGTCATTTTAGATTGGCTTGAGGTTAAATCATGTTGTGGCCGCTTAATATATTCATTTGGATATATAATGACATTCATATAAAACATGTTTATCAAATCACATGCATAATTTATATCCATCATGTCATTTAAACTAAGCATTAGACTCATTTCCATATAGGTTAGAAATCATGAAAATAAATTTTAAATTCATCCTACTTAGTTTTTTTATTTTTTATTTTGGAAAATTGCATTTTATATAATTGAACCTAATGTTTTTATGGACAATTGAACGTTAATCTGTTATGGGATTAATGGGTTTATGGGGTAATTTCAGATTAGAAGTTCCATGTGTTCAAATGAGAAAAACAATGAATCGAAAAAGTTAATCGTTGAAGATTTACAAGACGAAGATTTTATGAAGAGATTCAAGATGTGTGCAAAATGAAGATATTGAAGATTCATTGTAGCATTGAAGATTTTTTTTATTCTTAGGTAAAACAACTTATCACTCTTATGCTCTTAATGCAATACGAATTAAGATAACGCACGATACTTTAAAATGAGTAATCTTATGTGTGACATAGATATGTGATAGGTGTGAAAAACCTATATATTTCTAAACTGGATTTGTTAGTTTTCAAGCATTTTAGTTATATTTAATTGTGTTTTAGTGTGTTTTAGTGTAGATCAGGTGAAAGGACGTCAAAGGGAGAGAAACAAGTGAAAACGGAGAAACGGTGAAGTAAATGTGCAAAACAGAGTTTCGGTGAATGAAGACCACCGCCTAAGCGGAAGTTCCACCGCTTAGGCGGAAAAGAGGCAGAATGTTGGAGTGCTAAAGGGCTGAACCACCGCCTAGGCGAGAAAACCACCGCCTAGGCGAGCAAAGGACAGAATGATATGCCAGCAGCCATCGCCTAAGCGAAAAAACCACCGCTTAGGCGAAATAACCGACAGAACTGAACCGACTTAAGTCCACCGCCTAAGCGGTGAACCACCGCTTAGGCAGTGACACTCTGCATAGAAATATCTGTTTTCAGATGTTTTGAAGATATTTCCAACCTTGCCTATAAAACCTTTTTCTCCCCCAATTGCTAAAGAGGCTAAGACTCCTTAGACGTGGGAGAGGGCTTGGTTGTTCTTGAGAGCTCTCTTACACCTTAGTTAGATTAGATTAGTTTAGGAAATAGATTAGATTAGTTGTAAAAAGTGTTCTTGGCCAATCCTTGAAGAGCTAGAAGAGGAAGTTCATCAAGCGAGAAGAGGAAGCTCGGGATGACTGTTCTTTGGCGAAAGTGGACCACTCCACTTTGAGATTTGGATTTTATTCCCTTGTTTCCATCTTTGTATTTAATGTTTATTGTTGTTGATGATGATCTCCTCTTGATTAAATGTTGTATTGGCTAAGAACATGTTAGTGTAATTTAGAGATTAGTTAGGGAAATGTGTAGTTGTGTAAATACTCGTTTGGTTTAATATACGTTTCTTTAACGGTTGTTGTTTTAATTCCGATTGTGTTTATCATTTGATGACGATCTTAATATGCTTGTAACTGTATTAGGGTTGGATTTGAGAATCTAGGGTTTGACACTCGGGAGAGGTAACCCTGGATTCGGACTAGGGCAAACACATCGTTACGACCTAATGACCCGGGAGGGCGTTAGTTAGTGTGCAATCGATGACGTTGGGTCAAGACTCACGTGGCCTAGATAGGTTAAGACATTGAGGGGGACCTCTTTGTCGACACGAAGTCGTATTCCCTTGTCTTACACTCGGAAGAGGTGGCAGAGGAGTTTACGAACTGAGATTGTCAGATACCTAAACTCCGTCATTGTTAACCGAACGAAATCAAACGTGTATTAAGTGAACGAAATCAATCCCTAATTAATCAACTTAGTTAGAATTAACCCACTAATTGTAGTTTAGCTTAGTTTAATTTCAATTTACGTCTTCCGTCGTCAGGATAACACGAGATTACGTCAATTGCGGTATTCAATTCAATTATTCACACTTTTCTTTGTGAGAACGATATCTGATCTTCAAAGATCCACTATATTAAAACTTTAGACCTCGTATACTTGCGATCGTACGTAGGCGTGCACAAAAAAGCCCCTACGAATATGTCATTTATTTTTAAGATCTTATAATTTAGTCTATATATTTTCTTGATTTTGTGATTTATATCGACTAAACCTTTTATATCCTTATTGATTTTAAATCAATAGTTTTTGGGGATAAGAGTTTTAAAAGTACTACTTTATGTCAAATATATATGATTTGTCTTTTACATATAGGGTCTATATGTGTCATTTCTTGCTATATCTTTTGTAAAATAACCGGGTATTGCTTAAAATTCCTATATATAGACTTGCGACTTTTCATTTGAAATTAATCAAGAATTTAAAAGATTTTAGATTTTCTTAAAGAGAGAGAGAGGGATTATATTTTTCTAAAATATTTTTGAGATAAAAAGTTTGTGAAATATTATTGATCGAAGAAAGAGCTATCTTTACGAAAACTGGGTTTAAATTTGCTCACATCTTATCTTGTGGAAATTTCGGTGTGATCATTCTTAATTAATTGCTCAATTAATCAATTTATTGGCCCATTAATTGAGTTTAATTTTGAATTAAGATGGTAGAAACTCATGTGAAAAGAAACACACACACACACACACACACACACACACACACACATATATATATATATATATATATATATATATATATATATATATATTGTATTTTCGAATTATAACTTAGACCTAAACTTACTGATCTAAGTGAGAGTGAATTAGGTATAAAGAGACATTATCTGTCACACCCCACCTCGGACACCCATCATCATGGGGCCAGCGTGACATCGACATAACATCACCTGAACGTTAAACCAACTAGAAAACGACGAAGGGCATACATAAATACAACCACAAAATCAGGCTATAAATATCTTCTCTAGTTGGGGACATACCCGTCCTTGAGTATAAGGACAACAAAATATAATATAATAACAAAGAACCCCTCATGGGTTCATCTCAGACAACTCGTCCCAAAAATTATCTACGTAACACCATCGCAGGACTCTACCTAGGACTAGTAGGGGACCGACTCCTAGCAGCTGCACCTGAAGTCAAATTTTTTTATCGGTGTACTGTCTTCGTAATAAAAACGTTTTGTATGGATCAAGTATAAAAACATATAAATACCACATATTGAACAATAATATAAAATCACATACCACAAGGAAATCTTATTTTTCCTGTTACCACAAAAACAAACTCATATATATGGACACACTATTCACCATATACTACAAAACACCACACACCCTCTGACTAGCCACATAATCGTTTAACCTCACGATTGGGAGTTGCAATGGTACTGTATCACCCGTAGGATTTGCCTTCCTAGCGGGACATAACAACGCTCTGCCGGACTATGCCTAGCAAGTGAACAACGCTCTGCCGGACTATGCCTAGCAGGTGAACAATGCTCTGCCAGACTATACCAAACAGGTGAACAACGCTCTGCCGGACTATGTCAAGCAGGTGAACACTATAGCGTAATCGAACCAAACACCAATTTCCATCTAAAAAACAAACGAATTTTTCCACCATCAATTTTCACCCCTTTTGAAATCAACTAATCCACAAAACATTTTTAATTTCTACCAACACCCAAAACTGCTTGATCTATATATGTTGTAAATTCGTTCATTTTTAAACAAACACATTTTTCATAATTTATACGAAAATAGATTTTTGAAATTTACTAGAAGACAGTAAACTCACCTAGTGATCCGTTCCGAAAAACTTTTACCGACTATACTCTACCGTTATTCCGGTGTCTGCGAACCTATTAGTGATAGGGCCTAAATTAATATTTTAGGTAAAAAAAAAACTCTAATCATGCAATGCAAGCCCTACGTTTCGTAATTTTTCCATTCCTCTCATTTTATTGTGAAATATTACTATTCGACTAGTATTGCTCTGTTAAAGTTTACTATATAAACTTTATTTATGTTAACGGTCTCAATGTTTATTATCGCCATTTCAACATTTTAAGGCTAGTAATTTAATTTAACAATCATAAAATTTAACGAGAAACGTTACCCATTCCGAAACGATTGTCGATTTCCTTTAAAATTTCTTAGTTTATGCTCCTGCTCCTATCGCCTTGGTGAGAGATCCACCACTGCGGCGAACACACTTCTTTCCTTCTCTAGTTTACCCACTGACACTCCTCCGCCTAGGTGAACACGCGTCTTTTTCTCTATTTTTTGCACACTGACCCTTCTCCGCCGAGGCGAGAATCCCTCCACCTAGGTGAGAACACTTGCTCTCTTTTTTGTTTTGCTAACTGATGCTCCACTGCCTAGGCGAAGCTTTTAACCACCTAGGTGAACGATCGTTTTCTTCGTTCAGCTCCCCTTTGTGATCAGACCAACCGTTTATCTTTATCTTTTTCTTCACTATCTCCGGTAGCTCTTTCACCACCCCACTTTGGTAGCGCGTAAATACGCCGCTACTTACAATCGCAAGTATACGAGGTCAAAGTTTTAGTATAGTGTGATCGTGAAAGATCGGGTTATAGTATCCACAGGGATTGGTGTCGTTACTATCGAATATCGCGTTTGTCGTGACCTAACTTTATCTAGGCGAAAACAAATGTATCTAATTAATTAAACTAATACTAATATAACATAAATTAACTACATTAATATACTACTATGTTTTAGGGTGAAGAATTTCCTAGGGATTAACATGTTTACAAATACGTGTTTGATCTCGATTTACTCACGTTTACAGTGTTCGACCTATTTGACAATTTTGGTACGTAAACTCCACCGCCACCTCTCCCGAGTGTAAGACGGGGGAATACATGACTTCGAGTCAATGAAGAAGTCCCCCTCAACGTCTTAACGACCCTAGGTCACGTGAGTCTCACCCATCGTCATTGATTGCACACAATCTAACTCCCTTCCGGGTTATTAGATTGTCGTGCTGTATTTACCCTATCGACAATCTCCGTTCTAAAACTTCCTCACCACCTCTCCTGAGTGTAAGACGAGGAATATAACGCAACTTTGAGTCAACGAAGAAGTCCCCCTCAATGTCTCAATGACCCTAGGTCGCGTGAGTCTTGCCCCAACATCATTTATTGCACACAATCCAACTCCCTCCCAGGTTATTGGATCGTCGCGTTTGTTTACCTTAATCCGAATCCATAATTTGTCAAACCCTGTATTATCCATTTATCTAACTAAGCATGGTAAACAAACAATACGATAAACACAATCAAACTACGAAGAACAATCATAAACGAAACACCGAAATCATCCAAACAACGTATTTATAAATTATATGTTAATCCCTACTACAATTCATATTTAACTCGAGGCCATAGCCGCATATACAATAAAATAACGAGCTAAACTTGATCACATGATTCTAAGATAAAGAAATAAGGAAAAACAATCGAAAAACTTAGCCTTGTCCGAAGATAAACTGCTAAGAACACTCAACGATCGATTCACTATCTTCTCCACTTCGGGATGTGAGCTCCACCTTTAAAACTCCTAAACCATAGCCTAAATATGGCTTAAGGTGCCCAAATGGCCGCGGGGTGGGGGGGGGGGGGGGGGGGGTTCAAGATAGGGGGAGAGGGGATGATATTTATACCCAAAATATCTAAAAATATCTAAATAAATATCAAGGCTGTGCAGAGGGTTTCCGCCTAGGCGAAGGAATTTCTGCCTAGGCAGAGTTAGGTCGGTTCGGCTGATTACCTAGGCAGTGAAGTAGGCAGTGGATGTGGAAGAACATTGCTGGATTTTCGCCTAGGCGGAGGAATTTTTGCTTAAGAGGTGGGCTATCAGTAGCCTATCTTTGATTTCTCTGCTGGATTCTCCGCCTAGGCGGTGGTCCGTCAATAATATTTGCTATTTTCTCAGCTTTTTCACCGCCTAGGCGATGGTCTGGACGCCTAGGCAGTAGGCCTGTTTCACAAATTTGCCTCTGTGCTTGCTTTTTCCATCGTTCTTCGATCACTTTTGGTTCGATCTTATCGCTTTTGCTCCAGTTTCCTATCTTTTTGCCCTACACACCTGATTTATACAAAAAGTAATAAAACTAATTAAAACGTAATAGAATACTATTTAAACGCTTGAAAACTAACTTATTTCGGTCTGGAAATACGTAGGTAGATCATACCTATCACACTTTAACAATCAACCTCACCCACACAGTAGCCCATTCTACCAACAACACCCCCCTCAAGCCTAATCAATACACCACAACACCTTCACACACACCTACATACATGACACACCCAGAATAGAAGAAAAATAGAGTACATACCCATCGTTTCACATACTCCTATCGTCAGACGAGACAATTGGACGACATATGCACATATTCCGCCGAACCAAACAACGATCAACACCAAAACACCTCCTCACGCTGAAGAACCCACTATCACCGGCAATCACGAAACCTCCGAGATCTCCTTCCTCCGGTTCTCTCTCTCTCTAGGTTTTCTAGATATTTTCTTCTAAACTTTGTGATCATATCATGCATGAACCAATATATATATACATAAACTTGTGGTGATCCCACTGCCATGTTGCCTGCTCCTCTCTCTCTTTTCGGCTGATCTCATGAAACTTTGTGATCATATCATGCACGAACCAATATATATATCTTTAGATAAATTACCCTTTTCTCCCCCTAATTTCTTACAATATTTTTCTTAGTCAATTTCCACTTTTAAAAGTTTCTGAAATTGTAATTTCACCCCAAAAGTTTTTATTTTCAAAAATTAAATGTAAAATTTTTGAATTGAATGTTTTCTAAATTTTCAATTTGACCCCCAATTTTTAATTTGAATTTTAATTGACCCAATTTCACACCGAATTCTCAATTACTCTAAAATGCAACTAAAATGACGTACATACTATGATTTGGGTCTTACATTGTCTAATCAGGGATAAAAGTTAATCATGAGCTTGGGAAATAGATAATTGTAAAGCTTTGATTTTGAACCTTAGAAAAGAATTAGGTTAATCTTGAGCATATGAAAAGGATTATTTTAAATGTTTTGGTTCTTACCTTGGAAATGATTAAGTGTAGTGGATTACGAATTCCCTGCCGGAACTCAGGAGAGTGGACGTAGACAAAAATAACTTGTCGAACCACTATAAATATGCTTGTCAATTTTTCTATCTCTTATCTATTTGGTTATGCATCTAATGATTCACGTTTATACTTAATAACAATATAATAATCAGTTAGATACATTAAAATAATTTGTCAAATTTTTAATTATCTAATCCACTCCTTTTTGGATAAGTCTTTGGGCCAACGTAATATATATTGAAAACTATTTAGGATAGAGTTTTTTATTGTTAGCCTAAATTTCACTCTCTCTCTCTCTCTCTCCTTAATGAGCATTTTAAGCAAAAATGTTATTATTTAATCATCTTTTTAGTATGTAGTCATTTGATAGTTCAATTTACAAATACGATTCTATAAATATATAACCCTAGCCCCCACACTCATGGTCACCCCTCACATCTTCAAAGCCATTCGAAGCCCTCTCTGTGTGTGTCGTTCAAAGCCCTCTATCTTTGTGTCATTCAAAGCCCTTTGTTCATCTTTAAAGGCCTCTATCTCTATTCATCTTCAACCTCTCTGTTCATCTTCAAAGTCATTTAAAGCCCTCCATTTTTGTTCATCTTCGAAGTCTTTCATCTCATCTCTCTATTCATCTTCAAAACCCAGCCATTGTTCATCTTCCAACCCTAGCCGTTCCATTTGTCTGTCTGGTCACAGCCGTCGCATCTGGTCGCTGCCAGTGCTCGTGGTCGCTAATATCTCATATTTCTCTCTTTTCCAAGTTGTTCCCCTCTTCCTCTTTGTTCGCAACTGTTGTCAAAGTCGCCACATCTGGTTGCCACTGTGCTTGTGCTTCCACTTCCCACCCCCAACCCACCGGAGACGGCAACACCCACCCATTGAAACCAGATTACAAAGTAAGTCGTGATTACTCTATGAGATCAGATATGTGATGGTAGATCTAAAAAATTGAAGACAAAATCTTATTTTTTCTCAATTTTTTCTTGATTTGTCTACCATTTTGAGTATTTATTCTTAGTTTTCTTCTCAGATTTTCTACAATTGTTCTGCCATTATTAAAATTTTATGCGGATCTACATGGCAATGGTGAATCGAGTTCCTCTTTGTCGTTCATTTGTCTTTATTTTTGCTGAATCGAGTTTGTCTTTGTCACAATCCCCCAGATCTGAAAAGTTTTGATCTGAAATTTTGTAGATTTGGAACAAATGCCACCCTAGTGAATGTCCACAACGAACATCTTTGTTTGATCGATTTGTGTTTGTGAATGTTTCATTTAAGGTTGTGCTTTTGTTGGATGTTCATGTGATTTTGCTGAAATGCTCAGACCGGTTTGTCTTTTGTTGATTTTTTTTAATGATATTGATTTGCTTTCCTGTGAATATTTACACCGAGATTTAGATCTGTTTTGGTTTTGTTATTTTTTGTGGAATTTTTTGTTTATTCACATGAATATTCTTTTCGTTGATCTAAAGTTGCTTTCAATATTTATTGATTTTGTGTTTTTGTAAATGTTCGCACAAGATGTCAAACCTGTTTTGATTTAGTTTTTGGGATGAATGTGTTATTTGTGGTTGGTGATTGTTCATACCGATTTTATTTATGTTGATTTTAAAGGGTTTTTAATTTCTTGATTTGTTGTTTGTTAGTGTTTTGGATGAACATTCATGTGATTTGATGAAATGTTCACACTGAATTTGCTTTTTACTTTTATTTTTTTATGAATGTTCATACTGACATAATAAAAACAAAAATTTGTTCAGTATAGAACAATAAACATTCACAACAGTAAGATCAAAGTTAAAATATGTTAAAATGTTTAAAAATAACAGAATAAAAATGTGAATATTACGTCTTATTTTTTTATTTTTTTTATAAAATAATATTGTATGTAAATGATAGAAAAAAAATAGTCAAACAACAAAAATTATTTTCAATAAATGTTTGGTGACTAAAAAATTTATTATATCAGATGAGGGTCGTTTTTTTAATTTATATATATAGGTTAAGGATTACATATCAAATTTTCCTTTAGGATATGTCGAAAGAAAATTATTTAAATTTTCAGGGAAAAAATAGATTGAAAATCAGAAAATCGAATCAGATGTGCGTCAGCATCATTAATGGAGTCGGGATAAACACGCAAGTGGAAGAAAGGTTTTCACTCTGAAAAGCATATACAGTTGACAACATAAATACAACCCATTAAAATACACAATCTTAATTGTTGACACCCACTTCTCTTTTACCTTTTACCCTTTTCCCTACCTATCCCCCCCCCCCCCCCCCCCCCCCCCCCCCCCCCGCTTTTGCCTCTCTGCTTGTTTCTTCTTCTGTTGCCTTCCTCTCTCTCTCTCTCTCTCTCTCTCTCTCTGTCTCTGGTACACCCACAAAACTCTCTCTCCACTCTTCATTTGTGGCGGATAAACCGGACCCTTCGGAGATCCAGGAGTTCAACCATCTAATTGCTTATCTCCTTCTTTTCTCCCATCCGTACACTTCTTGGTTCTGTAACCACAGGTAATCTTTTCCCGATTTCACGTTTGTTGCATTAATGGCGATTCCAAAAAAAAAAAAAAACAATGGCGACTCTTTTCTTGTGATTAACCCTTTTTGCACTTCAGATTACACATGCTTCTGATATTTCTTCCAATTGGATTGTACAAGTGTCCAATTTCATTTTATTTCCCAGTATTCAAATGGTTGAGATTATGAGTTTCCTCTGTTCTGCTTGGCTTAATTCTTGGATTACAGTTAAAGTTTTGTTTGAAGTCATCTGGGTATGCCTTATCTGTCAAGTTCTAATCTTTGAACTATGATTTTTAAAAGAATTTCACTGTCTTAGGGTTTAGATTTTCCTTGAGCTGTGATTTAAATATTAGATTTTATTTCTCAACTCTGTTTATGCTTTGCTCACATTGGTTTGCTCGATTCTTTTCTGTTATTTTTAAATGTTTCCGTGATTAAAACTCTGTTTCTGTTCTGCTCCAAGAAAATTTTGGGAATAAACAAAATTGTGCCCAAATTTCGGTTCTTTCCCATGTTTTGGGAGAACAGTAATAGATATCTGGGAACAGAAGGTCCCTAAAATTTAATTTCTTTGCTAATTACAGAATCGAAAACAAGATTGAAAAAATGGATGAAGGAAGTAATTACAGGCGTTGGGACGAGCTGTTGCCAGACGCCCTCGGCCTAATATTCAGAAACCTATCGATTCAAGAAGTACTAACAGTAGTGCCGAGTGTATGCAAATCATGGGCGGATGTAGTTTTGGGGCCTTATTGCTGGCAAGAGATAGACATTGAGGATTGGTGCAGACAATGCCGCCCTCAAGACATTGACCGAATGCTCCGAATTTTGATCAGAAGATGCGGCGGTTCTCTGCGTAAACTCTGTCTTTATGGTCTTTCCGGCGACCAGAGCTTTTCCTTCATTGCGGATCAGTAAGTAAAACAAAGGCATAGTTTGTCTAGTGTTTCTGTTCCCAGCACAGAAACAGAAATATTGGAACTGGGAAAATATGTTTCTGTTCTGCTTCCAGAAGTTTTAGAAGAAATTTCTGGGAACTTAATGGAATTGTTCCCGGATTTCTGTTTTCTGGAAACAGAAATAGAAGTTTGGAAACAGAAACACCAAATGTGGTGTCGGCTCTGTGTTTTTGTTTTGCTTTTTTGTTTCTATTGTCCGAAAACTGGGAAAGGAAACAAAAATATGGGGAGAAATTTATTTTCTGTTACTAGATTATCAGAACAAATTTCTGGGAACAGAGCATTATGTTCCCTGATTTCTGCTGGGAATAGAAACAGAAATTTGGGAATTGAAAAAAAGAATGATTCCACTCTGCTTTGGGGTTTTAGAACAATTTCAGGAAACAGAACATAATTGTGTTCTTTTCACTGTTATGTTCTAATTTTTCTAAGAACAGAAACATTAAGGTGGCTTTGGTTTATGGGTCTTTCTCACTTTCTTTTTTCTTCAGTTCATAGGAAACTGGAAAAAGAAACAGAAATACATAAAAAAAATATATATATATATATATTCTTTCCCGAATTAATCGGAACAAATTTCTGGGAACAAGAAAGAAATATTCTCGGATTTATGTTGTAAACAGAAACAAAAATTTGGATATGAAACACTAAACAAAAGCCACCGAAGTAAAATATCGCTACTCAAACCCCCTCAATTGCCATCAAATATGAAATACTTTAGGACTCAAAATCAAAACAAATATTTAAATTCATTGATTTTTTTAATTGCTCTTTGGTTTAGTGCAAAATCGCTCCAGAATTTACGCCTGCCAAGAAGCGAAATAAGTGATTCCATGGTGGAAAATGTTGCCGGAAATTTTTCGAACTTAACTTTCTTGGACTTGAGCTATTGCCTGAAGATAGGTGCCCCGGCTCTGGCGGCAATTGGCACTCACTGTAAACTCCTCACTGGATTCCGACGAATCATGCACCCCTTGGAAGTAGTCCACAAGCTCTCCCAGGATGATGAGGCCCTCGCCATTGCTTCCACCATGCCCAAGCTCAAGCACCTTGAGATCGCCTACTTGCTCATCACCACTGGATCAGCGATCGAGATCATTACCAAGTGTAGTGATCTCGAGCTTCTCGATTTGCGGGGCTGTTGGAATGTGAGCCTCGATGACAGTTTTGCGAAGGGATTCCCCAGTCTGAGAGTGGTGGGGCCACTTGTGGTGGATTGTTGTCCCGAGCCGAACGGGAACGGATGGGAGAACTGCTCTGACTACTCCGGCTCTTCGGGGTACTTGGCGTGGGATTTCACGGCGGGGGATTTTGATGAGGATGAGGAGGAAGAAGGCGATGACGACGATGATGACGACGATGATGACATGGCAGAGGAGGTGGAGATGTGGTTTTACGACGGATCGGTGGTGGCAGCGGATGGTGGATTTGATTGGCCACAATCACCTTGAAAATTGTACATATTTATGCAGTTTGCGCTTACTGTTCCTTGTTTAGTGCACATAGTTATGCACATCTGGAATCAAGAAATTTGGGAGGGTTGATAATTGAGTTTATCTCTTGTTGAATACTGTGTTCGTCGACTTATCTAATAAGGTGACGTTTGACATACGGGATTTAATTAAGGAATGGAATGTATTCCAGGAATGATCATTCTATTCTCAAGTTGGAGGGACTTGTTTTTATTTCTATTCCTAAGTATTCATTAATCCTACAAATCAAGGAGTGATAATTTTATTCTCATGTTTAATAGGAGGAACTTGTTTTTATTTCCATTCCTAAGTATTCATTAATCCCACAAATCATGGGATAAGTCGATCTTAAGTTAAATATAATAATTTCAATCTTATTATCATTTTCTTCAATTTCATTGCATTCCAGCGTACTAAAGTAACTTGGTAATAATTCTTGGATTAGTGTAGAGAACTATATGTAAGTGAGAAGAAAATTGTCAATTTCCTTGTCAATTAAGATTAAATTTAATCCTGAATGTATCAGGTGAATGTGAGAGAGTATGTCTTTAAGATCGTCTGGAGAAGTGATTAATGAAGGTGTAATAGTATAGGGGAATCTCGTCAGATGTACCACGTGGGTAATTCTTGCCCAAATATGGGAAACGGCCGACCTGAGAGCTGAAATTCACTGAGCTGGGACGCCTCCCGGGCCAGGCTGAGGATCGTCTCGGTGAAGAAATTCGGGCCGATAAACTACGATTCGGACTGACGAACTCAGACACCCTCTGCTCACCATCTCCGCACTCAAGATCCCATCGTGCCGTCATGAGATTCCAGCTTGTGGGCCTCTACATATGGGCTAAAAAGCCCAGCCTAGGCAATTAGAGAACTAATCCGCTTGCTCATTGGCTGCCCAGCAGATTAGGTTAATTAACCCGAGCTCGGCTCTCTAATTTTGCGGCACTAATCGAGTACCGGCGCCTATAAATATACCAGGGCACCCACTGCCCAAAGGTACGTCTTCTCTACTGAAATCACAATACTTTTAGCCCTTTTTCCCCGCATACTTACTCTTACGCCGGAGGGATTTCACCGGACACAACTTCGGTGGGTCTTTGTACAGGTGCTCGGAGTGGAAGAGTGGAGCTCAACTCGGAGGTCGTCATCACCCCTAAATTCACCCAATTAATCACACTATCAGCGGTCCTGTGCCCCTGATATCCTTCCGGATCATACTATTGACCTGTCACCATTTTTTGGCATCAACATGTACGTATGCTAGTTTAAAGACAACTTACCATATAATTAAAAAAGGAAAATTAGGAATGATTTGTTATGGAAAATTTAAGAAATTTGATTCAGAAAAGTGATCTCTAAAATTTAAAGAAAAAATTTATTATGAAAATACAAAGAGAGGGGGGAGGACGGACAAGAGAAATGGAAGCTTGTGAATGGCAGAGAGGAGATGACTTTTAGGTTAGGAGGGGGACGTCATGTCATCTTCAATTCAAAAGGAAAAAGAGGAGACAAAATTTTCACGTGTATACAGGCTCGACTTGAAGAATATAATCTGCTGCAAATTGCATCTCTGTCTGCCCCACATGCCCAACCCCTTGTTAAGATCTTGTCTTTTTACCTGCGAAACCACGTGCTCATCTCTCGCTTCACCTAACTATCACTGGCTTGGTTTTCAAAACTATGTATGCAAAGCTTGTCTTCGTCTTAGGATAAAAGTTTGAGCCACACAAATTCACTCTCGGCATTCCTTGTTCATTTTTTGTTTCAATACACCCACAGAAATTAACTGTTATTTTGACAAATATGAATCATATTCTCTATTGAAAATAATCTTCAAATACAGCAAAGTAATATTGCCGCTCTACTATAACATCACACAGTGGAGTGGTCTACATTTTACACAAGCCGTTTTCACTTTTAGGGTGGTTTTAATATTCACATTGTATTGATTTATAATTTTTATTTTATATATTTATTTCAAATAAATATATACATTGTTGTTATTATTGTATATTTGTTTTGAATATTAATATTTTTGAAATGGGTTACTTTCATTTTGCGCCCATGTAGTTATACTTTGCAACCCTGTGTTATTTTCGTGACCACTTACACCTCACTCGTAGGTTTTGTTTTCTCTCATTATCTTAAAGAACGGAAAACACATGTTGAAGGATTGGGAGATGAAGTAGCTCAAGACAGCTACCCTTCCTTCGAGACTTTGGACCTCCTTCTTATTCTGGGGGGAGAAGACATCCCCATGATTGCTTGGATTTGATCTAGATTAGCATCTATTCCCCTCTCGGATGACATGAACCCTAGAAATTTCCTCAAAACCGTGTTGAAAACACACTTCGATGGGTTGAGCTTCATTTTGTGTGCTCCAAGGATATCAAAACACTATTGGAGATCCTGGATATACTATTCAGCAATGAGGCTCTTAATGATCTGTCCACTTAAACTTCCATTGCCTTCTCGATTTTTGCTTTGAACATTTTGTTGACCAGTCGTAGGTAGGTCTCACAAGTGTTTTTCTGTATGAATGACATCACCTTATAGCAATATATGGCCTTGTTTGTGATGAATGAAGTCTTTTGGTAGTTTTGGGGTACATTATGATTTGGCTATAGCTGGATAATGCATCAAAGACACTTAGGAGCTCGTACCCAGTGGTGGATCCAATAACGATATTAATGGACAAGAGTGGGAAAAAAGTCCTAGGGAAAGCCTTGTTTAGGTCCTTGTATTTGACACACATGAACCACTTCTCCCCTACTTTCTTGGCTAAAACCACGTTCTCCAACCATTCTAGAAAAGTGACTTCCCCTACAGCTCTCATACCAATTAGCTTTTGGTTGCCTTGGCGATGATCATCTATTTCTCTTGGTGGACCTTTCATCGTTTTTGGTAAACAGGCGGATGATTAAGGCTGATGATGAGCCTATGCTTGGCTACTCCTAGATCAATCCCCGGTAATTCCGAATTAAACTAGGCAAACACATGTTTATTTTTTCGAAGTAGGGCCACTAGAGAATTGCGAAACTTTGAGACATCTTTGTTCCAATTTTAACCATCTTGTTCTTGTCTCTTAGGTGTATATGCGCCAGACACATCTTTTCTGGTAGGTTCCCTAAGTCATCACTGAGTAGGGCCAACTTCGGCACCTCTTACATTTGCTATTACAGTTCTGGAGGGGAAGCAATCTGCAAGGATGCCATAAAGCACTTATGGGCAGTTGTGTACTCACCTATTACAACTCTCACCCCCAAGTCTCTATGGGGAACTTGAGTGCGATATACTTTGTGTAGTATACCACTTTCAAGGAACTCGTCATTAGGCTACCTAAGATCGCGTTATATATGGAGGCTTGATTTACCACTAGGAACCATAACCAGACGACAATCTTCTCCGATTTGATCCCCATGGACATAGTGATATTGATCCACCCCAGGGTTGGATTGTCTGCCCATAGAATCCTTCTAGGAAGACGTGATAGGATGGAGCTTTCTTGAGTCGATCTTGTCTTGTCTAAGTGACGGAACTCCCTATGTCTACTAGAATTCTATTTACGCAATAATTCGATACTACCCCGATTGTGACCAAGGCGTCGTCATGGGGGCAAATTCAAACCCTAAAAGTCCTAATAAAAAATTGTTATGATGGTGTTATTGTCTGCTAAAATGTTGACTTTTTCTTCTTGTCTTTTATTCATTCTATTTGTTACATGGAGGTGTCCTTGCCATATGGAGGGAGAGGATTACCCAAAGGAAAATCTTCCTTCCACATATCGGTCTTGCCCTCAACCTTCTCTAGGTCACAAGGACACCCTCCTTATTCATTTTGTCATTCCGGGGTTATAGACACTGCATTTTGTCCCGCCTATTTCGTATCAGATCGAAAGCGTAAGTTCGGATAAACTTTAAACTGAGGTTTAAAGGGAACAAATTTATGCTTTAGATTATATTAGATACTACCAAAAAAAAAGTACAAGAAAACATAAAATTGTCAAATTTGACCGAATTTGGTTAAGTAAAAGTCTCAGATCAACCTCGAAATTCTTAAAATTAAGGGGGGACTAAATTGACATTATTAAAGGTTGATTTTCATGAAGTCACCTTTAATATGAATAAAAATTAGTTACTACCCCTTCAATTTAAGGATATTTCACCAATTATCTCTATTACTTGTTTTGGCCCCTGAAACTTTTATCATCACTGATTTCATCTTCTTGACACAAAAATACTTTTCTATATTTCTTATTTAAAAAATTAATCTCGAATAAATCAATCCAAAAACCTTGATCAAGTCAAAGAAACTATCATGACAACGCTAGTTACCCAAAGTAACTAATGCTTAAGACTCGGTTCGAAACCAACCAAAATGAAGTCATCATAACAATCATTTAAAGCCCATCACATCAAGGTCCTTATCATGCATTTAATGACTCATTAATGAACATTAAATAACAAGATCTTTCCAAGATATTCCTACCAAACTATCTAGGATGGAAACCAAGTTACTTGAAAAGTAACGGTTACAAAACTAACCGATTTGGTTTCCCATCAAATCATGTTATAAATGATCCATCGAATCAACCTCCCATCAAGAATTTAATACTTGAAACAGCCTAGGGAGACTACATTCAAAGAATCAAGATATTTTGAGCAAAATATCTTAGGGAAACCAAGTTACATTAAAAGTAACTAAACGGTTACAAGACTAACCTGATCATTCCCATCCCATCAAGGGTATTAAATGCCCATAAAATAAAATGTCAAAATCAAGCATTTAATGCAAATGTGACATGTGGAGACTACATACATTGAATCTCCAAGTGAATTTAATGCAAGTAACCGGACTAGTTCGAGCAACTAGTACTTAGCAAACAGATTGAATAAAAAAACATCTCATCGAGCATTAAATGCCCCATGTGCCAACCAATGATGACTAATAATTGGCAATCATTAGCAATGATTACTTAGATATTTTAAATATTTTGTAATTGTTGATGTCCAAAAGTGGTGAGCGACCAACAGTATGGTCCATAAATGTTATACACTCACAAGATTGTTAGTGGCATGTGGTACTGAAGAATTTAGAGGTCCTGATGATCTCCAAGTTGGGCTCCCCCCTTTCACTCTGAGCACCTGCACACAGACTCACCAGGGTTGTGCTCAGTGAAATTCCTCTAGCGTGAGAGTAAGTATCTAGGGGAGAAGGGCTAAGAAATGTTCTGGTGTCAGTAGAGAAGATGTACCGTTGGGCATTGGATGCCATGATGTATTCATAGGTGCTAGACTTGATTAGCGCTGTGAAATTAGGGAGCTAAGTTCGGATTAATTACCCTAATTATCTGAGCAGCCAATGAGCAAGTAGATTAGTACTCTGGTTATATGGGTTGGGCTTTTGGTCCCACCAATACAGGCCCATGGTCCAGAGACTCAAGACGTCCCGGGGAGGCCCCGAGCACAGAAATGACGAGCGGAGGGTACTTGAGCTCGTCAGCCCAGCTCGGAGTCCATCAGCTTGGCTCGGAGGGAACTTCAACTCCCATCTCAGCCATTTTTCCATACTTGGGATGATATTGTCCGCATGGAATATGTGACGAAATTCTTCCACATCAGTTGCCCCCAAGTCTTGAGGGCGAGAGCAGAACGTGATGGGCTCGGGATTTTCATGAAGTAATTCCGTATAGACTTGGCTGTTACTTCTTGTTCGCTTTGTCGGACGTCACTGTTGTGGTCGCTAATCAATGGCTCTATTGGCCATAAATGTTCGGGTCCTAGTGCATTTAGAATGTGCCCAGGTCGCCCCATTAATGCTAAATCGAAGCCGTTGGCTAAACAACCGAATCCGTAAGCCAAAGCTACATCTTCCAATAGGCCTAAGCTCGATTTATATAACGGCCCCATAGAAATAGAGGGTGGCAGCTTGCTTTTAGCAGTTTTGGGATGATCAGAAGGCTGAGAAAGTGCTAAAAATGACTTCAAAAATGAAAAAATGGATTGAAAAACTCTTAAACGGATTCAGCTCGTCAGGTCGGACAACATTTTAATTTTTAGACTTCATACTGGGAAGATGTCCGAGTTGAGAGTACGAAAGCTCGTTAGCTTGGACAACCTTTCAATCTTCAAGGAGGCTTTATATTTTGGGCATGTTTAAGCTGAGAGTACGACAGCTCGTCAGTTCGGACCATACCAGAATTTTCAATGATGCTCATATTGGGAGGATGTTCGAGCTGAGAGTACGGCAGCTCGTCAGCTCGGAGAATCTTTCAATCTTCAAAGAGGCTTCATATTGGGAGGATGTTCGAGCTGAGAGTACGGCAGATCGTCAGCTCGGACAAACTTTCAATCTTTAAGCAGGCTTCATATTATGAGCATGTCCGAGTTGGGAGTACGTAGGCTCGTCAGCTTGGACATTTCTTCTGACTTGGTCTTCTTGGAAGGAAGGAAGGTTTGAGACTCCTTTTTTTTTTATCATGTCTGATCTGGGAGTACGTAGGCTCGTCAACTCGGATATTTCTTCTACCTTAGTCTTCTTGGAAGGGTGGAAGATTTGAGGCTCTTCCTTTTTTATCATGTATGAGCTGGGAGTACGTAAGCTCGTTAGCTCAGACATTTCTTCTAACTTGGAACTTCTTGGAACGGTGGAAAGTTTGAGGCCCCTCCTTTTTGATCATGTTTGAGTCGGGAGTACGTAGGCTCGTCAGCTTAGAGATTTCTTCTTACTTGGAACTTCTTGGAAGGGTGGAAGGTTTGAGGCTCCCCTCTTTTTGATCATGTCCGAGCTGGGAGTACGTAGGCTCGTCAGCTCAGACATTTCTTCTACCTTGGTCTTCTTGGAAGGGTGGAAGGTTTGAGGGTCCCCTCTTTTTGATCATGTTTGAGCTGGGAGTACATAGGCTCGTCAGCTCAGACATTTCTTCTAACTTGGAACTTCTTGGAAGATAGAAGGTTTGAGGCTTCCCTTTGTTGATCATGTCCGAGCTAGGAGTACGTAGGCTCGTCAGCTCAGACATTTCTTCTAACTTGGAACTTCTTGGAAGGGTGGAAGGTTTGAGGCTCCCCCTTTATGATCATGTCCGAGCTGGGAGTACATAGACTCATCAGCTCGAACATTTCTTCTTACTTGAAACTTCTTGGAAGGTGGAAGGTTTGAGGCTCCTCCCTTTTTGATCATGTCCTAGCTGGGAGTACGTAGGCTCGTCAGGTTAGACATTTCTTCTACCTTAGTCTTCTTGGAAGGGTGGAAGGTTTGAGGCTCCCCCCCCCCCTTTTGATCATATTTGAGTTGGGAGTACGTAGGCTCGTCAACTCGCACATTTCTTCTAACTTGGAACTTCTTGGAAGGTGGACGGTTTAAGGTTCCCCCCTTTTTGATCATGTCTTAGTTAGGTGTATGTGGGCTTGTCTGCTCGGATATTTCTTCTTACTTAGAACTTTTTGGAAGGTGGAAGGTTTGAGGCTCTCCCATTTTTGATCATGTTCGAGTTGGGAGTACGTAGGCTCATCCGGTCGAACATTTCTTCTTTCTTGAAACTTCTTGAAAGGTGGAAGGTTTGAGGCTCCCCCCTTTTTGATCATGTCCTAGCTGGGAGTACATAGGCTCGTTAGCTCGGACATTTCTTCTTACTTGGAACTTTTTGGAAGGTGGAAGGTTTGCGGCTCCCCTCTTTTTGATCGTGTCCGAGTTGGGAGTACGTAGGCTCGCCAGATTGGACATTTCTTCTAACTTGGAACTTCTTGGAAGGGTGGAAGGTTTGAGGCTCCCCCATTTTTGATTAAGTCTGAGTTGGGAGTACATAGGCTCGTTAGCTCGGACATTTCTTCTTACTTGAAACTTTTTGGAAGGTGGAAGGTTTAAGGCTGCCCCCTTTTTGATTATGTTCGAGCTGGGAGTGCTTAGGCTCGTCAGCTCGGATATTTATTCTAACTTGGAACTTCTTGGAAAGGTGGAAGGTTTGAGGCGCCCCTCTTTTTGATCATGTCCGAGCTGGGAGTACGTAGGCTCGTAAACTCGGACATTTCTTCTTACTTGAAACTTTTAGAAGGTAGAAGGTTTGAGGCTCCCCCCTTTTTGATCATGTCCGAGCTGGGAGTACGTAGGTTCGTCAGCTCAGACATTTCTTCTAAGCTGGTCTTCTTTGAAGAGTGGAAGGTTTGAGGCTTCTCCCTTTTGATCATGTCTACACGTGGCACGTGGGTGACACGTGCCCCCATTGTGGCATGTAGGGGAAGCCAATGTCACAACCTCTGGATGGGCGCCATGTGGCAGTAGGTGCGTTAATCGACGCATGTGCGACCGTTGGTCTGGGAGACTCTTCATATGGGCACTTCCTTTTTTATAAATGGGGCCCCCTGCAATCATTCAACACTTGTAGAATTTCTAGAGATCTTTCTTCTCCTCAGCATTGGTACATTTTTTTGCTTTGTCCGGACAAAATGTCGGAATCCTCTTTCTTTTCTTCTTTTTCCTCTTCGGGTTCGTCCTCCATCTCGGGGTCCGATTCCTTGGAACGGATGTCTGCCAGCTCCCTGTTCTTCAAGGTCGAGCGTCCTCCCACTCTAAGAGATACCTCGTCGATTGCCATGGCCAGGATCCACGAAACGAGCAGTGCAAACTAGTTATTCCTGGTCGATCATGCAATCGCGGTGAGTTGTGTCGACGAGAGTAGGGGTGCATCTACATCACATGACCTCGATGTCAGGGTCCTTCCTGACATCGTCACCGTGGTGGAGATTCCCTCCAGCGTCTCCCTACCCTAGCTACTCCATGAAGACGAGATGCACAATCCTGGGCCAGAGAAACTTTTCATAAAGGTCCTGTATGTCGAGGATTTCATCGCTCGCGTAATGACTACTTGCGATTATACGAGGTCTAGTTTTAATATAGTGATTGTGAGATCGGATATCATTCCATTGGGAACACGTGTAATTTAGTTGAATATTGTGATTGACATGGTCTCATATTATTCTGATTTTTCAAGAATTGTTTGTATTCTATTTAATCTACTAAGATAAATGACAACTATTAGGTTAGTTCTAATTTCACTAATTACTTAGGTATTGATTTCTTTCACATAATACATATTTGACTTCATTTAGTTAGCTATAACGGTATTTATCTATTTCGACAATCTCTGTATTTATAACTCTTCCGCTACCTCTTCTGAGTGTAAGACGGGAGATTACACGACTTCGTGTCAATGAAGAAGTCCCCCTCAATGTATTTATGACCCTAGGTCACGTGAGTCTTGAGCCAACGTCATGGATTGCACACGTTCTAATGCCCTCCCGGGTCATTAGAACGTCACGTTGCGTTTACCCTAATCTGAATCCGGAGTTACCTCTCCCGAGTGTCAAACCCCGTATTCTCGGTTTATCAATACAAGCATAATATCAAGAATAACAGTAAACACAATCGAATTTAGACAAACATCCATTAAAGTAATATTAATTCATTCAACTAGCATTTACATGATTTCAACAACACCTAAGTAATATTTAACTAATACTACATGATCTTAGTCATATACCATACAAAACAAGAGTGATTCAACATCATTAGATATGGAAAAGTAAATACAAAGATAAAAACAAGAGAAGAACGATCAAATCTTAAAGTGAAACGATCCACTGTCGCTAATGATCAATCCGCAAATGATTCCTCTTTGCCAAAATGATGAACCTCCTCCTTGATCTGTCAAAGATAGCTTAAGAACTCTATATTAGGGTTAGGGATGTTGAACAATCTTTAAAAGACATGAGAGAGTGGTATTTATAGGCCTAAGGTTTCAAAAATATCTAAAAATATATTTTCTTCTGTGTAGAGCTCACCGCTGCGGTGGTGAGTAAGTCGGTTTAACTTTTGCCGCGGTGGTAGAATAGTTCCAAAACTCTCTGATCTTTTGCTGCCGTGACGGTGGACCTCGCGTCGCAGCGGTGGGGTTTGCTCAATTTTAACACTCTCTGCACTATCACCGCTGCGATGGTGGCTCTTGTGATCTTGAAATTTTGTTTCTTTATCATTTCTTTACTATTTTTCCACCGTTTTCGCTCGTTTATCGCTTATTTGCGTCCCTATACCGGAATTATATAAAAACTAACCAAAACACAATTAAATATAACTAATTCACTCGAAAACTATCAAATCCAGCTAAGAAGTAGATATGTATTTTCTACCTATCAAATACCCCAAACTTGAAATTTTGCTAGTTCTCAAGCAAAACACTAACATTAAACTAAACAAACTAACTAAAAATGAAAAACTTGAAACACAAAAGAAGTAAATGCATGTAAGTATAAAGTTCAATCGAAATAACCAATTTGATCCTCCCTCAACATCCCTAAATTTGATCAAGTTCGGGAAATAACCCACACCAAGTGGTGTTCTAGAATTTCAATAATCAATATCAATAAAAACCATTCTAAATCCATTTGAAATGTGTGTGTGAGAACTCAAATGCATAATTATGCACATACCAGATTAGATTATTCAATTATTAAGTTCATAACGTATACCATTTAAGGATTAAGGAAAACCATACGCTTGATTGGGGTCTACTATCCACTAATGTAGGCTCAGATATTTGCTGAGATCAATAGGGCTTGGTTTTGCTTTAGAGAACGACCACGGGTATCACTGGAATTGAAAATAGATAATCGGTTTAAGTGATCGATACCCGCGGTAAAATCGCTTGTCGCTATCCTATCTCATAACCCCCCATATTTAAAGTACAACTCTGAATGAGAATTAAAGATCCTTGTATTCACTTGTCGAAAGAAACGAGAATAAAAACTATATTCACCTGGGGAAGGATCATCACCACCACTACTTTCATGCTGGAAAAGAAACTGTGGTGGTTGCGAAAGGTGCGGCGGCACCTGCGGTATATTTGGAAATGTATGCATCACGATGTCGAGGTCCTCGAAAATGAGTCGGTTAACTTGATCTTAATGACGCCCGACTTGATCCTGATATGTCCATAGCTCGTATTGCCCTTATCGAAGATCTCAGAGTTCTTGGTAAACTCGCTCCCCGTCGAATCCGGCCCATCCGGGTGCCTCGGGAATTGGGGCCTCAAAAGGCCTTTCCTCATCTCCTGCATGCTCAGGTTCTTCTTCCGCTCCTCCCGATGTCTGGCCTTGAGCGCTCCCCTTCAACATTCTTGCAATAATGGCCACAACAAGGGCACTGATAGGGTCCAACAGGCTATCACCCTGAAGCACCACCTTCGAGCGCCTGAACAACTCTGTAAGTAGGTTTAGAAAGGGGAGGCCTCTTTTGGTTATCCCTGCGGTATGTAGAATTGAAGCATGTATATGAAATCCAACGTTGATCGATTTTTTCCTCAGAATAGAATGTTAAATAATGGCCTGCTCCTTTGATATGTCCGACAGGTGAGAGGTCGGGATCAGGCTGCCACAAATGAAGTGGTGCCATATCTTCGGCACCGACTTTAGGAACTTGGAAAGGAATGTGGCCTGATCCGACCCTGTAATGGTCCATTCAACATTGCCCGTTGTTAGGTCTCGAATCATGTCTTCCATACTTGGTCGGTACGCAAAATAAGACTCTTCAAAAGGCGGCAGCAGTCCCAATCCTAATAGCTCATTAAACTTTTTAGGAGTGAAAAGAAATAATTTTTCCCCGGACCCTTGTCTGGTTATGTTGAGCTTTAGTGAGGTTGGTGTAGAACTCCCGGACTGCGGAGACCTCACCGAAGGAAGGCGATTTCCAAAAAGACTCCCATCCTCGGCTTTGAATGACATTGAAAAATTCCTCCGGGAGACTCTCGATTGGCCCGAATCCCCGTTGTTTTATGCCTGGCCTTTTGAACTCATGCTTTTTAAAGTGCTCCTCGGCCGCTTTTGAAACAAAACGGGTTGAATCGAAATCAGGAACTGACCCCGAACCTTCACCGCGTGCCCTTTTCAGCGGAACCTTTTTCAGTATGGTTCCTAGAAATAACATTCACAAACGAGAACAACCTAATTATATATGCACAATGAAAACAAACCCTAGAATTAACACTATCAAGAACAAGATCCAATTTCAACACACATACAACCATTGCAACGATTTCAACAAAATACTAATAATATAGCATGCATTTTTGTTTCACACAATTAAACAATCCAAATCAACTAAGTTTATCACCAAAAATCAAAATTGCGAAAATAGGGTTTAAGGGGTTTAGGGCAAAATTTCAAAATCAAATGATTTTTAACATAATCATGCAAACCAACCAATAATTTCAACAACTAGACAAAATGTAAGGTAAAAGAAACTTACTTGTTGAGAAATTACGGTCAAATCGAAGAGAAATGAAGAAATTTCACCGTTCACGCAAAAACCCTAAAATTTCGAAAATGGGGGTGGAAATCCGATTCTTGGAGGGTGATTTGTGGTGGAAATCAAAGTTTTTGTAACTAGAAGGATGATTTTGAAGGGTTGGAAGCGGTTTGGAGGGTTGGGATTAGAGAGATTTGCATTTTAGAGAGAAGATGGAGATTCTATTATTTGAAGCAGCGATGTTGTTTTAATTTGAACAGACGCGTTACCGCTGTAGCGCTGAAAGCGCATTTTCTTAGATGAGCTACTAACGTTCCATCCCCGTGGCAGTGATATTATCGTCGTGGTGCTGGCAGCGCCTTTTTCAACTTGAGCTACTGACGTTTCACCACCGCGGTGGTGATATTATCGCCGCGGCGCTGAGGCGTCTTGTTGAAAAAATGCCCAACTTGATGTTTTACCGCCGCAACGGTGGGGTTTGTTGAATTTTTTTCTTCATTTTTTCTTAACAAAACACCTTACCACTTGTTTTCACTTCACTATTTCAGCGATTTTAAGTACAAAACTCAACCTTGAATATCCATACTCCTAAATTCACCACTAAACATGTTCCGAGACCATTCCAGCCTCCAAAAAGTAATTAATACAAAAGTTGGGCAAGCTTCATACCCTCAGAGACATATCAAAAAGATTTTCTGGATTTAACGTCCCTTGCTGGATTTAACGTCCCTAGCTGGACGTTTATGAATTCTGGCTTTAGCCTTCAACGAGGGCGGTGTTCTCTACAACTCGCTCTTCATCTTTGAAGTAGTGCTTGATCCACTCCCCGTTGACTCAGAAAGTTCGTCTATCTTCACCTTCCAACTCGATAGAACCGAACAGATAAATATGCTTGATTCAGAACTGTCTAGCCACCGGGACTTCAACTTTTCGGGAAAGAGTCTCAGCCTTGAATTAAACAACAGAACTTGCTGGCCCGGACTGAACTATCTCATAACTATCATTTTATCATGCCACCTCTTTGTTTTATCCTTATACAGCTTGGCATTCTCCTAAGCCTCGTGCCAGAATTCTTCCATTTCATTCAACTGGAGGAGGTGTTGTGCACCAGAAGCCTTGAAGTCAAAGTTGAGTTTCTTTATCGCCCAGAATGCACGATGTTCCAATTCAACGGGCAAATAACACGCTTCCCAAACACCAATCGATACGGCGATATGCCGATCAGTGTCTTAAAAGCAATGCGATATGCCCATAAAGCATAATCAAGCTTTACAACCCAATCCTTGTGATTTGTATGAATCGTTTTCTCCAGAATTAGCTTGAGTTCTCGGTTAAAAACTTCAGCTTGACCATTTGCCTGTGGGTGATATGGTAGCGTCACCTTATGCCTAACCACATACTTTGCCAACAAAGCATTAAGCATTTTGTTATAGAAGTGGTTTCCCTTATCACTGATTAAGGCTCGAAGTGTCCCAAACCATGTTATGACGTTTTGTTGAAGGAACTTTAAGACCACTTTGGCATCATTGGTAGGTGTTGCCACGAACTCGACCCATTTGGACACATAATCCACCGCTAATAAAATATACTCCTTGCCAAACGACGGCGAAAATGGCCCCATGAAATCAATGCCTCATACATCAAACAACTTAAGCTCAAGAATTGACGTCAATGGTAATTAATGCCTTTTCGATATGTTACCCACTCTTTGGAATTTATCACAAGTTTTTACAAACGTGTATGAATCTTTAAACAAAAAAGGCCAGTAAAAACCTGATTGAAGTACTTTCGCTGTTGTCCGAGTCGCATCAAAATGGCTGCCACAAGGTGATGAATTGAAGTGATATAGAATACTAGCTATCTCCTCTTTCGGAACACATCTCCGAATCACCTGATCAGCACATTTCTTGAAGAGCAACGACTCATCCTACAAGTAATACTTTGAATCGAAAAGGAATTTCTTGCCTTGGGCTCTTGTCAAATCTGGTGGTAACACATTACATGCAAGAAAGTTCACAATGTCTACAAACCATGGAAGTGTATTTTCAACTGAGAATAGTTGTTCGTCAGGGAACACCTCCATGATGCAAGACTCCTAACCGACGTCCTCTTGAATTAACCTTGACAAATGGTTAGGAACAACATTCTCACTCCCTTTTTTTATCTCTTATTTCAACATCAAACTCTTGAAATAAAAGAATCCACCTTATCAATCTCGGCTTGACGTCTTTCTTTACAAACAAGTACCGGATAGCTGCGTGATCCGCATAGACAATCACTTTTGATCCAATGATATATGACCAAAACATATCACAAGCAAAAACAACGGCTAGCATTTCTTTCTCCATCATGGTGTAATTTTCCTAGGCATCATTCAATGTCTTACTTGCATAATAGATGGATCGGAAGATCTTCTCCTTCCATTGGCCTAACACGCCAACGACAAAGTCACTCGCGTTGCACATAATCTCAAATAGAATCTCCCAGTCCGGAGCGACCATTATTGGAGTCGTGATCAACTTCTCCTTTATTTCCTTGAAAGCTTCCATGCAAGCCTCATTGAATTCAAATGAAGTATCCTTCTCAAATAGGTGACATAACGGCTTCACCGTCTTTGAGAAGTCCTTGATAAAGCACCGGTAAAAGTCAACATGCCCCAAGAAACTTTGAACTCCTTTTATATTAATCGGTGGTGGAAGCTTCTCAATTGTTTCAATCTTTGCTCAGTCCACCTCAAGCCCCTTGGAAGAGACTCGATGACCTAAAACGATCCCCTCTTTAACCATAAAGTGGCACTTCTCCCAATTGAGAACTAAATTCTTCTACTCACATCGGTCAAGATCAAGCGCCAAATTGTATAGACAGTGATCAAAAGATGACCCAAAGACTGAAAAGTCATCCATGAAGATTTTTATTTTCTCTTCCACCATATCCGAAACTATTGCCATCATATACCATTGAAAAGTTGCTGGTGGCATACGTCTATAAGCAAACGTCCCATACGGGCATGTGAAAATAGTTTTTTCTTGGTCCTCCGGTGCAATGACTATTTGATTGTAACCTGAATAGCCATCAAGAAAGCAATAGTAATCATATCCGGCTAAACGATCGAGCATTTAGTCAATGAAAGGAATAGAAAAATGATCATTCCTCGTCACCTTATTCAATCTTCTATAATTAATGCACACACGCCATCCCGTGATGGTCTGTGTAGGAATAAGGTCGTCTTTATCATTCTTTACCACCGTCATTCCTCCTTTCTTGGGCATTACTTGCACCGGGCTAACCCACTTGCTATCGGATATAGCATATATAATTCCCGCATTCAAGAGCTTTAATACTTCCGCTCTCACCACTTCTTTCATCGCTGGATTTAGCCGCCTTTGATGCTCAATGGAGGATTTGAACGAATCCTCCATCAAAATCTTATGCATGCAAATCGAAGGGCTAATTCCTTTGATATCCGACATAGACCAAGCGAAAGCGGATCAATGCCGCTTCAAAATTCTCAGCAACTTACTCTCATCTTCTTCCATCAAAGATGATGAAATTATAACTGGATTGGTTGAATTCTCTCCCAAAAAGATATACCGAAGGTGCTTCGGTAATTGCTT
Source organism: Eucommia ulmoides (assembly GCA_016647705.1). Taxonomy (NCBI): domain Eukaryota; kingdom Viridiplantae; phylum Streptophyta; class Magnoliopsida; order Garryales; family Eucommiaceae; genus Eucommia; species Eucommia ulmoides. The sequence continues at coordinate 15,004,032 of CM028325.1, forward strand.
AAGTATTAATCCACCGTGAGGCGGATTTGATTCATAGAGAGAGTTTACAACTTCTTCAATCACCGCTACATGAATAGAATCTTCTACGTCTTTAGATTGAACATCCAAAGTCAGCACATAGTCCATAACTTCAAGTTCCGTGGTAGAGCCTTCCTCATCAAGATCCCCCATAAACAAGAAATTTGTGAGAGTATGCTCTAATGAATTCGTCTCCACATTTGCAAGAAAGAATTCCCTCACGTAAGAGTCCACAACATCAACTCGATTGTATTTGGAAAGTTCATCCGAAAAGTTAATTGTTTTAAAAATGTTGAACTTTATCTCTTCATCATTCACTCTTAACGTAAGATTTCTATTATGCATATCGATTAAGGTCTTTCCCGTTGTAAGAAAATGTCTTCTTAGGATGATTGAGATTTTTCTATCTTCTTCCATTTCTAGCACAACGAAATCCACCGGAAAGATGAATTTGTCGACCTTCACCAATACATCCTCAATGATACCTTTAAGATAGGTTAACGAACGATCCGCCATTTGGAGGGTAATCGTTGTCGGATTTGTACTCCCAAGTCCCAACTTCTGATAAACGGAAGAAAGCATCAAATTAATACTAGCCCCAAGATCACAAAGAGCCTTATCAAAATGAGATTTCCTGATAGTACACGGAATTGTGAAACTACCCGGATCCTTCAATTTGGTAGGCAACTTCCTTTGTAGTATTGCACTATATTCCTCCGTTAGCTTTACCTTTTCGTACTCCTCCAACTTTCCCTTATTTGTCATGATATATTTCAAAAACTTTCCATAGTTGGGCATTTGCTCCAATGCATCCGCAAAAGGAATGTTTATGTGATTTTTCTTGAATATTTCAAGAATTTTTTTAAATTGTGAATCCAACTTCCTCTTTTGGAATCTTTGAGGATATGGTAACGGCGTAGCTAGAATTGGTGGATTTTCAGAAAATCTTACTCGTCCCGGCATCACCCCTTCATATCTTCTTCTCTCCTTGACTTTCTCTTGTTTATTCTCCTCATTCATGTCTCCCTTTTTGTCTTCATTTGGATTCTCATTTCTTTCATCGATTTTCTCTTCAACTTCCTCCTCCACATTTATTCTTGGTTCATCGTGTTGAAACACATGACTTACCTCCGACTTGTTTTCCATTGGCTTGCTCACCTCCGCTTCTCTTTCGCTCCTCAACTGAATCGTCTTGCATTCTCTAAGGTTGGTTTCCGTGTTGCTTGGAAACTTCCCTTTTTGTTGCTCTTGGATGGATCTAGTAAGCTACGCGATTTGAGTTTCTAAAGATTTCACCGTGGCATTGGTGTTTGTACAAGTTGTATCAATCAAGTCAAGCAGTATTTTATGCTTGTTCAGCTGGTTGTACGTCTCACGCATAATAGTCTGAGTCTCCTTCATAAACGAACCCAATACTTCATCCAAATTTGATTTTGGATTATGCATCGGGGGTTGTTGCAATTGATGGTTGGGTTGCATTGGATATCCCTGATTTTGGTTTCTATATCTCGGAGGTGGCCGCAAAGAATTTTGATTATTCACATAAGAAAAATTCTCATGGTTGCGAAGTCCAGGATTGTAATGAGTTGGAATGTTTGTAGCGGGCCTGAAAGTATAGGCTCGATTGTTCAGAAAGTGGCATTCCCCAAACTCATTATCAAATCCTGTTTGAGAACAACTTGCAACATTCTCCTCTCCATGACTTGACAAAGTACCTTTAGTAGACAAGGCGACCAATTGTTCCGAGAGCTTGGACACTTGGGCCGATAAAGTTGCTATATGGTCAGATTCTTGAATAGATGAGACCCTTCTTCTCGTGTTCCTCTCATTCGGCCATTGATAATTATTGGCCACCATTTCTTCCAACAATGCATTAGCTTTAGTCGGGATTTTAGACAACAACGATCATCCCGAGGCAGCATCAACGATTGTTCTAGTTTGGCCATCCAACCTGTTGTAAAAGAGTTAGATTTGAAACTAATCCTGATACCCGTGTTGAGGGCACTTTGCAATAAATCTTTGAATCGCTCCCACGCTTCAAATAACGACTCAAAATCTATTTGGTGAAACTGCGCAATCTTGCCTCGGAGCTGAGAAGTCTTGGAAGGCGGGAAGAACTTAGTTAGGAACCTTTGAGCTAGGTCCTCCAAAGTGTTTATGCTTCCCGGTTGGATAGATTGGAACCAACCCCGTGCTCTATCACGCAATGAGAAGGGAAATAACCGTAAATGGATAACATCCTCAACAACTCCATTTATCTTCACAGTATCACATATCTCCAGAAAAGTGGCCAAATGGACATTGGGATCCTCGTGAAGATTCCCGCCATATTGGTTTTGCTGAACCATGTTGATCAAAGCAGGCTTCAACTCGAAATTGTTTGCCTGGATCGGTTGCCTCCAGATGTCGGAGAAGTTCTCCAACATCAATGGTCGATAATAATCCCTAAGGACTCTTTGTGGGTACTTTGGTTCCGAAGGCTGGAATGCCTACGGCACCGGTGGTTTCTGGATATATTTTTTCCCACTAACCATAATAGTAGATTGATCTTCTTTCTTTTGACATATTCTTTTACTATGCCGCATGCACTGCTTAGTTACAACAAATAAATCAAATAAACGAATGAATTGAATGAAATTTAAGACTAAAGAATTATCATGATTAACATTCAACCATTTGGTCACAATATCAACCAAATTAAAAACACTAGTCCCCGGCAATGGCGCCAAAAACTTGTACGTCGAGAATTTCATCGCTCACGTAATGACTACTCGCAAGTATACGAGGTCTAGTTTTAATATAGTGATCATGAGATCGGATATCGTTCCACTGGGAACACGTATAATTTAGTTGAATATTGTTATTGACATAGTCTCATATTATCCCGATTTTTCAAGAATTGTTTGTATTCTATTTAATCTACTAAGATAAATGACAACTATTAGGTTAGTTCTAATTACACTAATTACTTAGGTATTGATTGTTTTTCACATAATACATATTTGACTTCATTTAATTAGCTATAACGGTGTTTATCTATTCCAACAATCTTTGTATCTACAACTCCTCCTCTACCTCTTCCGAGTGTAAGACGAGGGATTACACGATTTCGTGTCAACGAAGAAGTCCCCCTCAACGTCTTTACGTCCCTAGGTCGCGTGAGTTTTGAGCTAACGTCATGGATTGCACACATTCTAATGCCCTCCCGGGTCGTTAGAACGTCACGTTGCGTTTACCCTAGTCTGAATCCGGGATTACCTCTCCCGAGTGTCAAACCCTGTATTCTCTGTTTATCAATACAAGCATAATATCAAGAATAACGGTAAACACAATCAGATTCAGATAAACATCTATTAAAGTAACATTAATTCATTCAACTAACATTTACATGATTTCAACAACACCTAAGTAACATTTAACTAATACTACATGATCTTATCCATATACCATACAAAACAAGAGTGATTCAACATCATTAGATATGAAAAAGTATTTACAAAGATAAAAACAAGAGAAGAACGATCAAATCTGAAAGTGAAACGATCCACTGTCGCTAATGATAAATCCGCAAATGATTCCTCTTTGCCCAAATGATGAACCTCCTTCTTGATCTCTCAATGATAGCTTAAGAACTCTATATTAGGGTTAGGGATGCCGAACAACCTTTAAAAGATGTGGGAGAGTGGTATTTATAGGCCTAAGGTTTCAAAAATATCTAAAAATATATTTTCTTCTGTGCAGAGCTTACCGCCGCGGTGGTGAGTAAGTTGGTTTAACTTTCGCTGCGGTAGTGGGATTTCTCGCTGCTGCGGTGGAACCTTTCCAAAACTCTCTGATCTTTTGCCGTCGCGGCGGTGGGTCTTTGCTCAATTTTAACACTCTCTGCACTCTCACCGCCGCGACGGTGGCTCTTGTGGTCTTAAAACTTTGTTTCTTCATCATTTCTTTACCATTTTCTCACCGTTTTTGCTCTTTTATCGCTTATTTGCATCCCTATACCTGAATTATATAAAAACTAACAAAAACACAATTAAATATAACTAATTCACTTGAAAACTATCAAATCTAGCTAAGAAGTAGATGGACATTTTCTACCTATCAGGTCCCGATCTCGAGCTCGGTGTGGAACACCAAAACGAATATGACAGAAGAGTCCGTCCTCCACTGCCGAAGTGAATACTTCTTCCCGAAGAGGGTTGAGACTATTTTTCCTGGGCCTGCATGCCACTAATGGGCTTTATGACCGTTTATAAACAACAGTTGGAGGTGGGTCTCAGATTCCCGCTCTACTGGTGGATTTAGGCCCTCTGCGCGGAGTATCGTTTGTGTCCTTCACAAATTGCTCCAAACAGTGTGAGGGCCCTGGTGGCATCGTACATCATCTTCTGGGCCAAGGGACTCGAGCCGAGCATTGAGCTCTTCAAAGCTCTATTCTACGCCAAGCCAGTTCTCCGAGGTGCTGGGTGGTGCTACTTCTTGTCCAGGTCAACGTTTTTGAAGGAGTTGGACTCTTCTATTCATAACTAGAGGCCTCAGTTCTTCTATCTTGGAGGGAGCGATTGGGAATCCGTCCCGAAAGACAAAGGAAGGTATCTCCTCTAGATGAAATGGAAAAACGTCGGTAAGACTATGACCCCTCGGGGGTGATTTTTGTTCTCGGACTTATCTTTACACTTGCACTTATAATTTAATCTCCCAATGTAATTTTGCACAGCGAAAGAAGTACCCAAGAAGAAGAGGCCGGAGCTGAGCAAAGACATTGTTGAGTAGAGGGACAAGGTTCTGAGAACGGTCTTCAGGGACGTGAACAATCTGCTCGATTCTCACTTTTTCACCGTCTATTGGTACCTACCACCGGGCACTCAGCTCGTACTCAACATCCCTGAAGATTCAGGCTACAGTAAGCTATCTCGGCCCTGTCAATTCTTCATACTTGTTGAATTTTCATATCGTTCCATGTTCAACTCTTATGTAGAATTGGATGCTGCAGGCCTGGATAAAGGAATTTCTAAATATCTTGTTGAATATTGCAGTTGTGGATAAAGTGATGGATATTCATAAGTTTCTAGAGAAAAAGGCTAGAGAGGTCGTCGAAGAGACAAAGACCGGCAGCTCGAAGCGCACTGAGGGATCCCAACTTCCTGCAATGCCGTTATGGCAACAACAACAACCACAACGACACCCAACAATGCCAGCCTGGAGTCGTTCCCTCGCTTTTCCTAGGGTTTTGATAAGGGACACCCCGCAGTCAAAGTCGGGTTCCCGTCACTCCACCCGCACTGTTAGTGGAGACACCTCCACCCAAGCTTCCGACAAGAGAAAGAGGAAGGCCCACAAGGGCAAAGACAAGAAGAATAAATCATTCAAGAGGACCAAGCTCATGGACGAGGCCTCCTCCGAGCTGACAGTTGACGGTTCCTTTTTTTGGATCCCAAACACAAGGCTCTTGGCCGATCGAGCCGTGCTGAAGAGTCTAGAGGTGATGCCTGCTTACCTCCACCGCATCACCCCTCCTCATGACAAAACCTTGATGGAGGAGGAGAGCACCGATAACGTCATGCTCCAAGTCATCTGTGACTAGATCTCAGTAAGGACCCCATCAATTCATGTTTCCATTTTGCTTTCATCAATGAATCATATTTTTCCAAGTGTTCTAAATTTGCCGCCCTGATGCAGTGCATGCTAAAGATGTCGGTCGTGTATGACTGGATCTCCGAGAGAGCCATAGAGGAGTCCATGCTTCGATCGAAAAAGATTGCAGCGGAGGCGAAGGTGAGTAGAATAAATGATGACCTCTAGCTTGCCACCCAATCTTACTACAGCCTCCAAGCCAGGCACGTCCTCGTCACGCAAGAGCGGGACGACTTTGAAAAGCAAAAGACCGACCTAGAAAAGAAAGTAGACGAACTAGAAATGAGACTTGAAAAAAGAATAGATGCTCAAAGCGAAGGCGATCCGTAAAGTCGAGAAGAAAGTCACCTAAGACTATAAGTAGGGCACAAAATTCGAGAACCTAAAATACGAGCTAACTGCAGAATATATGGACGATGGTCATAAGGGAACGATTCGCTTTCTTTAGAGTCACTATTTTGATTTCGACGTCTCAGGTGTCGGGATGGAATTTCCCAAACAAGGAGAGCTAACGGTGGAATGGGAAGGCGAGGTGGTCCCATAGGAGCAAACTCAGGAGGCGAATGCTGAAGGAGATAATGAGCAGGCTGAGGAGGGAGAGGAGGATAGGGATAAGGACACTACTGTCGACGTTGTAGACGTCGAAGGTGTCTCCAAAAAAGAATAGGCCCCTTGGCGGTTATGGGCCTGGTGCAAGAACCTCGGCCAAAATAATTTTGAAGACTTAGAACTTTTTGTTGTTGTTATTTTTTTTTAATTATTATTATTGTCTTGCATGAACGTGTAAATGGGTATGAACCCCACTGATGTAAGCCCTCATTTTTTTGAATATAATACACAGGAGATTTTTTGAGCAATTACTTGTCCCAACTCTATTCTTGCTCTTCTCTTCTCTTTAAGATATAAGAAGTGATTCGTTTCCACATTTAGCCCGAGACTGTGTAAATGGGCATGAACCCCACCGATGTGCTCGGGATAATGTGGTCGGCTACTTTGGTAGACTTGTTTAATTTTCAAAATTTAGCACCCATGTTAAGCCCTCGTAGATCTCAGCTCAGAATTCTTTTAGTGGATGTCCAAATTTATGGATCCGAGTTGGTGTTGCCTCGAGAGCATAGCTCGACTAAAAATTTACACTTGTGTATTTTGACGTCATTTGGTTTTGGAATCTTTTTGGTCAAGATTTCACTACTCATGCTATTGGTTATAACGTGACTCTTCAGGACAGTCCTCGATGTATCTAGGTGTTCCGAAGTATTGCTTTAATAGCATGTTGTTTCTTGAAAAGCCATTGCATTGATATGAAAATACATTACACTTGGCATATAAAATGGAAAGATTACAAAATGACCTTAGCCCTACAGCAGTACTGCTTGAGATGGTCGGTGTAGATCCTAAGATTTTGATGGACAATTAAAGGTTGATGTTTTTGGTAGAATTAACGGTTTAATTGAGTGTTTCAGTTCATTAGTTTCAATTATGAAGATATGATGACAAAGTAATGAATGGATGCTAAAAGATAATGACAAAGATGATGAAAGATTAAGAGGTTGAAGAATTTGAAGAACCTAGAGAAAACAACTCAGGTTAAATTTCAACTCTTGATATCCCAATAAGGATCACACACGACACAAAAAATATTTTTAAGTGATTTTTATAGGATCCTAATTAGTTAAATTATTTGCTCCTATATGTAATTGGAAAAAAAAATATTAATAATTGATTAAAATTGAATTTAAGTATTTAGTGGAGCTAACCAAGAAAAGAAATCGGTCAAAGGAGAGAAAACATCAAAGAAAATAGATTAAAAACAAATTGAGAGAAGTGTTTCAGTATTAGTAAGTCAACAAGTAAGTCGACCGGAGCATAGAGGGAAAAGTCTCTATATCTCTAAGTCAACAGGTAGGTTGACCGGATCTTAAATGTGAACTCTCTGAATCGATAAGTCAATTGGGCAGTCGACTTATGACAAGAAATGCAATGTTATGAATCTCTAGGTTGACTGATAGGTTGACCGATGGGCACAAAATTTTTGGCTTGGCTACATCTTGAATCGATCGGTTAACAGGTAATATTGGTGGGTCGACTTATTTGACTGTTTCAGGATATTATGGAATTCTGAATTTTTTCTAAAAGTAGTCGTTTTATGGTTAATATTCACGAGATATTTTAGGGATTTCATGTTATTTGAGATATGCAACATATATTATGATATCCCTATAGATATGGTTCATTAAGTTTGAATATTTTTCAATTTGGTACATGTAATACTTTCTATCCTATTTAATTGTGGTTGAGAAATATTTAGGGGACTTAATTGAGAAGTTTAAAATTTATAATTAAGTGATTTGAACCAGGATGAAGTCTTAATGATATAAGGGATCTATAAGAGTAATTAAATGTCATAACAAGTGGGAACTAACCGTTAGAGAGCTTATTTTATTCCCATTTATATAGACCTGAGTTTTTCATATTAAAAGGAGAGATCAAGAGTATTATAGTGAATTTTTCTAAGAGAAATCATATTGAGAATTGTGAGAGCTTTTCTAAGAGTTATTCTTGAGAATTATTTGTTGTGAATCATTGCTGTTACCGAATCTGAAGTGACATTGCTATAATTATTCTTTTGGTGGATTTCGGGTGAGATCTTTCAAAATTACTTTCTGTTTAGTATTGCTTGATTATATTTAGAATTTGATCTTTAGAAATTATTTTCTGATTTTTTATTGAAAAATATTTTTGAAACAATTTCTTGAATAAATCTGATTACGTGCTACCCATTTTTTTTTTTTTAAAAAAATCAGATTTTGAATATCTCACTTTTCTATCACTAGTTTAGGGATATTAATTGAGTTTTAATTTATCTAGGGTGATAGAAGCTCCGAGTGAAAAAAATCACTTATCAATTTTTAATTGGTGAGTTGAGTGACGAATTGAATACTGTTGTGAGTATTTAACCTAGGAGTAGCTGGTTTCAGTCTCTTCCTGTAAAGAGATTGAGGTAATAATTCTTCCTGGATTGAATTGATTTGTGAGCAACTTTGTAACAGTTCAATCCTTACCGGGTAAAAGGATATTTGGAGTATTTGTGAGGTTTTGATTTTTTAGCCTTAGTTTAAAAAGAATTAGGTTATTCTTGAGTCTGTAAAAAGTAGAGGTTATTCCTGAGCCTAGAAAAAAGAATTTGTAAAGGTTGATTCTGAGCCTGTAAAAGAATCTTTGTGAGGATTTGGTTTATACCTTTAAAGGAATCTTGAGTTTAGTAGGTACGACTCTCCACAGGGCTCGGAAGACTGGATTAGCCAAGAGTAACTTGGTGAACCAATATAAATTTCTGGTGTGCTACTATCTTTACATTATTTATTTTTGTTGATTGCCGTGCACCTAGTTGATTTTATATTTTCGATGTGATATAAAGATAATAATTAATTTAGGATTAAAATTAATTATTTGGATTATTAAAGTATTTTTCTCTAATAATTTTTTTATCTACCCAATTCACCCCCCCTCTTGGGTAGCTCACTGGGCCAACAGTCGGTATTCCATGGGTGTTGTAGTGGGATGCCTTCCTCGGTCACGAGCTCATATGTGCCCGACCTTGCAATTCTGATAACGCAGTAAGGTCCCTCCCAGATGGGGGCTAACTTTCCCGCGTTTTGCTCTTTAGTTGCTAAGGTTACCTTCCTGAGGACGAGGTCTCCAACTTCAAAACAGCGCAGGCATACCCTTTTATCGTAGTATCGAGTTACCCGTTGTTGGTAAGTTGCTTAGTGTATTCGAGTGTTGTCTCGTTGTTCTTCTAGTAGGTCTAGGTTGAGGGCCAGCATGATGTCATTTACTTCCTAGTCCTAACCCTCGACCGACGTTCGAATGGTTGGTATTCTGATCTCTGCAGGGATCACGGATTCAGATCCGAACATCATTATGAATGGTGTCTTTCCTGTTGGGGTTTAGGAAGTGGTGTGATATGCACAAAGAATGGGTTAAAAGTCCTCCACCCACCTCCCCTTAGCCTTGTCAAGCCTGGTCTTCAAACCGTGCAGGATTGTTGGTTCGTGACCTCGACGTGGCCATTAGCCTGTGGGTGACCTAGTGATGCAAAATGAGTTCAGATACCGAGGCTGGAACGAAAGGTAACAAACAAATCGTTGTCAAACGGAGTGTCGTTGTCGGATATGATTGCCCTTGGGATTCCAAACCGGCATACCATCGATTCCCAGACGAAGTATAGGATTTGTTTTTTGGTGATACATGCTAGGGGTTCGGCCTCAACCCATTTGGGGAAGTAATCAATAGAGACGACTAGGAACTTTCTCTGGTTGGTGCCCTAAGGAAAAGGGCCTAGTAGATCTATTTCCCACTAGGCGAATGGTCGTGGGCTTGTTATTTGGACTTTGGTTGTTGGAGGCAAATGAGGGTGTGGGCCGAAGTATTGGCATTTGTCATATTTTTTTACGAATTCGGCCGCATCCTTGACCATTTTGGGCCAGAAGTACCCTTGGCAGAGCAGATTGCCAACTAGAGCTCTGCCCCCCCCCCCCCCCCCCCCCCCCCCCGAGTGATTGTCACATATTCCCTTATGGACTTTCCTTATTACGTAGTCGACCTTTTCTGGTCGGAGGCATCGAGAATATAGGTCAAAGAAGGAGCGTCAATAAAGTTTCATGTCCATGATACAGTATCTGGCAGATCTATATCGCATCCTCCTTGCCTCATTGTGATCTTCGGGTAGCGTTCCGTCCTCCAAGTATTATCGTATTGGATCTATCCAGGTGGCTTGTTCGCTGAACTCACAGATGGATGCCACCTGGTCGGATATCGTCGTGCTCGGAGCATCCAGGTACTCTACGGGCACACTCTTCTTCAGGGTCTATTCTACCACCGAGGCTAGATTTGCCAAGGCATCAACGTGCCGGTTCTCCTCTCGACGTATTTGGGTTACATGGATTGTCTCAAATTTCTCCATCAGGGCCTTGACTCTCTCTCTCTATATATATAGTCATACTAGGATTCTTATCTAAATAATCCCTGTTGACCTGGTTGACGACTAGCTGAGAGTCGCCGAATACAGCCAGCGTGTTCACATTAAATTTTCGGGTTAAGAGGAGGCCGATGAGTAGAGCCTCATATTCAACCTCGTTGTTAGTTTCTCTGAACCCTAGTCTCAGGGCGTATTTGATCTCTTTGTTGTCGGGAAAACGAGCATAATTCCCACCACACAACCGTTGGTGTTGGACAATCCGTCGATGAAAAACTTTAAAGTTGTCAGATCGGAATATGGATTTGAGCTCCTTAGCATTTAGCATTCCCTCTGCTTCCACAGGTTTATTCCCAGGTAACCATCAGGTGGCTTTGGATCATCAGGGAATGTAAGCTTAGCAATAAAATCCGCCAAGACCTGGCCTTTAATAGTGGTTGATAGGTGTGATTTATCTATTTATCCCCAAACCAGTTTTGTTAAGTTTTTGAGTATTTTTATAGCTTTTTATATGTTTTAATATGTTTTTATTCTTTTTGTAGTAAATCAAGTGTGTGGGGGTAAAAAGGGATGATAACGGATCATAAACGATCATATCGGATCAAGAACGGTGGGAGAACGGTGGGAAAACATGCACGGAGGCAATATTCAGAACAACAGCTCACTGCCTAGGCGGTGAATATGCAGAGAGGCACCTAAATCTGCTGGAAGCTCACCGCCTAGGTGGTGAAACTATAGAGAGTTTCTTGAATCCACCGCTTCCTCCACTGCTGCGGCGAAGATCAAACCGACAAACCCAGCGCCTAGGCAGTCACCTCTGCACAGATTTAGATATTTATTTAGATATTTTTGGCTCCCTATTTCTTCTCCCCTCATCTTCTCCATCCATGAGAGCTCCATTAGAGTTAGTATATTTTAGAAAGAGGTTTTGGGAGTGTTCAACCAATTCCGAATGAGAAGAACACGTTGCGAAGAAGGAGAAGCGATCCCGAAGCGTTTTTAGCGGCAAATCTTCGGACTACGGCTAAGTTTCTTTCGTTTCTTCTTTATTTTTTTAACTTTAGTAGTTAGTTGAGAACGTTTAGCTTCTTTTTCATTGTATAAACAATTATGACCATGAGCTAAACATATTTTGTCTAGGGATTAATAATATTTATGAAATTATTGTTTATTTGAGTTTGTGTTTCGTTTATGGTTGTTCTTCGCTATTTTGATTGTGTTTTCCGTGTTTTCATGATATTATACTTAGATAGATATAGTGAGAATACAGGGTTAAACACTCGGGAGAGGTAACCCTGGATTCGGACTAGGGTAAACACAATGTAACAGTCAAATAACCTGGGAGGGAGTTGGAAATTGTGTAATCAATGACGTTGGGGTGAGACTCACATGACCTAGTGTTGTTAAGATGTTGAGGGGGAGTTCTTCGTTGATGCAAAGTCACGTATTCACTTGTTTTACACTCGGGAGAGGTAGCGAGTGAGTTTACGAACCGAGATTGTCGAATAGGTCGAACGTCGTTAACGTAAACTAAAATGAGGCCAAACACATTTTTGTAAACAAAGTTAATTCCTAGATAATATTTTCCCTAAACATCTCAATATAGTATTAGTATAATTATATTAATTAACTTAGTATTAGTATTAATTAATTTTATATACTTATTTATCGCTTAGTTAAAGTTAGGTCATGATAAACACGGTACTCGATAATAATCTCAACCAATCTATGTGAACATGATACCCTTACTCTCCCTACCTATATTAAAACTTGACCAGTACACTTACGGTGTACGTTAGCAATGTAATATTTACGCGCGACCAAGATTTTGGCGCCGTTGCCGAGGATTGATTTTTTTATTATTATATTTGATATTGTGAGTAAATGATCTGATTTTACTTTAGGCATTTCTTTTGTTTATAATTTTTTGTTTTTATTTCTCTTGCAGGGTACTTAACGATGTTAGATCCGCAGGTATTGATGCATTTATTTCAATAGAATTCCGATCTATTTTATAGTGCTTGGAATCGATACAATGATTTGCTATTCCAGTTTTTGAACCATCGTTTCCCGAGGGAGTGTCAACTACTGAACTACCTTGACAGGTTACAAGCCGCAACCAGAATGTGGGTTGAAAGAGAAAACGGTACCATCTTTTTCGACCAACTAACCGCAGATGAAGCCTATCGGGTACTGGAAGACATGGCTGAGTATGATTTTAAGAGTTGGAATTATTCAACAAGCTACCAAAGCTTGAGGGATAATTCTACCATTTTGGATCCATGGATTGACACCCCGGTCCAAGATGTGGAGTCTTTCTCCCTGGAAGAGATATTAGCTGAATTTATGGGGGAGACTCAGGCATTTTGAAGGGAGATGAATGACCGGCTAAATGAGCACGGGGATCGTCTTAATTATATCGAGACGGTCTGCACCGACATCGATGTGACCATAATGTCTTTGCAGACACAAATCGGTCAGCTTATTTACTTGATTGAGGCCGAGTCAGATGTGGTGGCACTGAGAGATACACAAGTCACATTTATTGAAAGCCACCACGAGAAACCGGAGACAAGCGAGAGGTAATTGGGTGAGATTGATGGAGATTCACACATTAATCGTTGTGAATTTTCACCATTCAAATTCCAGCTGGTGACGCCGCAGTCGATCCAAGACGATCACATCTACGAGGATCCGATATGGCTCATTAGTCCCTCGTCACCATTAGCAATGTTCTTCCATGCCTACCAAGCACATGAGCCGGTAGAAAGTCCTGTTGAAAGCTTGAGCCTAGTAGAGCCAAATCTCATTAGTCTTGAACGCGTACTGAACCAAGACCCATATATAGTGTTGTACAACACTTACTATGGGCGGAAGCCGTTCTTTTATGAGATGTTCTCTGTGTCGGGCCGAGGACAATAAACCACGCGCTTCTTGGAAGGTAACCCAAGGAAAAAAATAAATTAAATCCGTCATAGCTGACTTGATTTGGAGGCAAGATTCTCTCGCCTCCCAGGTATGTGTTCTAAACCCCCTTCATCAACATGCTTTAATTTTAAATGTTGAGATTGATGATTGAGTTGCTGAGGACACTGTCCGTTTCAAGTTTGGCAGTGATGTGTAGGATTTTAGTATGTTTTATTGTTTTACCGTATTGCATGTTTGTTTAGAGTAGAATGTTTTTGTGATGTTATTGTTGCATGCTGAGTTTTGCGTTCATCTGGGCCATTACCCAATGATGATATTATGCCCTGGTTGTTTTCAAGGTCAAGGGTAATACCCATGCATGTGTGTTCTGTGTGCTTGACAATGCATTTTGGTGAAAATTATTGTAAATCCTAATTTGCACGAGCACATGGACTCAATGTATTTCTATTCAATTGATTTGAGGACGATTATCGATTAGCCAAACTCATGACAAATTAAGGATTCTAGAACCTGATTAAGGGGAAGCTTGAGGCGAAATCTTAGGCACACTAGTTAAGGAGATATGATTTAGGCATTCATTTTGTCGCTTGAGCCTTTTAAGCTAACCATGTTATATGTTTATCCATCGTTACCCTGTCGAAGCCTAAATTCCAATTCAATTCTGAAAACATAAACAAATACCCTGGCCAATTGATCTTTTTCCAAACCTTTATCGCTAAATTAAAGGCATAATTTGAGTGAATCAAGTTAGCATTTGAATATGCTGCTTGATATGAGCAGTTGGGTTTAGGGCGAACTTTGGATTAGTTCGGTATTTGAGTACTCACTTGCTGTTTTTCTTTCGTTTAAACCACACCTGTGAAATCATAATAATCGAACAAGTTTGGGAGTGTGGTAAGTTGAAAAAAAAAAAACATATGTAAATATCATTAAAATTTACGTTTCTTTGACAAGTGAGTACGTCAGTCTTAAACGTTTGTTCAGGATTGTTTCCAATCTATTTATGGGGGTTTGAGAGTGAATGTGTCAAGCATTGAGCCTTGGGTAATGTTAAGTTAACAACGTTAACCCATTTTCTATTCCGAAATACCCTTGGCCAATTATTCCAAAACTGAACCAAATCCTTCTAATCTTTATGAACTTCCAAGCCTACATTAGTGGAGAGTGGACCCCAATCAGGCATATGGATACCCTTGTCCTTTATGGTCTAAGTCGTGAGTTTAGTTAGTAGATAATCCAATCCGGTCTTGGATAGCTATATTATTGAGTCTCGCACAAACACGTTTAAAGGATCTAGAATGTCATTCATCATTATTGAATGTCGAAATTCTAGAACACCACATGGTGCGTTTTACCACCTGAACTCGATATGACTGGAGGTTGTTAAGGGGAAAATGACTTGGTCGATAGAAGAATTCAAAACTCGCATATCGTTATGTTTAGATTGTTTGTGTTTAGGTTGTTCATGTTATTTAATTTAGTTATGTTTTTCATTTTAGTGTGAGTGTTTTGCTCGAGGACTAGCAAAATTCCAAGTTTGGGGGTATTTGATAAGTGTGATTTATCTATTTATTCCAAAACCGATTTTGTTAAGTTTTAGAGTATTTTTATAGCTTTTTATATGTTTTAATATGTTTTTATTCTTTTTATATTAAATCAAGTGTGTGGGGGTAGAAAGGGATGATAACGGATTATAAACGATTATATCAGATCAAGAACGGTGGAAGAACGGTAGGAAAACATACATGAAGACAATATTCAAAACAGTAGCCCACCGCTTAGGCGGTGAATATGCAGAGAGGTGCCTAAATCTGCTGGAAGCTCACCGCCTAGGCGGTGAAACTACAGAGAGGTTCCTGAATCCACCGCTTCTTCCACCGCTGCGGTGAAGATCAAACCAACATACCCACCGCCTAGGAAGTCACCTCTGCACAAATTTAGATATTTATTTAGATATTTTCGGCTCCCTATTTCTTCTCCACTCCTCTCCTTCGGCCATGAGAGCTCTATTAGAGTTAGGATATTTTAGAGAGATGTTTTGGGAGTGTTTAACCAATTCCGAAGGAGAAGAACACGTTACGAAGAAGGAAAAGCGATCCTGAAGCGTTTTTAGCGATAAATCTTCGAACTACGACTAAGTTTCTTTAATTTCTTCTTTATATTCTAAACTTCAGTAGTTAGTTGAGCACATTGAGCTCCTTTTTCATTGTATAAATGGTTATGGCTCTGAGCTAAACGAATTTTGTCTAGGGATTAATAATATTTATGAAAATATTGTTTGTTTGAGTTTGTGTTTCATTTATGGTTGTTCTTCACTATTTTGATTGTGTTTTCTGTGTTTTAATGATATTATGCTTAGATAGATATAGTAAGAATACGGGGTTAAACACTAGGGAAAGGTGACCATGGATTTGGACTAGGGTAAACACAACGCGACGATCCAATAACCCGGTAGGGAGTTGAAAAGTGTGTAATCAATGACGTTGGGGTGAGACTCACGTGACCTTGTGTCATTAAGACATTGAGGGGGACTTTTTCGTTGACGCAAAGTTACATATTCACTCATCTTACACTCGGGAGAGGTGATGAGTGAGTTTACGAACCGAGATTATCGGATAGGTTGAACGCCGTTAACATAAACTAAAACGATACCAAACACATTTTTGTAAACAAAGTTAATCCCTAGGTAATCTTTTCCCTAAATATCTCAATATAATATTAGTATAGTCAGATTAATTAACATAATATTAGTATTAATTAATTTTATATACATTTTTATCGCCTAGATAAAGTTAGGTCATGATAAACACGATATGCGATAATAATCTCAACTAATTCCTGTGAACACGATACCCTTACTTTCCCTACCTATACTAAAACTTGACCCGTACACTTGCGGTGTAAGTTAGAGACATAATATTTACGCGCTACCAGTGGTCCTAGGGCTGTATTCAATGTGGAACTGATTGAGCTCGAGGCTATACTTCATTAATTGTCTCGAGTCGTTCCGATGAATGCAGAATTTGCCTTATCGGCTGGTCAGTCAGGATAATCATAATGTGGGCATGGAAGTATTGTTTTAGCTTTTGAGAGGCCACCAGCAGGGCGTAAACAAGCTTTTCAAATTTGTTGTTCCGGGTGTTGGCATCCGAGAGGTCTCTTGTAAAACCAAAATCCTAGAATGTACGTCATAAATAGTTGCATTATAGTGCATTAGAAAATTTTGGGGTAAAATTTTATTGATTAAAATTCAAATCAAAAGTTGGGGGTTAAATTGAAAATTTAGAAATATTAAATTTAAACTTGAGATTTAAATTGACAATTAAAATAAAAAAGTAAAAATATTAAGGGTAAAATTATAATTTTTGAAACTTTTAAAAGTTCAAATTTATTGAAATTAAGATCTTAAAGGAAATTGGGGGAGAAAAGTGCAATTTAACTATTTTTGTCTTTTAAACATACACACACACACACACATATATATATATGAAAGCTGTGTGTGTGTAACGTAAGATCACCAGCCGGCAGGGAGAGGGAGAACAGGTGACGTGGCATGAGGAGATCAAATCTACCCACTAATTTCATGCAATAAATACTCTCTCATGCAGTAGAAATGATCAAAATCCTAAATCAAATCTGAAAAATCAGAGAAATTCTAGAGAGAGAGAGAGAGGAGAGCACAGTGGGGGTCGTCGGATTTTTCTAGAATCGGCGCACCTCCGGTAGTGTGGTCCTGGCTGTTACGTGTGTGCGTGATTGTGTAGATATCGTCGTCAGTCTCAGGGGAGAGCGAAGGTGGTTCGGCTGGTGGGGTGGTTGGTCGATGGCGTGGCAGTGTGCGTTCTTAGCATCGCCGATGAGCGGGAGTTGCTGATCACTATCCAATCATCGACGATCATCGAGCTGGTGAGTATTTATGTGTAATTTCTCTAATTATTTTGGTGGGTATGTGCATGCATGAGTGTTGCGAGTTTGGTCAATTAATATTTGGCGATGTAGTATGTGCTCTGGTTTTTTTTTTTTTTTTTTTTTTTTTTTTTTTTTTTTTTTTTTTTTTTTCGGACAGTGTGTGGGTTTGATCGAATTGTGTGGGTTTGTGTGTTATGGGTGTGTGTCGTCGTCAAATTTCAGAAAGAAAAATAGCAGTTCGCTCCGGTGGGTATGGGATTACCGTTCGTCCGATAGTGCGTAATCATCGCCGTTGTTCGGTAGTGTGTACTCTGCTTGATGTTTGTACGATTGTGTATGTGTAGGTCATCTCTCCGGTTGTTCCTCCGACGGACATGGTGTGTGTGTACTCTGTTTTTACCAACAGTGTGTATGTGTGTACGTGTATGTGTGTGACTTAGTGCATGTGTATGTTTGTGTGCCTGCTGCGTGTGGGTATGTATGTGTTTAGTTGTGGGTACGTGAATGGTGGTATGTATGTGTGTGATAAGTGTGTGTTGTGTGTGCATAGTGGTAGGGAGTTGTCACCGGAGAGAGAGTGTAGAGAGAGAGAGAAAGAGAGAGAGAGAGAGAAGTGGGTGTGTTTTCCGTTGGCCGTGTGTGGGTCTGTGCATGTGTGTGTATGTGTGTCTTGTATGTAAGAGTGTGTATTTGGTTCGGTGATGTTGTCGTTCGACGGTGTGTGTGTGTAGATCGCCGGAGTTGTCGCGGGAAAGTTAGAGAGAGAGAGAGCAGTAGGTGTGTGTGTGTGCCGCTACTATGTGGGTGTGTGTATAGGCAGTGTGTGCGTGACTCCGTGTTTGGGTCGACTGTCGGCGTCAGCGTTTGGGTGTTCCTCGCCGACAGGGTGGTTGGTCAGCCAGTCGTGGCTGTGGTGGGGTGAACGGAAAATGCAAACAAAAGCAAGAACGGGAAGAAGAAGAAGCGGGAAAAGAAAAAAAAGAAAAAAAAAGAAAGAAAAATGAAGGAAAGGAGAAATTGCACAAATAACCCTAACAAAAATTCAAATCCATCTCGCGGCCTGTGAACGATTCGGAATGGATATCGTTTTTTGTTAAATTTATTTTAGTTTTGTTAAATTCGATTCTAGCATAAAAAATTTGTAACCGGAATAATAAATTTGGGATCGTTCATATTACAAGATATTTATGCAGTAATTAACGGAATGGAATTATCAGAATAATAATGATTTTTATAAATAAAATATGGGGAATGGAAGAATGCAGAACTTAAGGCCTGCATTACATGATTAGGTGATTTTACATAAAATATTAATATAGGCTCTGTCATTATTAGGTTCGCAGGCACCGACATCTAGATAGAGTATGGTCAGTGTCAGTTTTGAAAAACAGATATCGAGGTGAGTGTACTATCTTCTTGCTAGATTATTTGTATATACATATATATGATGGAAAATGGTTGTATTTAAATTAGATGCTTTTAAAAATTATGTGGTGATTTGACGATGTGATTAGACGATATTATTGAGTTATGTTTTGATGATGTTATTATTGATTCGACAATGCCATAATATTTATCTATTTCGGCAAAGTGAGGTTATCCGCTTCGGCGGAGTGATGTTTACCTGCTTCGGCAGAATGATGTTAGACGTTTATACTGCGCAGTGATTATCCGCTTTGGCGAAGTGATAGGTGTCCGTTAGGAAGGAAAATCTTACGGGTGGTACGATACCGTTGCAACTCCCGATCGTGAGGTTAAAACGATCACATGGCATCCCCGGGGTGTGATATGATGAGGTGTGAAGTGTTGTGGTGCGAAATGGTGTTTTCTTGCATAGGGTGATTGAGAATAGTACATTTATATATTTTATTGTATACTAGATTTGTATATTCTGATTTCGTTATTCTATATGGTTAGCTGAATTATTCGGGTTGATTTTTACTGCTTAGTTGAGGTAATATATATATATATATATATATATATACATACGTTGATTCTGTAGTGACAGGAAAAAGATGTTTTTCTTATGGTATGAGGTATTTAAATTTTGCGATTATTATATTATTATTTGATATGTGATATTTATATGTTATATGCTTGATCCAATTAAAAAGTTTTATTAAGAAGACAGTACACTCGTAGGTGCAGCGGTTAGGAGTCAGTCCCCCACTGGCACTGGGTAGAGTCCGGCGATGGTATAGCGAGGGAGTATTTTGGGAGGTGTTGTCTGAGGCGAACCTAGGAGAGGTTAATTGTTGTTTTATCTTTTGTTGTTATTATAATTCAAGGACGGGTGTGTCCCCAGTTAGAGAAGATGTTTATGGCCTGATTTTGTGGTTGTATAATTATAAATGCATATTGTTGCTTCCTAGTTTGGTTTGTCGCTCAGGTGACGTTGGATCGATGTCACGCCGGCCCCATGGTGACGGGGCTCCGGGGTGGGGTATGACATATCTGCTGGAGTAATAGACGGGGTGCTGAACACCCGTGCCTTCCCATACAAGAGTCGCTCTAACCGCCATTGGATAGGCCGAAATATACAAGTATAGAGTTTTTCCTGCTTCGGGGTACTGAGCAAAGGAGCAGATGAGAGATAATTTTTGAGCTCTTGGAAAGCTATTTCGCACTCTTCTGTCCATCCAAAGTTGTTATGGCCTCTTTGCACCTTGAAGAAGGGAAAACACTTCTCCGACGCTCGCGAGATAAACTAATTGAGGGTAGCGAGCCTCCCCATCAGAATTTGTACTTCTTTCTTATTCTGAGGAGAGTTCATTCCAAGGACCGCATGTATTTGATCAGGATTAGCATCGATGCCGCGTTGGGAGACCATGTACCCGAGAAACTTTCTCGCAGAAACTCCAAAAATGCATTTATTAGGGTTGAGTTTCATGGGATGAGCCCTGAGCTTATCGAAGTAGTTCTGGAGATGTTGGGCGTGGTCAAGGGCCCTTGAGCTCTTAACCAACATGTCGTCAATGTAAACCTCTATTGTCTGCCCGATCTCATCTTTGAACATTTTGTTCACCAGTTGTTGATAAGTCACTCCGGTGTTGCACAAGCCAAATGGCTTGACTTTGTAGCAGTATGTACCTTTGTCCGTATTGAAAGATGTCTTGCTCATTTCGGGGAGGAACATAGGGATTTGGTTGTACCTGGCATAAGCATCTAGGAAACTCAGGCGTTCATACCCTACCATGGCGTCTATGATGATGTCAATTCTTGGCAAGGGGAAGAAGTCCTTCGAGTATGCTTTATTCATGTCCTTGAAGTCAATGCAGAGGTGCCATTTGTTGCCGGCCTTGGGGGCCAGGACCACATTTTCTAGCTAGTCGGGGAACTTGACTTCTTCAACAACGTCGGACTTGATCAATTTGTCCATTTCTTCTTCGATAATATTTTGGCACTCCGGATGAAACTTTTTCCACTTCTGCCTCATGGGAGGGTGGTAGGGGTCAGTGTACAGGCGATGCATTGCAACACTTAGATCAATCCCCGGCAGCTCATCATGAGACCATGCAAAGACGTCATAATATTTTCGGAGCAACTTGGTGAGTTCAGTTCTCTGATTGGACGCGAGGCTATCTCCGATCCTTATAGTTTTTTTTTAATTGTTGGGCGAATGGAAATATCCTCCAGTGCTTCGTGCGGTCGGGGACCGCCTCCTCCTCTCAGGGATTGTTGATGGGTACTGACCCAATTCCCCGGTCGAGAGCCATGAGTTTGGGCTCCTCGAGCTCCAACTTTGCCTTTGATTGCTATTTTCTTTTTTTTAGCGCCCTCCAAGCATAAGCCCGAAAAGACTTCTGGTCTCCTCTCACCTCTCCCACACCCCTCTCTGTGGGAAACTTCATTGACTGGTGGTGTGGAGAACAGACTGCCTTGAGAGCCGCCACCATAGGTCGGCCCAAGATAGTGTTATAAGGCAACGGCCTGTCCATAATCAGAAATTTGGTCCAAACAGTTGAGGTTCTTGGATGGGCTCCGACTATGACGGGAAGCGAGACCCTTCTAGCAACATTGACAATGTCTCTCCCAAAACCGACTGGGGGCTTTTGACGGCTTTATGGTGCTGGGATCCATGTCCATCATCTCGAATGCCCATTTAAAGATGATATCGGCAGAACTACCACCGTCCACAAAGATCCTCCCCATTTTGAAGTGGTTGATGAGAGAAACTACGATGAGGGCATCGTCATGAAGGATGTGTACACCCTTAAGGTCTGCCTCGCTAAAGGAAATAACGTTATGCTCCACAACGTTGATTATTCTTACCTCAAAGATGTCCTTGTCTGCTTTTCTCTTGGCTTTGTGCTCATACCTTTTCTTGGAGCAAAGGGTCTCTCCCCCCAAGCTTAGTCCGCCATTGATGACGTTGATCTCTCCATCCACCCTCTATTCGTCACTGCCCTTATCCCCTTTCGGTCTGGGAGGAGGGCAACTTCAATTCCTTCTTTTTCTCCGACCCTTATGTTTTTCACAGGGATCATTGTCTTTTGTTCTGGGAGCCCGGTCGTCTTTTCGAACGTAGCGTCCAAGATACCCCCTATTGATGAGGGCCTCGATTTCCTCTTGGAGTTAAAAATAATTCTTGGTGGAATATCCTCGGTCCCTGTGGAATTCACAATATTTATCCATCGACCTTCCCATTGGATTTTCGCTGGGGGGAGGATGAGGGAGAAATAAGTCCCTCCATAAATTCTCGGCAAAGATGGTGTCCACCGATACCGTGAGTGGTGAGAAGTTTTACTGGCAGTTCTCCTAGGGTGGGAATGGTCTCCTATTCCTGGGCAGTGGGCCCAATCTCCTCTCCGCTTGTAGTCTCTTGGATCCATGTTGCTTGCTCCGCCCTTTGTCAACCTTCCCTTTTTTCTTTTGGTCTCCCTCGTGATTCTTTCGAGTTGTTTCCCTTACATCAGCATTATGAAACCTCGTGCCCCTCTCCAGAGCAACGTCTAGACTAGGAGTTGGGTTAGAGAAGAGGTCGTATATAAGTCGTTGGGGCTTCAGGTCATCAATGAATGTGTTCATTGCGACCACGTCGCTGAGCTCATCGCAACCAATGACTTTTTTGTAAAACCTCTTAACATAATCACCCAGGGATTCATCAGGTAGTTGTTGGAGTACGAAGATATGGGTAATTAAAAAATTATCAGAGAAATAATAACACTTCAAAAATTAAATAATTAATTTTATCCTAGAATTAATTATTATCTTTATAGCAGCGGATAAGTGTAATAAGCTCTAAGTGAACACCCAAACAACACAAGATAAAATCAAGAAAATAAGCAATACAGTACACACCGATATATCCTGGTTCACCAAGATACTCTTGGTTAATCCAGTACTCCGTGCTCCACGGAGATTCGTACCCACTAAACTCAAGATTCATTTACAAGTAGGAACCAAACCCTCACAGTGATTCTTTCGTAGGTTCAGAATCAACCTTTACAAATTCCTTTTCACAGGCTTAGGAATAACCTCTACTTTTTACAAGCTCAAGAATAACCTAATTCTATTACATGGAGAATCACAACCTAATTCTTTTTAAACCTTAGGCTCAAGAATCAAAATCTTACTAACACTCCAAATATCCTTTTACCCGATAAGGATTGAGCCGTTACAAATTTCACTCATAAAACAATTCTATCCAGGAAGAATTACTACCTCAATCTCTTTACAGAAAGAGACTGAAACTGGCTACCCTTTGATTAAATACCCCCAACAATATTTAATTTGTTACACTACTCACCAATACAAATTGATAAGCAGATGATCTCACTCGGAGCTTCTACCACCCCAGATAAATTAAAGCTCGATTAATATCCCAAATCAAGTGATAGAAAAACCTGAGATTGAAAATCTGATTTTAAACAAAAGATGGGTAGCAAATAATTGAACACGTAATCAGATTCAAGAAATTGTTTATAAAATATTTTTTTCAATAAAAATAAGAAACAATTTCTAAAGATTAATTTCCAAAAATTAAACAAGCAATGCACAATAGAAAGTAATTGGAAAGATCTCATCCGGGAATCCACAAAAAAAATAAATAGAGCAATGTTACTTCAGATCCGGTAGTAGCAAAGATTAATAGCCAATGATTCTCAAGATTGTTTCTTAGAATAGCTCTCACAAAATCTCAGAATGATATCTCTTATAACAACTCAATATGATATCAACTCTTTAAGCTCTCTTAATCTATGTTGATGATATATAAAAAACGCAAGTCTATATATATGGAAAATAAATCAACTCTCTAACGGTTGGTTCCCATGTATCATGATATTTAAATGCTCTCTTAGACCCCGTATATCATTACGACTTTTTTTTTTGTTCAATTCACTTAATTGTAGCTTTTAAATCTTTCAATTAAGTCCCCCAAATATTTATCAATCTCAATTAAATAGAATAAAAATAATTTTATGTACCAAATTGAGAAACATTAAAATTTAATGAACCAACTTAATAGGATTTAAATAATAGGTAAAGCATATCTTAAAAATCATAAGATCCCTTAAATCTCTCACAAATCCCAACCAAAATGGCTACTTTTATATATGAATTCAGAATCCTCATTATCTTGAAATAGCGCCCTCAGTCGATCGGTCAGTCGACTACTAGATTCAGGATATAGCCAAGCCAAAGCTGCTACATTCATCGGTCAACCTAGCTGTCGACTTGGAGATTAAGAGAGTTCGATTTACCTTCATCGGTCAACCTACCTGTCGACTTAAAGATACAAAGAGTTTATCTTCTCTTCACCGGTCGACTTACCTGTCGGCTTAGAGATATAGAGAATTCATCTTCTCTTTATCGGTCGATTTACCTGTCGACTTAGAGATACAGAGAGTTTTACAGGTTTGGTCCAGTCGACTTATGCATGCTGGATCTCTTTTCAGAACTCGTTTTTAACTCATTCTTATTTACGTTTTCACCCCTTTAACCATTTTATTTTCTAAATAAGCTCCACTAACTTCTTAAATTCCATTTTAGTTAATTATAAATATTTCTTTCCAAATACACATAGCAGCAAATAATTTCATCTTATCAAAACACACATAAACAATAATTTTTTTTTGTGCCGTGTGTATTCCTAATTAGGATATTAAGAGTCAAAATTCACCTGAGTTGTTTTCCCTAATTTTTTCAAACTCTTAATTCTTCGTCATCTTTGTCATCATCATTTAGCATCCATTCATAATTTTTCATTGCATTTTTATCACTGGAACTTAATTAACTGAAACACTCAATTAAACCGTTTATTCCACCAAAACATCAACACTTAATTGTTCATCAAAATCTTAGGATTAACAGGATTAATTACC
Source organism: Eucommia ulmoides (assembly GCA_016647705.1). Lineage (NCBI taxonomy): Eukaryota > Viridiplantae > Streptophyta > Magnoliopsida > Garryales > Eucommiaceae > Eucommia > Eucommia ulmoides. Next base: position 15,028,821 of record CM028325.1, read on the forward strand.
CTAATCATCTAAGCAGCCAATGAGTAAGTAGATTAGTGCTGTGGTCATCTGAGTTGGGCTTTTGGGCTCACCTGTAGAGGCCCATGGGCTGGAGCCTCAAGACGGCCTAAGGAGGCCCCGAGCACATAAACAACGAGTGGAGGGTTCTTGAGCTTGTTAGCCCGGCCTGGAGTCCATCAGCTCGGCTAAGAAGGAACTCCAGCTTCCAGCCCGGTCGTTTTTCCATACTTGAGACGATATTGTCCGTGTGGAATATGTGACGAAATTCTCTCACATTAGTAATCATTACAAAATCTTAGAAAATCTTAGTAAATCTTCCAGATTTGGCCCAAACCATGAAAGCATGGGACATAAAATAATTGCACCTAGAACAAACAGGGCTTAAGGAACAATCTGGGATGGCCTGAGCATTGGGGAATGCACAAGCTTCCCGGTCCTATAAATAGGCAGCATGTTTTTTTTATTTCCAAGGGCCTTGATCCAAGAGCTTCTTTATCTAGTCTCGAATTTCTCTCTCAGGTTTAGGGAATTCTCAAGCCTTTTACTTGAAAAACACCCTGACATTTTGTCAAAATAGCTTCCTAAAGGTGTTCTTCAGGATCTCAGAGGAAGATCTCAAGAAGTTGACGAGGAACAATCAAGAACAACCGAGAAGATCAAAGAAGGAGAATAAAAAAATTACTTACGAAAAGACCACTCTTATAAGTTAGGTAAGTCTTTTTAAACACCTTTCAATCTTGTTTAAATATCATTATATTGCTTGTATATAGTGTATTTGGTTAGCTATTAGATGCATATTTCATGTACATAATGTATATATCAAGAAACAACTCAAAAACATCGAAAACATGTCAAAAACATCAAAATATGTCAAAAACATCAAAAAAAGATGTTAAGAACATCACGAACATGTCAAGAACATGATAAGAACATCAAGTACACCATGAGTTGTGCATAGAATCTTTGATTCTCTCAAGAATACATGAAACCAAACTCCAAAGAACTCAAAACAAACATCTGATAAAGGACTACTAACCACTAACTACTAACAACTGATATTTATTTTTATGTAATAGTCTAGATCACAGCCTAGCACTAAGTCATAAGGTTCGTGGACTGGCACCATATATATATACTACTCCATTAGGACCCTTGAGGCTAAAATTCAAAATATAGGGAGGACCTCGATTCCTTCGGGGATAAATGTGAACCTTCTTTAGAAATGTTTCTGTTTTCTTAGTTACGACTAGGACTAGCATACATGTGAATTTTTTTTCTTTTTGAATTAATAACTTAAACCTAAACACTAAATTGCCTAAGCAAGTGAGTTTGGTTGGAGTGTTCTAGACAAAATCAAAAGTGCATATTCACTTATCATCGATGAGATTCATGTTCTTATCTCATAAAAAATGGAAACAAAAAATAAAGTCGTCTTGAAATGATGAACTATGTGCTGACCTAATTCTCAGCTACATGAGATATATAGGTAACCCACGTACGAGTTCGATTGTCTTTCTAAATAAAAATTAGTTAATCTTGAACAAATGAACTATGTATTAACCCAATTCTCAGCTACTTGAGATACGTAGGCAACCTATACACGAGTTTGATCGCTTGTTCAAACAAAATCAATCATCTTGTAAAGACGAACTATGTTTTGACCTGATTTTTCGTGAAAACCGGGATACGTAGGCAACCTTTACAATTTCGGTCGTTTATAAAAATAAACAAACTATTCTTGCTGCCTCGAATGAATAAACTTTTGCTTGCTTTTCTTACATAAAAAATACATAAAAATACAAAAAATAAATAAATAAATAAGAGAATTTTTGTGTTAAACAAAACCAAAGTAAATTACTGGGACTTTGTTTAAATGTGGACATTTATTTAGACTGAGGTATCGCCATCAGATGGGTGTCTTGGGGTGCTTAACACCTTCTCTTAGTATAATCGACCCCTAAACTTAAAAAAATATCTGGTAAAAGACCAACTATTTTCGAGTCAAAACTTGGGTCATTTTCAAACAAAAAAATGTTTTTTTTAAAATCACGGTGACCTAACACACCGTTTAACCCCATGCTAGGTGGAGACTCATTTTCAAACATAGATCCTAGCCCAAAGAACATTTCAAAACCGGTGCCTAGAAAAGTCTCTGAAACTAATTTTCTAAACTGAACGGATTTTTTAGGACTTCGAGAGGAAGGAATGAAATTTTGTTTTCCTCTTCCTCTCGTTCTCTACTACCTCAGCTTTCCAAAAACATTTGGGGTGCATCAGGGGTCCTTTCCCCCGTATTTCTTCTTCGTCTATCTAAACAATAATGTTTGAGGTATCTATGTTTTATCAAGTCTTTATTTTCTTCTTCAGTTGAAAATAATCGTCCATCATATGGATATAGTCTTGATGGAACTCATAATATTTGCTCTGATTTCAGACCTTTCATTTGGACTTTAGTGGAGTAAGACATCATAGGCTCACTTTGGTTTCTTTGATTTCATTATAGATGACCTCCACGAGTAGCCATAACGGGGTGAATTGGTTTGACCTCCTAGGGGGTCCCTAGATCGATTCTCGTTGAGACAACCTTCAGCCTTAAACTCATTGTTTCTGGTAAGGTGAGAGAACTTGTCACCTCGATCATTGTCCTTCTTCTTTCAATCTTTGTGCTCCTCATTATCCACCTGTATCGAGTTAGGTTCTCTATACTAATAGCCTCTTATATATGCACCTTCGAGGTTGCAGGGGGCATTCTTTGATAGGGAGTAAAATAATTTCCTCCTCCATAGTTTGTTCACGAGTCATGCCATTGCAACACCGTCGTCCAGGCGATCCACTAGTAGAATCTCTGCAGTAAAATGCTCCAGGAATACTCCCAGGATTTCCTTAGCTTGCAGCTCCAAGATTAGGAGGCGTTTGGATGACTTTGTGTTTTTCTTGCTTTGGATGAATTGCGCTTGGAACACATTCTCAAAATTTGCAAAACAGGCGATGGACCCAAGGTCCAATGTGTGATACCACTCCTGCATGTGTCCAATCAGGATGACTGGGGATGATTTGTAGCATATGGCATTAGATGACCCTTGGAGATAGAGTATCTTCTTCAAAGTGGAACATGATTGGATGGATCTGCGATCCCTCGTAAGACGACATCTGGATTAAGAAGTACAAGAATCGGGAGGAATTAACTACTAAAAAATCTCATCCATAAATGGTGATTGTTTGATTATGGGTATGTTAGTCTCACCGTTAGCTACTACTTCCCAAATATAAAGTTTCACCGTTAGAGGTCATAATGAGGTAGGGATGCATCCTTGATCCTGCCAATAGGCAAAGTTTGTGTAAGACGCCTCCGCATTGGAGCCATCTTGGTAGACAGCAGAATCAGCATGCGACGATCGCACATGTAGGGTGTTAAGGAGTTAAATCAACTAGTGATATAGTTAGACTACCTGATTTTAAATTTGTTCCAGTTTGGCCTTATTGATCACTGGAGTAAATTCAGGCACTGGGGGACTCATTAGAATTCTTCAGTAACAAAATGTTACGATTTCACTACTGGAATTGATGACGATTTTTTATTTTTTTTTTGTACCATGGCGCTACGCAAACAGGGGAACATGTACAAAAGCATTTTTCAGCTATAAAGAGCGAGAACAATGATTTTTCATCCAGATAATTCCCACAGACGAAGACAACTAATGATGCCCCTATCCCAGAGGTATTAGTAATGGGAGATTTGGAAATTCCATAATCGTGCTCATTGGTCATCAACTTATTCCTTGTACTGGGTGCATTTTTACCACTGAAGGATCTCTGACATGAGGATAAGTGTTTGAACTAGTAGGAAGTTTCTTTAAGGAAATTATGAAATTTTGATATTTTTCCTACCATTTTACTTCACTTTTCTACTTCTAGATATGCCAGAGACATATTGCGGTCAATAAGGTCCTTCCACGTGGAAGTCAACCAGTTGTTGCGGGGAGGATACATAATTTGCATGGTGGGGGCAAGCCTACGTTAGGGGAAGAATCGCATGAGTCCCTAGGTTGGGTGCACAAGGAATCAGATGGGAGAGGGTTACTAGCGCTTCCTGGTATATCCCATAGGTAACCTACCATGCAAGACCTGTCTTGAGGTGACGCATGGATGATAAAAGTCCTATCCACATCAACATTAGCTCGATAGATTCAACATACTTTATGTGAACTAAAAAATTAAAACTTATTCGAATAATTAAAATATAAAGATAAAAAACAGTGCATAAAAAAATTGATTTACTGCAAGGAAAATCTATTAATTTTCACTTAATTATATGATTTTACACCCCCAACTCCCACTGCTAGTTGGACAAATAGCAATGAAACCTTTTGTTACAAATACTAGCGAAATTTGCTTACATGATATTTTATTAACAAAATTACCCTTACAACTTTAGAATACCATATTTTTATGTTTTTTAGTTTTTATTCACTTTTTTTTTTTATAATTGATTTATTTATATATATACACACACACACATATATATATATACATTATTTATTTAACTTATATTTTATCAGTTGGAGTCCGGAAGGTAAAAAATAAAAATTAAACAAATCTCTCTTTCTCTCTTCTCCTCTTGCTTTCTATTTTTCTATTTTTTTTGGTTTTATTTTTTCCGTTTGTTCTTCAATTTTGTTATTTTTGAAGTTAGTTGTTTTAGTTTTTTATTTCTTATTTTTATGTTTTGTTTATGTTTTTTAATAAAATTAAAAGTGAAAAAAAAATATTAAAAAACAAAAATAAAATAAAATAGAAATTCAAAAACAAAAACAAAAAAATATAAGAAAACGGAGGATAAAAAAAAGCAAGAAGAAAAAGAAAATAGCACACAAAAAGAAAACAAAAGTAAAAAAATGGAAATCGGAGATTGAGAGTTAATAAAGAAAGGAAAAAAAAGTATGGAAACATGCCTAATCCGTGCCTTCTGCTTCCAAAGTAAAGCAGTTTTCACTTTTCATGCATGCATACCTTTGTATTGTAATACTATAAACTTATATACAGCTGACCGACCTTAGTTCAGTTGGTAGAGCGGAGGACTGTAGTTGGCATTCTTCCATCAGTTATCCTTAGGTCGCTGGTGCGAATACGGCAGGTCGGATTATATCTTCCCCTTTTTTTGTGTTCTAGGTGATGAAAATGAAAATTAAAAATGAATGAAATCAACTTTCTCTAATTAATAAACTTCCCTCAAATGTTTTTTTTTTTTTTTGTTATTGTTGTTATACCGTAGTGTGTGTCCAGACTAACTTACACGCACCTTTAGTACCTATATGGCACAAATGTCAAATGGAAAGTTGTGCAATTTTTGGAACAAGTAACAGTACAAATGTCACTAATGCGTTTGCATTGGTGATATCAGAATTCTTGGAAACGCTCTATGCATGATAAATGAAAATTATACTAGTTTTAGATTGTGTTGTTTACCTAATAATTAGAAAACAAAAACAAAATTTCTGAAAACACGCATATATGAACTTATTTACATAGTCATGATAAAACGCAGATGGGATTTGCATTTTTGTTAAAAACGCAGATTTCATCTACGTTTTTTTTTTTTTTTTAAAAAAGAAGAAGATGAAAATGCATTAAACAAAAGCGTTCATACGGTGTTTTATTTTAGTTAAAAATACATATCACTTATGCGTGTTTGTTTCGTTTGTTTGTTTTTTTTTTTTTTTTTTAAATGCATATTACACTTGCATTTTTTTTTTTTTTTTTTTTTTTTTGTTTTTTAAAACGCAGGTGTAATCTGCATTTTTAGTTTGTATTTTTTATTTTTTATTTTAAAACGCATATTACAGTTTTTTGTTTGTATTTTTTTTTTAAATGCAGAAAAACCGTCCATAGAGATGCGTTTTAAGAAAACCGTTTTTTTTTTTTTTCGCCAAAGTCTTTTCACCATTTTGTTCCCCTATTTTCCGCCAATTTGTTGTTGTTTTGCCGCCTTAGTTTTTCTATAAATAGGAACAACCTCAGTTCTCATAATTATTTACATGTGTTATTGAAATCAATATTTGTTTACAAGTATTGAACTTGTTTCGTTTTGTTCCCAAAGACTATGAATAAAATTTACGAAGAAGATTACGGTGAATGTTTTTTAATATATATATATATATATTTAATTCATTCTTAATTTGACAATTGTTTGGTTTGCAGGTATGTACTTGGTCAATGTTAGTAGCTACATAACTGGTCAACATGTTGCCGCATTAGGAGGCTAATTAGAATGAGAACAGACAACTGGTATAGTAGTTTTGCAGGGACAGAGTTGGTATGGGGCGAAACTTTAGCGGAACGTCAAAAAGATGCTGGCATACGAAGTGTTTGCTGAGGCCTTTTAATGTTGAATCAAACAATGTTCACAAATTACGTAATTTACTGTGACTGCAAGGCTTCTTTTGAGGATGTGATAAACACTGGTAGGTTTAAACGACTCCTAAATGAGACAAGTAGTATGGTGAAGTACTTACCGAAATCGATAAACAACTTGGCAGTTACGATGAGTTCAAAGGGGTTGGGACTATTTATTTGAATTTAATGAGTTTATAGAATTTCCTGATGGTATTTTTATTGAATACCTGAGCGCCCTTGAAGATATCCGAGCACGAAGGTTTGCTGATCCGACCGTCTAACAAACTTTATTTTAAACTCGTATTTTCTAATAGTTGTGCTTGTAATGGACTATATGTCTCTTTCTATGTATTGTCCTACTATTGTAAACCTTTCTTATTGTGTGTGTATTTTTCAAATTTAAACGAAGAGAAAAAATAAGTTGTTTGATATAATTAGCGTTATTATAATTTAACGTAGAAACGATACATTAAATTTGGAAATAAATACATAGTTAAATTGCAATTCACGAACGCCAAAACATTAAACATTACTCTCATCATCAGACATTTCAATATCTGACTGATATTGAGGTTCTCTTGACCATTGCATGTAAATACGAGCTTCGTTAATCAAACCTTCTTGTAGACTCTCACATGCCGTCATTCGAAGCTCATGTTGAAGAATTCGAATTTGCATTCGGTTATTTTCTTCACGATAGTGATACAACGCCATTTGAAGATTATGTGGTATGTCTATTGGCATTGTTCTGGCCAATTGAAGCACTATTAGAATATTGTATTGCCTGCATCCATCCACGATAACCTCTATTTGGTTGACATGATAAGTGTATTTCTTCCGCATCTTTGCAACCCAACATGGAGAGTAACGAACTCTTGGATCTAAAGAGTATGAGAATTTGTCCTCCAAAATCTAGTGGCGTCCCGTTGAACGATATAGATCTGTGATCTTGTATATTGCAATCGATCGAAATGTGTTTGTAGATTGATATAGCATTACGTGTGTGTAGATTCGTGTATATATATATATATATATATATATATATATATATATATGTATGTATTAGTGATAAACAATGACCTGAATGGTCCAATCCATCGTAGTACGCTCGAATGGTCAATCACTATTGATAACACTGAAAAAGCATCCATTGAAAACGCATGCTAGGAATAATTGAGTTCGTCAAAGGCGGCAACAAGTAAATAAAAGTTGAGCGTGGAATTTAAAAAAAGATTGACAAAAAGTTTTAAACCCGTGACCCAAGTACATCAATGAACAGTGAATAAAAGCTTAAAATGCTGACAAAGCTGAAATATCGATAACAAAATTTGAAAAACGCAAATACTGGAAAATGTGGTTTTAAAGTTGTGTCATCCTTATCTTTTATTCAATTCTAGTTTATGAGGTTTGGAGTCCAGAGTGTATATAAAATCCCTTTGTGTCATTGGAAAAAACAGAACGAATTATTAATTTCACCCTATAACATTTGTCAAATGTCTTCGAACAATAATTCGAGTAAGGAAAACTCATACAGTGTTTCAAGTGAGGAAAATTCATATGGTGTTTGGGGTTGGCCTGGACCTTCGGATCACTATAGACGGTGGATTCTATAACCATATTATGATGACTACTGGACCGATCAAGACACCAATCCGATTAAGTATCGTGTCGGCCTATAGCTAGAGTGGGAAAACAGGGTAAGTGAGGCTAACAACATTATCAATTCTTTGAATGCTCTCAATGCACCTGTTTCGCATCGCCGAAGTCTTCTAATGCCTCACAAATGTCAAATTGATGACATAAGTGAGATAGAAGATGCTATTACACGTATTCGCATGGAGAATAATCGAATGTTGTTGCGAATGAGTCGATATTATCTACTCCAACTAGCCAATGAAATGGTCGCTGCAAGTAACAGAATACTCTCTCAAAACAAATACAATAACATCATAACGAACAACGATTATTTGTTTGAGGGATACACGTCCAACGAAGAATAAATATACATGTCTGACTACTTTTGTGATATTATGTATTTGTATTTGTTATTTGTTTTCATGAATAGAATTTACGAAAAAGATCATGGTGATTGTTTTTGAATATATATTGGTTTTTTTTTTTTTTTTTTACCATTGGATTAAATCAATCTTTTTTTTTCATGTCACTACTTTCGTCTAGCGTAGATTAAAAACTTCCGAGAGAACTCCATAAGTTTATATATAATATATAATACAAGTTGTTGGGTTCTATGTATCACACCCCCTGCGTTTGATGTTTCTCCGTTGCCGCCGTAGAGGAAGTGGAAGTTCCTCCACCTCATTTGCCTGAAGATGATCGACTTGAGTAATGTGTCCTAAATCCTGGGTATATGGATACGACGGTTCCTCTATGATAGGCAACAAATGTTCGTCGTTTGGCACCCAAGGGACCGGCGACACTTATCTTTGAATTCCTCTGGGTACGCGACGTGTAACACTAGGAATAGGTGCTACGCTAAATGATGGATGCTCCATCATTGGGGTGACAAATATGCTACCTAGTGATGGTTCGCAACTGACACCTAAGTCGGTACCATACTCTGAAAAGAAATTGTCCATCCCGTACGTAGACGGTCCGATACTGGTGTCCTCCATCACTGCATTGCCTGCTCGGTACACGTCATCATGTTGGTTTACGGTAAACCTGGAAGACGACTCGAATGGTAGATCTGGTATATGCTCCTACCTAGGAGCAATGTCACTCGGCATATGGTATGACACTTACTGGAGATAGACCCGGGAACAAGTGTTGTGCATTAAGTGTACAGCCTGTTCAAAGTCGTCTATTTGTCTTGTTCGCAATGCAAGCTTACTCATATGCATCAAGGCTGAAATATATGGTTCCTACAACATAAAATTAATTGCACCTAAGTAAATGAACATTAATAGCAACAAAAAATAACAAATATATGTTTTAATTAAATTATACATCTATCGTCGGATGACCTCCTACTGCATAATAGCCGAAGTTCGGTTGATAAGATGGGTTCACTATGAACCGTCTGGTGACTCCCCAGTACCAGCACATGCAATCATCAAGAACGCCTGTACCAACCTGGAGGTTACTCAAATCAGGTGGTCAACCACCTGTAGGATTAATCCTCCTAATAGGTCATAATATCATCAACCACCTGCAGAACATGCCCTCCTGACATGTCATAATAATCAACCACATGTAGGACGTGCTCTCCTAACAAGTCAAAACCATCTCGCAGAACATGCCCTCCTGATAGGATCAAAACTATGACATAGTTAGACAAAAATTACTTTCTATATTTAAAACCTACTGAATCCACATAAGTCACAAAATCGTCTATTTTAATGAACACATTTTTTTGCCATAATTTATATGAAAATAAAATTTGTAAATTTACATAGAAGACAGTACACTTACCTCGATTTTCGTACTGCAAAAATATCGACGTCAGAACCTACCAGGACGCTGGCGCCTGTGAACCTAACAGTGATAGGGCATAAATTAATATTTTATTTAAAATAAACCCTAATATGCAATACGTGGCCCTAAAATGCAAAATTTTCCATTTCTTAAATTTAATTATGCAAAATTATTATTTACCCCATTTCGCTACGTTAATGTTTACTGTACAAGATTATTAAATTTAATGGTTACCAAAAATTATTATCATGAATATGAAAATTTTAATGCTACTAACAATCGGCTAAAATTTTACCTGTTTCCGAATCACCCGTAGGCCGAAAAGTTGAATTTTTGGATTTTTGGGTTTATTTGATTTTATTTTTTTTCACCTTTTTTTTTTTCCCCTTCTTTTCTTATTCTTCTGTTCTTTCTGTTTCGGTTTTGTTTGAGCTTCGCCGACGTCACTCTCTCACTACTTCTTACTCACCGTCGGCTACCCTATACCAATCAAACACCCACTGCAGCGGCTACGCACACACACACGTGACAACTGAGCAAACCCACACGAATGGTCACCGCCAGAGAACGACAACACACACATAAACGCCGACGTCGAAATAGTGACAACTACCCACGCTGTCGGACGACGAACCAAACTCACACACACACCCAGTCACCATTGACGACGAGCCGAACGTATCACCGAACACTCACCAAACGACTGACGACAATCACCCACCACCTACGCCGAACCACTCTTTCTCTCTCCTGAGATTTGACAATGGCACACCCACGAAACTCTCCGTCGACCAAGCACACCACCCCATACGATCGCCGACCACCAAACACTCAACAGACGACCAACGACGATGGCCGACCACCCTCACGATCGCTTAGAGCAGAACACACACACATGATGCCGGATTGAGCACACTGCCGACGGCGACCGAACATTCTCCTCTCTCTTCGTTTTCTCTTCTTTTCAGGTTGTGATCTCAGTGCATGGATGTATATGTGTGTGTGTGTGTGTGTGTGTGTGTGTGTATGTGTGTGTGTGTATATATATATATATATATTAAACGTTTTCTTTCCTTGGGAATGAGAAGATAAATTTAATTTATTTAAATTACACTAATCTCCCTCAATTTTCTTTAAGTTATTAGTTAAACCCGAAATCTAAGATTAATATTTTTAAAATTACGAATTGACCCCTAAAATTTTAAATTAAATACTAAATGACACAATCTACCTCGTTATTTTCTAAATATTCTAAAATGCAGCTAAAATTATGCGGATGAAAAAAAGTTTGGGTCTTACAGTAGTCTTGGGAGCTATTCCCATGCCCAACACTATAATAAGAAAAGGGGTCTGGACATCTTTTTGGTATCCTTACAACATGTCTTGCATAGCTCCCGGTACAGTAAGCATGGCACTACCCCAACTATGTGGATGCGACCTAGACAAATCACGCAGTAGTGGTAAGTAGCCTAACTTGACCAAATTATTTGATTTCTCTGGCATCAACACTGTGCCGATCAATATCAAGTAATACGCCCAGGCGTAGCATTGCATAATGCGCTCATCGACATCATCAGGTACATGATTGAAAGTGGACTGTAGCCATTTCAGTTTCAAGCAGCCACACTTGATTTTGTCATCCAAGAGGGTGTGGCCGATGAGGTCTTGGCAAACCTCTTGCCAACGTGAAATCGGTAATGTGTCCTCAGTCCCGGTAACTGGTCGTCCGTTCACGAGCAGCCCAAATAAAACTGCTCATCTTGCAGTGTCACTGTCATCTTGCCAGTCAGAAGATGAAATGTATGCGTCTCCTGACGTCATCTCTCGACTAGCACGGTAATCAATGAGTGGTCTAATTACTTCTTCCTTAACCAAAAAGCTCCATACAGTTTGGCGTCTTATATCAATTGTACCATGCGACCAGGTACATGTTTCGTCCATAGCCCTGGAAACCGTCTCGCTCCGGAACAGTCAAGCCGAAAAGAATGCTGAAATACAAATTAAAAGACAATTCTTTTAAAAAATACAAAATACATAATAAAAAAATTAGTAATTGAATACACTGTTTAAATATTTTTTAAGGACAACCTGCACTCCGCGTTCCTCCCAAACAGTTACAAATCTGTGGTTTGTCTGCAAATAAAGTAACGACTGATCCACAAGACCAGACTCAGCCATAACTGCAAGAATCTGAGAAACAAATTTGGGGTGTCTACCAATTGTGCAAAATTTAAATATGAAACTAGTGTAAAAAATATTAATCCGAAACTAAAATTTCATGAACTAGTAATATACGAAAGAAATGACAATATAATACAACACAATATGAATGTTGTTACAACTATAAACTAAATTAAAAGTAAAAATTAATATCTCTATTACAACGAAACAAACTAATTATAGTAATTAATTGAGAATACTCATTGGGGTCGGGATGGACATGTCCGCCTATCATGCCCAGTTTGAGAACACCACCCACACCGATTTGTCATTATTCGCTGTGACACATCCATCTCATTTAGAATGCAAGTGAATTTTGGTCATCTGCGCTTCACTACTCGAAGTCTATTTTTGTTAGGAAGAAGGATCGAAAAATTAACCATCGGCCAATAGTCCTCGTGAACGATCGGTTCAAACGATAACTCTTAAACTTTCAGCAAGTTTGCTATTGTGTATTCAGGAGTGATGTAGCGAAACACATCTATGCCACAATACTCCGTCGCCGCAAGCATGTGTAAGCATGGATATCTGAAATCCTTATATTTTTTACAAGTACAATCAGGGTTATCACCTAAATTAACTTTGTGTGTAACAATACCACCGGCCAAAGTCTTTCTCATTTTCATGTGGTAACATGCATTCTCCCTATTATTAAATATATTTATACGTCAAATTAGATGATAATTTAAATCATTTGTATTATAAATATTAAAAAAATAGTAATTAATTAATTGCAAGTTAGAAAACCTTACGGATTGAATATTTGGATGTAGTATGTTTTGGACTTAACTTGAAATTTCTGAATTTTCTCAACGACATGTTTTAAGTACCCCAAACCCATTGCCATATCCTTTAGAGCTTCCTGTCGACTGAGATCAAAGTATTTGACCAACCTATAGAAAGTTATCGAAACGCCTGTTGTAATTGGGAAATTCCTTGCACTTTTCAAACAGTTGTTGAATACTTCGGCATAGCTGGTCGTCAACACACCCCAACGTTTACCATCATCTTGTGACCTGGTCCATTTCTCTTTCGTTACGTTATTCAATCACGTATGAGCCCCCATTTTTATTTTTTTGATATATTCCATGATGGCATTGTACTTTCGAACTTGTATTGTAGCACCTGCATTCCAAGCAAGATCTTTTAGTTGTTGATTTTTAAACACGTTAAAATTGATGCAAAGGTGCTGCAAACAAAATCGACTATACCGAGCAGGCTCGTTCGGTTGATTAAGCCATAAAGTTCTGACAGTACTCATAATGCATGGGTGTCTGTTAGATATCAACGTAACCTCTAGACGGTCTTTAACAATATGGCACTTCATCCTCGAAATAAACCAAAACCAACAACGGTGGTCCTCCGTCGGTACGACCGCGAATGCCAAAGTATAAATTTATTGGACGGTGTCATCCCAATGGCGATCAAGATCTTTCCCTTGTACTTACCATATAGATGGGTCTCGTCAATCGTGAGAATAAGCCGATAATATCTCCATCCAACCATAGAAGGTTGGAATGCCTAGAAGACCATGTCGAACGTCAACTAGCCAAGTTGATCAGTCGGAATGATACTCCATTTAACAATCGTCCCAGGATTAAAGTGCTGCAACGCGGATATGAACTTGGGCAACTTCTGATACGATTTGTCCCTGTCACCGAACAAGGCCTCGATAGCTTTAGATCTAGCCAACCAAGCCTTTCGATAGGAGATAGTAAATCCCCGAGACTCCTTCACAGAGGCAATGATAACTCTCATCTTCACTTCTAGATCCTCTTCGACTTGTCCAAGTATCATGTTAGAAATAATACTCGAATCCAAGTTTTCATGATCTAAGGTCGTATGATTGTAGAAACACGTGTGTGGCCTATTGTATTGTGTAATCTAGAACATTCCGTGACTTTTTTTCAAAGTCGCCCGTATCCTCCACCCCCAAACGTGCTTGCATTTAAGTGACCAAACTTTAGGATGCGTCTCCACCACACAAAACTCTTTATTTTTCATAATATGGTAATATTTGATGGCATTCTGAACATGTTTCTTGTCCTTAAATACCATACCCGTACAAAATTCATCCATTTTCGAGTTCCAGAAATTCTTCCTCAAGTTTGGCTTATACTTTGCTATGTCATCATCATCACCCCAATCCAACTCATTATAGAATGAATGAACCATATGCAACGGCAATTGTTCACTCCCTTGCCCACTCAGCTCGATGTCCATATCTTCATCTTTATTCCCACCATTCCTCTCTTCCTATAACGCAATAGCGTCTTTGAAATCTGTATGTTCGCCGTTGTGGAAACTATCGACTGTAACTGGCCCATCCGCCATGTTCCCATCATACCTACCACAATTGTTGTCATGCAGTGGACTAATTAGTTAATAATGGTGATGTGGAGTGGCAGAACTGGTTCCTGCATCACGGTTAATCACTATATGGGGTTGATATTCTTCGGGAATGTAGGGAGATCGATAAGTGTAACTGGATTGAATACCTTGGCAATCGAACATAGGGATGTTATACGAAGAAAATTGTCCAGATAAGGTGGCAACATGAGGATTGAAACTCTGATTAAAAAATTGGGTAAAGGGACCAGGTTGGGAAGAAAATATTAGAGCATGGCCAAAAGCTCACTCTACCTCGACATACACCTCAACACCAAGAAGTAAGGGCACCTTAAGAGGTAAGTGAAACACGTGGTCTAATACCACGTCGTTACCAATTGAATACAACATGTGTCTATAATTCCTAGGACCAATAGTAGCCATCGACAACCTACACTTTAACTTTAAAGTTCCATCAACTCCATCATCAAGAATATAAGATCATATCATCGCAATCAATTCGTTTTAACGTAATTCCCTGACAAACATCCAACGATTTAAGCGTAGGCATACTATACGACACCCCAAACTCAATTCTTTCTAATATTGTACCATCCCAATACAAATATAATGTAACGGTCTCTATTTCAAACAATTATAATATCACAAATCATAACGAAACAAAGACAATATAATTATCATTATCATTAAAAAAGAATTGAATTCAACTACAAAATTCAACTATTTAAACAAACAACTTTAGGTTAACTTTAGGTTAAAAGCAACTAACTTATTGAAAACACCCAAAATAAAATTTTTAATTGAAATCAAAAAATAAATTTGTAACTAAAACCGAAATGTAATAACAAAGACATCTAAAACCAATCTACACAAATAAAAATAAAAATCTAATGTAATTAATTAATTAATAAAAATCGAACACCCTAAACACAAGCACAAGCATAAACACAAACACAAACACAAACCTAGATTTATATTTCAAAAAAAAATAAAAAAAAATCCACACATATATATATACACGGTAAAATTACACATATATACACACAACACACATATGTATTACATTTCAAAAAAAAAAAAAAAAACACACATACACATATATATACACGGTAAAATTACACATATATACACACAACACACATATGTATTACATTTCAAAATCCAAAAAAAAAAAAAAATACCTGGTAGACTGAAAACGGATGAGAAGAGAGATTGGCAGCCGTGCGATGGATAAGAGAACCGGCGGAAAGATAGAAATCAAAATGAAAATGATAGGGGGTGGGGCTGGAGTTGGACAACGAAAAACGCAATGCAGATATGCGATTTTTTTTAAAAACGCATATCAGATTTGCGTTGTTTGAAAAAATGCGTATCTGATATGTGTTTTTTACCACTTTTTCCCAACAAATCTGGAATTTACAGGCAACCATCTTTGAAATTTGCAGCGGCATGCGGTGTTGCATGGGGAAGGAAAAATGCAAATCATATTGCATTTTTAGTCTGCAATTTGGCTCCAGCTCAACGAAAAATGCAAATTTTATTTACGTTTTTCTGTAAAACTGCACTTCCCATATGCATTTTTGGTCTTCTGTATAACCGTTGTTCTCATTTGCATTTTTTTTTTTTTTAAAAAATGCAGATCTCATCTGCGTTTTTAATAAAAATGCAGATAGGATTTGCGTTTTATCACCCCTACGTAAATAAGTTGATATATGCAAGTTTTCAGAAATTTTGTTTTTGTTTTCTAATTATTAGGTAAAGAACTCGTTTTAGATCCGTAGATAAATTATAAATGAAAATTACTCATCATTTATAATTGAATTTTTAATATTATTTTTAATATATTTTACAAAAATGTAACGAAAATAAATTTAAACCTAAAATGCTATTAATGTCAAAGATTATTAATATTCATCACTCATATTTATTTTAGAAAAATAGTAATTAATAAATAAATAAGTTCTGAGAGGGTTTTTAAAATTTTGTAACTTTTTTTTTTCTTCTTAAAATAGTTGTAAAATAATCTAATATGTTACTTTTACGTTGTTTAAAGAGACTTGGTGATAAATATTTGAAATTTAAATTATATTGAGAATTAAATATTGTTAATTTATGTAATATGATGAGGGAGAATCTGAGTTAGATCTACGTCATCGACACATGTTCACTAAGCACGTGTCACACATGAGAAGGTACGAAGCCTATGACACTGAGTGATGTTGCTACCACCAAGTACAAGTACACACTTGATAAATATGTTCCCCGAGCGAGATTCCTCCCTATACCTACAAACTGTATTCCGATCAGTTCTTGAAGTCCCGAGACTCACCTTCGTTGTGATTCCCACTTGGGGGCAATTGTAGTGTCCTCTACATGTTAAGGGAAGAGCAGTTATTAATCCCTAAATAATGGCTCATTACTTCATATTCCACTTAATCCACTGCATTAATAATAATTGGGCGAGTTTAGGGAAAACTTTTTAAACAAATCTTTCCTCATCTACAAATACTAGAAATGGGGGTCTAACCAGGAACGCATTGTTTTTCCTAGTCAATACTCGATCAAATTTACTTCAGAATAATTTACTAATTCTCAAAACGAAGGTGCAACATCAGCAGGTCCACCTGATGTGCCCCGAATTGTTCGTAAATGATAACACCAACCGAATGTTGGTGTTATATTTGAAATCCCGTTCATTTTTTAAAAACAAACTTATCCTTTTGAAATACTTTTGGATAAGCTTTAATTTTGAAAACATTTTAAGAAAACAAGTTCAAGGGGGTTTTCTAGGTGTCGGTGTTAAACAAATTTACTTGGGCCGAATATTTATGAAAACTTGGAGTCGCCACCTAGCATTGATTTTGAAAAGGTGTGCTAGGTTACCGGAATTTGGAGAAAATAAAAGAAAATAAAGAGATAAAACTTTTCGAAATAGCCAAAAATTTGACTCAAAAGATCTTAATCAGAGTATTCTTTAAGTTCGGGGGTTAGTTATGCTCGGAAAATGTGTTAGGCACCCCAAGACACCAGTTCGAAAACGGTACCTAGTGTCTAAGCATTTTAAATTAAATTAAGTCCAAGTTTTATTTTATTTGGTTAGGTAACACAATCTTTTTTCCCTTATTTTATTTATTTATTTATTTATGTTATGACGTGCAAATGAAGTGAGGCTAATGAAAAAAGATAAATAAATCAAGCAAGTAAAATGAAACAAGTAAAATAAAATACAAAAATGTTCTCATTTTAAACCACCTATCGATTATGGAAGAATCAACAAGTTGGTCCTGAGAGAGGGGAGATTTTGATTTTAGTTCAAGTTATGCTAACAAAAACTTATGTATGAAAATAAAAGAAATAAACAAATAAAAATACTTTCCATTAAGATAAGATTTTCATGAAAGAGATGTTTCCTTTATTTAAAGAAACAATTAAAGACTAAGAAAACATTCTTTGTGGTTTTTACTACAGAATAAGAAAGAAACATTTAAAAAAAAAAGCGTTTTGGGTATTGGAATATATATATATATATATATTAAAGAAAAACAAGGGTTTGAGAGAACTTTGAAAAAAGAATTTTATTTATGAAGAAAAAATATTTTAAGTAGAAAAAGAGTTTTGTTTTCTTATGAAAAACAAACAAACTTTTTTTTAAACAAATGGGAAAAAAAAAAAGTATTAAGAATGAAAGAGAATATTTTTTAAGAAAAGTTTTGGTCTACTTATGAAGAAGACATTCTTGAGGAAAAACTTTTTTAAGAGAAAAAAAATAAAAATAAAAAATTAGTCTTTTTTAAGATGAAAACACATTTTAGGAAAAATCCTTAAAAGAAAACATTTTTGAAGAAAAATATTTTTAGGTTAAATATGAAAGAAAAATTTAAAGTTTCATCAATGAAAATTTTTAGGAAAAATCATTTTTTGGTTTTCTCAGATGTTCAAAACATTTCTCTTTAAAAAAAACTTTGTTTCATGGAAAGATTTTTTAGGGAAGAAAACAAGAACTTTTTTATTTATTTTTTTAAAATTTCATTTGTTTTGGAAGAAAAACAAAGAGACTTATTTTTTCATTTTTTGAACAAAACAATACATGTATTTTAGCCATAATAACCTTAACTAAAACCACTTGGGGAAATGATTTTCCTTAACTCATTTGAAGTTTATCACAAGATGGGAAACCTAAAAAATGAGGTATAGAAAATCCTCTATTTACGGTTTTTAGTTTAGCCAAACTTTTTATTTTTTCCTTTTTTCCTTTTTTTTTTTTTTTTTTTTTTTGTTTTTTTTTTCTTTACTTTTTGATATGTAGAAACAATAAGTGAAGAATATATATATACATATTAAGTCGAGTCCCCAGATTGGCATTAGACAATTACTATTATATATACGAAATCAACTCCTCGGACTGACAGTTTATATATATATATATATATATATTGTTTTTGCGTTCTTGGAGAACAACTTGTATTTTTTTTCATTTTTCTTTTTTTTTTGGTCTCTTTTGGAAAAAAAAAAACATAAAATGCTAGGGAGTTTTGAGAACTTACCTTACTTCATTGGAAGGTAGATCTTCTTTTCCTTTCCCTTCTTCGTCTTTTTTCTTCTTCTTTTGTTTTTGTCTTTTTTGATCTATTTTTTGAAGAGATTCTTATACTTATAATCTATTTTTCTTAATATTTTGATAGAGATTTTCTAGAGAAAAAAAAAAGTGCTTTTGATATGTAGAGAGAGTATGCGAGCAAGAGTGGGTAAATTGGCAATGAAAAGTGGAAGGAGGCCACCCCTATTTATAGGGGTGGCAACCTGCACACTCCTCAGGGCGCACACCCTGGGAAGTGCAGAAGCATCCCTGTGACAGCTTGGGGTAGCATCTTTTTATGGGGGGCTACCCCTATTTCGTGAATATATACTCTTTAGCCCCTAATTTTAAGTATTAAGTGTAGCATCTTGGTTTTACTCCAAATCAAGTTATACCATTTATGAAAATGGTTTGGGGGACTTCTTACGATGCTAAGGGAACTCCAATTTTATGATCCAATGCTCCATCTTATTCTCGGGAAGCACACATTAAACGATTTTTGTGATGTGGGCACTCTTTGTCAATTACATGTGATTTTTTTTCTTCTTGAAATTCAAATGAAAAAAGTAAAATTAAACTATCCAAATTAATATTGGAAATTCCTATTTAAGATAAGATTTTTTTTTTAGCCGTCAATTTGACAAAACTGGGGAAAATACAGTTTTTTTTTTTTTTTTTGGCTAAAATGAAAAGTAGTTGGAATTGGTAAAATTTCATAAATTTTTTTATTTACTTTTTTTTTTTTTTTTTTGGGGGGGGGGGGGGGGGGGGGGGGGGAGGGGGAGGGGGAGCTAAATTTAACCATATTCAAAGTGATATTCTATGAAAATAAACTTTCAATTTAGTCACCAATTAATCTTAAGGAATTTTTATTTTAGCCCAAAATTTTTTTTCTTTGCCAAATTTTTTCAAATTGGCAAAAAAAAAAAAAATTGTATTTTTTTTCTTTTCGAAACACTAAATAAAATTTAAATACATGAATCTAAAGCATGAATTTGTTCTTTTAAAAATAATTAAAAGTTTATCCAAATTTTCACTTTAGACCCAACACTTTTGAAAAATGCGAAAACGGGTGGGACAAAATACAGTATCTACAGTTGTCCCTGTTTGAAATGCGAGTTTACTCGTGATGACATATATAGAAGACACGCACTATTTTGTTTCACTAGAAAATCTAAAAGAATTAACCAGACCTAGATCAAACCAGGTTGGTCTTTTAATAGGAAAAGAAATAAAAATGGTGTTTCCAGTGCATTCTGGAATCACCGAAAGCACATCTCACTCTCCAAGGAAAGTGAAAAGTGCCAATTACTATCTAGAAGCGAATGGGGTCATACCTGGTCGGTTTCACCGATAGGATAGAATAACAAACGACGCCATGCCTCGCCGGTCTCACTGATAGGATAAAGTAATCAAACAAGAAGTGCTATACCTAGCTGGTCTGACCATTAAAATAAAGTAAACAAACAAATGGATTCGTACTTGGCTGGTCTCACCACTAAGATAAAGTAAGCAAACAGACGGTTCCGTATTTAGTCGGTCTCACCGTGAAGATAAAGTAAATAAACGAATGGCACTGTACCTGGCCGGTCTTACCATTAAAGTAAAGTAAACAAATAAATAGCGTCGTACATGGCCAGTCTCACCATTAAGATAAAGTAAAAAAAAAATGGTGTCATACCTGATCAATATCGCCATTAAGATAAAGTAAACAAGCAAATGGCATTGTACCTGGCCGTTCTCGCCATTAAGATAAAGTACACAAGCAAATTGCTCCTTACCTGGCCGATCTCACCATTAAAATAAAGTAAACAAACAAATAGTAGTGTACCTGATCGACCTCACCATTAAGATAAACTAAACAAAAAAATGGCGTCGTACATGGTCGGTCTC
The DNA here is from genome assembly GCA_016647705.1 of Eucommia ulmoides. NCBI lineage: Eukaryota > Viridiplantae > Streptophyta > Magnoliopsida > Garryales > Eucommiaceae > Eucommia > Eucommia ulmoides. The sequence goes on from CM028325.1 coordinate 15,049,687, forward strand.
ACCATTAAAATAAAATAAAGCAACAAATGGCGCCATACCTAGCCGGTCTCAACATTAAGATAGTGTAAACAAACAAATGATGTCGTACTTGGCCGGTCTCAAAATTTAAGTAAAGTAAACAAGCAAATGGCACTGTACCAGGCCGGTCTCACCATTAAAGTAACGTACACAAGCAAATGGCATCGTACCTGGCCAGTCTCACCATTAAGATAAATAAATGATTACACTGTGGCGTAAGGGCGAAGATTATTGTAACACCAATATTTTCTAGGTTTAGACCAAATCAAATTAGGTGTTTTCTTACATATCTTAGACAAGCTAAGAATCAGGTCAAATGTAGTTCTAGCATGTCTTTTTCCATTGGATGAAAGAATGGAAAATAAACATTGTGAATGAATTCTCACCATAAAGGGCTTGGAATAGGGTTCTAAGACAGGTCATCGGACTAGTACTAGAAGGGACACACCGCAGCGGAAGAATGAAATATTTCTTGAATTTAGATCAAACCCACTTGAGGCCTCCTACATATCCTAGACATGCCAAGAATTAGGTTAATGTAGTTCCTATCATCCCAAACGTCTATGAGGTGTGAGTCGATAAGAGCTAATAATAATTATCCTGCCTAATGAGTGGTCAAGAAAAAAATTATGCCAATACACTGAGTTGTGCCAATAAACTAAATTATCAGTTGGTGGAAAATAAGGCCTCAATTAGAGAAGTTGGTTTCCCAAAACATGTCTTAGCCCTAGGCAAGTGACAATGCAACAAGGTTCTCATGGAGAAACTAAATCATAGTCTATCGTATTGATCCAGGCCTGAGAATTTCGTGATGACGATGATAAGTATCTTTAGCCCGGCCTGGGGATGATTGTGGTGAGATGTGGAATATGCTAAGGCAAATGGGCTCTCCTAATAGGCAAATGGGCTCTACTATAAACACCGAAGCATATCAATGCCCAAATAAGGCCTAAGATAATGCTCAATCACTAATTTGAAGCATATCAATTCTTCGTCCCCTCCCCTCCCCCCAAGGTCTAATTCTCACGCCGAAAGGGAATACACTTGGCCCACCCTGACAAGTCTTGTGTGTAGGTAACGATTGAAGGTCAGGCTAGACAACGCCACACCAGCTCAGAACTTGGCTCGGACCGGATAGACTGATCTCAGGACATCTCTACCTCCACCTTAGCAAGGAAAATCAACGTCTTCTCTCGCCAAACCATACTGTTGGTAAGTACTAATTTTCGACACCAACACCTTTGTAATATAATTCTGTATTTCAATATGCATTAACTTTAATGTGCATCCAAATAAAGAATGAATATTTTTTTTCCAATTAAATCTATTTTATTATTTATTTTTTTAACAGTTCTAGGCTGCGGGCGTGAGTTTTTTCTCCATTTTTTTTTATCCTTCTTAACTATTTTCGTCACTTTTTTTCTCATTTTGTTTTATTCCTAGAGTTTATTCCTGAAAAATAAATAAAAAAAAATTGTATCATTATTATTTAAAAATTATTAAAAAGACTAACAAATTTATAGATTTAGGGGAGAAATTTAGTATAAAATTGAGAGCGATCAAACGTCGTCGTCCAGGCGATCTACCAGCAGAATCTCAACAGTGAAATGATCCAGGAATGCTCCCAGGGGCTCTAGTGGCGCGTAATTAACTCACGCTACTTTCACCGCAAGTGTACGGGTCAAGTTTTAGTATAGATCAAGAGAGTAAATGTATCGTGTCCACAGGAAATGGTTGAGATTGTTATCGAATACCGCGATTATCATAACCTAATTTTATCTAAGCGACATAAATTAAGTTTATAATTAATTACTACTAATACTAAGTTAATTAAATTAACTATACTAATATTATATTGAGATTTTTAGGAAAAATATTTCTTAGGGATTAACTTTGTTTACAAAAACGTGTTTGGTCTCGTTTTAATTTACGTTAATTGCGTTCAACCAATCCAACAATCTTGGTTCGTAAACTCACTCGCCACCTCTCCCGAATGTAAGACGAGTGAATATGCGACCTCGCGTCAATAAAGAAGTCCCCCTCAATGTCTTAATGACACTACGTCACATGAGTCTCGCCCTAACGTCATTGATTGCACACTTTTCAACTCTCTCCCGGGTTATTGGATCGTCGTGTTGTGTTTAACCTAGTCTGAATTCGGGATTACCTTTCTCGAGTGTCAAACCCCATATTATCTAATTATCTAAACAAGCATAATATCAAATAATAACGGTAAACACAATCAAAATAGCGAAAAACAACCATAGATGAAACACAAACTCAAATAAACAACAATTTCATAAATATTATTAATCCCTAGATAAAATCTGTTTAGCTCATGTCCATAACCGTTTATATAGTGGAAAATAAGCTAAACGTGTTCAACTAACTACCGAAGTTAAGAAAATAAAGAAGAAACGAAAGAAACTTAGCTGTAGTCTGAAGATTTGCTGCTAAAAATGCTTTGGGATCACTTCTCCTTCTTCGCAACGTGTTTTTCTCTTTCGAAATTGGTTGAACATTCCCAAAACCTCTCTCTAAAATATCCTAAGCCTAAGGGGTCTCTTTTTGTCCGGAAGAGAGGAGAAGAGAAGGAATTGGGAACAAAAATATCCTAAAAAATATCTAAATTTGGTGTAGAGTGACCGCCGTGGCAGTGGGCAAGTTGGCAGTATCTTTGCCGCAGTGGTGGATGAGGAGGTGGGCGTAGGGACTTCTCTGCAGTTTCACTGCCGTGGCGGTGAGTTTATAGAAACTTTAAGCCCCTCTCTTCATATTTACCACCGCGGCAATGGTCTGGACACCATGGAGGTAGGCTGTTGTTCTGAATATTGCCTCCATGCTTATTTTTCCATCGTTCTTCTACCGTTCTTGATTTGATTTTATCGTTATTGATCCATTTTCATGCATTTTCGCCTCAAACACCTGATTTATACAAAAACACATAAAAATGTATTAAAACGTACTAAACGTACTCGAAAACTAATGATGTTCAGTTTGAAAATAGATAGGTAAATTATACTTATCAAATAACCCCAAACTTGAAATTTTGCTAGTTCTCGATCAAAACACCCACACAATACAAGAAAATATAACAACTAATTACCAAATAATAACTAAAAACACTTAAACAAAAATGTATAAGTTTTGATTATCGTCTATCGGCCAAATGATTTTCTCTCATCGGCCCCTAATCCTATCAAGTTCAAGCATAAAAACATACCATGTGGTGTTCTAGAATTTCAACGTTCGACAACAGTAATTGCCATTCTAGATCCTGCTAAGTATATATGATTAAACTCAAATATACAACTATCCATTGATTAGATGAGATTATCCCTCAATAAAGTTCATGACTTAAACTATTAAGGTATAAGGATTCTATACGCCTGACCTTGGTTTAATTCTTCACTAATGTAAGCTCGGAAGTTCAAAAAGATCATTAAGACTTGGTTCGGTTAAGGAACATGGCCAAGGGTAAATTGGAAGAAAAAACGGGTTAACATTGTTAACTTAATGTTACCCAAGGCACATCGCTTGACACACTCACACTCAAAACCCCATAGTTAAATTTGAAACAACCCTAAACTATCTATTAAGACCTACGTACTCACTTGTCAAAAAAAATGTAAATAAACTATATTTATATAGTTTTTTTTTTCCCAACCAAACACACCCCCAAACTTATTTGATTTGTACAATTTAAGGGGTGTGTGAAATATGAACGAAAAAAGAAAAATGAGTACTCGAATACCGAACCAATTAATAGCTCGCCCAAAATCCAACCACTCACATCAAGTAGCATAGCGAATGCTAACTTGATTCACTCACATTGTGCTTTTGGTTTAACAATATAGGTTTGGAAAAAGTTCAATCAGCCATGGTATTAGTTAAGTGTTCAGAATTGAAACGGCTATTAGACTTCGACAAGGTAACGAGGGATAATGATATATCAAGGTAAGTTTAAAAGGCTCAAGCTACAAAATGATTGTCTAAATCATATCTCCTGAACTATCTCGCCTAGGATTTTGCCTCGAATTTTTCCCAAATCAAGTTCTACAATCCCTATTGTCATGAAATTGAATGAAAGATAATCATTTTCAAATCAATTAGATAGTGCTATATATAGTTTACGTGCTCGTGCATTTAGGATTTACAATAACTTTTACTAAAACGATACGTTAAGCACACAGAAAACATATGAATGAGCTTTACGCTTGACCTTAATGAATAATCAGGGGACAGACTCATCATCAAGTAATAACCCCGATGAAGTCAAAACTCAACACATAACAATAACTATCCTAAACAAACATGAACACGATAAAAACAGTAAAACATAACTAACAACATAAACACATACTAAAACATAATACACATCACCACCAACTTAACACAGGTAATGCCCAAAACGACCCGTCAATGATCCCAATGACATTATATAGCATGATAATAAAGATGGAGGTTTAAAACACGTACCTGGGAGGCGAGAGAATCTCGCCTCCGAATCAAGTCAACAGAGATAGATCTAACTTATTTTTATCCTTGGGTTGCCTACCAAGAAGCGCGTGGTTTATGGTCGTCAACCTGACACGCTAAAATGTTCGTCAAAGAGTGACCTCCGCCCGTAGTACGTGTCAAATAACACAACGTACGGGTCTTGGTTTAATACACCCTCAAGACTGGTGAGATATTGCTCTGAACGGCTCGATCTTTCAACAACACACCTCATTGGCTCATGTACTTGGTGGGCATGAAAGGACGTTACTAATGGCAGCGAAGGACAAGTAAACCACATCGGATCCTTGTAGATGTGATTGTCTTGGATCGACTGCGGCGTCACGAGCTGGAATTCAAACAATGAAAATTCACAGTGATTAATATGTGAATTTTCATCGCCACTCCACACATGGGTTCTCTCTTTTTCAGCTTCATCAATGAATTCTCCCAAGCTTCTCCCGTTTGTCTCTGATTCCTCACGGTGGCTATCACTGAATGTGGCTTGTGTATATCCCAGGGCCACAATGTCTGACTCAGGCTCAACAAAGCAGATAAGCTGACCGATTTGGATCTGCAAAGACATTACAGTCGCATTGATGTCGGCGCAAACCGTCTCGATATAATCAAGACGATCCTCGTACTCATTGATCCGGTCATGCGTCTTCCTCAAGATTTTTTGAGTTTCCCCTATAACTGTAGCGAATATGTCTTCTAAGGTAGAGTAAGATTCTTCATCTTGATCCGGAATGTTAATCCATGGCGCCGTAGTATTGAAACTCTGGTTATCAAAGGCTGCCTTGTCTTCTAGCAACCAATAGGCTTCGTCCACAGTTAGTTGGTCGAAAGAAGTGGTACCATTCCCTCTTTCAACCCACATTCTGGTTGTGGCTAGTAACCCATCGAGGAAGTTCAGTAGTTGACACTCTCTCGGGAAACGATAGTTCGAAAACCGGAAGAGCAATTCCTTATATCGATCTCAAGCACTATAAAACGACTCAGAATCTTGTTGAAAGAATTGCATCAATATTTGTTGATCTAACATCTCCAAGTACCCTACAATAGAAATTAAAAAAAAAAAAAAAAAAACTACAAAACAAAAATTATACACAAAAGAAATGCCTAAAGTAAAATCGGATCATTTACTCACAATATCTATAATAATCTAAAAAAACAGTCCCCAGCAACGTCTTAACAACATTACGTCACAAGATTCTCGCCCCAACGTCATTGATTGCACACTTTCCAACTCCCTCCCAAGTTATTAGATCGTCGAGTAGTGTTTTACCTAGCCCGAATTCGGGGTTACCTTTCCCAAGTGTCAAATCCCGTATTCTCTAATTATCTAAACAAGCATAATATCAAAGAATAATGGTAAACACAATCAAAATAATGAAGAACAACCATAAACGAAACACAAATTAAAACAAAATAATTTCATAAATATTATTAATCTCTAGACAAAATCTATTTAGCTCATGGCCATAATTGTTTATACAATGGAAAATGAGCTAAACATGCTCAACTAACTACCGAAGTTAAGAAAATAAAGAAGAAACGAAAGAAACTTAGCCGTAGTATGAAGATTTGCTGCTAAAAACGCTTCGGGATCGCTTCTCCTTCTTCGCAGCGTGTTCTTCTCCTTCGAAATTGGTTGAACACTCCCAAAACCTTTCTCTAAAATATCTTAAGCCTAAGGGGTCTATTTTTGGTCGGAAGAGAGGAGAAGAGAAGGAATAGGGAACAAAAATATCCTAAAAAATATCTAAATCTGGTACAGAGTAACCGCCGCGGCAATGGGCATGTCGATAGTATCTTCGCTGCAGCGGTGGATAGGCAGTGGGCGTAGGGACTTCTCTGCAGTTTCCAAATATAATGTCATATACCACTTTTCCAAATATAATGTTATATAACCACACACCATGCTGAAATAAATTTTCACTGTCATCATTGCAATAAGATAATATATTTAAATTAACCAATCCAATATTTCGACATATAACAAAATGTTGCACTCATATTTCTTACTAACCATAGGATTGTTTCACCTCACGATCGGGAGTTACGACGGTACCGTAACCTGTACGACTGTGCTATCTAAGGTAACTATCAGTGCTAGGGTCATTTACTATCCCCAATGGTAGGGGCAGTCACCCGCAGGATTTGCAATCCTGACAAGTCAACATTTATCCACCCTACAGGATTTGCTTGACATGTAATAACAAATATCCACCATGCAGGACTTACCTAACAGGTAACAACAAATATCCACCCTGTAGGACTTACCTGACAGGTAACAACAAATATCCACCATGTAGGACTCGTCTGACAAGTAACAACATATCCACCTTGCAGAACTTGCCTGACAAGTAACAATATATCCACATCTCGTCGAACATACCTTCCGGACGAGAAGACAACTGTGGCATAGTCGATAATAAACCATTTTCCACATTAAAAAATCTACTTGATCCGCATAACGTTATAAAATTATCCATTTTAATAAGCCTTTTTTTTTCTTCACATTTTAGTATGAAAATATAATTTAACAATTTACATAAAAGACAGTACACTTACATCGATTTTTGCGCTACAAAAAATACTATCGTCCGAATGTTACTTGGTCGGTGTCGCTTGCGAACCTAACAACTAACGAAATGGTCTAACTAAGAATTTATTTAAATAACCTTAATATGCAATGCGTGACCCTAAAATGCACCATTTTCCATTCTCATTTTTTTTTTTTTATTATACAAAATTATTGAACGTCTAGTTTCCTTAAGTTAATATTAACTGTATAGAAATTATTCAAATGATTATAAAATTCTTCTTGTTGCTAATGAAATTAACAGAAAAATATTAATCGATTGTCAAAAAATTTATTAGTCAACGGAATACTAAAAATTATCGTTTTAATGAAATTTTCCATTTTTATTATTATTATATATATTTTTTAGTTGTATTCTTCGCAAATTACTCATATATATATATATATATATAAATACATTTCCACTATATTTTTCAAAACTATATACATACCATTTTCACATATATATAAAATGCGCATATAAACATATATGAATGTACCTAGTTAACTTGTTGTAAGAGAATGAACAATAATAAATAAATCTATAAACAAACAAATATCAAAAGTTACTTACTTCAGAAAGGACCGTGAGAGTGTCAGAGGATTAGAGAAAGTAAAATTAAACCAATTAGCAACACAAATATCTATATATTTAATTAACTTGTTATTTTTTTATTTTTTTTTTATTTTTATTTTTTCGGCTTTCCGATTGAAAGACGTGTGTTTTTAACCTTGTTGTTGGACATTAGTAGAAATGCCACGTTTCTTTCATGTTTTTTTTTTTTTCATTTGAATTAGATTATTATTTATTTTTTTTTCCAAATTATGCTAATCTCCCTCAAATCTCTTTGTGATATCATTTAAGCCCAAAATTTAAAATTAATATTTTAAAAATGATAATTAACCCCTAAATTTTTTTAAAGTAAATATTAAATGACACAATGCACCTCGTTATTTTTCTTAATGTTCTAAAATGCAACTAGAAATATGTATGTTTAAGAATTAGATTTTACAATTCTTCCTCCCTAAAAGAAATTTCGTCCCAAAATTTTAGTTACCTTGAACGAATAAATGTGGATATATATTCCTCATCTCATCCTCTTGCTCCCACGTCGCTTCCTTCACCGAGTGACTGCGCCAAAGCACTTTCGCCAATGGAATCGTTTTTGTCCGCAACACTTGATCTTTATGGTTTAAAATTTGGACTGCCTCCGCAACGTATGTTAAATCCTCTTTCAATTCAATTGGTTGAGAAATCAACACATGCGAAGGATCTGACACATATTTTCTAAGTATCAACACGTGGAAAACGTCATGTAATCTGGACAATTCTGGTGGTAGGGCTAGTCGATAAGCTGTCGTGCTAACTCGTTCTAGAATCTCGTATAGCCTGATATACCTTGGACTTAGCTTCCCATTTTTCCCAAATCTCATTATGTCATTCCACGGGGATATACGTAAAAACACATAATCGCCCACTTCAAATTTCAACTCTCGCCTACGCTTGTCAGCATAACTCTTTTGCCGACTCTGAACAGTTTTCAGTCTTTCCTAAATTACTTTCACCTTGTCTGTCGTCATCTGCGCTATATCTGGCATCAATAATTTTTGTTATCCCACTTCTGTCCAACAGACTGGAGTTCTGCATCTCCTGCCATACAATACTTCATATGGTGTCATATCAATTGCCGAATGGTAACTATTGTTATAGGCAAACTCCATCAACGTCAAATGATCATCCCAACTACCAGGAAATTCCTGAACACAACCCCTCAGTATGTCTTCAAAAACGTCTGAATCGTACGCTCTGATTGACCATCAGTCTAAGGATGAAAAGATATACTAAATTTCAACTTGGTACCCATAGCAGCTTGAAGACTCGACCAAAACTTCGATGTAAATCGTGGATCCCTATCCAATACTATAGAAACCGGCGCACCATGCAATCAGACAATCTTGTCAATATACAATTTTGCATACTTATCTAAGGGGTATGTGGTTTTCACGGCCAAAAAATGAGCAAACTTGGTAAGTCTATCAACAATCATCGAGATGGAATTATGTCCCGTTTGAGTTCGGGGTAATCCCAAAACAAAATCTATCGTGATATATTCTTACTTCCACTCAGGGATAGGTAAAGGCTGCAATAACTCACCTGGACATTGGTGCTCAATCTTGACTTGTTGACAAATGAGACATCTGATAATGAATTCTACAATTTCTCGTTTCATTTCATTCTACCAACAGTGTTCTTGCAAATCCCGATACATTTTGGTACTGCCTAGGTACATTGCATATACTGAGCTGTGCACTTCCTCCAAAATATCTTTCTTCAAATTGACATTATTAGGCACACACAGTCTATTCTCAACTAGTAAGGCTTCATCATTATCCCTGACGCGATAGTCGACTCTGTGACCTTTCTTCACTTTATCCCTAATCTTTCCCAATTAGGCATCCGACTTCTACGCTTCAATGATACGGTCGATTAATGTCGGTCTCAAAGTCAAAGTCACAAGCAACGCTATTGTCTGATCAGCCGCCAATTGGACTCGCGGAGATCTCAACTCGGCATATAGATTAGTGTGAACAACTTAAAGATGTGCAATCGAACCTGTCGATTTTCGACTCAACACATCTACTACAATATTGGCCTTTCCAGGATGATAATGGATAGTACAGTCATAATCCTTGATTAATTCTATCCAACGTCTCTGCCTCAAATTTAGTTCCTTCTGAGTAAATAAATATTTCAAACTCTGGTGGTCAGTGTATATCTTGCATGTCTCGCTATACAAATAATGTCTCCAGAGTTTTAAGGTAAAGACAACGCCAACTAATGATGACGCTATCTCAGAGGTATCAATAATGGGAGATTTGGAACCTTCTGTACTCGTGCCCATTGGTTGTCAACCTCTTTCATACACCAGTTGGATTTTTACCACTGAAGGGTCTAAGGCTTGAGGATTAGTATTTGAACTGATAAGAAGTTTCTTTAAGGAAATTATGAAATTTTGGGATTTTTCCTACCATTTTACTTGACTTTCTACTTATAGATATGCTAGGCGGGAAAAGGCTAAATTCGGAGATATATTGGGAAATGAGGTATTTCCAATTGGAAGATAGCTAGTTGTCCAAATAGTTCCCACAGATGACGTCGACCGATGATGCCCCGATCTCAGAGGTATTAGTAATTAAAGCTCTAAAACCTTTCATACTTGTTCCTATTGGTCGTCAACTTGTTCCTTGCACCAAGTGGATTTTTATTACTAAAGGATCTCAGGCGTGAGAATAAATTTTTGAAATGGTAGGAAGGTTTTTTTAAAGGAAATTACAAAATTTTGAGATTTTTCCTTCCATTTTACCCCACTTTTCTACTTATAGATATGCCAGGCGGGAAAAGGCTAAATTCCGGAGATATATTATGGGCAATAAGATTCTTCTACGTAGGAGTACCAACTCCCATTAGAGGGGGCGTCACGCATATTTTGCATGGGGGGCAAGCGCCAACTCCTACTGTAACTTGGACAAATAGCAATGAAACCTTTCGTCATATTAATAATACCTGTGAGACTCATTGTATTTTTAATCTGGTTATCAAACGAGTATAAATACTGTAGAAATTTGTTGACATCATATTTTATTGACAACTTTACCTTTGCAACTTTAAAACACCATATTTTATGTTTTTTTTTTTAGTTTTTATTCACTTTTTTATTTTGTTTTCAATTTTTTTGCAATTGATTTATATTTGTTTTTATTTTTTACTTTTCATTTATTAACTTATTTGTTACTAGTTCGAGTTCAAAAGGTGAAAAATAAAAAAGAAAATTACCGTCCAAACTCATATTTAGCACTAATCTACCGTTTAAACCTGCTAGTTATTTTTATGAACAAAGCGATCATCCCTTACAGTTTCTATGCACAACGAAGTCCCAAAACGGCCGTCCGTACACTTCTTGTTGACAAATTTGCCCCTCCCATGATTTTCGCATGAACATCGCCTTGCCGTTGTCACTGTCGAGATCCGACGCACTCCTGCCGTCGCCGTCCAGATCTGGTGCCTTTTCCATCGTCGCCGACGCCTTCTCCACCGTCGCCGTCCAGATCTAGCTTCTCCACCATTTTCGTAACTCAGATCCGAGTATTTCAATGGATGTTGTCACCTTATTTATGCTTTGTTTACATTCTGGTGAGATTTTCTTTATTTAGAGAAAGAGAAATTGTGAACTGGGTATTAAAGCCTTTGGAGTTCTTTTTTGACTATTTACACATTGTACCCTGCAATGTTACATGTAACAACCCCTTCAAATATAGTGGTCTGTGTTAGTTACATGTATCATTCTCTAACCCTCAATGTTACATGAAATATTCTCTGACCCTTAAAATATAGTGGTATGTGTTAGTGATATAAATTGGAAATTAGATTAATTTTACATGTAACATCCTCTGAAATATAGATGTTACATTGTGTGTTAGTGAGAGAAATTGAAAATCAGGTTATTATTACATATAACATCCTCTAAATTATAGATGTTACATGTGTGTTAGTGAGAGACATTGGAAATAGCATTAATGTTACATGTAACATCATCTGAAATATAGATGTTACATGTGTGTTAATGAGAGAAATTAGAAATCGCATTAATGTTACATATAACATCCTCTGAAATATAGATGTTATATGTGTGTTAATGAAAAAAATTGGAAAATATGTTTTGATATGGATGTAACTCTAAAATATGTTTTGATATAGATGTTACATGTAATATTCATTGAAAATATGTTGTTTTGCATGTAACATCAATTGAAAAATATGTTTTGATATAGATGTAACTCTGAAATATATTTTGATATAAATGTTACATGTAACATCAATTGAAAATATGTTCATTGATTATAGATGTTACATGTAACATCTATTGAAAATATTTTTTTTGAAATTTGTTAATATTAGACATTTGTTACATTGTTATATTTGATGTTATATGTAACATCCACGCATAGTACGATTTTTTCACGACAAAAAAATATTATTAGTATATCGTAAAAAAAGGACATTTTACTGATTAATACAGTGTAAAAATATTAATTTTATGATATCAGGAACTATAAAAAAATCCATGTGTTTTGATCTTAGTATTGAAAGTTACACATGAGAAGTATTTTCGTCACAGAAATGGCAAAATGACTCCTTGGTGCATGAAATAAGAGTGTATTCAATCTGTAATTTCGGCCGCTTTTTAGGATCTCTTGGTCACCGCCCCAAAATAAAAACTATAAAAATCCTTTTTTCTCCTCTTGCTTTCTATTTTTTTTTTTTTTTCCGCTTATTCATATTTTTGGTTATTTGTTAGGTTAGTTATTTTAGTTATTTTTCTTAATTTTATGGGTTGTTTATGTTTTTAAATAAAATAAAAAAAAAAAGAAATTAAAAGTGAAAAAAAAAAAAGGTAAAACAAAAATAAAATAGAAATAGAAATTCAAAAACAAATATATATATATATATATATATATATATATATATATATATATATAAAAGAAAACAGACGAGTAAAAAAAAAAACAGACGAGTGAAAAAAAAAAAAAAAAGACACCCGAGATTGACTTAATAAGAGAAAAAAAATTTGGAAACATGCCTAATCCATGCTTCTGCTTCCAAAGGAAAGAAGTTTTCACTTTTCATGCTCCACCACTCAGGTTCAGACTATTCCCAATCCAAAATATACTGTAATAATAAAATAATTATCATGTGACCGACCTCAGCTCAGTTGGTAGAGCGGATGACTGTAGTTGGTAATCTTCCATTAAGATATCATTAGGTCGTCGGTTCGAATTCGGGAAGTCAGATTACCCATTCAGATATCAATCGGTCACTGGTTCGAATCCGGCAGAATTGCTGACCACAATTCTTGAAAATGCTCTATTTATGATAAATCAAAATTATATGTTCACTTTACCTTGCTTAGTATTTGAAGAAAATTTAAAAAAGAAAAGAAATTTTCATTTTATCCACCAAATATTTTACAAAGAAAAATTATCAACTATACAAAAATATTATTAATGACAATTTTAATTGGGTTGAATTGTAAGTAAATGAATTGAGGATTATATATCATTGTGGAATATAGATGGTCCCAAGAGGAGAGAGCTTTCTAGGGAGATACCAGCAATCAACAACAAGAGAGAAGAGTGTTAAAAAAAACTGAGATTGTCGATTCACGTCAGTAGCTCAGAAGCAAGGAGGAGAGTGATCTACCCATGGATGAACAGGATACGCTGTTGAAAGGAACTGAGATGTCTTTCACCTCAGATATCTTTCACTTCAGATATCTTGGTTGTACCACTCTCTGAGAAGTTCAACCCCACAAAGTTCGAGAAGTACAATAGGAAATTAGATCATGTGGATCACATTTGCCAGTTCAGGCATATCGTGGCCTTGTATGGAGCAGGCGACTCAGCGCTATCCAGAGTTTTCACCAAAACCTTGAAAGGCTTTGCCCTGGAGTGGTTACACAAGATTCCTCCCAGCTCCATCTCATTATTCAAAGACTTTTAGGAAGATGTTCATCAATCGCTTCATAACTTGTCAAAGGTTGATGAAGGAACCTAATTACCTACTTGCCTTGCGGCAAGAGAATGGAAAGTCCTTGTTCCAGTACATGATTAATTCGTTTACTTCAGGGTTACGCTATGGCAGATTTTAGGACTCCCTCACCTAGCACAACCCTAAGAGGGTGTCTGAGCTAATGGAGAAAGCTAAGCCCTACATGAAGCTGGAGAACATCAAACTTGTGAGAGAAGGAAGCGGATCTACCAAAGATCACCCAAGGCAAAGTGAGAAGGACCACAGCAAAACAAAGGGCAGCAGCCTAGACAGGCATAAAAATCAGCCCATAAGTTCAGGTTCCAAACTAGAGCCAAATTAGGAACCAAATCTCCCAGGCCTATGGATGTCAATCTCGAGAATTCTGCATAAAATCTAGTCGTCTGAGGTGGTTCAATGGCCCCCCAAGCAGAACATAAAGTCCAACAGGAAGAACAAGTCAAAGTACTGCGATTTTCACAGGGACCATGGCTATGACATAGACGATTGCTAGGAGCTCAAGAAGGAAATTAAGCGACTAATTGACATAGGTAAGTTACGTGGCTATCTATAGGAGCACTCAAGGGACAAGAAAAGATCCAAAAGTGAAAGCCGTCAAGAAAACTGTGACAAGGAGCACAAAGAGGATTGTCCCAACAATAATCATGAGGTCATCTATATGATCAACACTGTTGGGTCTACTATTGGAGAAACCAACCATGAACAGAAGAGGTTGCTTTCGTCATCACCTTCTGGATCTCCAATTTTGAGGTAAGACAAATTTTGGTTGATACAAGAAGTTCTGTTAATATCATCTTTGTGGACACATTAAAGCAAATAGGAGTGCCCAACTCAGATGTTACGTCAACCCAGACTGTTATGGTGAGTTTCAATGGAGACCTTAGCTCTCCCAAAGAAAAGATCACTATGTCGGTCACAACAAATAAAGAAGAGAGTGGGTTCACAAAGGCCATAAAGTTTATGGTGATGAACTTATCATCCCCTTACAATTCAATATTGGGATGACCATGGCTGGATGCCATGAAAGCAGTAGCGTCAACACACCACCAGTACATCAAGTATGTGAATGATGGCTTGGTGGCAGTAATACGTAGGGACTAGGTGGCATCAAGGCAGTGCTTTGAAATAGCTATGAAAGGGAAGAAGAAAACCTTATAACAATTAAAGCCGGAGCAGCAAGAAGCTCCGTCCATTAGCTCAGCTCAGAGAACATCCCAGCGTTATCCAGCTTGTTGAGCAGGTACGGGAGGTCACTTTCAAAAAAATAGCTCAGAAGTTGATGATAGGGGAATCCCTAAGCCCTATTAAAGCAAAAGAGATCAGAAAGTTGCTCAAAGATAATTTAAACGTTTTTGCCTGGTCTCTAGAAGACATAAAGGGCATGAGTCCTAATGTGGCAGTCCACCACCTTGACATTTCCAGATCTTACCCACCACTTGGGCAAAAGAGAAGGACATTCAGCCTTGAAAAGAAATAGGTAATCGAATCTGAGGTAAAGAGACTACTTTCCATTGGGCACATAAGAGAAGTGATATATCCTAAATGGCTGGCCAACCCAGTCCTCGTGAAGAAAAAGAAGAATAAAAAGTGGAAATTGTGTGTAGACTTCACTGGCCTCAACTAAGCATGCTCAAAGGACTGCTATCCAATGCCAATGATAGATCAGATAGTGGATGCAGCAACAGGGCATCAACGACTGATCATGATGGATGCATACGCAGGCTACAATTAAATTCGTTTGGATAAGCAAGATGAGGAAGTAATAGCGTTCATCACTCCAAGAGGTACTTACTTTTACAAAGTAATGCCATTTGGTTTGAGAAATACAAGATCTACCTATCAGTGGTTGGTGAACCATATGTTCCAAGATCATATTCGGACGACCATGGAAGTCTACATAGATGACATGCTGGTCAAAACCTCTAATAAGGAGGATTACGTGGTGTATTTGGTAGAAGCTTTCACTATATTGAGGAAGTTCAACATAAAGTTGAACTCAGAAAAATGTGCTTTTGGAGTTGCATCTCATAAATTTATAGGCTTCGTGGTAAACCAGCCAGGCATCATGGTGGATTCAGGACAAATATAAGTAGTTCGTAGAATAAAGTCCCCTACAACTATAAGAGAAGTCTAAGTACTGACAAAAAGGCTGGCGGCCCTAAACAGATTTATTTCCAAATTTACTGATAGGTGTACCCCTTTTATCAAAATTTTAAAGAGGAGAAAAAACTTTCAGTGGGATGAAGACTGTGAACTAACGTTGCAGTCCATTAAAAACTACTTGAGCTTAACCTAAGGGACGAGCTCTATCACTACTTGGCAGTAACACTTGTTGCAGTAAGTGCAACACTAGTGAAAGATCACACAGGAGTGCAGAGACCAGTTTACTACATTAGCAAGTTGTTGGTCCTAGCAAAAACTCGCTACACTGAACTAGAAAAGCTCGCCCTAGCTTTGGTGACTGCAGCATAAAAGCTCAGGCCGTATTTTCAAGCCCATGAGATCAATGTACTGACCTCTTACCCCCCTCAGAGCTGTAATGCATAGACTAGAGGCTTCCAGATGTCTCATGAAGTAGGCAATTGAGCGTGGTGAGTTCTTCATCAAGTATAAGCTCAGAACTGCAATCAAAGGGCAAACCTTGGTATACTTTATTGCTGACGCTTCCAGGAGAAATTACAACTGAAGATGGAGGATGCTTTGATCAGTCAGCTGCAATGTGGAAGCTGCGGGTCAATGGAGCCTAAAACATGAAGGGGTGTAATATAGGCGTAGTCTTGAAAACACCTGAAAGAGATTAGCTTGAAAGAGCAGTTCAACTTAGTTTTTGAACCTCCAACAATGAAGCAGAATATGAAGCAGTAATTATTGGGTTGACTCTTGCCAATGAGTTAGGAGCCCAGCATCTGGAGGTGAGATCAAACTCTCGATTGGTGGTCAACCAGATAAATAGAGTGTGCACTGTGAATGAAGAAATATTGCGCCTTTATGTGAAGAAAGTAAAAGAGCTGATCCTTTCACTCCAAAGCTGCAGAATTGAAGTTGTTCTAAGAACTGAAAATGAGAAGGTAGATGCACTCTTTGTGTTAGCTTCTTCATTTGGACCTGATCAACGCTAAACTGGTGAAATTCCTTGAGTAGCCATCCATAGCAGCACCAGCTAACCATTGCGCATACATAGGCTAGCTGGATCAAGAAAAGGACTGGAGAACACCTTTAGTTCAATATCTTAAGGAAGGGATTCTGCCAGACGACAAAGATTCAGCTAGGAAAGTCCTATACAAAGTATCAAGGTATGTGTTGACCAATGATAAGCTGTATAGGAGATCTTTTTCCCTACCTCTGTTATATTATCTAGGACCAAAGAAAGCCACCTACGTCCTACAAGAAATCCATGAAGGGGTTCATGGAAATTACCAAAGAGGAGAACTTGCGTGCACAAGGAACTAAGAATTGGCTATTATTGGCCAATAATGCATAGTGACGCACAAGAATATGTCAAGAAATGCGACAAGTATCAACGGTTTTCCAATGATATCAAGGTTTCAGCTCAGTAGTAGACGCCAATAACCGGCCCATGGCCATTTGCTCAATGGGGGATCAATGTGGTAGGGTTGTTCACCCTAGCGCTAGGGAACAAAAAAAATACTTACTAGTGGTAATTGACTACTTTACTAAGTGGGTTGAAGTTGAAGCCTCTATGACCGTAGGAGAAAATGAAGTGAAGAATTTCCTTTGAAAAAATGTAATATGTTATTACGGATTCCCAACGGTTCTCATATTTGATAACGGAACACCATTCACCAATGGAAAAGTTGCATAGATGTACGACAAGCATCGTATATCTAGCCCAACGTATCTGCAAGCCAATCGACAAGTAGATGTGATAAACCGTTCTATCAAGGAAGCACTCAAGAAATTATTGGATGACGCCAATGGCAAGTGGGTGGAGGAACTACTAGGATTATTGTGGGCTTATTGGACCACGCCAATATCTACCACAAGGGACACACCTTTCTCCATGACTTATGTAACTGTAGCTATTGTTCTAGTAGAGATTGGACTGCCATCAAGATGTGATGGCACAATCAACCTCGTAGAGAATGAAGAAACCACACGAGAGAAGATGAACCAGCTAGAAGAGAGACGTGACAAAGCAACAATGAAGATGGTAGCCTACAAGTTAAGGATGGAACGAATGTTCAACTATGCAGTACGTCCAAGACACTTTTCAGTAGGAGACCTGGTACTCCGAAGAGTAATGCCACATCGCAAAGAGGCTCGTTTGGGAAAACTAGCTCCTACCTGGGAAGGACCCTACCAAGTCACCAAAGTAAACAGGCCAGGGATTTACTGGCTAGAAGATCTGGATGGTGTGGAAATCTCAAGACCTTCGAACATCTCTCACTTACGAAAATATTTCGTATGAGATCTCTTATCATTCTATTTGTCATATTTTTTCAATTGATGTTTGAAGTTGCTTTTTCCCTTATATAAGACATTCATTGAATAAAGCAAATAAACAAAGTTTTCTTCATCAACTTTTGAACAGTTATTCTTATTATATTTTGATCTAAAACATGTATGAAGAACACTTAGCGAATTGAGGTTAAATGTATAGAAATCATTTGGCGTTGGAATCAGGTATAAACCAACTGAGTAGATCAGCTTACTCATTAACAAATGAGCAGAGTAGATCAGCTTACTCATTAACAAATGAGCAGAGCAGATCAGCTTATTCAGAAACACTTAGTACATAAACTAAGTATAAACCATATCAGCTCAGTATGAGCTGAGAAAATCAACTTAGTATGAGCAGAGCAAATTAGCTTACTCATAAACACTTAATACATAAACTAAGTATAAACCGAATCAACTAAGCAAATCAACTTAGCATAAGCAGAACAAATCAACTTACTCATTCACAAATGAGTAGAGTAGTTCAACTTACTCGTACGACACTTAGAATAAAACTAAGTATATCAAAAAGTGAAGAGGGCAAGTTAGCCCACTCATAAGAGAACTAAGCAGCTCAACTCAGATATAACCAGAGCAGATCAGTTTACTCATGAAACACTTAGTATAAAACTAAGTGTAAAACAAATAAACTAGGCAGATCAGCTCACTCATTCACCAACGAGCAGGGTCGATCACCTTACTCATTGATCATTGGGCAAATCAGCCCAGCCAAGGACAACATAGCTCAGTGTGTGAAAGGGCAGATCAATTCACTATTTGGAGGCCAATGTAGACTTATTAGTCACCAACTAAACTCCTACAAAGACTTCATCAAATATGGTATATCATCTTCAACACATAACTTATTAAGTCAAGAGTAAAGTGCAAAATAATTATTCAAGTCTCCACTGACTTCGTGATAAGAGGTGACAAGTTCAAGATTGGATATATCTTGATAAGGATGTTACAGTACAAGACGAAAGAGAGATTCTCATTGGAAGTATTCTTGTGATGGTAAATTTAATTTAAATTCATTTTTGTCATTTTACAGATTATGATTATGTTCGTGTTCAAAAGCTTTATTTACCACCAAAAGCCAAAATTAATTCATAACTTGATTAGAATACTGACCAAGTTATGAAGGAGGACAGGCAAGAGAGGAATAAACGGACAACAAAGAGGCAGCAAAAATAAGCTCACATATATCAAAACCCATCAAAGATATCAAAATCCATATGGTGACCCAGTAGAATACCCAAGAGGCGGGGGTGAATTGGGTAATTTAAAATTATCAAAATAAAATTCAATAAATCAAATAATCAATTTTAATCCTAAATTAATTATTATCATTATATCACAGCGGAATAATATAATCAACTAAGTACACACTCAAATAGAAAAAAATAGCAAAGTAAATATAGCAGCACACAAATGATTTATACTAGATCACCAAGCTACTCTTAGCTAATCCAGTCCCTTAAGCTCCACAAAGGTTGCACCCACTAAAACCAAGATCCTTTTAAAAGTAAAAACCAAACCTTACACCAATTCTTTTACAGACTCAGAATCAACCTTTACAATATTCTTTTCCTAGGTTAAGAAAGAACTTCTACTTTTTACAGGTTAAAGAATAACCAAATTCTTTTTAACACTAAGGCTCAAGAATCAAAACCTCACCAATCACTCCAAATATCCTTTTATCCAGTAAAGATTGAACCGTTACAAATTCACTCAAAACGCAATTCTATCTAGCAAGAATCACTACCTCAATCTCTTTACAGGAAGAGACTGAAAACCGACTACCCTTGATTAAATATCCCCAACAGTATTTAACCCGTTACACTACTCACCAATACAAAATGATAAGCAGGAAATCTCACTCGGAGCTTCTACCACCCCAGATAAATAATAATTTAATTAATATCCCAAGTCTAGTGATAGAAAAAACGTGAAATAGAAAAATCTGATTTTAACAATATATAGGTAGCATCTTGGAGAACGTAATCAGATTCAAGAAATTGTTTATAAAAATATTTTCTTCAAAAATTAGAAACAATTTCTAAGATCAATTTCCAAACAATAATCAAATAATGCAATGAAAGAATATAATTGAAAAGATCTCACCCGAAATCCACAGAAAGAATGATTAGAACAATGTAACTTCAAATCTGGTAGCAAGAATGATTAATAGCAATTGATCCTCAAAATCGTCTCTCAGAAAAGCTCATGATATTTCAGTATGATGACTTTTATAGAAACTCAAAAATGATCTTAACATTTTTTGCTCTCTTAATAATGATTGATTCTTTATATAAGAAATTCGCAGGTTAATATATAGGAGTATGAAATCAGCCTTCTAACGGCTAGTTTACATATATCATGACAATTAATAGCACATATAGACCCCTTATATCATAATAACTTCATTTAGGTTCAATTCACTTAAAAATAGCTTTCAAATCTTTCAATTAAACCCCCCAAAAATTTCTTAATCTCCATAAATAAGAATATAATCAATTTTAAGTACCAAATTGAAAAACATTAATATTCAATGAACCATATTAATAGGATTTAATTAATATGTGAACCATATCTTAAATATTGAAAATATACCTGAAATATTTCTCAAATCCCAACCAAAAACGGCTACTTTTGGATATAATGTCGGTGAACGCGCCCCGATTTTCTATTGAAAATCAAAAAAATAGATATATATATATATATATATATATATATATATAAGCTTGGCGCTGGTAAAATGAGAAAGGTTGTTAAAAACGTCGATTTTCTCATTAAAATATACTTAAACTTGTTTTAGAAAAAGGAGTCGCCACCTAGCATTGGGTTTTAAATGATGTGCTAGGTCACCATATTTTCTTTTTTGAAAACAACTTTAAAAAAATGTGGTTTAAGTAAAAATTTGACTCCTAAAATAACATGGTCTGATCAGAGATTCGTTTAAAGAGTTCGGGGGTCAGTTACGCTCGGGGAAAGTGTCAAGCACCCCAAGACGCCCGTCCAAAGACGGTACCTTATCCGATTAAGTCCAATTAAAATTTAAATCCGAATGTTTTTATTTTATTTTGAAATCATTTCCTTCTAAAAAAGAAAATCTTTTTGTATTTTTTTTATATACTAATCCATTTAAATAAAAGGCGGGAAAATTCCTCCACGATGTGACAACAACATTAAATTTAACAAAAAACATAAAATAAAAACACACACACCCATACTCATCGAGGGGAGTAATTCCATTTTAAACTTAAACCGCTCCAATGGAAGGTCAGAAGTTTTCCACCTCGTATTGTTAGCACATTATATTCAATACAAATTAAATAAAACACACGCGCACACACACACACACACACACACACACACATCGAGGGGAGTACTTCCATTCTAAACTTAAACCGCTCCAATGGAAGGTCAGAAGTTTTCCACCTCGTATTGTTAGCACATTATATTTAATACAAATTAAATAAAACACACGCACACACACATACACACACACACATCGAGGGGAGTACTTCCATTCTAAACTTAAACTGCTCCAATGGAAGGTCAGAAGTTTTCCACCTCGTATTGTTAGCACATTATATTTAATACGAAATAAATAAAACACACGCACACACACACACACACACACATCGAGGGGAGTACTTCCATTCTAAACTTAAACCACTCCAATGGAAGGTCAGAAGTTTTCCACCTCGTATTGTTAGCACATTATATTTAATACAAATTAAATAAAACACATGCACACACACACACACACACACACACACACACATCGAGGGGAGTACTTCCATTCTAAACTTAAACCGCTCCAATGGAAGGTCAGAAGTTTTCCACCTCATATTGTTAGCACATTATATTTAATACAAATTAAATAAAACACACGCACACTGTTAGCACATTATATTTAATACAAATTAAATAAAACACACGTACACACACACACACACATCGAGGGGAGTACTTCCATTCTAAACTTAAACCGCTCCAATGGAAGGTCAGAAGTTTTCCACCTCGTATTGTTAGCACATTATATTTAATACGAATTAAATAAAACACACGCACACACACACACACACACACACATCGAGGGGAGTACTTCCATTCTAAACTTAAACCGCTCCAATGGAAGGTCAGAAGTTTTCCACCTCGTATTGTTAGCACATTATATTTAATACAAATTAAATAAAACACACGCACACACACACACCCACACACATCGAGGGGAGTAATTCCATTCTAAACTTAAACCGCTCCAATGGAAGGTTGGAAATTTTCCACCTCGTTTTATTTACTAAAAAAATATATATAAATAAAAAAAATAAAAATAAATTATAAATAAAAAAAGGATTAGTATAATAACAACTTATTTAAAAAAAAAAAAGTATTTACCACCTTCTTGGAGATTTCTTTTCTTCTTCGAAATTACAATAAAATGAAAATAATATTATTTTCTTCAAAATTTCTCTTCAGATTTCCTCTCCCTTCAAATCCTCAAAAAAAAAAATTCCTCCTCCAAAATCCCTCACAAAAATCCCTACAAAAAATCCTCTCCAAAAATCCTCCACAAAAATCCCTACCAAGAATCCTCTTCACGATCACTGTTCATGCATGCGGATACTATTCACGATCACTGTTCATACCTCCGTTTGATTTGTCTTGCTTTGTTTCGTTTTTTCCCGATTTTCTCCAAACAAACGATAATTAGTTTCTTTTCTTTTTCTTATTTTTTGCATTTTGTGAAATAAAATAAAATAAAACAAAGTTAATTATAACAAAGTTAATTATAAAATAAAGTATAAATTTTTTAGGGGGTGGTCAAAATGTCGTGTCTACAGCTGCCCCTTTTTGTCATGCTAGTTTCACTTGCTTGACAAAGATAAAAGAAAACGCCATTTTCATCGTCCTATTTTTATTTTTATTTATTTTTTTATTTTTTTCAAAGTGCATTTTTCAATAATAGAACAAATAAAGTAAAATGACTCATGACGATACTCATGACGAACAAGTGTTCTTTTAGAGTAATAAAAGAATGACGCATAATGATATCCATGACGAACAAGTGTTCGTTTAGAAGATCATTTAGAGTAATAAAAAAGACTCATGACGATACTCATGATGAATAAATATTCGTTTAGAGTAATAAAAGAATGACACATGATGATGTCCATGACGAACAAGTGTCCGTTTAGAAGATCATTTAGAGTAATAACAAAGACTCATGACGATACTCATGACGAATAAATATTCGTTTAGAGTAATAAAAGAATGACGCATGATAATATCCATGACGAACAAGTGTCCGTTTAGAAGATCATTTAGAGTAATAAAAAAAGACTCATGACGATACTCATGACAAATAAATATTCGTTTAGAGTAATAAAAGAATGACGCATGATGATATCCATGACGAACAAGTGTCCGTTTAGAAGATCATTTAGAGTAATAAAAAAGACTCATGATGAACGAATATCCGTTTAGAGGATCGTTTAGAGAAATAAATAAATAAAAAGACTCATGACAAACTAGTGGCCGTTTAGAGAATCGTTTAAAGTAGTAGAAAAATTGCCCATGACGATACTCATGACGAATAAATGTCCGTTTAGAGGATCGTTTAGGATGATAAAAAAATAACTCATGACGATACTCATGACAAACAAGTGTACGTTTAGAGGATCGTTTAGAGTGATAAAAAATAATTCATGCTCTAGCCCTCTTGGCCAGTGGACAAAAGAAAGTTCAGAAATATAAAACATGCCCCAATTTCTGGCTGGGCAAAAAATGAGAGAGGAAAGATATAAAATGTGCCCCAGCCTTCGGCTGGGGCTGACTTTCAGATGACCGAACTTTTACAGGTTGCCTATGTACCTTAGCATTACGCCGAGGATCAAGTTTAGCGTAGTTCACTTTTTGCCCTTTTCAAGGCAAAACGCATACCTGGACGCTCATTTAGAGCTTCTGAACTTTCAGCAATAAAAGTTTCTAATTTGAGCCGGAAGGTAAGAAGTCTTTGTGATAGAGAAATCCATGCCTCCATGCCCTTTGAAATCCCTGTAATTAGACAAAAAAACACATGCAGCACGAAAATTTAGTTTGAAAAACTTGTCACCCTTGACGACTCGCAATTCCGTTCCCCCCTTTTCCATCGCAATCCCTCGTTTGATGGCGCTTGACTTTCTCGGGATAGTATCGGGAGATTTTTCCGTCTCGTCCTTCCGTCAATCTTAGAGATGTACTTTCTGGAGGTTTTTCCTGGGTTGTTGGCGGGGTCTAGTTTTTTGGACAACATCCCTATCAGCCTTTGTTTCTCTGCACCCGCCGATTCTCACTTTCTCTTTTCTACTAGGCATCCTCAATGCGTAGGAGAATCACATACTCCTGCTTGCTTTGTATTTTTCAAATCCTGCAAAACTGATTTAACCAAATATGGGAAAAACGTGTAAAACCTTACCCCAAACAGGTATCTTTATCACCAGATATGTTGACTGCAAGATTTCAAGCCGGATTGTCTGACAAGTATGATTTCAATGCAAATTTGAGCCATATTCGATGTTTCTTTTCACAGATTTCAACTCTTGCTCAAATCCATCAAGTTCCGAACACAGAAAAGTCTTACGGTCAATGGAAGTCAGCCGTAGTGGAAATTCCAAAAATGCCCCTAAGAGTGATCTAACTGTTCTCCCTTGTTTTTTTTTTTTTTTTTTTTTTGGCGACACGGTCTCTACATTTTTCTCATAGCGCTCTTTCGAGTTTTCACCATGTTCGAGCCGTATCCTTTTTTTTTTTTTTTTGAAGCAACAGATAATCACAAATTGAAATAAACTTATTTAGAAAATAAGGACATTTATTAGGCAAAGTATTTCTTTACAGAATCCGAGTTTAGGGGTTCGAGAAATACATCACCATCCATTTCTTGGAGAATCAACGCTCCACCGCTCAAAGCCTTATGAACAACAAAAGGACCTTCCCAATTTGGCGCGAACTTACCCTTAGCTTCATCTTGGAAAGGAAAGATTTTCTTCAATACTAACTCACCGACCTTGAAGACTCTAGGGTATACCCGTTTATCATGGGCTCTAGTAATTCTCTGTCTGTAACACTGTCCGTGGCATATCGCTGTTAACCGCTTTTCATCGATTAAACAAAGTTGGTCCAACCGTTGTTGTACCCATTCAGTTTCATCAAGCTCGGCCTCTATGAGCACTCGTAGAGATGGAATTTCCACCTCAGCCGGTATCACCGCTTCTGTGCCATAGACCAAAGAATAGGGGGTTGCCCCTGTCGAGGTCCGAACCGAGGTCCGGTAAGCCATCAAAGCATATGGCAGCATATCATCCCACTCTTTATAATTATCAATCATCTTCCGGAGAATTTTCTTTATATTTTTGTTGGCGGCTTCTACTGCTCCATTCATTTTTGGACGGTAAGGCGCTGAGTTTTTGTGCTCGATCTTAAACTGCTGACATATTTTCTGTATTTCTGAACCCTTCAGGTTTTTAGCATTGTCGGTTATCAATGTTTGTGGCAAACCATATCTTGACACAATATTTTCTTTGATGAATCGAGCTACTATCTTTTGAATCACTCGGGTTAAGGAAACAGCTTCTACCCACTTGGAAAAATAATCAATTATTTTTCAGTATCTGGTAGAGGGTATTGCGGTCTGGCGCGGCATCCCTATTGTACACATATTGCTCACAGAAGGCCTCTACTAGATCTTCAAAGGTTTTAATCTGTGATAGCTGCAGGGTCATGTACCAGTTGAGAGCCGGTCCTTTCAACGATCTCCGAAACATCTTTAGGCGAAGGTCTTCGTTCCGAGCATGAATTCCTAACTCTTCTTTGTAAATGCTGACATGCCATTCTGGAGGGCCAGTGCCATCATATTTTGTGAACTCTAGAACCACGAAATTTTCCGGGTACACAACCCCGGGTGGTGCTGACAACTCCTTGTATGTCGCTTTCCTGGATGGCTTCTCCTTTTGCCATTCTTCCATAGTTTTCTCCAATTTTTCCATTTTCAGAAGCCAAGCCGGTGGAGGGCCATTCTCTTCTTTGTTTTCAGTTTCAATGGCTGGGGCCTATTGGCTATCATTTGAATTGTTTGGTGGAGCAACGACCCTCTCCGGGTGAATGAGGATCTGCGGGGCGGCGGGGGCCGAGCCCTCTGGCGAGGCTTGATAGACATGCCCCTGGATGGGATATGTCGGAGCTCCATAGGCGAAAGGATGAGGGCCCATCTGAGGTCCATAGTAGACCGGTACTGCAAAGTTCGGGCCGACGTGGTTCGGATTCGGCCCTGAGTTCTCCATCCCAATACTTACAGGGTTTCCATTTGAGGATTCAGTCACAGGAGTCCCGTTAGACGGAGGAATAGGCACCTCCTGAGGTCAGCTAAGTTCGTTGATCCTTTCCATCAACCTGTCAATAGTTTCCTACATCTGAGCCATCTGGGTCGTTCGGAGAGATTCGGGATTGCTTTCTGATATCATCCTGGAATGAGCCTGTGCTCGACTGCGTGTAAAGATCGGACTTCGTAAAGGGGGAACTGGATTTGCTTTTCTGGGACCAATTTTCTTTATCTTGTCCCTTTCTTCTTCACCTGCAAAAAAAATCCTTTTTAGTAGTTCACGTGGGTCTTAGGTGGTCTCGAAGCCCATTCTAGTTCGAAGATTTCAATTTCGATAACGATCAATTAAAACAAATGATGGTACATAAAACCTTTTTTTTTTTTTTTTTTTTTTTTTTTGTCGTTCCCTACCGATATTGAAAACTTTGAACTTGTTTGGTGTACTTTTTTTTAGGACTTCCCAAGATGTCATAAATCCATCAAGTACAAAAAACCTCATTCTCGTCTTATATCATAGAATCCTGAGGGGATAATATGGATACAAGACAACTTGGCTTTTGTCAGAGGATTTACAACGATATAAGAGCCTGAGAGGAAATAAGGAAAAGAATGAGAAAATATATCAAATATAAAAAATAAAAAAAAAATAAAAATCACAACTTATTTACTGAATTGAGGGAAAAGAAAATAAAATAAAATTTAACATTCGGACTTTAGATTAATTGGACTTATTCAGACATATTAGACTCGACCTTCTAATATCCCTAGTGGAGTCGCCAGCTGAACGCGCCCCGATTTTCTAGTGAAAATCAAAAAAATAGATATATATATATATATATATATATATATATATATATATATAAGCTTGGCGTTGGTAAAATGAGAAGGGTTGTTAAAAACGTCGATTTTCTCATTAAAATATACTTAAACTTGTTTTAGAAAAAGGAGTCGCCACCTAGCATTGGGTTTTAAATGATATGCTAGGTCACCATATTTTCTTTTTTGAAAACAATTTTAAAAAAATGTGGCTTAAGAAAAAATTTGACTCCTAAAATAACATGGTCTGATCAGAGATTCGTTTAAAGAGTTCGGGGGTCAGTTACGCTCGGGGAAGGTGTCAAGCACCCCAAGACGCCCGTCCAAAGACGGTACCTTATCCGATTAAGTCCAATTAAAATTTAAATCCGAATGTTTTTATTTTATTTTGAAATCATTTCCTTCTAAAAAAGAAAATCTTTTTGTATTTTTTTTATATATTAAGCCATTTAAATAAAAGGCGGGAAAATTCCTCCACGATGTGACAACAACATTAAATTTAACAAAAAACATAAAATAAAAACACACACACCCATACACATCGAGGGGAGTAATTCCATTTTAAACTTAAACCACTTTAATGGAAGGTCAGAAGTTTTCCACCTCGTATTGTTAGCACATTATATTTAATACAAATTAAATAAAACACACGCGCACACACACACACACACACACACACATCAAGGGGAGTACTTCCATTCTAAACTTAAACTGCTCCAATGGAAGGTCAGAAGTTTTCCACCTCGTATTGTTAGCACATTATATTTAATACAAATTAAATAAAACACACGCACACACACATACACACACACACATCGAGAGGAGTACTTCCATTCTAAACTTAAACCGTTCCAATGGAAGGTCAGAAGTTTTCCACCTCGTATTGTTAGCACATTATATTTAATACAAATTAAATAAAACACACGCACACACACACACACACACACACACACACACACATCGAGGGGAGTACTTCCATTCTAAACTTAAACCGCTCCAATGGAAGGTCAGAAGTTTTCCACCTCGTATTGTTAGCACATTATATTTAATACAAATTAAATAAAACACATGCACACACAAACACATGGATACTATTCACGCGGTGTCACTGTTCATGATCACTGTTCACGCATGCGGATACTATTCACGATCACTGTTCATACCTCCGTTTGATTTGTCTTGCTTTGTTTCGTTTTTTCCCGATTTTCTCCAAACAAACGATAATTAGTTTCTTTTCTTTTTCTTATTTTTTGCATTTTGTGAAATAAAATAAAATAAAACAAAGTTAATTATAACAAAGTTAATTATAAAATAAAGTATAAAGTTTTTAGGGGGTGGTCAAAATGTCGTGTCTACAGTCGGATAAAACAGTATTCTGAAACAGTGCATCTGGTTGACCGACCAATCGACTGGTAGATTCAGGTTGTAGCCCAAGGCATTCATTGGTCGACCTGCTTGTCGACCTGTAGATTCAGAGAGTTTATTTTTCCTTCACCGGTCGACCTATCGATCGACTTGTAGATTCAGAGAGTTCAGCCCTCTTGGCCGGTCAACCTGCCGGTCGACTTAGAAATACAGGATCTTTCAGCTACTTGGTCCGGTTAATTTATCAGTCGACTGATGTCTTCTATATCTCTTCTCTGAACACGTTTTTAACTTATGTTCTTTTACGTTTTCGCCCCTTTAACCATTTTCTCAGCTAAATTAGCTCCACTAATATTCTTATATTCCATTTTAGTCATTTAAAATTATTTCTTTTCAAATCACATAGGAGCAAATAATTTCACTTAATCAAAACACACATAAATAATAAAATACATTATGTGCCATGTGTGTATTCCTAATTGAGATATTAAGAGTTAAGATTTACCTGGGTTGTTTTCCCTAATTTCTTCAAAATCTTAATTCTTCAACATTATCGTTTAGCATCCATTTAATTTGCATCTTCATTATTGGAACTATAAATCACTGAAACACTCAACTAAAATATTAGTTCTACCAAAACATCAATACTAAATTGTTCATCAAAATCTTAGGATCAACAATCTCCCCATTTTTTATGATGACAATTAATTTGGATATTTTCTTTAAAATAAAAATATAACCACACTCCCTCTAAATCCGAGGACGGATTTTTTTAACTCATTAAAGCATAGTAATAAAGATTTTATAAATATAATTAATAATACACAAATAAAAAATACTTAATAAAGCACAATTTTAAAAATACTCCCCATTAATAAAACATCACTACTTTTTCCCCCTTTGTCATCTTCAAAAACAAAATTTAGGGAGGGGAGGAACACACATGTAACTCACTCTAGGGAAACATATTATAAAAACTTATGAAATCAATTTTAAGAAATAAAAGTCATTTGAATAAATAACTTTCTAAGCACAAAACATTAAAACCTTTAGATAAATATCATATCAACTCAATTTTTTAAAGAAATAAAATTCATTTAACACATCAAAACCATTTTCAACGAATACGATGTGGATCACCATTAGAGATAATAAATCTAACTAATTAGATCAAATCTAGGTAATTCATCAAAATCTAAACACTAGCAGTCAAGGAAATCCAAATAACCTAGATTAACTATTACAGACCAAAAAATAAAAGTAACTGTGGATCTTGTGTAAATAACAACACAAAAATGAAATCTAATGAGGGTTCTGTCCAGAGAAGTGACAGTAAAGTCCCATCGGACTAGTGGCTGGCTGTTTCGGATATGTGACTCTTGGCTGAATGATTGGTCCTAGAGTCATCTGTTGATAAAATGGCGTTGACGGAACTACTCCAGATGGCCCAGCTCTAGGTGGTCCTTCTCTTGATGGTCCGGCTGCAGTAGGTCCTCCAAAGGACTGTTGTGCTCTATACATAGGATGGCCGGCAAAATGTGGCTGAGCACTATACTGCTGTTGGTACCCATGATAAGATGACTGCATATACTGAAACATTTGTTCCAGATTTCCCGTGATTTTTTCGAACCCAGCTTCTATGTTCATATTTATCTAGACCACTTTATTTTCTAACCCAGTCATCCTCTCATCCATCAAATCCGCATGTATTCTCAAATCATCTATCTAATCATGAAGAAAGTTCATCTTCTGATCCATGCTTATCTCTCCTTCATCTTCTTCTTTCTCATCCGCAGCCTATACTCTTTGCCTTTTCTGAGACTTCTTCTTCACCCATCTATTTCCTCTTAACTCATCCCCCATCAACGAAGCATTTTGAACATCGATCCATCCCGGTGTGGTTGTCAAAAACATTTGCTCATCAGGATCAATCATTATTCTAAAGTGATCAAATATCCTCTAGAGAGCATCCGCACAGGGTAGTATTCCCGAGGGTTTCTAAACATGATACTTCATATGCTCCATCATGATATGGGCTAAGTCCAACTTCCTCCCTTCCACAACCTCATTCATCAAGTATAAATCAAAGTCATTCACATTAGTATGACTTTCCCCTCTAGGCACAACCGAAAAAGTTAGCACCAAGTGAAGAAATCGATGCTCAATGGACAACGAACCTACTTTGTCTTCCTCTAAATCAAATTTTTCAGCAGTTGCTCTTCTATTGAAATTTATCAAAAGCCAATGATGGGTATTGTATGGAAATACATCTCCTCTAGGTATTTTCAAAATGTAACTTAATAATACCACATCAAAACGAATCACTTTTTCTTTAACAAATGATTTAATTTGATGATTATTGTAGGTCATATTGCTGTAAAATATCCGTACCCACACCGGCATCCACTCATCCTTTTGATTGACAAATTCAACCCATCCCAAATTCCTAAAATACACTTGGATATCAATGTTTTTCTCTTTTAACTCAAAAAAAAATCAACAGGTTTGCAGCCCAACACCCTACGATTAACAAATTCATCATTGTATTTTTTTTCATCATCTTTACTTCGAAAGAAAACATTGTCAAACTTAGGCCTATTTGCACGATTCTTGATTCTAGGAATTTTTTACACAATCTAAAGCAACCAACTAGAATATCTCAATAAACCAAGGCCAATCAACCAACCAATCGAAAAATAGCCAAACAAACTAAGGCCAAACAACAAAAATAGCCTAAACCCTAGAATGGGAGAGGACCAACCTGTTTTGCGAGAGAGAACACCTCCACCACACAAATCCGAGCCTTAGTTTCGTTTATTCAACCAAAAAATATTCATATCTGAGCTGAAACAGACTGATTTCGTGAGATTTAGGCTTGGAAGAACTTGAGAGATGAAGGATTTTAAGAGAGAAAGGGTTTTAGGGTTCGGATGAAATGAAATAAAGAAGTTTGAGTATTTATATTCTGACATGATCTGTCGACCGCTCAATCGACTGATGAACTTAGACTGACTCTCGATTTTCCAACCTGAAATTGTTGGTCGACTGATGAGTTGACTGCTCTCTTCTGTTTGGTTCGATTTTGTGCATTTAAACCTAATTTAATCCTCTTAGCTCAATTTTTACCTCTTATTTTTATCCACATATATTTAAAAAATATTTACTCACACACTTAAACACATATTGCAAATATCTAAATTTCAAAATGAACAGGTTCAGTCTCTCTAGCAAAATTAAGAAACTTAAACTTTAAAAATTTTGACATACTTGAATCATCTTTGGGAGAAAGTGGTGTGTGTACCTTAGGTGGATTACTAATTTCTGATTTGGCATTCTTTGATTCCGCCAATGCTTGATTTTTCACCTTAATTTCCTCTTTCTTAAGAACAACAGTTCTTTGAGCTGATTCAGTAAGAACTTCCTTGCCTTTCTGATTTGGCATTCTTTGGTACTTCATGTTGCTTTGGCACAACTTTGTAAATGAATCTTTTCTTGTGATGGTATTTTTCCGTTTGTTGTGGATAAGTTTTGTCAGCTCTAGCATATTGAGCTTGTTACTTCTGTACTCTTGTATTTGGCACGTGCTGATTCTTCTTATTAGGTTTATTGAACCTTGATTCCCTCTTTGGCATGGCATATTTATTGAACCTTCTTATCTGTTCAAATCTCCTTGTCAGCATGTAGTATTCATTGTACTTTTGTCTGAATCTCTGATTTGTACCTGTACCAAAAATTTTACTTTTTGGTATCCAGTTATTTCTGGATCCGACAGGGTAACCATGCAACAAATAACAAAAGTTTTCATAATGACCAAATTTACCACAATAGAAACACTTAATATTGTTAGTACGCCTCTTCGAATAATCAGTGTTTCTTACCAGAGCATAATATTTTCTGTGATTTTGAGAAGCAGCTTTAGTAACTATTACTTTTTCAAAACATTTAGTACTCTCAACAGCCTTGAATTTATTCATTACTTCTCTAAGCTCCGTTTGAGTCTTCTCAAGTAACTGTTCATTGGTGCTAACGTCTACCTGTAGACCAAAATTATTTTTATGCATAAATTTAAGATCATTCTTAAGAATTTGGCACTAATTTTCAATTGAATGGATTTTCACATGAGCTCTATCAAGCTCACACCTTGTATTGCCCAATTCAATATTCAAGGCCTCATTCAAAGTTTCAAGATTTTTTCTTTTAAATTCATTCTGTTGAAGATCATAAAAATCATTTTTCAAAACCTCAGTCTCATCCTCAAGATACTCAACTTTATCATATAACTTATTGATTTCAGATAAAGCATTTTTAAACTTAACAGTTTCAAAATATTTGCCCAAATTTTTTTTCTTGAGAGATCTGATAGTACTAAACTTCTTATTTTCAAGAGTTGCAATCTTTTGCTCTAATTTAAAATTCTCTTTTCCAAAAACATAAGTAAAAGCAATAAGCGTCTCAATAGTTTTATCTGCATTCTTATAATTGCAAATTATATCAGACTCATGATCAGAACAATGACTATTAGGAGAGACAATGTTAACAGTAGCACACATAATTTCAGAATCAAGACACTTCATATGATCTTTGTTAGCTAAAAAAATTGAGCTAAACCAGCTCTGATAGCAATTGTTGGCCTAGTAGAATACCCAAGAGGGGGGTGAATTGAATAATTAAAAATTATCAGAATAAAATTCAACAAATCAAATAATTAATTTTAATTCTAAATTAATTATTATCTTTATATCACAGCGGAATATGGTATCTCATCTTCAACACATAACTTATTCAGTCAAGAGTAAAGTGAAAAATACTTATTCAAGTCTCCACTGACTTCATGAAAGAAGTGATAAGTTCAAGATTGGACAATATCTTGAGAAGGATGTTATAGTACAAGACGAAAGAGAGATTCTCATTGGAATGATTCTTGTGATGGTAAATTTGATTTAAATTTATTTTTGTCATTTTACAGATTATGATTATGTTCGTGTTCAAACGCTTTATTTACCACCAAAAGCCAAAATTAATTCATAACTTGATTACAATACTGACCAAGTTATGAAGGAGGACAGGCAAGAGAGGAATAAATGGACAACAAAGAGCCAGCAAAAATAAGCTCACATATATCAAAACACATCAAAGATATCAAAATCCATATGTTAGCCCAGTAGAATACCCAAGAGGAGGGGTGAATTGGGTAATTAAAAATTATCAGAATAAAATTTAATAAATCAAATAATTAATTTTAATCCTAAATTAATTATTATCTTTATATCATAGCGGAATAATATAATCAACTAAGTGCATACTCAAACAGCAAAAATTAGCAAAGTAAATATAGCAGCACACAAAGGATTTATATTGGATCACCAAGCTACTCTTAGCTAATCCAGTCCCTGAAGATCCACAGAGGTCGCACCCACTAAAACCAAGATCCCTTTAAAGGTAAAAACCAAACCTTACACCGATTCTTTTACAAGCTCATAATCAACCTTTACAATATCATTTTCCTAGGCTAAGGAAGAACTTCTACTTTTTACAGGTTAAAGAATAACCAAATTCTTTTTAACACTAAGGCTCAATAATCAAAACCTCACCAATCAATCCAAATATCCTTTTACCCGACAAGACTTGAACCGTTACAAATTCACTCAAAACGCAATTCTATCCAGGAAGAATCACTACCTCAATCTCTTTACAGGAAGACACTGAAAATCGACTACCCTTGATTAAATACCCCCAACAGTATTTAACCCGTCACACTACTCACCAATACAAAATGATAAGCAGGAAATCTCACTCGGAACTTCTACCACCCCAGATAAATAATAATTCAATTAATATCTCAAGTCTAGTGATAGAAAAAACATGAGATAGAAAAATCTGATTTTAACAAAATATGAGTAGCAACTTGGAGCACGTAATCAGATTCAAGAAATTGTTTGTAAAAATATTTTCTTCAAAAATCAGAAACAATTTCTAAGATTAATTTCCAAACAATAATCAAATAATGCAATGAAAGAATATAATTGAAAAGATCTCACCCGAAATCCACAGAAAGAATGATTAGAACAATGTAACTTCAAATCTGGTAGCAAGAAAAATTAATAGCAATTGATCCTCAAGATCGTCTCTCAGGAAAGCTCACAATATTTTAGTATGATGACTCTTATAGAAGCTCAAAAATGATCTTAACCTTTTTTTCTCTCTTAATAATGAATGATTCTTTATATAAGAAATTCGCAGGTCAATATATAGGAGTATGAAATCAGCCTTCTAACGGCTAGTTTACATGTGTCATGACAATTAATAGCACATATAGATCCCTTATATCATAATGACTTCATTTAGGTTCAATTCACTTAAAAATAGCTTTCAAATCTCTCAATTAAACCCCCCAAATATTTCTCAATCTCCATAAATAAGAATAAAATCAATTTTAAGTACCAAATTGAGAAACATTATTATTCAATGAACCATATTAATAGGATTTAATTAATATGTGAACCATATCTTAAATATAGAAAATATCCCCGAAATATCTCTCAAATCCCAACAAAAAACGGCTACTTTTGGATATAATCTCAGATAAAACAGTATCCTGAAACAGCGCATCCGGTCGATCGACTTGTCAACTGGTAGATGCAGGTTGTAGCCCAAGGCGTTTATCGGTTGACCTTCCTGTCAACCTGTAGATTCAGAGAGTTTGTTTTTTCTTCACCGGTCGACTTGTCAGTTGACTTGTAGATTCAGAGAGTTCAGCCCTCTTAATCAGTTGACCTGTCGGTCGACTTAGAGATACAGGATCTTTCTGTTGCTTGGTCCGGTCGACTTATCAATCGATTGATGTCTTCTAGATCTCTTCTCTGAACATGTTTTTAACTTATGTCCTTTTAAATTTTCGCCCTTTAACCATTTTCTCATCTAAATTAGCTCCACTAATATTCTTATATTCCATTTTAGTCATTTAAAATTATTTCTTTTCAAATCACATAGGTGCAAATAATTTCACTTAATCAAAACACACATAAATAATAAAATATATTTTGTGCCATGTGTGTGTTCCTAATTGGGATATTAAGAGTTCATATTCACCTGAGTTATTTTCCTTAATTTCTTCAAACTTTTAATTCTTCAACATCATCATGTAACTTCCATTTAATTTGCATCTTCATTACTGAAACTATAAATTACTGAAACACTCAACTAAAACATTAGTTCCACCAAAACATCAAAGTTAAATTGTTCATCAAAATCTTAGAATCAACACCATCTTTTATAATTAACAAAAAGAGAATGGGGCTACATCGTTGCAAAATTAAATAAATAAAAAAAGACTGAACAAAACAGAACAAAAGACAATTTTTCATACAAAAAAAACAAAAAAAAAAACAAAAAATTGTTCACTTCAAAAACAAAAACAAAAAAAAAAAAAAAAGTCTATATCTTCTTCTAATAAACCAGGGTTGAGTGGGTGGCATCATTCTGACCTAAGAGAAAGAGGCGAACCCAAACCCTCAGAATCCTAGTTGGAGTGGTAGAAATCATGCTCTTCACATTGGTTGATCTTAGAGACCAACTCTCGGAACTTGGCCCTCTTCGCCTTGTTCTTCTCCTAATGCTTGTCCCGCTTCGCTTTTATGGAATTGATAAACACCGTATGAAAGTGAAAGTCAGGGGCCAGATCACGCTTATCCCTTTCAAATTTCTTCAACTATTCCCTGAGTTCATAGAGATGCGAGACGACACAAAAATGGGCCTCTTCCATTGCATAGAAGACAGCACAGATATCTTCTAAAGCTTGAAGACGAGGGTGTTCGCTGGTAGCAGTTTTGGCTGTTGACACCAGGGCACGAAAGTTCTCACCCAGCTCGATCTCTTTTTGCCTCTCAAATTGAATCGCTTCAAAGGAAGAAAGGGATGACCACGACATGGTTACAAAGGAAAAAAAAAATGAATAAGAAAATCTATGAAAATGCAAAGTAGAGGAAAATGAAGCATTTGGATTTGTGAAAAATATCAATGCTTGGTTTGGCTTTAAATAGTTAAACTAATGAAGAAAGAGGAAAATGAAACGTTAAAAAAATGTGCATTAATGTGCAAATGATTTGTGCTGATAGAATACGTACTGTAATTATGACAGTATATTTCCAAGACTTATTCGACGGCTACTATTTTAAACATGGCATGATTATAAAAAAAATGTTATCATTGCAAAAAATTATTTATAGACGTAAAAAAAGAAATCGAAAAAACGGAAGGTCAAATCAAGGAGCAGCACTTTGATCAACAACATTTGGTTGATCAGACGTCTGCAAGTTAGCAACATCACTAGGCAGAGCTTGAGTTAGGGCTTGATTTGAACTTAAGGCGAGTTTACCAGGAAAGCTTGGAGTTGAGCTGTCCGTAAGCACCTCAGTAGCTAGTGTGGACGAAAGCTCTTCATCTTCAGCATTATCTTCCTCTTCATCAACAACGTTATCTCCTTTTTGTGCATTTTTCAACTCAGCCTCCAAGAAGGAAAGGTTTAAGTTTGGGTACTCTTCTGACACCCGTTGTTGGTAGTAACAGAAGCCCACCAACTGGATGTTCTTAGATCTCTTTTTGAACTCAGCCTAGATACCCTTGATCTTCCGAACAGACTCTTTCTCCTTTGTTGCCAGCTCTGTAGTCGGCCTTTCCACCATCTGTGCCTGATCGACAAACGTCAGCTTCTCTTGGTCCAGCTCAACTGAAAGTCAATCCCTTTCACCCTGAAGTTTTTGGACAACAGCATCTTTAGCTTGAATATCAGCCTTTTGTTGGTCTACTTCCGAGCACGTTGAGTTAATTTATTCCTTTAGGGAGCATATTTTCTCCCTCTGATCTAAGATTTCTCCTCTCAAAGCAAAGCTCTCTATTTGAAGCTTGTCGTTCTCTAATAAATAAAGTTAATTGCTCCTCTACAGCGCTTCACGTTGCTCCTTGGAAGAACGCAGTTCCAACTTAAACCTTTCTTGAGAAGACCTCACCAGTGCTAAGTAATGATGCCACAAAAATACCGAATCGATGGGTAACCGCAAGAAGCCGAACTGAATGGTTCGGATTTAAAACTGACTAAATGGTTTGCTTATGGTTTTGGTTTTTGTTTTTATTTTGGGATATAAACCGCGAAACCGAACTACAAAACTGAATCATGAAATCAAACTGCAAAAATGATATTTTAAATATGTTTTTATTACATTATACCCTTATTTTATATATATATATATATATATATATATATATATATATTTAACCCTAATATATATTTATGGTTTTTTTAATTTATTTACACTTTCATCCCTCTTATATATATGTGTGGAAAGGGACCTTAGGGTTTCATTTTTTATTAGTGATTTTATAACCGTTCCTCGATTACTTTAATTACGGTTATTGGTTACAAACTTTAATTATGGTTACTGGTTAAAAATTTTAATTATAATTATTTGTGTTTTTGTTTTTAAAATTTATGTTTTATATTTTATTTATGTTTTTGTTTATATATAAAAAAATAACGGTCTGCGGTTTCGTGATTTTGGTTTTGGTTTTGGTTTTTATAAAATTGAAAAATCTTAAATGGTTACGTGATTTCACGGTTTTGGTTTTGGTTTTGTATAAATTTAAATGGTTTAGTTTAAAACCGTTTATTAAAAATTAGCGGTTTTGATTTGATATATTTCTAATGATTTTGGTCTTGGTTTTATATGAAACCGGACCAAAACTGAACCAGTGGCATCCCTAATGCCAAGTCTATTTTCAGAGAGACCTTCTGCGCTACGAAGGTCTTCTTCCAGCCGACTGGACTCAATTAACTGATGCATGAGTTGAGTATCTAACTCACTATGGATGCTCTATAATGCAAAAGCAAGTAGTTAAAATTGATAAACAGCTTAGGAAGTAAGAATGCTTGTTTAAAATAACAATGATTACCTAAAGGAGTACACAGATAAGCATCCTAAACAGCTAAGCTTTGCTACGGTCTCCGGTCTTTTCTTTACATTTCATCCAAAATTCCTTGTAAAAGAACTTGATAGCATTGTCGAAAATTGCCTGACGGCCTTGGACTGAGGGCCCAACATCTTAGATCAGCTAGCACATCTACTGTAGGAACATACCTCGGCTACTTGATGCTCTTTGGCTGGAAACTGATGTAGGGGGAGGTTGACGACTAGCAAAGTTGGGCCCAACAGCAACATGATCAACGGGAACATCGACTGCTCTTGAGACAAGTTCTAGCCCTCTGATCTCCATGGGAACAAAGATCTGAGATGCTGGAACTGTCATAGAGATGATCTTACACCTACAAACGCTCAAAGGCTGGGAATCGTCATCATTTTCAGAACCCGCAGGAAAAATGGGCTGGGGTTGAAGAGTTGTTGATGGTTGTGTAGAAGGTTGAACTAGTAGACTAACTACTACGGGAGCAAATGACTTAGCAGTAGGGTGAGCTATAGGTTTGGTAGCAGTAGGGGCAGCGGGCTGAGTTGATGACTGCCCAATTGGCCTAGAGGACTTATTTACAAGCCTCATCATTTTCTTTCCAATCTGCAGCTCTTCCAATTCATTAAACCAAGAAGTGTCTATTTCTCGTTGAATGAAGGAGTGGTGAGCAAAAACTTTGTAGGAACGTTTGGCTGGGACCAACAACTTTTTCAGCTCTTTCTCAATCCTAGTCCTAAGGCTAAGACTCTTGTAAGCTCATTCACCTGCATTAGGCAACCCAAGAAAATGTCAAGACAATTGTTTAAAAATTCCTAAATTCAAATCGCAAAGAAAGCCTGAGTAAAGAAAATTACTCGGGAAATTGAAATGCCTAAGCACAACTGAAGGCAACTCTATTTCTTCAGGAGAAAACTCCCAATCTCCTTTGAAAAAGAGGTAACGCCTTCGCTAGTCACCTCTCACCACAACTGGAAGGTCGGTAAGAAAGAAAAACCTTTTTGGGATGGAATAGTAGACTTTCCCTAGCTCAGAAAGAAATTTAAGGGAACTTGTGCTTCTAATTATATCTATAGTAAGAGGGACTTCATTTACATGAGAAAGAGCAATAGCTCCTGTGGTGTGATTGAAGCTATTGGGGGTTAATTGAGCAGGAGTAATTTCTAATTGACGAAAGAGGTTACGAAGAAAGGAAGTGAATGGAAGAGCGAATCTATACTCGAACATCCAAACAAAGAGGCATGTTTCACCCTATTTGACAATGTATGGATGTTCATCCTTGGATGGAACCCTAATCGACACTAACGAAGGAATGACGTACTATTCTCGAAACAACTCAAGTCATTCATGTGGAACAGAACTTTCACCATGATCTCCCAATTTAATTGGAGGATTGGTAGGCTGAACAGCTTGGGTTGTCCTCGTCTGCTCCACAAAGAGATTCGACGATGAACCAGCCTCAGCAGGACTATTTGATTGACTCAACGACATTTCAAGCAGAACAAATAAAAATCGAAATGAAGAATGCGAAGTAAAACAGCACAATCGAAAGATTTGAGGAAGATGAGAACTTATGAAAAATGAAAGAAATGATTTTTCGTCTCTCTTCTCTTGAATCGTCATGAAAGTCAGGAGGGAAAATGATATGAGAAAACTCTCGCTCACAACTGACATAGGTATGAGAGCCTTAATGAGTCAGATCGGGTCAATGATCCAACCCAAAAGATATAAATCCGATATATTATTTGGTTTGAGCTTGTCCGGCCCATCGAGGAAAAAGACCTTACCGATCCAATGTACAAGCAAATAGGCCCCCCAAGAAAGCCTACCAATGGGCGATCAGAGCCCAGGTGATCAGGCCAAGAATGGCCAGGTCAGCCCATGATGACCACATCTCCTATGCATGTAGAGTGCTTCAACCTATTGATTGTAACAGCCCATATTTGATGGGAGCACATTACAGAGGTCTCTCCCTGGTTTAATGGAGAAGATCATGGTCATCTCTCATATCGTTAGAAGGAGATCATGTAATAGGTGACCTCCCCCATGAAACGGCAAAAATTTACTAAGCCTATATAAATGGAATGTGTAATTGTTTATTCTTTACCACTAATTTGAGTGTTTTAGCTTTCTCTATAATCAGATTAACTTTTTCTCAAGTCGGAGGTTCTTTGACTGACACCACACCGGTATCTCCCCATAAAAACTAATCGATTTTGCAGGTTGAAGGTGAAATTGAAGCAATTTTTGGCACATGAGAAGTTGATTGCATGTGTTGAGAATTATTGGCAACATCATAATATATAGAAAGAGAAGAGATAATTTTGAAATACATACACTTATAAAATAAATATGGGATTGAAAGTATAACTACAAAACAAAACTAGGGTTCTTTATGTAATTTTGTTATTACTTCATTTCTTTTCCTCATCTCTCAGATGCACTGATTGGAGGTGAACTATCTCTCTCTCTCTCTCTCTCTCTCTCTGGATCTAAGCTCTGCTAAATCCCTAAAAAAAACTCAATTGTCGAGCCTAAATCAAAATCACCGCCTTCAACGGCGTGCAAAGGCGATGGCGATAGCTTCACAACTTTTACGATTTTCACAAATTTTTAGAGCATAGAAAAGTGGCGACCGACAATCTTCGGCAAGCACCGGTGAACAACTTCGGCGACAAGCAAAGATGGTCATTAGATAGGAACTTAAAGTGAAATGGATGAGGAATAATAAAAAATAAATAAAAAAAAATAGCAAATTCTCTCTTAGAAAGATTTAGAAATAATGTGCGTTTTGAAGGGATTTGCAAATCTCTCTTATTCTACTATTTTACAAATAAATGGATTTATAAATTTCTCTTCATAGTAACCAAATAAAAAAAAAATCTAAACAAAATTTGTGAAATCCCTTACCCAAATGAATCCTCCCTTAAATTACCGTAGTATATGAGATGATAATTGCAATATAATTGCATATATAAAGCAAGAAATATCAAGAAAATATTAAAATTAGTTACACTTTGTCCCATATATAGTTTGACCGAATTGCACTTTACACCTCTATTATCTTGTTATCATATTTACCCTTTGTGATTCATATTTATATGTAATTGCTAAACATTTACAAGACAGTGTAAAATAATAAATTTACTCTTATATCCAAACCGACTCGAGGAAATAAAATAAAAGAAAAAAATACTGGCAAACACACATTTTACCCTACTTGACCTGGGGTATAAATGTCAATTATTATTAAATAGTTTATTAATTTTGACTTGTGGTTTGATTGTTAACTTAACGGAAAATATAACTGTTACGTTTTAATCTTTACCACAAGGGGTAAGTGATGATAAAAATACTACAACGATATAAAACATAATTTGATCAAACCACGTGGGGGCAAAGTGTAATTAACTAAAAATACTATTTATCCTGGAAATTGCAATTTATCATAAACTTTATTTATTTATTTATTTTATGATATGCATCATGATTTTATGTTATGTACTATCACCTTCTGTTTTTCTTTTTTCTTTTTATTCCCAATACATTTTTTTGGATGAATAAAACTCGAACCCGGTTGTGTCTAAATATGACTCACATTAAATGTTTTATAATTTTTAGAAATTCTATTACTATATATATACATACATTGACCGAACTGGTAAAAGAAATGTATCAATTCCAATTCTAAAATACATATTTGAACAATGTATCGGCTCATGGCACGAGTTAAAAAACAAGTTTTTATAATCTGTTTAAATTTTGATCATATTAATTTTTAAATTTAATTTCTAATTCCATAGTTTTATAATAATAATAAGACTATCCTTAAAACACAAACATAAATAGCAACTAATTATAACACAATTATACTTTGACTTTCAAAATAGAAGTTAAAATTAGGAAATTTTGGTAAAATCCCTAATCAATATCAATATGTTATATATAACAGTAGAAGTCAAGGGTTGAGA
This sequence comes from Eucommia ulmoides, assembly GCA_016647705.1. Taxonomy (NCBI): domain Eukaryota; kingdom Viridiplantae; phylum Streptophyta; class Magnoliopsida; order Garryales; family Eucommiaceae; genus Eucommia; species Eucommia ulmoides. The sequence continues at coordinate 15,092,325 of CM028325.1, forward strand.
ATGAACTACAATAAAATATTATCAATCTCTCTAATCCTATTCTCCTTAAATATTATCAATCTCTCTAATCCTATTCTCCTTTTAAAATGAAAGGATAAGATTCAACCAAAACTCATAATAACTTTATTTATTACATTTTCTCTCTTTTATTTTCACTATCTATATAACAATATAAATAATAATAATCACTATTTATTGTTCATTATTATAATAATAACATAAAAAAATTAGGTACAAAACCAATAACCTCTGACTCTACATTTTCACAATGTGTATAGTGAAAATTAGGTAATATTGAGATTAATCAAGTAAAATATAAGTAATATTAATTATAGCATTTTCTAGCTTGGCAACTTTTTTTATTTTTTTCTTTTTCCGCTTTTTCTTTTCATTTTCTTTTTCTTTTCTTTTTTTTTTTTTTTTTTTTTTTTGCATATCCTTTATTTTTCTATTTTTTTTTTCCTTTTTTCCTAAATATATATTTTTAATTTTGTTATTTTCTTTTTTCTATGTGGGTTTTGATAGCGTGAGAAATTGCACTAACTAATTGAAGCGGCCAAAAAATAAATGCAATAAATAAATATTTTACATTTACAAACTAAACACATCCCCAATTGTTAGATCTCTTATTATTTGATAATTGACACTAAACTAATCTTACTAGCTTAGCATTTTGGTATTTCGATAGTTCAAGCATTAGTTAGACGAGCAACGAATGTACCGACATCATTTATATTAGTTCAAATATTAATTAACAACGAATGTATGGTTTATTAATAAAAATATAATAACTAAATCAAAATATAAAAACAATAACAATAAAAATCGATAATTATATCAAAGTGTGAAAAAAAAAAACTGCCGATAGCCTGTGCATAGCGCGGGCATACAATCTAATAGGAAAAACTAAAATTGAAAACCTAACCATTAGACCTAGAGATGTCAATGGTTCGGTTTCGGTTCGGTTTCATATAAAACTAAAACCAAAATAGTTAAACATATAACAAACCAAACCCACCGATTTTTTTAAACGGTTTTAAAACCGCCTCATTTAAATTTATACAAAACCAAAAACTCAAACTACGAAACCGCGAAACCATTTAAGATTTTTCAATTTTATAAAAAGCCAAAACCAAAACCAAAATCAAAACCACAAAACTGTGGACCATTATTTTTTATATATAAACACAAACATACTAAAATATAAAACATAAATTCAAAAAAATAAAGCAAAACCACAAAACTATTCATTGTTACAATAAATATTTTAACCATAATTAAAATTCAATGATACTTAAAATAAACAATTATAACTATAATTATTAACATTAATATATCTATATAATAAATCAGAACTGGTATATTCACAACAGTCGGATGAGAGAAAAACTCTAGACATTTTTGGATCGTTGGATTGGTTTTAAATTATGTATAAAAAAGAAAATAAAAATTAGGGTTAATCTATTATGCCTCTCACTTCTCTCTCGCCGATCGTCGTCACTCTTGCACGCTTTCAATCACTCTCTCTCCCTCTGGCCAGCCACCCTAAACACCGACGTCATCTCACAACCGCCGTCGCACTCTCCAATCTCCATACCTTACTCTCCAGTCTTCATGCGATTTCTCTCACTCTCAATCTCACGGTCTTATCCCAGTGGCTTACATATCCTTCAATTAGGAAAAATGATTAAAGAAATTGCCTACTCTCCACACGGTTACTCTTCAGTTCGCCTTGCAGATCAAGTCCCATATATTCATTTTTTTTTCCGTTGAATCACTTCGGATTCATTTAGGCCGTCCATTCCTCTCTCTCCAATTGAGTCTAATCTTCTCTCTCCCTTTGTGAAAAAGATCTGTTCTCCATGGAGATCCTCACCGCTGAACATGTAACCATCGATCGAAATTGCGCAGATCTGGATCAAGAACGCTGTATCAAAACCACTGGTTCGTTGACGTTCGTCGTCAGGTCACGAGACCAAGATCTGAATGGAACAGAATAGGTAATGAGTCGTCTCCCTCTCTCTAGGTAATCAACAACATCAATCTCCTGTCTATGCGCTAAAATCATTCAATTTATCTTCCCCTTTCGCGATTTCCTCTTTTGTTAGGTAATCAAGTTGGCTTACTCCTTTCTGTTCTCCATGGCATGCAAGATCATTGGTAGCCGCAAATGATATGCTGCCACTTTCACCGCAAGTGTAAGGATCAAGTTTTAGTATAGTGGACCTTTCGGTCGGGTATCATATCCACAGGGATTGGTTGAGATTACTATCGAGTATCGCAATTGTCATAACCTGACTTTATCTAGGCGCTAAAAATGGAATTTAATTTAATACTAATACTAAACTAAAATACTAATTAAATTAACTATACTATAAATACTAATTTGAGATTGTTTAGGGGAGTAGATTGCCTAGGGATTAACTTTATTTACTTAAATGCGTTTGATTTCGTTTTAGTTAACATTAACGGCGTTCAGCGTATCCGACAATCTCGGTTCGTAAACTCCATTGCCACCTCTTCCGAGTGTAAGACGGGGGAATACGTGACTTCGTGTCAACGCCGAAGTCCCCTTCAACATCTTAACGACTCTAGGTCACGTGAGTCTCGCCCCAACGTCATCGATTGCACACTTTCTAACGCCCTCCTGGGTCGTTAGATTGTCGTGTTGTGTTATCCCTAGTCTAAATCTGAGGTTACCTCTCCTGAGTGTCAAATCCCGTATTCTCAATATATCGAAACTAGCATATAAACATAGAAAACGCGACAACATAATCCACATACGAAGAACAACCAAGAACGAAACACAAATTCAACAAAAACTACATTTTCATAAATAATACGTTAATCTCTATTACAATCCATGTTTAACTCATGGACCTAACCATTTATACAATGTAGAATGAGATAAACATGCTAAAAAATTACCAAAATGAAGAAAACAAAGAGAGAAAATGAGCGACTTAGCCGATATCTGAAGATTTGCCGCTAAAAACGTCGATCGATCGCTTTCTTCTTCATCCTCCACCTCGGGTTGAGAGATCTCCCTCCAAAATCCATAAATATACCCTTAGATATAGCCTACGGGGCTCAAAAATAGAAGACAGCCAGAGAGAAACCGGAGAAGGGGGAGGAGATGGGGTATTTATAGCCAAAATATCTAAAAATATCTCAAGACTGTGCAGGGGAAATCCGCCTAGGTGAAGAAAACTTCACCTAGGTGAAATTAGGTCGGTTCGACTGATCGCCTAGGTGGTGAAGTAGGCGGTGGACTGGGAGAACATTCTGTTGGATTTTCGCCTAGGCGAAAAAAACTTCGCCTAGGCGAGCGGCTGTCAGTAGTCCATCTTCGTTTTCTATTGAATTCTCGCCTAGGCGGTCGTACGTCAGTAACATTTTTCTCTTTTCTCAGCTTTTTCATCGTCTAGGCGGTGGTCTGGACTCCTAGGCGGTGGGCCTGTTTCATCTTTTAGCCTCCGAGCTTGTTTATCCACCGTAACTTCGAACCGCTTTGGTTCGATCTCATCGTTTTCGCTCCAGTTTCCTATTTTTTTGCCCCACACACCTGATTCATACAAAAAGAATAAAAACATATTAAAACATATAAAAATAACTATAAACGTACTCGAAAACTAACAAATTCAGATTGAAAATACGTAGGTAATTTACACCTATCAATCATCTAATTAATCCTATCTGAGGAAAAGAAAAGAAAAGAGGACATAAAATGGGGTAAGGTCGTAAGGGAGCCATTTTTCATCCTTAGGCCGAAGAAAATTCGTTTTTTTGGATTAAGTATTTTATTGGACTAGATATTCATTGTAATATCTATGTGAAATTGTAAAATGTTTGAATCGATAGGCGTAATTAATTTTTTATTGGTCATTGACAGTAGAAACCATTGAAGAATCTTCATTATTGTTTGGATGACACGTTCAAACGGTGAAAGGAAATGGAGGTCAGTGTATAGTGGTCCAGATTATATTCATGTTTGTTCTTGAATTTGATATCTAATTGATTTTTGTTTTTTTAGGAAAATTATGTGTGATTTATCCTACAATCCTCTTTCATCTTTTTTAGGATAATATTCATTTTTTCTATTTTTTATTTGTTCTATTTTCAATGTTAATTTCATTGTTAAGTTTATATGATGATTGTCGAGAAACCAGGGCAACGTGGAGCATATGATTTGTCAAGATTCAATTTTGATTAGTTGGTTTTATTCACTGATTCTCCTTTTTTTCAATGTATATTTTTTTTTACTGAATACTGCATTTCATATATATATATATATATATATATATATATATATATGATTCAATTGTGTGAGCTTTATGTGTTTACTAGGAGACAACTCTCTTGACATATTGACACAAAAATTGCAAGTGATAATTTTTTATTGAATTTTGTTTTTGTAATTATATGCTAATTATGAGTTTCTGCGCTCATATGTTAATTATGAGTGATTTTCTCATTTCAAAAACTCAATGTCTTTGTCGCCTATGTTATGATGTCTCCCTCCCTCTCTCGATGAGTACTCAAATTTAAGAGCAAATTTGGAATTAGGAGTTTTGTTAAGTGGTGGAGCTCGAGGTTGTTGGAAACAAAAGGGTTGTTGAATGTCGCCCTCAAACTTTAATTGTTGCTCCCGTCCGTGATCTCCACATAAGTTATTTTAAGATCATTCCGGAAACTTACATTGATATCTACAGTTGAAGATATATTTATTGTAAATTGATTTTGTTAATTTTTCTAATGGTGATTGTTAGCCTTCCTTTGTATATAATGTGGATTATTAAGCTTTCTTTTCTTTATTTTTATATGTATTGAAATTGATTTTTATTTGGAATTTTATGCACGAAGAAGAAAAGTCTTTTATTTCTTGATTCAATATGTAGGGAGTTCAAGTTTGGTTTGAATAATATTTTAACAAATTCTCAATTTTTGGTTCATTTTTTAGTTAATGTTGTCACATTATTTTAACTATCATAATGTTTTCATTCAATCTTTTGATTTTTTTTATTTTTTTTTTTTGCCTTTTGGGAATAAGAATTAATCCCGATTGGTCTTATTAAGTTAATGTTTGAGAGCTTTATATTTATATTCATTTTCTTATAGACAGTTATGGTTAGATTAATGGTAGTTTCTAAGAAGTGTTTGCATGTTTAGAATTGAAGACAATCGTCACTCATTGTCCAAAAAGTACTTTTTTTTATTTAATCTTATAAAATAAGAGAAAAATATTTTTTTGACTTTGTAGTACTACACGATTATTTAAAGAGAAAATAAGATCGAACGTCAAAAAATTGGGCAAGAATATTGGCTAAGATCGATGAATAGTCTTTGTGGGATAAAGATTTACAGACAGGTCTCGGTGGAGAGAGAAGGCACAGACAGTCTGTGGACAGAAGAACTCACAGATACTTTCGGGAAAAGAGAGGAGATGTGCGTGCGTGAAGAACTGTAATTTTTAAAATAATATCTGGTACAATATATATATATATATATAGTCTTCGTGGGATAAAGATTTACAGACGGGTCTCGGTGGAGAGAGAAGGCACAGACAGTCTGGGGACAGAAGAACTCACAGACACTTTCGGGGAAAGAGAGGATATGTGCATGCGTGAAGAACTGTAATTTTTAAAAATAATATCTAGTACAATATATATATATATATATATATATATATATATATAGAGAGAGAGAGAGAGAGAGGGAGAGAGAGACTTTGTAATGGCATACGATTATGTTATTCTTTTCAATTATGTTATTGAGAAATATCGCATCAAATGATGGATTTTGTAATGACACATGATTAATTGTTGTTTACCTAGTAGTATTATTATAATTGTAATTCTCAACTTATTGTATTTAAATTTCTTCTGAAAAATCTCAAATTATTATAGATTAGTTGTCCATTTTCTCCTTGATGTTTGGAACATCCTATTTTAGCAATGTTTGAGGTGAGTTTTGTTGTAAGATTTTAATATTATTAGATTATTGATATTCAATTGTCAATTATTGTTGATATTCAAATTAAATAGATGCAGAATGTTAGTTATTATAGATGTTATGATGAAATAAATATTAAATGTTGCACATACAAAAAATTATGTTAATTTTTCATTTTTGTTGTTTTACAACCGTGCCTTCAGGCACGGATTATACACTAGTATATATATATTTGGCGTTAAATTGTAAATATATAAAAAGTTAGGTATCTATGTCGTAAAAATATATATAAAATATCGATTTCATAGTTACTATCCCAAAATCAAAACTCAAACCGCTCTGATTGCTAATTTCAAAAGTAAAGCCGCAGCCAAACCATTTAGTCAGTTTCAAAACCTGACCATTCGGTGCGGTTTCTCTCGGTTACCCGTTAGTTCGATTTTTTTGTCATCCGTACTTGGACCGAAAGAGAGCTCAATAAAGGCAATCTTTTTGCTCCTATTCATTGTGAACAATTTGTTTACAAAATTCATTCTTCTAAATTTTTCTCTTTTAATATTTTATTTAAATAAATTTTAAATGATAAATAAATAAATAAATAAAAACTATACATGTCTATTATTTTTAATAAACTATTATTTTTAATAAATATGACATTAAATTAGACAAAATAATTACATTTTCTATTTTAATCTCTCTTGATATGAATTTTTTTTGTTGATAAAATTTATAATTATAATAACTACTAGACAACAAAAGTACTAAACATACTCTATAATTGTGTGAACCTTTCTGCATTGGGCTGTCCTTTTAACAAGTACTAAACAACAAAAAATGGGAGCTATTAAATTGGTTAAAAAACAAACATTAAAAACACAATTACAAACTGAAAATGAATAATAATCTTTAATATTATTTAAAACTTATTTATTTCTCCCCTTTTAACATTTTATTTAAATAAACTTAAATATTATTTTAATCAATATAGTAATTTGAGTGCATTTAATTATTATTTATTATTAATATAGTAGATTGAATGAATTTTATCGTTGTAAGTTTTCCAAACGACTAGGGACATCACTGAAACTTAATTACATATAAAATTTATTAAATTTCATTTGCTCAAACGAGTATTCCAACAATCTTTAACCAAATAATAGAAATCATTAAATAATATATATATATATATATAAAACCTTCTATATTATTTTAAAACCATGAAAAACATAAAGTTAAACAATTGAAAAAACCCTCTAGGAATTGTTTACTTAATATTTACTATTTCGAAAAAATATATATTAGTGTACGCCAAGGTTTTTACACTCGCGTATTGACTACTCGCGAGTGCATGAGATCTAGTTTTAATATAGTGAATCTTTAAGATAGGATATCGTTCCCACAGGAACGGGTTGAATAATTTAATACCGCAATTTGCATAGTCTCATATTATCCAGACGGTTCAAGAATTATTTTAAATTAAACTAATTAAAACTAAGCAAAACTATAATTAGTAGGTTAATCCTAACTAAGTTGATTACCTAGAGATTGATTTCATTCACTTAACACATGTTTGATTTTGTTTAATTAACAATAACGGTGTTTATGGTATCCAACAATCTCGGTTCGTAAACTCCTCCGCCACCTCTTCCGAGTGTAAGGTGGGGGAATACGCGACTTCGTGTCAAAGAGGAGATCCCCCTCAACGTCTTAACGACTTTAGGTTGCGTGAGTCTTGCCCCAACGTCATCGATTGCACACTCATTAACGCCCTCCCAGGTCGTTAGATCGTAACGATGTGTTTACCCTAGTCTGAATTCAAGGTTACCTCTTCCGAGTGTCAAACTCTATATTCTCAAATCCAACCCTAATACCTTAACAAGCATACTAAGATCGCCATAAAATGATAAACACAATCGGATTTAAAAGTAAACAACCGTTAAAGAAACCTATATTAAACCAAACGAGTATTTGCAAAACTACATCGATCCCTAACTAATATTTAACTAATCTAACATGATATTGGCCATTGAAACTACAAACCAAGAGGGATTCATCATCATTTACAATAAAATATTAAGTTACAAAGAGATAAACAAAGAGAGAAATAGCAAATCTTAAAGTGGAGTGGTTTCCACTTTCGCCGAAGATCGATCCGCCAATGTTTCCTCTTCTCCGGATGATGATTCTTTTCTTGAGCTCTTCAATATTGGCCAAGGGTCAAGGTCCTAAGGTTAGGGACGTCCAAGCATCCAAGATGCTTCAATGGAAATGGGGGAATGGGTATTTATAGGTGCAAGACTTCAAAATATCTAAAAATATCTTTTTTACTGTACAGAGGTCACTGCCTAGGCAGTGAGTAAGTCGGTTAACATTTTGATCGTTCACTGCCTAGGTCGTAGGACTGCTCCCAACTTTCTGCCCTTTCTCCACCTAGGCCGTGGGACTGCTCAAATTCAGTACCCTTTGCATTCTCACCGCCGTGGAGATGGCTCTTGTGTTCTTAAAACCTTGTTTATTCAACGTTTCTTCACCGTTTTTCCACTGTTTTCGCTTGCTTGTTGCTTTCTTGCATCCCTACATCTAAATTACCTAAAAACAAACTAAAACGCAATTAAATATTAATAAAACACTCAAAAACTATCAAATCTGGTTTAGAAGTAGATAGGTATTTTACACCTATCAAATACCCCCAAACTTGAAATTTTATTAGTCCTCGAGCAAAACACCCTAACACTAAATTAAACTAACTACCCTAATTAACTTACGACTAATCAAAAATGAAAAACTTTAACAAAGATGAAGTATACACATGCGAGTTCCAAATTCAATCAAAGAGACCAAGTTGGTCCTCCCTCAACATTCCTTAATCTGATCAAGTTCGAGAAATAATACACACAAAGTGGTGTTCTAGGATTTCAACAGTCAATATCAATAAAAACCATTCTAGATCCATTTGAAATGTGTGTATGTGAGAGCTCAAATGTATAACTAACCAAACTCCAGATTGGATCATTCAGTAGACAAGTTCATGACTTAAACCTTAAAGGATTCACGAAAACCATATACTTGACTGGGCTCGACTATCCACTAATGTAGATTCGGACATTCTCAAAAATCAATAGGGCTCGGTTTGGCTTTGGAGAACGACCAAGAGTATCATAGGAATAGAAAATAGCAAATCGTTAAAGATTAAACGATGCCCGAGGCATAAACACATGTCGCTATCTCTCTCTCGTAACCCCACATAAACACAACCCTGAACAAGAATTTAAGAACGCTGTATTCATTTGTCAAAAGAAATGAAAATAAAAACTATATTCACATAGTTCTTTTTTTTTTTTTTTTTTTTTTACAAGCACACCCCCAAACTTATTCGAATTTGTACAATTTTAGGGGCGTGCAAATAGAACTAAAAGATTGACAAGTGAATACGCTAATACCGAACCAATAACAATTCGTCTAAAACCCCAATTGCTCACTTCAAGCTAACATTAGTCTATACTACTTGATTTCACTTAATTTTGACTTTTAGGTTTAGCGACAATAGTTTGGAAAAAATTTAATTGGATAGAGTATTGAAATGTGTTCAGAATTGAAAATATTATCGGCTTCGATAGGAGAACAAGTGAATAAATTTTTCAGGTTAGCTTCAAAAGGTTCAAGTGAAAAAAAGTGAATGTCTAAATCATGCCTCCGGAATTACCTCACCTATAATTTCGCCTCAAGTCTACCCCCAAATCAAGTTCTAGATTCCTCTTTTCTATCATGAACTTATTACTGAATAATCAACGTCAAATCATTCAAATAATTATACACTGAGTCCATGCGATTGTGCAATTTAAGGATCATAATAATTTTTACCTAATCGACATGCTAAGCACACAAAACACACATGACTAGCATTATCCCCGACCTCCATATACAATTAAGAGATGATTTTCATCATCGGGAAACGGCCCTAGACGAATTCAACAACTCATCAAGCATATACGACTTCATACATATACAAAACTATATTAAATCTAAATACTAACATACATAAACTAACTAAGCATTTAATATGCAAAAACTTGAAAATTAAACTACAACTTAACTAAAAATTAAAGTTTTGCATACAAAAAATATTTCCATCCTTCACATCTTTCTTTAACAACACAAAACGTGATGTACATTCCCCTCAAACTTAAAAATAGGTAGAGCCATTACTGACTAAGCAGCGAACCCAATAACAATTTATAGCAATGATAAATAAAATTGGGTGCCGAAACATACCTAGGGACTAAGACGTAAAAGTCTCACCCCCTACCATTCGATGAGAGGAAAGTCATTGCCACCACTATCACATCGGAATGGAAATTGTGGTGGTTGCCAAAAGGTGTGGCGGAACATGCAGCATAGGCGGATAAGCACTCATGTCAATGCCGAAGTGCGCGCCAAAGAGCCGTTGGATTTGATCTTGCGCACACACTAATCGCAACGTTTCAAAAAAATATGAACAATGTAGCATGCAATTTTGTTTCACACAATTTAACAATCCATAGAAACTTAGTTCGTCACCAAAAATCAAACCAAAATCCCATAGAAATTGAAAATCGCGAAAATGGGGTTGAAAATTGATTTTTGGAATTTGATTTGTGGTGAAAATCACAAATTTTGTAAATTGAAGGATGAAATTGAGGGTTTGAAATGGCTTGGAAGGATGAAAATGGATAATTTTTGGAGTTTTAGACGTGGTTGTGGCGTTTTTGTATAGTGGTATGGTTTTAATCAAACATGGGCCTCACCTCCGTGACAGTGGGAATCACCGCCTTGGCGGTATGAGCGCCTTTTTAAAACCAAAATATTTTGTTGTGTCACCACCTCGGCGGTGGAGCGCCTTTTTAAAAAACTTACACTTTATTGTTTCACCATCGCGGCGATGAGATGTTTATGCTGAAGACTTGATATCCTGCATTTTTAGCACCGCGGCGGTGCGTCCACGACTGCGGCAGTGAGCCTGCTATTGGATTTTCATTGTTTCTTCAAGTTTTCACACAAAGGCTCCACACCATGCGTTTCCACTTCGCTTGTTCAATGTTTTTAAGTGCGAAACACATCTCCGTGTATCGTCACTCCTTAATTTACCTCCAAACATGCTCCGAGACCAATCCGGCCTCCAAAATATAATTAATAGCAAAAATCAGGTAAAATTTGATACCCTCGATTTTGTATAAAAAGAAAATGTGACTTGCTTGATTTACCGTCCCTATCTGGACTTGGTAGAGCATTTTTCACCAAAATCCCTCATAGACAAGGAATTAGGGTTAGTACGCTCCGTTGGATCTCAATTCATGGTATTGAAGTTGGATTCTTCTCTCTTTCTTTATCTTTTTCAATGTACGCTCGATCTTGGGATCAAGAGCCAAGAATTTTAACTTCTTCTATGTTGCACGCACTGCTTGATCACAAAAAATGAAACAAAAAAAAATTAAAAGAAAATAAAACAAAAGAATTGTCTAGATTAATATTCAATTACTTAATCGCAATATCAATTCTACGCATTCAAAACCGTCCCCGGCAACGGCGCTAAAAACTTGTACACCGAGGTTTTTACGCTCGCGCATTGACTACTCGCAAGTGCACGAGGTCCAGTTTTAATATAGTGGATGTTTAAGATCGGATATCGTTCCCACAGAGGCGGGTTGAATAATTGAATACCACAATTTGCATAGTCTCATATTATCCAGGCGGTTCAAAAATTATTTTAAATTAAACTAATTAAAATTAAGCTAAACTACAATTAGTGGGTTAATCCTAACTAAGTTGATTACCTAGGGATTGATTTCGTTCACTTAACACACGTTTGATTTCGTTTAGTTAACAATAACGGTGTTTATGGTATTCGACAATCTCAGTTCGTAAACTCCTCCGCCACCTCTTCCGAGTGTAAGATGAGGGAACACGCAACTTCGTGTCAACGAAGAGGTCCCCCTCAACATCTTAACAACACTAGGTCACGTGAGTCTTGCCTAAAGGTCATCGATTGCACACTTACTAATGCCCTCCCGGGTCATTAGATCGTAACGATGTGTTTACCCTAATCCAAATCCAGAGTTACCTCTTCCGAGTGTCAAACCCTGTATTCTCAAATACAACCCTAATACCTTAACAAGCATACTAAGATCGTCATAAAATGATAAACACAATCGAATTTAAGAGTAAACAATCGTTAAAGAAACATATATTAAACCAAATGAGTATTTACACAACTACATCGATCTGTAGCTAATATTTAACTAATATAACATGATCTTGGCCATTGAAATTACAAACCAAGAGGGATTCATCATCATTTACAATAAAATATTAAGTTACAAAGAGATAAACAAAGAGAGAAAGATCAAATCTTAAAGTGGAGTGGTTTCCACTTTCGCCAAAGATCGATCCGCCAATGTTTCCTCTTATCTAGATGATGATTCTCTTCTTTCAGCTCTTCAATATTGGCCAAGGATCAAGCTCCTATGGTTAGGGATGTCCAAGCATCCAAGAGGCTTCAATAGAAATGGGGGAATGAGTATTTATAGATGCAAGGCTTCAAAATGTCTGAAAATATCTTCTTTGCTATGCAGAGGTTACCACCTAGGCGGTGGGATTCATCGCCTAGGTGGTGAGTAAGTCGGTTAACATTCTGATCATTCACCGCCTAAGCCGTAGGACTGCTCCCAACTTTCAGCCCTTTCTTCGCCTAGGCCGTGGGACTGCTCAAATTCAGCACCCTCTGCATTCTCACCGTCGCGGCGGTGGCTTCTTCGCTACGGCGGTGGCTCTTGTGTTCTTGGAATCTTGTTTCTTCAGCGTTTCTTCACCGTTTTTGCTCGTTTGTCACTTGCTTGCATCCCTGCACCTGAATTACCTAAAAACAAACTAAAGCGCAATTAAATATTAATAAAACACTCAAAAACTACCAAATTCTATTTAGAAGTAGATAGATATTTTACACCTATCAATTAGTCAACATTAATTTTAGAGGTCGACATTAATAGATTTCTAGGTTATTTTTTTAACATTTCTCAATAAATTTATTTTTTCTATACTCTCATAAAATATATTAGATATTAAATTAAATGACTAATTATATCTACGAACAATACTCAAATAATAATTTTTTTTCTAGACCCACGTATTATGTGGGTCTAAAACTTGTTAATATAGATTACGGAAGCAAAGCGAGGACAATACATATTTATTGAGAGACTCATTGTATATGTATACCTTTTTTCTAGGTGCATACAATTTTTATTTTTTATTTTTTAAATTAATCTTAAAGTTACTCTTGTGTCATTATTAATTTGATTTCTTTACTACTTTCATAACAACTACTTTGTTTAAAAAAAAAAAAAAAATCAAGAGCTCCCACCACCTCATATCCCTTCAATTTCACTGGCAACCACTGTCGATGACTGCTGACGCCACGTTGATTTCGTTGATGATTTTAAACTTTTTTCGCTTATTTCTCTATCATCTTATCTTACACTCTTCCCCCCCGCCCCCCCCCCCCCCCCCCCCCCCCTCTCTCTCTCTCTCTTAATTTTTTTCCTATCATCCTCCTTATCCCCTTTCTTACTATATATGATATATGTATATATGTCTGTGAAAACAAATAAATCAAATTATAGATGCAATTGCACTTATAGGTCCATAAACATTAAGATTGGCTAGACATATAAATTCGTACTTGCCTAAGAAATCGGACTTATAAGTCAAAACTCTAATAAAGACAATCAGATTTATAAGTCTAAGGCGCTATACAAAAAGAACTCAGACTTAAAAGTTTGTTTGGACTTTTTATAGGTTCAAGTCATTTGGACTTATTAGTCGGTATTCGATTAAGGCAGCTCGGACTTATAAGTCCATACTCAAGTCCGTTAAATCGTACATTGCTCAGGCTTGTCATCCAATGTTAAAGCGATGGAATGCATTGAAGGTGAAGAAAATAAAACAAAAAAATTGAAATCCTAAAAATATTTAACACAAGTATCACTACTCAACGATGGAAAAATAAACAATTTGTTTTCACAAACACAATATATATATAGACAAAGAGATAGAGAGAGGGGGGGATGAGAGACAGAGAAAAGAGTGAGATGAGAAAACATTAAAAAACGAGAGGAAAAAAAAAAGAGGAAATAAGATGATGAAGTTGGGAAGGATGAAAAAGGATGGTGAAGATGAAGGGTGAAGAACAATGGACAGTGATTGAAGAAAATAAAAATTAAAGGGGCATTTGTGTTATTAATTTAAAGAGTAAAATAATAATTGATTAATTTTATTTTTAAAAGTTTTGTACATCTAACAAAAATGGGTGTTCATATAGAATACCCTTAGATATTGTTTGGCCATGTGGATATGGAGAATGGGAATTGGATTAGAAATGACTACAAGTAAAAATCTTAAAATTTTACATGTGTTCATTTTCAATTCCAATTCCAAGGCGTCAATTTTTTTTGGCCGAAAGATCTATCAAAGAGGGATAAATTGGGTAGTTAAAAAATTTAATCAAATTAATTAAATCTAGTAAATTTTAATCGTGATTAATTGTAGAAGCGTTAAACCAAGCAAAAACAAATAGATAAGGAATAGAGATAAGTGACACGAAATAATTTATAGTAATTCGTCAAGTTGTTCTTCCCTACGTCTATTCCCCTAAACTCTCGTAGGAAATTCATGTTGATTATATCTCATAATCACAATAATACGGAATTAATCATATAAACTAAAGCATGCATGAATATTATGACACAACAATAAAGAATGGTAATCGAATGCGTACCTATCTCGGTCATTGTAGGAGAATGAACTGTAGTAGCAGAATACACACTAGGTCTTCCTCCCTATGATATAGATTATTGTGGTGGCGGCTCTCAATGAAAAAAAAAAAAAAAAAAAAAAACCTTTAATCTAGACTAGGAAATGGACCTAATTATATATACTAGGGTTTCACGTTGGGCCCTCCCATAACGGGTTTCAACAAAACCCTAAACCTGCACTTATCACTTAACTAGACTTCTAATAAAAGACGCCACAGCCCAAATGAAAATATAATCACTGATTATTTGAGCTGCTTAAATAATAGACTATCCATTAACCCTTTTTTGTAAAACAATTAATTCAATTAATGTTAACCTATAAAAATATTTCAACATTCTCCCACTTGCGCTATATTAATTAAATAAATTTAATTTTAAAAATGAGAATCTCGGGTTAATAATAGAAAATTTTATTTTTGGTGTGGCCACACCTTTTGTTTAAAGAAATGATAGTTTATAAGTAGCATTTTGATAAACTTATCCGGACCAACATGATCTTAATATTGGATTGTGATAATCTATATGTTAATCTCAACAAATATAAGACCTTTCATACTCATAAATACTTATAACCATATCGACATGGATTATAAGTTCAGTAGTATAGTAAGAAGCCAATGCCAACATGTCATCATTGTCAATATACATTGTTCTTATCGATCTTCATTACGATTTCTCAACAAAATGAAATTGTAATTGTAATTTCTCAACAAAATAAAATTGCTAATTACAGTTTCTTAACAAAATAAAATTGCTAATTTCAATTTCTCAACAAAATTAAACTGCTGCAATTTCTCAATAATATGAAATTGCTTGACTTTAACAAGTCATCTATCACTAACAATATATCACGAGATCTCAAAACAGTAATTTGTGACAATCAAAAGTATACAACTGTAATTCTTAAGGCACAATATCTTAAGATACCATATTGTATAATCAATTCAAATAATATAATATGCAACAATATAATAAGCAATAATGATGATCATCAAATAGATTTTAATTTTATAAAACGCATAACAATAATGGTCACAACGTAATCATTGAAATAAAGAAAAATACAAAAGCTCCCACTAAACTAGAGAATCAAAAGACTTAATGACACCTATATTCACAACATGTTCCTTGAACGCTATGGGTCTTAAACCTTAGTTTAGTATAATCAATTCAAATAATATGATATGCAACAATATAATATGCAATAATAATGATCATCAAATAGATTTTAATTTTACAAAATGCATAACAACAGTGGTCACAACATATCATAGAATTAAAAGAAAATACAAAAAAACTCCCACTCAACTAGAGAATGAAAATGCTCAAATAAGTATAAGCGACACAAAATAAGAATCAATTGCATCATCATAAACTCTCTTTTGGGCAAAGTCTATAATAAACAATTATTCTTTAAGCATGAAAATCAACAAAATAAAGAAAATTTTATAACAATAGTGATCAATGCTTACACGACACAATCATCGAAATAAAGAATATTAAGAGATTCTCATTAAATCAAAGAATTAATTTAGAATTTCATTGTGGAGTTATTGTTATTCACGACAAAAAGAAATTATTTTCACAAAAAATTGCAACTAGATCAATTATGGGCAGTAGGCAAAATGCTCAATTAAGTATACGTAATACAATATAAGAATCAATTGTGTTATCATAAACTCCCCTTTGGACAGAGTCTACAATAAATAATTGTTCTTTAATAATGAGGATCAACAAAATAAGAAAAATTTACAGATTTAAAAATTTATCTCATTTTAGTAAATTGACTTTCAAATCCATATATTTCCTTCAAAATATAATGAAACAAATAATCTTCAAAATTCATTCTCTTTGGGCAAACAAATTTATCAAATTATTTATCTCACATAATATCCTCATACAATTAAATTAATTTGCACAATAACCCCTTTTGAGCAGGTGAATGCACAAATTAATCTAAAAAAATTTCATCAATAAAATAGGAATTTAAAAACTTACAAACTATGTTGGTTAAATCACTTTAATAAAATAACATCAATAATTCACAAGCAAACGTTCCAAAATGAAAAAATTCAACAATGTTACCCAACAATTAAATTAATATGCACAATAACCCCCTTTGGGCAGGTAAATGTACAAATTAACCTAAAAATTTTCCATCAATAAAATAAGAATTTAAAAACTTATAAACTATGTTGGTTAAATCACTTTGGTAAAATAATCTCAACAATTCACAAACAAACGTTTCAAATTGAAAAAATTAAACTATATTGCCTAGGGCTGTACATGGATCGGGTTGGCCGAAATCCGAGTCAACCCGACCCGTGACCTGACAAGATCGGGTGGAAAATATTAAAACCCGCCGGCCGACCGATTAGCATAGCAACCAACGGGTTGTCGGATTCGTCGGTTGTAGGTCGGGTACGGGTCGGTTGGGGATACGGGTTGAAGGCCGGGTTGGGCTTTGGATGGTCTGGGTTGCGAGTAATTTTGACGGGTCTAGGCTTCTGGTTGTGGTCAGGTTCGGGTCTGGGCCTATTAAAAAAAAAAAGAAGTTATTATTTGAAGCCATTCAAAAGAAAAAAAGATCACAATATTTAGGGGAAACCATTCAAAAAAAATCACGAACTTATAACAAATAACCAAAAACACATCCAAAACCAATATTACGGATACAATTTTTAATCAAAAAAAAATCACAATTTAACAAAAAATACCTCCAAAAAAAATAAAAAATAAATACAACTTAATCAAAAAAAATTATAACATAATCAAAAAAAAATTACAACTCCTTGAAGGCTGAAGCGATGCGTCTTCCAATTTTTCCCATTTACTTTGCAGAATACAAATGAAACTTTAAGATATTACCTACAAAAAAATATATATAATTAAAATAATATACAAAGAAGAGAAAATTAAAAAATTAAAAAAAATAAAAAAATAATTAAATAAATAACTTGAGTTGAAGATGAGCCTTGAGAAGGATTTGATATCTCCAAATCCAAATCCACTACAAAAATCAAATATTGCTTTTATAGTCTTATCATAAAAACATTAATTAAATATCTAATTAAAAAAAAACTATGAAAAAACACTATAATTTAAATTACCTAAATCTCGTTGCAACTCCTCAATATCATCCATCTCTTTTCGAAATGAAATCAGCATAGAAGCTTGAAGCCAATTTGACAATAAATAAGAGCTTCTACCATCAATGGAGATAACGAGCTACGAAACGGATCAAGCACACGGCCCTCGGTACTAAATGTCGATTCCAACACAACCGTAGAAACTGATACAGCCAACACATCCCTCGCCAATCGAGATAATATTGGAAACCTACTAGTGCTACTTTTTCATCAACTTAAGATGTCAAAATTCCAATCGCTTGCACCTTGGGGATTTTCGGCCAAATATTTTTCTACATCATTTTTACCCTACAAAAACTGTCTCCCCGCTAAAAAAATTTGAAAACAAGAAGCAATTAATCTATGGGGATCATCCACATCCACATCGATCGGCTTCTTTGATATTCCACTAGCGCCACTAGTACTACCACCGGAAACATTCTCAATAGTTGACTCAAAAGAAGCATAACAATCAAACAACTGATTCAAAACATCTTTTACTTTTTCAATTAACTTACTTGCATACACTTCATCATACATATCGCAAAAACAAAACTGAAGATAAGATAATTTTTTCCTCGGATCCAAAACAACTACATATAAAAGAAGATTTATCTTATCTTCAGTCCCCCAGTATTTATCAAACTTAGCTTTCATACTAAAATACATTTTCGATAGCAAATTATCTTCACTTTGAATCAACTCATTTATTTTCACATGAATTATAACTATCTCATCAAAAAATGTATATGACGTAACAAACAAAGTACCCGAAAATTGTTTTATAGCCAAATAAAAAAGCCTCAAAAACTTCACAAACAACGAACATTTTCCTAGTCTAGACTACTTGGTGGACTTCCACCACTCTCACCATCAATAATATCGTTATCAAAAAAGTGATCCGGATATTTTTCGTCCTCGATCTCCAATCTTCCAAAAGCTTTTTTGAATTTTTTCGCACTTTTCTAGCATCTTATATGTGGAATTCCAACGAGTTGAAATATCCAGACACAAGAGACTTTTCGATTCAATATTAAGCAGTTCAACACATTTTTTAAAAGTATAAAATCTATTTGGAGAACCCTTAACATATCTAACCGCTTCCCAAACTTTAACTGCTGACTCGTGCAGTTCTTTCAATCCATCACAAACAATCAAATTAAAAATATGAGCACAAAAACGCATGTGTAAAAATTCATGCCCTAAGACTGTACCCTTCCAGTCTTTAGTTACTCGTTACAAGAATCTAATAATAATACTATTAGAACTCGCATTATCAACCGTCAAGGTGAAGTAACTATCAATATTTCATTCTCATAAACATGACTCAATTTTTTTTTCCCAATCATTTCCCCTTATGATCTTCAACAACACAAAAATTTAATATTCTTTTATGCAAAATCCAATCATCATCAATAAAATGACACGTAAAACACATATAATTAAAATTTTGAATTGAAGTCTAAGTGTCTATGGTCAAGCATATTCTACGACCCTACATAACTTTCTTTAAATTCTCTCTCTCCTCGTGATATATCTTCACGACATCTTTAACAATCGTAGTACGACATGGAATATTTTTAAATTTTGGTTGCAAAGCATAACAAAAATTTTTAAATCCATAATTTTCAACAAATCTAAATGGAAATTCATCAAAAATTATGATTTCCACTAGCGCACTTCTAGCTTTATCCACGAAAAAATTAGTTAATACAAAACTATCTTGTCCATCTTTTTTAAGTAGAGTAATTAACTGAGTTTGTCCCTTATCCAACTCCATATGTGGATGATCGTTACAAACGTGAATGTGAGCCTTTAAATTACTAGTCCCATGAGTTTTTGAATCAGCGTGATACACTTTCCCACAGTAATTACAAGATCCCATTTTATTTCCATTCTCATCTTCAAATTTCGCAAAATGATTCCAAACATCAAAAATAATCTTATTACCACCACGTTCTTTCACATTTTTCGGCAATGGTGGTTTTTCAGTAGGGGGAGCAGGGGTAGGGGCAGGAGCTGGAGGGTTACCTTCGAGAGGTGTAGAAGAATCCCCAACATTAGCTTGTTCAATATGGGAACAGAAACAGGAACAGCCAAATAGAAACAGGAACAGCCGACCAGAACACAGGAACAGAACACTAAACATGGAAAGTGGAAACAGATTATTAATCAAATAAACTATTTTAATATGGGAACAGAACATAAATATAGAAGAACAGAATATGAAAAAATGTGGGAACAGAAGCAGAAACAGAGCATGGGAACAAACATGGGAACAGAGCATGGGAACAAAAATACACTTTCACATAACTTTCCAAAAAACAAAAACAGAGCATTAAGCCACCAATCAAACAGAATATGGGAGCAGAACATAAATATATAAGAACAGAATATGAAAAAAAAAAACGTGGGAACAGAAGCAGGAACAAAAATAGAGCATGGGAACAAAAAATATATTTTCACATAGCTTTTCAAAAAAAAAAAAAAAAAAACAGAGCACTAAGCCACTAATCAAACAGATTATGGGAGCAGAACATAATATTAAAAAACATGGGAACAGAAGTAGGAACAGAAACAGAGCATGGGAACAAAAATATATTTTCACATAGTTTTTCAAAAAAAAAAAAAAACAGATCACTAAGCCACTAATCATGGGAACAAGAACACTAATCAAACATAATAATTATTCAAGAACATATCATGTATCGGAACGGAAACAAAAAACAGAAACCAAAAAAAAATAGAAACATATGATATCAATCATACAAAATAAAAGTTTAATTCAAAGTTCAAAAACCCCCATAACAAACAAATTGAACAAATAGAAGAACTCACCTTAATTTTGGATTTTGGCTTCAAATTAAACAAGGGAATCAAGCATGAGTCAAGAGACGGCCAAGAGGGAGAACTTACCTTTATAGCCATTGTCATTTGTCGAAGGGATTCGAGGCGATTTGAAGCGACGCAAGAGCCTAGAGTTGAGCCGCACTTAGGTCCATCCTACAAGGTCCATCTCCGAAGAATTGTTCGCACCTGAGAAGGCCTGAGATTGAGCGGCTAGGTCTGTGCTTGGTAGATGAAGATCGGCGCTTAGGATTTAGGTGAACTGAGATATGAGATCTGAGAAAGATTTGAGCTAAGCTAGCCTGCTCAGACCTAATCCTTAGATATATATATATAATATGTGAACGCCGGTCGGGTCGGGTGAAAACGGGCCGTCGGAGATGAAATCTGACAACCGAACCGCCTGGGGGGCCTATCAGATCAGGTTTTACCCGATCCGAACTTTGAGTAAAAAATACCAGAATAATTTGAGCCGGGCAGGTCAGGTTATTCGGGATTTTTGCACAACCTTAATATTGCCCAATAATTAAATTAATCTGCACAATAACCTCATTTGGTCAGGTGAATGCACAAATTAATCTAAAAAATTTCTCATCAACAAAATAGGAACTCGAAAACTTACAAACTATGTTAGTTAAATCACTTTGGTAAAATAAGATCAACAATTCACAAGCAAACATTCCAAAGTAAGAAAACTAAATTATATTATCTAACAATTAAATTAATTTGCACAATAACCCCCTTTAGGCAGGTGAATACATAAATTAATCCAAAAAGTTTCCATCAACAAAATAAGAACTCGAAGCTTACAAACTATATTAGTTAAATCACTTTGATAAAATAACCTCAGCAATTCACAAGCAACTATTCCAAAATAGAAAAATTAAATAATATTGTCCAACAATTAAATTAATTTGTACAATAACCCCCTTTGGGCAGATAAATGTACAAATTAATCTAAAAAAAATCAATCAACAAAATAAAAACTCGAAAACTTGCAAACTATGTTAATTAAATCACTTTAATAAAATAACTTCAACAATTCACAAGCAACCGTTTCTAAATGAAAAAATTAAACTATATTGCCCAACCACAACAGTGCATATCAACGATATATATACATATAATCATAATAAGATAAAGTACGTTACAAAATGTACTTTCAGTAATCAACGATCAATTATAATTGTAAGAATTTAAACAACAATTTTACCACACTCTTAAACTAATTATTAAATTAGTCTCTATTTAGAATAAAAAAAAAATTAAGGACTAGAAATTTTGAAAACTATAATTAATCATAATTAGTGTTTTTATGGGCTCCTTAATATGAACCTCAAAAGGTCGAAAGTTGTAGTTAAGAAAGTCCAGTTAGCTGAGATATTACATAAACTCAAACCCAAAATCAATATCTATATCATGAGCCCAAAACTGGATCTCTACCAAGATATTCTAGTCACAGTGATAGTGTTTCTAATTCAAGGCCTTCTCATATGTTCATGAGTAATTTATTTATATTAGTAATTCCATCAGACTTGTTAATTAATAAATAATTAATGGCCCAACAGACCCATACGAAATTGTACAAAAATAACTCAGTATTTTTCTTCCATTCCAAAACGCAAAAATATTACCCCAAACATAGCCCAAAATTGAAAAATGAAATATCTCATTTTCGAATATAGAAGGTGCAATAATAACCAAATTGATTATTAACATCATATTTAACCCACTAAGAATCTTGAATACATATCATATATCTGATTATCTACGACCACTTTTAAACAGTACTCTATTTAATTTAGCTTCCATCAGGTTACCAAAACAAAACAATGATAGAATTATCTCAATAATGTCACTCATCATGTAAATATTTCACAAAAATAACAAATAAAGAGATAAGGAGTCGAACTACTTTAGGATCATTGACCATCAAATACATGAATAAAACAATCATATGGACAATAATCAAAACAACCAAATTTACACAATTTCTAAACTTTAGGAGTTAATTGTGTAATTAACCCTTCTTACTAGTTTCAGTTCATTGCACTTCAGAAAAGAACATATAAAGTTAATAAGACATCTTATACGTTTACATTGAAACTATTTGGAACAAGTGAGATTCTAGTTAAATTTTTGGGGTACTTAGTGTCAAAACCCCTAACCCTATTTCCAATCCCCTCTGCCATACTACCTGAACATCGCCACCACCTCGTTGCCGCCCTTCGACTCTGTCAAATGAATGTCGATGTTCTTATCAGGCGCAATGTGGATTTTTGACAAACTACTACGAAGGGATATCGAGTGAAGACCCAACATCGATGTGGAATTCAACACGCCCAATATCAAACAAGAGTCCTAAAGTTGAACACTCAATGGGCCCTACTCGGTCTCAAAGAAAATCTTAGCTCAGGATTAGGTAACACAAGTGATGTGATATTCAACAAAGAATAATATCCCAAAAATGAAATAAACTCAACCATTATAGCTCATTTTGTGAGCAATATGCAACTACCCAATCATCTAATCTGAACTAGGGTCACATCTTCATGATCAATTGAAAGGTACTTAGGATGTGAAGAAGACTTTGGGATGCTTCTTCATGAGCCAATATAATAAAACTCAAAATATGAGTTGACTTCTTTGAGTCCTTATATTTGCTCCTTAAAATAACATAAACAAACTCTTTTTCACTCGAATAATAACTTATCATAATTTATTCATCATATAACCAATCAAAGAAAATGATATAATCATTATCTTTATAATGCTTACTCTATCAATTTACAATTAATAAGAACTACTCAAGTAACATAGAGTTTATCGTATATAAATAGCAATGAAGCAAGAGAGTGAATGGGGAAAAAAAAATCAATGTCCAATTTCCTCTATAATTTCTATTATTAGAAATTAATTCAATTATCTAAAATGAGGGATCAATTAAAATAAAGTGGAATTTATCCACCTTCTACTAAAATATTAGCACTAATCAATAGCCAATAGGTATATGCTCATAATCCATTTACAGCAATAAAACAACTTCCTCAAATATATCAATATGTTGACTTATTAATGCCTAATTTTTAGCTGTCAATCACATTTCATATTCTTCCATTTAACTTTTAGATTTGTACCTTTCATATTCATTCATTTAACTTTCAGGTTTGTAGTAAGAGATTATGGCGTTAGAATGTAACTGCATCATATATTTCACTATCACAATCTCTAAATGCAATGAGTATTAAATGGAACAATTCGAAATGTAACTAAATGAAATTAGAGAGTAAGTCAAAAAATCGCAATGTTACAATGTACTTAAATTACGATACCATAATTTTATTTAGTATAAATCTAAAAATTAAATACAACAATTAGAAATTATAACTGATTATTAAAAATAATTTAATTATAACTGCTAAAATAATCCACAAAAAAAAAAAAAAAAAGGTTTGATATGCTCCAAGTGATATCAATAAATCATGATTAGAAAAGTTAGACAATACACGATCAACCGCAAAATATAACTCCAATTCAATAGCAGAATTGTTTACTATCTCATTTTTATTTCATATTAACCAAAATGGAAAACGCAAAATGATATATAGAAAAGTCAAGAATAATAAATCTGGACAGTTGAAAAATAATGAGATATTCTAAGAAAAATTCAGTGATGATTAAACCACCATAGACAAGCTAAAATCACAAGGATGACATCAAAATCCAAATCGGTTGTAATAGATCTTCACAGAATAATTTGTCAAACACGTTTCTATTTCTGGAATACTCCAGAATGGAAGCATAATTCACATCTCATCTCATTCCAGATTATTGGAAGTTTTCATATCATACTCCATTCAACCTAAAATCTAAGAAATTGGAACAATTGAAACTATTAAACTAGTTTTTCGTAATTTAAAACTAATTATGAGAGTAAACATCAATAAATCTTAATCTAAGAAGAGTGATTACAACAATTCAATCCGATTTTCAATCATCCAATATAATTTCTGCAAAATTTTTAACAGAAAATAATGCCTAAAAAATAATTTTAAGCAAATTAAATCATACAATAAGTAATAATTAACTAAAAATTATTTTTAATCCTCGAAAAATAAAATAAATTTTACAGAAAATTAGAGGGCATGAAAACAAGTGCACAGGAAAAAATGAACCCAAAAAGGGTCCCAAATGGAGCCGCATACGACCTCACGTGCCTATGCCGCACGTGGGACTTGTTGACCGTGGCTAGAGGTTGTCTTCATCCAGCCGGGTCTGACCCAGGTCAACTCAACCCCGTTTTGACCCGTTTGTGCAAAAACCCTAAAAACCCTCTGTTTTCTCTAACGTTTTTATGGGTTTATGTATATTTATGTTTTTATAACATTTCTATAACAATTAATTGAAGGAAAATTTGTAAAATAATCCCCAAACATAAAGAACAATTTGCAGTGTTTAGGTTTTCTCACTCCTCCATGACCAAAATCTAAAACTCGATATTAACCCTTATTTCTACCGAATTTCATATGGGTTTGCCCCTAATATTAATTTAAAATCTATCTATAATGTTTAATTGAACCAAAAAATTATCAATCTTGCTCGATTTTAAAAACAAATCTCGGTTTCACTAGGGTTTTTAAGCCGAAAATCAAACCGCAAAGTACTTCCTAATTATACAACCAAATAATATCTATAATATATCAAATTAAAGTTTGAATCAGTAGAAATAAAAGTCTTAAGTTTTTACATTCAATCGAATCAAAACAATACATGAAATCACGGCCCCAAATTTCGGTTTCAAGAGTTTTCTAAGGTACGTAACCGAAATTTCAACCATGAAATACTCTCTGATTATGCAACTAAATAGTATGTATGATATATAAAATTAAAACTCAAAATAAGAGGAATAAAAGTCCTAAGGTTTCATAGTCAATCTGTCACACCCCCACCCTAGGCCGCCGCTGCCCAAGGCCGGGCGTGACGTCCCCTCGACCCAACCTGACGAAACAACCAAATACATACGTATATATGTACAAATGCACATGTCTTGCTATCAATATTTCTTTTCAAAATATATATATATATATATATATATATATATATACACTCATATCAAGAGTTTGGGAATATACCCATCTCAAATATATATATATATATATATACTCATATCAAGAGTTTGGGAATACACCCATCCCAAATATGTACAAATAAAAAATCACCAAAAACGTCGAACCTTCCGTGGTTTGTCTCCAACCGGCCCACTCCCAAAATGACGCTACCTCCAAACTCTACCTAGTGCCAGTAGTGGACCCCCTCCTAGCCGTGGTATCTAAAACCAAATATTTTATCGGTGTATTGTTTTCATAATAAAAATATTTTATGGATCAAGTACATTTATTAAACATCACGTTTTAAAATATAATATCATATATCGCATACCATGATGAAAATTCAGTTCCACTGCCACCAATGTAATGAAATAATAAATTTAAAACACCCAATCCAAACCTTTTAAGTCAACCAATACAATAATATATTTACGTCAATCCATTTAAAATAATAAATTTAAGCCAATCAATCCAAGCAGTTCGTTGTATAATAAAATACCGCACACCACTTTCCTACTAGCCATGTAATCGTTTTTACCTCACGATTGGGAGTTACGACGGTTCCGTAATCTA
Source organism: Eucommia ulmoides (assembly GCA_016647705.1). Classification (NCBI taxonomy): domain Eukaryota; kingdom Viridiplantae; phylum Streptophyta; class Magnoliopsida; order Garryales; family Eucommiaceae; genus Eucommia; species Eucommia ulmoides. The sequence continues at coordinate 15,118,779 of CM028325.1, forward strand.
TACAACTGTGCCATCTAAAGTGACTATCAGTATCAAGGCCATTTAATATCCCCAATGGTAGGGTCAGCCACTCGCAAGATTTGCACTCCTGACGGGTCCACAATCAACCACCTGCCGGACTAATCCTCCGGACAGGTCATAATAATCAACAATCTGCAGGACATGCCCTCCTGACAGGTCATAATAATCAACCACCTGTAGGACGTGCCCTCCTAACAGGTCAAAACCATCAATCACCTACAAGACATGCCCTCCTGACAGATCATAATAATCAACCACCTGTAGGACGTGCCCTCCTAACAGGTCAAAACCATCCCGCAGGACATGCCTTCCTGACGGAATCAAAGCTATGACACAGTCGGATAAAATCACTTTCCATATTTTTTAAACCTACTTGATCCACTTAAGTCATAAAATTATCCATTTTAGCAAACACATTTTTCCACAATTTATATGAAAATATAATTTGGTAAATTTATAGAAGACAGTACACTCACCTCGTATCCCGCACTGCAAAAATATCAGCGTCAGAAACTACCGAGACTCTGGCGTTTGTGAACCTAACAGTAATAGAGCCTAAATTAATATTTTAGGTAAAATAAACCTAACATGCAAAGCGTAGCCCTAAAATGCACAATTTCCCATTCCCCAAATTTAGTTAAGCAAAATTGTTATTTCGTCCGTTTCGCTACATTAATATCTACTGTACGAATTTATTTAAATTAACGATTATATAAATATTATTACGATCATGAAAATTACTATTACGATTGCATAAATTTAATACTAACAATTTAATTTGACGAAAATAATACTCGATTAAAACTTTACCTGTTTCCGAATCACTCGCAAACCGAGAAGTTAGTTTTTTTTTTTAATTTTGGTTGTTATTTGGGTTTTTTGTTTTGTGTATTATATTTTTTTTTCCTTCCCCCCCCCCCCCCCCCCTTTTTTCTTTTCCTTTTTATTTCTTCCCTTTTTTTTCTTTTTTTTTTTTTTTCGTCTACTACTGTTATACGTTTGACCTCACCACCACGGCGGTCATTCGGCAGTTCCTGTTCTAGTTCTGCTCTCTTGTTCTCATCGCCGACGAGATCTCACCGCCAGCCACGATCACACCTACTCTCACTCACCTCCTCTGCCGGCCGGCCAAACGACATCACACACACACACACACACAAACACACGCTGAACCACGGCCACACACAACCCACCGACAATGCATGCTCCGTCGACAACCGCAACGATCACCGACCACCTTCACCGTATGCACCCACCGTCGGCGAACTGGACAAAACACGCACACACCCACAACGCTGTCGAATTGAACAGAACGTACACGCCGACAAACGGCAACAATCGCTTCTGCTTCTGATTTTGTTTCAGACCGAACAGCCGACCACCTTTCTTTATCGCCAGCAGCCCCTCTCTCTCTCTCTCTTCTTTATTTTTGTTTTTTTTTCTCTTTTTCGGCTAATGAACTATGTTTGATTATATATATATATATATATGTATTATAGATCTCAACCCCCAACAACCCCACCGCTTAAATTCATTAAATGATCGATTTTTTTTTTCCTATTTTGAGATGATCGCCTACCATGTTTGAATACACACACACACACACACACCGTCTCTCTCTCTATATATATATATATAAAAAAAAAAAAAAAAAATCACTTCTTTCCTTCATGGGGGAGGAAATGATAATTTTTTTTTATTTAAATTACACTAATTCCCCTCAATTTTCTTTAAATTCTTAGTTAAACCCAAAATCTAAAAATAATATTTTTAAAATTGCGAATAAATCCCTAAAAAAATTTATTAAATAATAAATAACACAATCTATCCCGTTATTTTCTAAATGTGCTAAAATGCAGTTAATATTATATGTATGCAAAAGTTAGGGTCTTACAACCCTTCCCCCCTAAAAAAAAATTGTCCCGAAATTTTAGTTACCTAGGTCAATCAAGTGTGGATATTTATCTCTCATTTCATCTTCTCGTTCCCATGTCGCTTCCTCCACAGAATGACTGCGCCAGAGCACTTTCACCAACGGAATCGTTTTCGTCCGTAACACCTGATTTTTTCAACTCAAAATCTGGACTGACTCTTCAACGTATGTCAAATCCTCTTTCAATTCGATTGGTTGAGAAATCAACACATGCGAATGATCTAACACATATTTCCTAAGCATCAATGCATGGAAAACGTCATGTAACCGGGACAATTCTGGCGATAAAGCAAGCCTATACGCTGCCGTACCAATCCGTTCTAAAATCTCATATGGCCCGATATACCTCAGACTTAATTTTACTTTCTTCCCTAATCTCATTATACCTTTCCATAGGGATATACGCAAAAACACATGATTCCCCACTTCAAATTTCAATTCCCGTCTACGCTTGTCAGCATAACTCTTTTGCCGACTCTGAGTAATTCTTAATTTTTCCTAAATCACTTTCACCTTTTTCGCTGTCATTTGGACTATATCCAGCTTCAACAATTTATGTTCTCCCATCTCAGTCCAACAGACTGGAGTCCTGCATCTCCTGTCATACAACACTTCATACGGGGCCATCTCAATTGCTGAATGGTAGCTATTATTATAGGCAAATTCCATCAACGTCAGATGATCATCCCAACTACCAGAAAATTCTAGAACACATCCCCTCAACATATCCTTCAACGTCTGAATCGTACACTCCGATTGACCGTCAGTCTGAGAATGAAAAGCGGTACTAAATTTCAGCTTGGTACCTAGCGCGGTTTAGAGACTCGGCTAAAACTTTAAAGTAAACCTTAGATGTCTATCCGACACTATAGAAACCGGCACACCATGCAACCGAACAATTTTGTCAATATACAGTTGGCAAACTTATCTAGAGAGTACGTCATTTTTACGGCCAGAAAATGAGCAGATTTAGTAAGCCTATCAACAATCACCCAGATGGAGTTATGCCCCTTTTGAGTGCAAGGTAATCTCAAAACAAAATCCATCGTGATATACTCTCATTTCCACTCTGGAATAGGTAGAAGTTGCAATAATCCATCTGGACGTTGATGCTCAATCTTGACTTGCTGACAAATAAGACACCTGGTAATAAATTCAGCAATTTCTCGTTTCATTCCATTCCACCAATAGTATTCCCACAAATCCCGATACATTTTGGTACTGCTTGGGTGCATTGCGTATGTTGAGTTGTGCGCTTCTTCCAAGATATCCTTCTTCAAATTGATATCATCAGGCACACACAATCTATTTCCAACCATCAAGGCCTCATCATTATCCCTAACGCGGTAGTCGGCTCTGTGGCCATTTTTCACTTCATCTCGAATTTTTTTCAATTGGGCATCCGACTTCTGCGCTTCTATAATATGGTCGATCAATGTTGGCCTCAAAGTCAACGCCGCAAGTAACACTGCCGTCTTACCAACTGCCAACTAAACTCACAAAGATCTCAACTCGGCGTATAGATTAGTATGAACCACTTGAAGATGTGCAATTGAACCTGCCGATTTCTGACTCAGCTTATCTGCTACAACATTGGCTTTTCCAGGATGATAGTGGATGGTGCAATCATAATCCTTGATTAACTCGATCCAACATCTCTGTCTCAGATTTAACTCTTCTGAGTAAACAAATATTTCAAGCTTTGGTGGTCGGTGTATATCTCACACATCTCGTCATACAAGTAATGTCTCCAAATTTTCAAGGCAAACACAATTGCCGCCAACTCCAAATCATGCGTCGCGTAATTACATTCATGATTCTTTAATTGTCGGGAGGCATATACAATCACGTGTCCATGTTGCATCAGTACACACCTTAGCCCTTGGTGTGACGCATCACTGTACCACCACCTTCAGTCGGAAGGGAAAGTATGGGTGTCGATATCAATCTACTCTTCAGCTCTTGGAAACTCTGCTCGTATTTATCAGTTCACTCGAATTTAGATTCCTTGCGGGTCAATCGGGTCAACAGGGCAGCTATAACAGAAAATTCCTGAACAAACCAACGATATTAACACGCCAATCCCAAAAAACTTCGAACTTCGGTCACACTTTTTGGTCTTTCCCATTGAACCACAGCTTTGACTTTTTTGGGGTCAACTTGAATACTATCTCCTGAGATAACATGCCCCAAGAATACAACTTAGTCCAACCAAAACTTGTATTCACTGAATTTGGCATACAACTGTTTCTTTCGCAACGTTTGCAACACAATTTGGAGATGCTCTACATGCTCTTCTTGATTTTGGGAATAGATCAATATATCATCAATGAACATGATAATAAACTGATCCAAATAGGGTTGGAAGATCCGATTCATCAAATCCATAAAAGCAACTGGGGCATTCATCAATCCAAACGGCATAACTAGAAATTCATAATGGCTATACCTCATACGAAATGCCATCTTTGCCACATCACTATCTCTAACTTTCAGTTGGTGGTATCCTGATTGAAGATCTATTTTGGAAAACACCCTGGTCTTCTGTAATTAGTCGAACAAGTCATCAATCCTAGGCAACGGGTATTTATTACGCACTGTCACCTCATTCAACTGCCGATAATCAATACACATTCTCAGCGTGTCATCCTTCTTCTTTACGAATAACACTAGGGCTCCCCACGGAGAAATACTAGGTCTGATAAACCCGCGGTCTAATAGATATTGCAACTGAATTTTCAATTCCTTTAACTCGATAGGCGCCATGCAATAGGGTGGAATTGATATCGAAGCAATTCCTGGAAGTAACTCAATGGTGAATTCCATTTTCCTATCCACTGGCAACCCTGGTAATTCTTTTGGAAATACATCGGGAAAATCCCTGACCACTAGAATATCCGCCACCTGAACTTCTTTCAGACTGGTGTCAATCACATGCGCGAGGTATCCCTGACATCCCTTCTTTAATAACTTCCTGGCCTCCAGGACTGAAATCAAACTAACTGGGGTAATGATTCAGTCCCCTGAAAATACGAACTCCGGCTCGCCTAAAATCTGGAAAGTAACTTCCTTCCTAAAACAATCTATCATGGCATGATAACTTAATAGTAAATCCACACCCAGTATCACATCAAAATCGTAAATAATTAGGGGTAATAGATCCACCAACAATTCTCTATCACCGACACAATGCTGACTATTCTTATACGTGCTATCTATTAATACCGACTTACCCACTGAGGTATAAATAATGATACTATATGACAGGGAAGTAGGAAATCTGCCTACATGCATCATAAAGGTTGCCGAAACAAATGAATGAGTAAAACCGGGATCAATAAGTACACATGCATTTCTATCATATAAAGACATGATACATGTAACCACATCTGGAGTAGCCTAGGCATCCTATCGAGTAGTAGCAAATACACAACCTCAAGTCAGAGGTCTACCAGCAGATCCTCTACCTCGCCTCGGAACACTACTAGGGCCAACACTACCCTCACTGCTTGTAGAAGGTGCAGACGTGACAGCAGATTTCGGACAATTTGGCGCTATGTGACCCGGCTCATAACAACGAAAACATACAGGATTCGCCATAGGACGGTCTCTGACGAAATGATCCGGTGCCCCACACTAATAGCATACAGGTATCCTGACTCGACTAACCGGCTGACCCCTAACCTGTCCTCGCTGGTCAACATTGGGTCTAAATAAATTCTGCGGTCGCCCAAGTATGAATGTCGTAAACCACGGCTTCTAGCAGATTGGTCAGTCGATGAGGCCCAAGCAACTGGCAGTCGAGATACTGCTCCCCGAAAAGTGCCACCTGAATATCTATTAGGTGACTCGAATCTGCCCCTTTTGTACTGTTTGCGGCTCTCGGCGGCTTCCTGAACATCCATTCCTACTAACTTTGTCGTATATACCAACTCAGCGTAACTCTCAATCTACCTGCTTGTTAGCCCAGAACGGATTTTTAGACAGAGCCCTTTCTGGAACCGTCTGCATTTCGCTTCCTCTGTTTTTACCAGATCAGGGGTAAAGCGAGACAAGGCATCAAATTTAACTTCATACTGCTGGACAGTCATCTTTCTCTGCTTCAAAACTATAAACTCTTCCTCCATCTGGAACCGATAAGACTTAGGGAAATATTTCTCATTAAACGTCGCAACAAAATGATCCCAAGAAATCTTTGTGCCAGAAGCTGCAATCAATCTCTTCATCTCTTCCCACCAATGTTCAGTTTCCTCCTTCAGTTGGAAAGTGGAAAGAGGAACTTGACCATCATCAACAATCACCATGGCCTCGAATACATGCCCCACGCCTCTCAACCAGTTTTCGGCATCAGCCGGACCCGCCGTTCCTGTGAAAACCGGAGGATCTAACTCCTTAAACTGTTTTAAAAGTACTGCATGGGATGTAGCAGTATTAGTTTGGGCCTTTTGACATTCCATTATTTTCGTCTGCTGCTCTGTCAACTGGGCAGCAGCCTGCAAAATCCTCTCAATGGCATCTAAACTTCCCTGCATCCTATCTCCCTACCTCTGGGGTTCCACCTGCCTCCGGGGTCCAACACTCCCAAAGCTCTCGTCTCCACGCTCCATATTCACTATCTAAAATAGAATTCAATAACCAACTAGAGCAACCAGAAAAACGATAGTAATTAATTTAATACATAACTACCACTCACGTACCGAAATCACCTACTGACATACTATCTCAAGGTCCAGTACTGACTCGACTACTAGCACATCTAAAGAACCTATAACCTAGGCTCTGATACCACAAATTGTCACACCCCCACCCTGGGCCCCCATTGCCCAAGGCCAGGCATGACGTCCCCTCGACCTAACCTAACGAAACAACCAAATACATACGTATATATGTACAAATGCATATATCCTGCTATCAATATTTCTTTTCAAAATATATATATATTTACTCATATCAAGAGTTTGGGAATACACCCATCCCAAATATGTACAAATAAAAAATTACCAAAAACGTCGAACCTTCTGTGGTTCATCTCCGACCGACCCACTCCCAAAATGACACTACCTCCAAACTCTACCTAGTGCTAGTAGTAGACTCCCTCCTAGCCGTGATACCGGAAACCAAATATTTTATCAGTGTATTGTCGTCATAATAAAAATATTTTATGAATCAAGTACATTTATTAAACACCACGTTTCAAAATATAATATCATATATCGCATACCATGCTAGAAATTCAGTTCCACTGCCATCAATGTAAAGAAATAATATATTTAAAACACTCAATCCAAACATTTTAAGTCAACCAATACAATAATATATTTATGTCAATCCATTTAAAAAAATAAATTTAAGCCAATCAATCTATGCAGTTCATCGTATAATAAATTATTGCACACCACTTTCCTACTAGCCATATGATCGTTTTTATGTCACGATCGGGAGTTAGACTATACCATAACCTATACAACTGTGTCATCTAAAGTGACTATCAGTATCAAGGACATTTAATATCTCCAATGGTAAGGGCAGCCACCCGCAGGATTTGCACTCCTGACGGGTCCACAATCAACCACTTGCCAGACTAATCCTCCGGACAGGTCATAATAATCAACCACTTGCAGGACATGCCCTCCTGACAAGTCATAATAATCAACCACTTGTAGGACGTGCTCTTCTAATAGGTCAAAACCATCAACCACCTGCAGGATATGCTCTCCTGACATATCATAATAATCAACCACCTGTAGGACGTTCCATCCTAATAGGTCAAAACTATCCCGCAGGACATGTCCTCCTAACGAGATCAAAACTATGGCATAGTCGGATAAAACCACTTTCCACATTTTAAACCACCTTGATCTACATAAGTCATAAAATTATCCATTTTAGCAAACACATTTTTTCACAATTTATATGAAAATATAATTTGGTAAATTTATAGAAGACAGTATATTCACCTCAATTCCTACACTGCAAAAATATCGGCGTCAGAAACTACCGAGACACTGGCACCTGTGAACCTAACAGTGATAGGGCCAAAATTAATATTTTAGGTAAAATAAACCTAACATGCAAAGCGTAACCTTAAAATCCATAATTTCCCATTCCCCAAATTTAGTTATGGAAAATTGTTATTGCATCCATTTCGCTACATTAATATCTACTGTACGAATTTATTTAAATTAACGATTATATAAATATTATTACGACTACGAAAATTACTATTACAATTGCATAAATTTTAATACTAACAATTTAATTTAACGAAAATAATACCAGATTAAAACTTTACCTATTTCTGAATCGCTCGCAAATCGAGAAGTTAGTTTTTTTTTTTTTTTTAATTTTGGTTGTTATTTGGTTTTTTTGTGTGTATTATTTTTTTTTTCCTTCCCCATTTTTTTTTTTTTTCCTTTTTTCTTTCTTCCTTTTTTTTTTTTTTTTCTTCTTCTTCCTTCTTCGCGTCTGCTTCTGTTCTGCGTCTAACCTCACCGCCGCCCCCACCGCTGCAACGGTCATTCGGCAATTCCTATTCTGGTTCAGCTCTATTGTTCTCGCCGCCGATGAGATCTCATTGCCGGCCACGCTCACCGATCACACCTACTCTCACTCAACTCCTCTGTCGGCCAGCCGAACGACATCACACACACACAAACACACGCTGTACCACGGCCACACACAACCCACCAACGATGCACGCTCCGTCGACAACCGCAACGATCACCGACCACCTCCACCGTCTACACCCACCACCTCCACCGTCTACACCCACCACCGGCGAATTGGACAGAACACGCACACACCCACAACGCTGTCGAACTGAACAAAATGCACACGCCGACGAACGGCAACGATCGCTTCTGCTTCTAATTTTGTTTCAGACCGAACGGCCGACCACCTCCCTTCACCACCGGCAGCCTCTCTCTCTCTCTCTCTTCTTTTTCTTTGTTTTTTTTTTTTTTCTCTTTTTCGGCTGATGAACTGTGTTTAATCCAATATATATGTGTGTGTGTGTGTGTGTGTGTGTGTGTGTCTGTGTGTGTGTGTGTGTGTATTATAGATCTCAACCCCCAACAACCCCACTGCCTAACTTCATTAAATGATCGAATTATTTTTTTTCTATTTTGAAGTGATCGCCTACCATGTTTGAATATATATATACTAGTGTATAACCCGTGCCTGAAGGCACGGGCGTAAAACATACATTATCATTTGCGACAATTATATCAATTTGTTTTATATTCAAGCAAACAATGAAATTGTGGAATAAAAAAATAACTAATAAAGTGTATACATGAAACTTAAATGGTATAAGAATGTTTAACCAGATTCGAGAGGTAAAATTTAACCTGATTCTACAGTCACTTCCCTCCCTCGTCGATAGATTCAACCCCCGAAAACTACAAAAAATCAAAGTCCAAGTTAAATCAAATCCATCAAAATTTCTTAAAATTGTAATTGAACTCTTTCAAGAAAAAATTAATTCAACAATCTTATTAGTCAACAATAAAATACCACAAAACTTTGTGTAAATAAATCAAATAGAATTAAATGGCAAAAGATAATATTCCAATCCTTTGACCGTCATGGCAGACTTGAGCTCAAATCAAATAGTGGCACCCCAAATACCTCAAGGTGAAAAAATACAATTACATAGTTCGGTCCAACTAAAAATTATATTTTTGAAAGCATTCTTACTCAATGCAACAGAAAAACATGTTTCTGTTCTGGTCTTAACATTTCAGAACAAACAGGAATAGAAACACAGAACAAACGGGAACAGAAACACAAAACAAATGCCATTATTGGAACAAATGGAAACAAAAACACAAAATGAATACGCCACTGGTATTTTCATTGAAAGCACTATTGCTCAATGCAACAGAAAATCATATTTATGTTCTGGTCTTAACATTTCAGAACAAACGGGAACAGAAGTACAAAACAAATGCCACTATTGGAACAAAATAGCAACAAAAACACAAAATGATCCAACCAATAATTATATTTTTGAAAGCACTCGTGCTCAATGCAACAGAAAATCATGTTTTTGTTCTGGTCTTAACATTTCAGAACAAACAGGAACAGAAACACAGAACAAATGGGAATAGAAACACAAAACAAATGTCACTATTGGAACAAATGGAAACAAAAAAAGAATCACCTAATTCTATAAAATTAAAAGAAAAGGCTTAAAAAATACCTGCAATTTCCTTTGTAGTTTGACATATCCATCAGCAAATAAATAACATCCAATAGCTTAACCAAATTTAACACATCATCCTCCTCCTCAATCTTTCCACCCTTAATATTATAGATTTAACCCCCGAAAACTACAAAAAATCAAATTCCAAGTTAAATCAAATCCATCAAAATTTCATAAACCTGTAATTGAACTTACATTGTGTAAATAAATCAAAGCGAATCAATGGCAAAAGATAATATTCCAATAAGGAAGAGAGTGTGGGGTTTAGGGAGGGAGTAATGTACCTGAGCTGTTAATGGGAACGGAGGCAATGGCCATGACCAACAATTCGGCAGAGAAATAATTGTGATTAACTTAGCTCGCTGACGACTTAAAGAATACAAAAACTTATTTTAGAACAACAAACAAACTTGTGAAACAATTAAAAAATACATTAATTCTAAACTTATTTTAGTGGATTACTTGGCAAGACCCTTGAGATAGACGTTGTCCCTATCAAAGTAGGAAAACATGGCATGGTAGGTATATGAAACATTGTTTTCCACACTGTGAACAACAACAAATTATGATAACATAAGCTCAAGCAACAAACTCCATAGCATCAAATAATAGCTCAATCTCAAACGAAATTATAAAATAAAACAATTAGAAACAGATTAATCCATGAACACGATAAGGACAATAAAAAGAAAAGCTGCAAATCTGGACAATTTTCCAAACGAAAATTCCAGGAGAAGGCTTATCGTTTCGATTGAGCTACCATCATACATTTAAAGAAAAGAACAAAAAAAAAGAACAAATGTTTCAATTAAAACTGGAAAAAAAAAAAAAAAAAAAAAGCATACATGTTTCAATATGAAATTTTTTAAAATTAGGCAGCAAAGTAAAATTTATGAACAGGAACAGTAACAGAAACGGAAACGGAAACATGTATATTTCTCTAATATAGAACAGAAACAGAAACAGGGAGCAGGAACAGAAACAGAAACAGGGAACAGAAACAGGAATGGAAACAGAGACGGAAACAGAAACAGGGAACAGGAACAGAAATAGAAACAGGGAACAAAACAGAAACAAATGCAAGAATAGTTTTATCAAGCTCACCACATATACAATCATAAGAAGACAATCTAGTATCCCAAATTTGCAATAGACAATAAAAAATCAAAGACATAAACTTGAAACACAAATTAGGAAGAAAAAAAAATGGAAACTGAAATAGAATAAAAACCAAGTAGTGATTAAAAAAAGGCATTGGTTATACAAAAAAACACAGACCTAAATATTGTTTCTGTTAATTAAAGGACTAATTTAAAAAAAAAAAAAAAAAAAAAATCTTCATTAGCTTCGCAAACGATATCTGTTGTGGAATCGAAAAGACAGAAAAGTCGGCGATCAATCTATCACACAAACCTAAAATATGTTCGATCATTTAAATAGAGAGAATACCAATCAGCGATTCCATTTAAATAGCTGCAATTAACTTCAAAAATAAATGATAGTTGTATAATGACAAAAGGTAGAAAAAACAATGCAAAGAAAAATGGGATTTTTAACAACATTTACATCAGACATAAACTTAAGACTACAGCAATTTGCAGTAAGAAGCAAATTTCAGAAGCAAAGAATTCCAAAAACACAATTGAGCAATTTGCAGTTCAGCTATAAACAAATAAAATGAAGCCAAAACTCACTTACCATAGCAACCTCAAAGCCTCCACCGCGAGCTTCTCCATAAAGCCCAGCGTCATCTCATAAAGGATCTCATTCGTAAAACCTAAACAGCTCAAAACAAACAAACTCAGGCTTAGGAATACACATTTTTTATAAGTTCAAAATGCAAAATAACCATGTTGATTGTGAGATAATCAAATGAACTACGAGGCGATTGAGAGAGACGTTAATCAAATGCAAAATAACCATGTTGATTGTGAGATAATCAGCCTTCACACTGTGTAAACCCGTTTCAAATCTGAAATCGAAAAAATCACAGAGAAATTAAAAGAAATTTATGTTAAGGGATAGAGGGGAAAAACAGAGAAATGGCTTCAATTTTAAGGGTTTTGAAACCCAAAATCAAGAGAGAAAGAGACCCTAATTTCAGAAACCTATAAAAAAAATCAAATTCAAACCAATGAATTTCAAAACAAAGATTTTTAGTTTGAACTGCTGCAAAATCGAATCAAGAGCTGTGAATCGTGGTGGTTAAGAGAGAGAAAAATAGGCTTACTAGGGAATCTGCGACGTCAGGAGCGAGGACCGTGAGCGATTGGAGGAGTCGACTATCAGCGGAGTTATGACATTAGATTCGGCCGAGAGCTAAGCCACCGTCGTCGTCTGGAGGAAAAGAGAAGTCGTCGCGAGGGAGAAAGAAGAATCTGCCGCCGTTGCGAGTGAAGGATAACGGCGTGGATAGCGAGGCGATGACATCGCGGCGAAATGGAGCGGAGGTGGCAATGGCGATGGCGAGGGGATAGCGGAGGAGGCTGAGAGGGAATGGATCACGGGAGATTGAGTAATAGAGGAGATGAAGGCGACGGTGATGGCGATTGTCGGAAGTGGAGAGGAAGCGCGAGGAAGGAAAAGAAAAAGATGAACCCTAATTTCTCTAGCAGTTGTGGTTTTGATGAGAGAGAGGCAACCCTAAATCAGACATCCAATATTTATATGTAGGTTTATTTTGATCTAGCGGCTACGAATATCTAGAGACATCTAACAGCTGTGAATGTTAATGAGCTGATTTATTATATAGATATACACACACACATTCCACCCCCCCCTCTCTCTCTCTCTCTCTCTCTCTCTCTCTCTCTCTCTCTATATATATATATATATATATATATATATATATATATATATATATATATATATATATATATATATATATAATCACTTCTTTCCTTCATGGGAAAGGAAGTGATAAATTTTTTTAATTTAAATTACACTAATTCCCCTCAAGTTTCTTTAAGTTCTTAGTTAAACCCAAAATCTAAAATTACTATTTTTAAAATTATGAATAAATCTCTAAAAATTTTAAATTAAATAATAAATAACACAATCTACCCCGTTATTTTCTAAATGTGCTAAAATGCAGTTAATATTATATGTATACAAAAGTTAGGGTCTTACACAATCAAAACGAAAAATCACATATAATAATGTCTGCAAGTTTCTGTTTTGCTTAAGAATAGAAAATAAAATAAAAAAATTTAAAAAATAATTGTCGATCCTAAATCATGTACGTAGGCTCTGATACCACATGTTGATTATATCTCATAATTACAATAATACGGAATTAATTATATAAACTAAAGCATACATGAATATTATGACACAACACTAAAGAATGGTAATCGAATGACTACTTGTCTTGGCCATTACAGGAGATTGAACTATCTCAGTGGAATATACACTAGGTCTTCCTCCCTATGATCTAGATTATTGTAGTTGCGGCTCTCGATGGGAAAAAATTCATTTAATCTAAATTAGGGAGGGGATCTAGTTATATATACTAGGATTTCTCGTTGGGCCCTCCCATAACAGGTTTCAACAAAACCCTAAACTTACAATTATCACTTAATTGGACTTCTATATAAAAGATATCACAGCTCAAATCAAAATATGATCACTAATTATTTAGATTGCTTAAATAATAGACTATCCATTAACCCGTTTTTGAAAAACAATTAATTCAATTAATGTTAGCCCATAAAAAAATTCCAACAATTCAATCTACTAAACCTTTTTGATTCTCTTACGTTACTAGATTAGAATTAAACTCGTACAATCCTGATTGAAAGTTCCATTTATACTCAATCATACTATCACCCAGACCAGTTATAATTAAGTCTAAGCTACAATCTCATACATATACAAAAGATTTTTTTTGCTTTCTCACAAAGAGCTTCTACCAACACTTGTAAGGATAAACTCAATTGATAACTTGAACTAGGTGATAAAAGTGTTCGTGATTCACAATCTAAAAGATTTTGTATTCGGTAATTTATAAATCTAGATTAAATTACAGTGGAGAACAAAATCACATTGATGAGATAGAACAAATTGTTTTTAAACTCAGAAAAAGATTTCCAATAAACAAGTTTCAGTGAGTTCTTTAGAAAAAAGAACAAATCTAAAATTCAAGTTTAGATTTCAGAAACATAGTCAAAATATAACAATTTTAGATAACAATGAAGCACGAAATTGAGCATAGATACTTATCATTGAGAGATTTAAAACTTAAACCAGAAAGGTCTCATAAAAAATCTACGTATTCGAATCCAATTTTAAATAATCTTCAAAGTAAAAAACTTTCACCAATTTCTTCAAGAGTACATATAATTTTTTTCACTGATTTTTTACACCACTCTTTCTATCTCTCTTTTGATCTTGATCTATTTTTTTCCCTCAAATTTTAAGATTTTTAAGCTCAAACTGTTTAAAAAAATCTCACAAAATCTGAATCAATTTATTGTTTTCTTGTATATTAATTTCGAAAATGCAGGCCGTATTATAGGAAAATTGAGAGAAGGCTTTAACGGCTAGTTTGGTTTAAAGATCCCTAAATCTTCTCCCCAAATCTATACCTATATGACCTTCCAACGACTATATTGAGTTTGAATATAGCTTGAAAATTGTCCAAATTCATCCCTAAAAAGTTTTAAAGATTAGCCCAAAAGAATATGATAAGAAAATTTTACCAAAAAGACTACGAAATCAGAAAGTTTCAGGATCAAAATGCATTTTAATTGAAGCCACTTTATTTCAAATACGAAAAATATTTCTAATCAATTAAAATCATTATGGACCATTTAAAAAATGATTTAGAAATATTAATAAAAAAAATGAGGCGCAAAAATCTTTGGAAAACGTTCAAATATTTAAAAAAAAAATATTTTGTAAACATATCTCAAGAACGATATTAGTCCAACCAAACATACAAGTTAATTGAATCCTCAAAACTATCAAAATAGAACTTGAATCCCTTTAGGGTTAACAATCTCTCCATTTTTATGATGGCAATTAACTTAATGTTTTCTCATAGAAAAATAAACCACACTTCCCCCAATAATATTAGGTCAGTTAACTAATTTTAACTACCTTTGGTCTTTTAATTTATTTTAAGATAATTTTAAAACACACCTGAGCACATAATCACGCATATATCTATATAGTTAACAGAACGTACATAAACCTCCTAGATAAATCTTAATTGTTATTTATCTTCCATATAAAGAACGATCCAGATTGATCTACAAAATTAACATAAATATAAAAAATATATTTATGTCCAGCCTTATATGTCTTAAATTTAATTGAGGAGAGATGATATATCTTTTTGTATAATTGATGAAAAAGAATATATATTTTTTCTATATATATAAATCTGTAGAAATTATATATGGACATTAAAAGTTAATAATAATATTAAAATGTTAAATTTATAAAAATTAAATTAAAGAAATAATATAAAAATATATATATAATATACGAAAATTATAAACATTAAATTTACAAAATTTTAGAAATAATATACTAAGTATTAAATTATGTATATTAGATTTACAAAAATTATAGAAATAATATATGGATATTAAATTTAATAATAATAGAAATATTGAATTTATGAAAATTATATAAATAATATATGCATGTTGAATTTAGTAATAATATTGAAACATTACATAAAATTAAAAATATAAAAGAAAAAATATAATATACGAAAATCTCGGACCGAATATTATAGAAATAATATATGAACATTAAGTTTAGTTTATTAATAATACTAAAATATTAAATTTATAGAAATTGAACTAAAGAAATAATATAAATTTATAGAAATAATGAACATTAAATTTATAAATATTATAGAAATTATATATTGAAATTAAATTTATTATTAATACTAAAATATTAAATTTATAAAAATTAAATTAAAAATATAACATAAAAAATAAAATATAATACATAAAAATTATGGACTTTAATTTATGAAAATTATAAAAATAATATATCGACATTAAATTTAGTAATAATATTGAAATATTAAATTTACAAAAATTAAATTAAAATTAGTATAAAAGATAAAATATAATATACGAAAATTATGGATATTAAATTTATCAAAATTATAGAAATAATAAATAAACATTAAATTTAGTAATAATACAGAAACATTAAATTTACATAATTAAATTAAAAAAATAATATAAAAAAGAAAATATAATATATAAGAATTATTGTCATTAAATTTAAAAAAATTATAGAAATAATATATCTATTAAACTTTGTAATAATAATAAAATATTAAATTTACTAAAATTAAATTAAATAAATAATATAACGAGAAAACATAATATACAGAAATTATTGACATTAAATTTACAAAAAAGTTAGAAATAATATATGTACATTAAACTAATAATATTAAAATACTAATTAATAAAAATTAGGACAAATTACAATTTTAGTTCTTGTATTTGCATGCGTTTTTCTATTTGGTCTTCCAATTTTATTTTATTTTATTTTTGTTAAAGTGACCCTCGTATTTGCACATGTTTTTTTAAGAGGCCCTTCTATTAAAAAAAAGGGAAAAAAATTTCTTCAGTCCCAAATGGCCAAAAAATAACTTTTCAAGGACCATCGATTTTTGGATCATCCCAAAACCCCCATGAAAATCAAATTGTCGATTTTGCCCCTCAGAAGATTTCTAATTTACAAATCCATGTCCCTCGGTGCGCCCCGCCGCCCCTCTCTCTCTCTGGCGTTGTGTAGTGGGCAGCGGGCCCCCCACCCCTCTCTCTTTCTCTGGCGCTGTGCACTGGGCAGGCGAGTCTCGCCCTTCTCTCTTACTCTGGCGCTGTGCACTAGGCAGGCGGGCCCCGCCTCTCTCTCTCTCTCACTCACGATTTGAACCTAAAAAAGGGGCCCACTCTATTTTCTCACATTTTCATTTTACTCCTTTTATTTAGCATTATTTCAATTTCAAACCCCCATTTCTTTATTTTTCAATTTTACACATTTTTTTTTATTCCTTTTTTTTTTTTTTTTTTTTTGTATTTTTGGAACAAATGATAGTCCTTAAAAAGTTGTCTTTTAAAGAACAATGTAAGTGGTACTTTGTGATATTTTTAAGTTCAATGGATATCTACTTAATTTCACCTACAAGTCTTATAGAAGTACAGTGAATTCTGTAATGTTTAGTAGATATTCCCTTAATTTATTTTGAATAGATATCTCCTTAATTTATTTTCAGTAGATATCCACTTAATTTGGAACAAATGAAATGTTTCAAAAATAAAAAGAAAAAAAGAAAAAAGAAAATGGAATAAAGAAAAAGGTGTGAAATTGAAAAATAAAAAAATAAGGGTTTGAAATTGAAAAAATACTAAATAAAAGGAGTAAAATAAAAATAGGAGAAAATAGAGTAGACCCCTTTTTGGGTCCAAACCAGGAGAGAGAGGGGGAGAGAGAGAGAGAGAGAGGGGCAACAGAGCCCACTACCTCCACAGAGAGAGGGGATAATTTTGTCATTACAAAATGTGAATAGGATTCTCAATCAATTTTTTTTTTAAAATAAGAGTTAAAAAGTTATTTTTATTATATAGAAGTGAAAAAGTTGTTGGTTTTCAAAATAGGACTTTTGGAAAAAAAGGCCTAAGAAGAAAAGATTTGAAAATTGGAATTTGTGTATGTGGTCAAATTAAATTATAAGAATCAAATTGAAATAATGGTCAAACTTTAAGGATGCAAAGTGTCAATACCCCTTTCTTGTAGAACTTCCTTCTTCGTTGTTGCTATTGAATGCCTCGTGTATATAGCTTTCTCTTCCTCATCCGCTTCCTTACCCCTCAGAGCTGCCATTTCCCTTCGCCCCAGACTCCTGTCTTCTCTCTCTAGGCCTATCTCCCCGCCTCTCCATTCTTCTCCCGTTTTCGTCCCCGTTCATTGCCGATCCCTCAGTTTCTCCTCCGCTTACAGGTCCCTCCGGTGCTCCGACCCGCGGTGGAGTCACGGTGTCCATTGGAAATAACCAGTCAGTCTTAGGGCTCAGATCAGGACAGCTGCCCCTGTCATTGAGCGATGCCAGAGGAAGATCTGTACCATGGGTATATACTTGTAGAAATTCATAAACCCACCACCAAATCAAACGCCTTTATTACAACAAATCAAAGAAATTAACGAACCCAGTTTATAAAAGAACATCTACAAAAAAAAATGGAGGCCTTTTTTTTTTCTTCTGAATCATGAAATCAACCAAACAATGACCAAATACCAGAGAAATTGAAATTAGGATTTAAAGAGGCAGAAGAGGTACCTTCGCAACTGATCAAAGGTGTAATCTTCACGAAACTAGGGAATTTCTTCCATTAATTGAGCTGGATCTTGAATTAAATCACCATCTTTGAGCTGGGTTTCTGAATCGGAAGAATTAGAACAAGAATTACCCACGAACGACGAACTAGAACCTCTCTCAGACATTCCGTCGAACACCTTGTCTTCAACGCCGGAGCTTTGATTCACAAACATAGCAATGACGACCTGGCCGGGAGTCGAAGAACTTACTGTGTTGATGGGAAAATCTCTGTTCGCAATCCACACAATTGTTCTTTCCGTAACATTTTTGTACCAAATTCCTACGTAATAATTGTTATAGTTACCTGGATTGAAGAAACCTAATTCGAAATTCGCCCTTGCGGAGACGACAGCATCGGAGACTAAAATCATCTGACCTTGTCTGATCACATTCGTCGCCGCCACACTTGATTGCAAACCGGAGCATCAGAGAACGAAGAGCGAAATCCGATACAACAATAATTTGAGCAAATAGGGTTCTTCCATTGAGGAGAAGACGGCAACAATTTCGGAAATTGACCACCAGGTAGTAAGTCTTTAATAAGATCAAAATCCAACTTAGTATAATCACCATTCAACCTTCGATAATAAACTGGGGAGGTCCATTCGTTTCAGTCGTCGGACTTTTCTTCGTCTCTTCCCTTTCTCTTTTCAATTTTTGTTATCACGGCTATCACTATACCGGAATTTTCCACTTGAATTGTCTGAGTTTTCAGCAGTAACCTATCCTACCTTATTATAATACATCTTATTAAGAATCAAGTAGGGTAATCTCTTGTACATCATTGTCCTTATTAAATCAATAGTCAAAATCTTCTCCACTAATTACCAATAACATTAAACAAATAAAAAATTATTTTTAATCTCAATTATTAACATTAAAAATAAATTAAAAATTACTTACAATTCCAATTCTATATATATCTGCATAATAAATAAATTATTTTTTTAATTAATAATTATATTTATTTATTTAATTTTTTATTTTTGTTTTGTTTTTTATTATCAATTCAAAATTTCATTCTTTTTAAAAAAAAATATATTCATAATATTGTATTAATTAAAAAAAAAATCATTCAAATAAAAATATACTTAATTAATAATTCTATTTAGTTATTTATTTTTGTTTCGTTATTATTATTAATTCGAACTTTCATTCACTTTTTACAAAAATAAATAAATAAATTCATAATATTGGATTTTTTGAAAAATAATTAAATTATTTTTCAATTAAAAAAAAAAAAAAGATGAATGATGTGGGTTAAAAATGATAGTCCCTCAAAGACATTCTTTTCCTTAACAATCTATTTTAGCATTAATCTTAGGGACATGCACTATTTAGTCCTAAAATACAAAAAAAATTACCAATTACTCCCATCACTTTTTTTTTGCACCAATAATTACTTTTATCTTTTTCTGGCCAAACTACCCCTCATATGGATGTTGAATGTAACATTCAACAACTGTCGGTGTTGAATACAACATCAACTGTTTATTTATTTTTTACTGATATTATATTTTTCAGACCAATATACCCCTCATGTGGATGTTGAATGTAACATTCAACACATGTGGGTATTGAATGTAATATCAATTTTTTCAATTTTTTTATTTTTATTTTTTATTTATATATATATATATATATATATATATATATATATATATATATTTTTTATGATGCTATCTTTTTCTGACTAAAATAACCCTCATGTAGATGTTGAATGTAACATTCAAAACCTATGGGTGTTGAATGTAATATCAAATTATTTATTTATTTATTTATTATTATGATGATGATGTTATATTTTTCTAACCAATATACCCCTCATGTGGATATTGAATGTAACATCAATTTTTATTTTTTTTTAAATGATATTATCTTTTCTGACCAAAATACAATTCATATGGATATTGAATGTAACATTCAACACTTGTAGATATTGAATGTAACATCTATTGTTCTCTTGTTTTTGTATGCAAAGTGAAATTCATATGATATTACATTGACCATCTATTATTCTCTTGTTTTACGTCACGTTTGGTAACGATTTTATCCTAAAATCAAGATTTTTTTGATTTTTTTTTTTTAATTTTTTTTTTTTTTTTTTTTGGGAATATATCGAAAGTGACAAAAAGTCGTAAAATTTGCGGGTAAAAACTATAATTTAAGAAGGTGGCGGCGACCGGCGGCGGCTGCTGGCGGTGGTGGTGCACCAGTTTAACGACTTTCTTTATTGATGTGAAGCTCACAAGAGGGCATTTCGGTAAACTCATTCCTTACAATTTTTTAAAACAGGACTAATTGGTGCAAGAATGGCCAACGATGTGAGTAAACGGTGCAAGAAAAAGGTGTTGATGGGACTAATCGGTGCAAAGAAAAGTCGATGGAAGTAGATGGTAAATAATTTCTTTTTTTTGGGATTAATCGATAATTTTCCCTTAATCTTATTATAAATGAATGCATTTTTTCCATAATTGAAAAAAAAAAATAGGTTCTTGATAATTATTTCATAAATTAAAAATAATTTTATTTTTTCTTTTAAATCTAAGTTTTACAATTCACTATTTATCTAATTCATTTTGTGCAGTGATTTTTTAAGAAAAACTAATATTTCTCTCAAAAATTAAAAATCATAATACGCCACAAAAGTTATTGTAATTTTTATATGAAAATTGCAGTTATTTTAAAGTATTATAATAATTTTGGATTCATAAAAATATTATTGTACTAACGTAAAATATATTGACTAAAATTTTAAGTTCGTATACTATTCAAAAACAAAACTTTAAATTTATGTCTATATAGTCTACTAGCTCATAATAATTTTACAAAAACTTAAAAAACATGCATTGTTGATATTTTTGTAATTTTTTGGCTCTGAGGTCAAAAATCAATTTTATTATTTCATAATTTTGTGTTTTTTGTTTTGTTTATTGTTATTTTATAGCTTCTAACTTTTATTTTATTTTTTCACAACGGATCTTGCTATAAAAAACTTAGGTATTCAATCAATTTATTAAGAGTATCAAATGCATGCAAACATCATGAGGAAGAAAATACAATTCATATTGGTCTGACACCCAAATAGTAAACAACTATTTCGTATTATCATAAATAAATCTAATATGATTTTTTATTTTTATTTTTCCGTTTGAACCCGCGCATTGCACGGGCTAAAACTAGTTTCGAGGAAATGCAGAGGTTAGCAGAGAAAATAAAGGAAGAAGTTCTACCAAAAAGAGGTATTGACACTTGCACCCCTAAAATTTGACCATTATTTCAATTTGATTCCTATAATTTTAATTTGACCACATGCACAAATTTTGTCCGTTTTCACCCCCTTTTTTAACAGAAGGGTCAATTCAAAAAAATATGTGCAAATACTGAAACCACTTTGACAAAAGAAATTGGAGGGTTAAATAGAAAAATGCATGCAAATACGAAGACCAAAATTGTAATTTGTCCTAAAAATTAAATTAAGAAATAATATTAAATTAGGTTGAATTTTTTTGTACTAGCTTTGGTCGTGACCGCCAGTAATTTATCAATGCATTAGGCCGCAATGGGCGGTGGATTGGATCTTCTACTATTGAACGGCATGTACGACCAGGGAATGGTACGGCAATAGGCGAGCGCCACCCAGTTCATTGGCGGCAACGCCATCAGCGCCGTTTTGTCAAATCCAGGCAGGAACAGGATGCCGCTGGTTTTAGCACTTCCCGCAACCAACGGAACCGTACAGATGGTGAACCAAGATCTATTTGCGGCATCACTCACCATCCCACCTCCTTTTTACGTTCAAATGGCGTAGATGGAGAAGAAACAGCAATTACTAACGCAAGAGCCGATCCTATGGCAATAATACGCTAAAGAAGAAATGCAAAGAATGAAGCAAATGTGGTTTCACTCTCTGTAATATCATAGCATAGGAAGGAAGGAAAAGAAAAGTAGGTGAAGAGCCAAGGACTATTCAAGGTGGAAGCTTTGCAGAAGACATAAGAGCTCAAGTCTTGTTTTTCTCTCTCTAGAAATTACAGAAGTTTATCTCCATACCCATCTCATCATATGTTTCTGTGTTTGCGTTAATTACCCTTCCCTACACCATAACTTCTCTCCATTATCATCACCATCATCTCACCCCTCTACAGCCATATATATACTTACATACTCTTTATCTCTCTCTGCATATAGAAACGTGTAATCTAAAGCAATTGTTGTTCAAGCTCAATACCCATCTAATATTTTCCTACCAAACAGGTATGCATACTCTCTCTTTCTCTATCTATATCTCTCTCTCGTGATTCTTTTTCTAGAATTCTCTAATTGATTGGACCTCATTTCTGCAGAAGCCTATAGAAATCAAAGAACCACACTTGGTAACAATTATTCCCCACAACCACAACCAAGATGAGGAAGAAATGGATTTGTTAATGAATCCAACATGTTTTTCCATAATGGAGGTTTGAGTTTCAAAACGTTTCGTCCACCATTTCCATTACATTTTCTAGTCATTTACTGCAGCTCTAATCATATATACATATACATGAATCGCTTGAATTGTGAACAGTAGGGTGTAATAATCATCGAAACAGAGACAATCATGGAGAAAGCATCATCTATTGGCGTGAGTTGTTTGTGACCATTTTAGCTCAAAGTTCATTGCTCACTTTCATGCTCAATCCCTATTCCCTTGCCATGCACTGTAAAACCCATTAAATGCTAGATAACCATTAAATGCAAGATTTTCTTGTTTGTCTTGGATTGTATATATATGTAGTATGTTATTGTAATGAATTATAGTTGAAATGGAATTATTCTATCTTATTTATTTCAACATGGCATCTGAGCGAAAATCCAAACCAATTTTTTTCTCTCAGATTGTGAGCTCTTTCTTCCAAATTCATTTCCTTTTCTATCTTGCGTCCCATTCTAATTTTCGATCATATATTTTGAAACGTTTTTACAAAACGACACCAACGACATATTACAGACCATTTCTAACGACCCATGCACTCCACGCATCCTCTCACGATACTTCTTTCTTCCAGCTTCGCTTCATGCACTGTCGTCCCAGCCCCACGGGCAGACCAGTTCATCCACTTCTATTTTTGGTCTGGTTTAGCCATTTTTTGACCAGTTCTTGACGATTTAAGAAAGGTTCCAAGCGTTTTTCTATGTTCCCAATCCAACGGTTGTGTCGGTTTTCCAAAATATTATTTCTACAGTATAGTTCCTTTTATAACTATACAAAACGATTCACTGTTAAACTTTTTTGTCTGGTTCACTACCAATTTTTCCGGTTCTACTATCGTTTACACTAGTTCTTGGGTATTTTGGGTGTTCTAACCAATCTTGTCCCCCCTTCATGGATGATACAAACTCTCATACTATTGAATCTCTATCTTCCTCCATCCTAGCCTAGTTGACCATGAAAATGGCTGAAGTTTTAAGCAAAACTTTAGCCCCAACTTAAACCTCCAATATTGCTACTACACCAATTGGCATCAATTTGGATAGCACCAACTATGCTCTTTGGTCCCAGGTGGTTGAGATGTATATCTCGGGCAAAGACAAACTGGGATACATAAATGGCGATCTACCCTAACCTCTTCAGACGGACCCTACCTTTTGACGATGGTGCACTAACAATGGGTGTTCAAAAAAATTGGCGAACCGAAAACCGAACCAAACCGACTGAAAAAAAATCGAAAAAAACCGCCTTTGACAAAAAAACTGCCAAGAGCGGTTTATTTCTGGGGTAAAACCGCAACCCCGGTTCGGTTGACGGGTTCAGCATACATGAACCACGGTTTAAATCGCGTCGAACCAAAGACCCCAAAACGATGTCATTTTAGGGTCTTGTATATATAGACCCTCATAAATTGAAAAACCCTAGCCGCCTCACTTCTCAGTTCTCTCCCGATCTCCTTCAACTTCCAAGCTTTCTCTCCCGATCTTCCTTCAAAGCTCCTCATCCCACGCTCAGTCCTCGTCGGAGATTGTTCATCATCCCACGCTTAGTCCTCCCCGGAGATCATTGATCATCCCACACACAAACTGAATTGCTCATCCGGAGATCGTTTGCCATCCCTTCATCGTCGTCGCAGCCGTCGTAGGTCGCAGCTCCAAATCATCCATGGCCGTCGTAGCTCGCAACTCTCAAATTGTCCATGGCCATCGCAACTCTCAATTCCTCCATCGCTGTCGCAGGTTCAACTTTGTCCTCACAAATATGTCATCGCCTTAGTAGATCTGGTTTGTTTTCTTCATCTTCTCTATATGTTAATCAATTATCTGTGATGTGAAGGCCATGAAACTTGTTTTTAATTTTGGTTTTTTCTTTCTCTTTTGTTCGTTTATGGTTCAATTCAAATGTTTGCTTGATTTTTTTGTTTGCTTGCAGTTGTTCTTGTTTCTCTTCCTCCCGAATCCAACCCGAAACCGCACCAAAAATCGCTAAAAACTACATGGTTGGTTAATTCACTATATAGACACCGAACCGCTAGGGAGTGGTTTCCAACATATAGAAACCGAGGACCTCGATTCAGGGACCCAAAATCATGAAAACCACGCTGATTCGCACCGTGAACACCCCTAAACAATGCTATTGTTAATGGTTGGTTGATTAATTCTATGGACTCCTCTATTCTCAGTAACTTCATTCACTTCCCAATAGCCAAGTTGGTGTGGGATGCAATTATTACTACATACTTTGATGGCAGCGACACCTCCCAGATGTATGAGCTCCAGTGACGCATGACCCGCCTTAAACAGGTTGGCGGCTCTCTTGAAAAATTCTACAATAATCTTCAAGACCTCTAGCATGAAATCGATTTTCGTCATCCAAACCCTATGGAATGCCCAACCGATATTCAACACTACAATACCCTAATTCAGGAAGATCGAGTATATGTATTCCTGGATGGTCTCCATGACCGCTTAAACCATATCAAGAGTGATGTCCCATAGATAAAGTCATTCCCAATAGTAGAACAAGCCTATACACACGTCGAGAGGGAAGCTCCGTCAAGAGGTGATGACGATAGTAGCCCCAATGATATACCAGGAGCGGGTCTAGCGTTCAAAAGTCGCAAGCATGGCTCGCAGCCTCCAGCATTCACCGAGTATCTCTCTCTCCATAGTGGTAAATCCGATTACAACTCCAAATCCAAAGCTACCTCTGATGGTACTAAATGCTCTCACTGTGGGTGTACAAAGCATAATCATGAGACCTGCTTCAAGCTACACAGATATCCCGATTGGTGGCACAAACTCCAGACTCGGAAGTGTGGTAATGGAGGTGGGAATAACGATAGCACCAGCAAGGCTGTGGTGGCTGTAGTAGAACCATATCTCTCCTTTATTCCAGCTGATATTTCAAACTCTAACCCAGGTAATGCTCTACTTGGTTCTCATCGGGAGGCTGACTGCAATGCTTGGATACTTGATTCCGGAGCAACGAACTATATGACATTTGATGCAAATAATTTTTCTCAATATTCCCCTCTTCGGCGAACTAGCATTACCAATGCTAATAGATGCATCTCTTCGGTAACAAGAGCTGAGACTGTGATTTTGTTACCAATCCTGCTACTATCTAACACTTTACTTGTGCCTTCTCTTTCTCACAAGTTACTATTTGTGAGTCAAGTTACTAAGATTTGAATTATGTTGTGCTCATTTATCCTACGTTTTGTCTTATTTAGAATATTCTCACCAAGGAGATCCTTGGATATGGATCTAAGAAAAGGGCTTTATTATGTGGAAGATTTTAGTGTCAGTCGAGCACACCACACGCACCGCCCAAGTAACCTCAAAGTGAAACAACTTTTTCTTTGGCACCGTCAATTAGGCTATCCATCGTTCAGTTATCTGCAACATGTATTTCATGATTTATTTTCGGGTTTGTCAACTTTGGACTTTAAATGTGAGACTTGCATTTTAGCTAAAACTCATCGAGTCTCTTATTTGTTGAGTATGAATACGAGCGATGTTCCTTTTGCTCTAGTTCACTTTGACGTATAGGGTCCTTCCCCAAAATCTACTATATTTGGTGTCTACTAGTTTGTGATATTCGTTGATGATTGTACTCGAATAATTTGGCTTTATCTGTTGAAATATAAAAATGAGGTTTTTCGTGTGTTTCAAACATTTCATACAATGATTTAGACTCAGTTTTCTATTAAGATTCGCACTCTTCAATCCGATAACGGTAGAGAGTATGTGAATCAAGAGTTCCGTGGTTATTTCCAACTCCATGGACTAATTCATGAGACCTCTTGCCCCCAGACACCACAGCAAAATAATGTTGCAGAACACAAGAGTCACCAAATCCTCAAAACTGCTTGAACTCTGTTACTCTAGGCTCATATATCGAGCCACCACTTAGCTAATGCTATTGTTACGGCCATCCATCTCATTAAACACATGCCCTCAAAAGTTCTTGGGTTCAAGACTCCGCTACAGGCCTTTTCAACCTATGTTTCATTATCCACAGTACTAATACTTCCATCTTGTGTCTCTGGTTGTGCTGCGTTTATTCACCTCCATAAGAACCAATACACGAAGCTTGATCCCAGTGCCATTCGTTGTCTTTTTTTAGGATATGTTGTATACCAAAAAGGGTACCGATTCTATGACCCAACTACTC
The DNA here is from genome assembly GCA_016647705.1 of Eucommia ulmoides. Taxonomy (NCBI): domain Eukaryota; kingdom Viridiplantae; phylum Streptophyta; class Magnoliopsida; order Garryales; family Eucommiaceae; genus Eucommia; species Eucommia ulmoides. Next base: position 15,145,945 of record CM028325.1, read on the forward strand.
GACATATCTATGTGACTATGGATGTTACGTTTCTTGAATCTGACACTTTCTACTCTCCTGCCACATCCAATTCTTCTCTTTAGGGGGAGACACAAGAAGAAGAGTTGAATTGGTTGACATTTAACTAGTTCAATGACATTGATAAGACACCGACTACTCCTCTATCGACCATTGAGAAGCCGACTCTAGAGTCAACATCTCTAGAAGCTCCAACTCCATAACCGACATCTCTAGAGGCTGAAGCTCTAGAACCGACATCTCCAGAAGCTGGAGTAGCAATACCCTTCCCATTTTCCAGTATCCAATGTCCCATCTCTTGAGAATATCATTGAGGTAAGATCTTCTACCACACCTCACATTTCCGATGACGTAAATACTTATGTTGCCTATGAATTACCTTTCAAGCATAATTGGGGAAAACCACCAAACAGATATTCTCCGGAACTAGATAACTAAAGATTGAGATATCCAATTGCCAATTATGTTTCTACAAAGAAGTTGTCTGAACCTCTCAAGAACTTTGTGAATGAACTCTGTTCACATCGTATTCCTACAAGTATTGAAGAGGCTCTAGAAAACCCTAGGTAGATCCAAGCTATGAAAGAAGAAATGGAGGCATTACTAAAAAATGAGACGTGGACTCTTATTCCCCTACCAGAAGGTAAAAAAATAGTAGGGTGTAAGTGGGTATTCTCCATCAAGTACAAAGCCGATGGATCAATTAAAAAGTACAAAGCAAGACTAAAAAATAGTAGGGTGTAAGTGGTTATTCTCCATCAAGTACAAAGCCGATGGATCAGTTAAAAGGTACAAAATAAGACTGGTGGCAAAGGGCTAAACGCAAACCTATGGCATAGAATATCAAGAAACATTATCACCTGTGGGTAAGTTGAATACTGTCAGGGTTCTACTATCTCTTGCAGCGAATCTTGATTGGCCATTTCACCAGTTTGACATTAAAAACGTCTTTCTCCATGGAGATATTAAAGAAGAAATCTATATGGATATCCCTCTAGGATATATTGCAAACTCTAAATCTAAGATTGTGTGCAAGCTACAACGAACTTTGTATGGCTTAAAGTAATCTCCTATAGCGTGGTTTGGGCGCTTGAACTTGGCAATGAAGAAATATGGTTTTCAACAAAGCAACTCAGATCACATGCTATTCGTAAAGCATCACCGGGGTAAGATAACAGCTTTGTAGTCTATGTAGACGATATGAACATTACAGGAGATAACCCAAAGGAAATCGCAAGGCTTAAAGAGCATCTGACCATAGAATTTGAGATGAAAAGTTTAGGATGACTCAAATATTTTCTAGGAATTGAAGTTATTAGGTCAAAGCAAGGCATATTCATTTCCCAATAAACATATATCCTAGATTTATTATCAAAGGTTGGATTATTGGATTGTAAGCTTGCAGATACACTAATAATCCAAAATCACAAGCTTGGAGAATACTCGAATAAAGTGTCAATCGATAAAGGAAGGTACCAAAGAATAGTTGAAAAACTTATTTATCTCTCTCATACATAGCCTAACATCGCCTATACAGTGAGTGTAGTAAGCCAATTCATGTATTATCCAAGTGAAGATCATGTGAATGCGGTGATTCAGATTTTTCGATATCTAAAGTCTTCCCCCAAAAAAGGACTTATGTTTACAAGAAACAATCACCTATGGGTGAAAGGTTATACAGATACCGACTGGGCAGGAAATATCTCCGATAGAAAATCCACCTCAGGCAATTTTACGTTTGTTGGAGGGAACCTAATTACATGGAAAAGTAAGAAGCAAAATGTGGTAACATTATCAAGTGCTGAAGTTGAGTTTTGTGAGATGGCTAAGAGCCTTTGTGAACTTTTCTGGCTTCAAAGATTATCAACTGATATTGGCTTTGCTCTTGGCTGCTAAATGGACCTATTATGTGATAACAAGTCTGCAATTGACATTTCTCATAATCCAGTCCAGCATAATCATATCAAACATATGGAAGTAGACTGGCAATTCATCAAGTAAAATCTTGAGGCTAAGATAATTCGATTCCTGTTTGTTAAATCCGAAGACTAGTTGGCTGACATATTTACAAAAGTTGTATGTAGCAAAAACTTCTTCAACTCACTTGGTAAGTTGGACATCCGAGATATATATGCACCAACTTGAGAGAGAGTGTTGGCATGAGTTGTATGTCAACCATTTCAGCTCAAAGTTCACTGTTCACTTTCATGCTCAATCCCTTATTCCCTTGCCATGCACCGTAAAACCCATTAAATGCTAGATACCCATTAAATGCTAGATTGTTTTGTTTGTCTTGGATTGTATATATATGTAGTATGTTATTGTAATGAATTATATTTGAAATTGAATTATTCTATCTTATTTATTTCAACATCATCAACCAATTAGTCTCCATGGAACCTCAATCTCCCCACCTCATCGACCTTGCTTAGCTCCAAACTCGATCATCAACTGAATGTCGTCTCCACCGGTCTCCGGTTGGCTTTCGCCGATCAACAACAATAGTAGAGGATGTACGTAACAGAGGGTGAAACTACCCTTTGTTACGAAGGGTGGCAATGACATCTGTGGTGGCGGCAGAAGAAGGTGGTGAAGAGAGAGAGGTTTGGGTGAAGAGGGGGAGAGAAAAAAAGAGAAAGGATCGTGAAGATAGAGGAAGAAAAAAAGTAAAAGAAAAAGAAAAAAAAATTGATTAAAAAAATAAAAAAATAAAATTACAATTTTACCTCACTAAGTTTGTTAGTTTGGATGAAAATTTTAACAGAAATATCTTTTAAAATCACTTTTATATATCGAAGATTTAAAATAAAATAAAAAAATTTAAGAGAATTACGTTAGAAATGTATCAATAGTTAGAAAATTTAAAATATATTTTGTCCAAAATACTAATAAATATTTTCCAATTAGGGAATGGACATATTTACGCATAATTAACCAAAATATAGCCATACTACCTAACAAAACCGCCTTCACCACCGTGATCTTTGACAGGGTAGTAGACGTTACCAACACCCACCCGGCCCGCCTCTTTTCTCGCGCGATACTGGATTTTTATAAATTACTCCCCTCGTCTCCTCTCTCTCTAATAAGGCCACACACCTCTCTCTCCAAACACCTCCTGAGAGAGAAAATAGTGTTCGCGGACTGAGAGAAGAGAGCCACAACCACCACACACCCACACCGACAAATGGCTCTCTCCTCCAAATCCCTCCTCCAACGCCAGCCTCTCTTCCCCTCCACCCATCCCATCCCCCCCCACCGCCTACCCTCTTTCTCTCTCCTCCCACCCAGATCCCACCACCCCATTTCCGTCGTTCACGCCTCGGAACCCGCCAAAACCCCTGTCGCGGCAACCAAAACATCCCCGCCGCCGCCGCTGTCCGAGCCTGCGCCGGGAAAGTGGAGCGCCGAAAGCTGGAAAACCAAGAAGGCCCTGCAGCTACCCGAGTACCCAGATGAAGCCGAGCTCGAATCGGTGCTCAAGACGATTGACGCTTTCCCTCCGATCGTTTTCGCCGGCGAGGCGAGGAATCTGGAGGAGCGACTCGCGGAGGCCGCATTGGGGAAGGCCTTCCTATTGCAAGGAGGGGATTGCGCTGAGAGTTTCAAGGAGTTCAGTGCTAATAACATTCGAGACACATTCAGGATTCTTCTCCAGATGAGCGTCGTTCTCATGTTTGGGGGCCAAATGCCTATAATCAAGGTAAAAATCTAAAAAATACTACTACGATTAGTACCCTCAAGCTTAATCCTCCAATAATGTTGTTTTTCTCTATTCCATAACCACTGATTGGATGAATTAAATGTGAATGCGAAGTAATTTTTTGTTATAGGGTTCCTATTCGCATTAACTGTTTATTCAATTTTTTTTTTGCTCAATCACTTCAATTTGGCAATTCAGAAATCGTTTGTTTTGTTCAATTATCTGGGTTTTTTTTTTCTTCCAAATTTCACACTTTCTCCCCAATTTGTTGCCATTAAATGAGAATGGGTTAAAAATTGAGGGTTTTTTTTTTTTTTTTTTTTATATATATATATATATATATATAATTCTATTGTTATGGTGGCATTTGGTATATTAAGGTGGGAAGAATGGCGGGTCAGTTTGCAAAGCCGAGGTCGGACCCATTCGAGGAGAAGGATGGGGTGAAGCTGCCGAGTTACAAAGGAGACAACATAAATGGTGATACTTTCGATGAGAAGTCGAGAATCCCAGACCCTCAGAGGTTGATTAGGGCTTATTGTCAAGCTGCAGCAACTCTAAATCTTCTTCGAGCATTTGCAACCGGTGGTTATGCCGCAATGCAGAGAGTCACCCAATGGAATCTCGATTTCGTACAGCACAGCGAACAAGGAGATAGGTAATTCAAAAACCTGTATTTTGATTGATTCTCACAAACAGCACATCCAAACAGATATATGCATTTCATGCTGATTCTCATAATACCCTTTTTAAACTGATTCTCACAGACACGACTTACGGCCAAAAGCTATAGTTTGGTCAAGCCTTATTTCTTTTTGGCTTCTGAGCAATAAAACCTGGTCGGGTTTTGTCGTTGTTTGACTATAAGGGATGGTTTTTCGATAGGTACCAAGAACTGGCTCGTAGGGTTGATGAAGCTCTCGGATTCATGGCCGCTGCTGGGCTAACTGTCGACCACCCCATCATGGGAACAACTGAATTCTGGACCTCTCATGAGTGCTTGCTTCTGCCTTATGAGCAAGCACTCACTAGGGAGGATTCGACTTCTGGCCTTTACTATGATTGCTCTGCTCACATGCTTTGGGTTGGGGAACGCACTCGACAACTAGATGGGGCCCATGTTGAGTTTCTAAGAGGGATCGCTAATCCTCTCGGCATCAAGGTATGTGAAACACATAAATGTTGATTTGACGGTAGACCTAATTTCACTTCCTTCTTATTTCTGGTCTTTGCCAATTTACCTTGAATTAGACTTGGGTAGTTTTTGATTTCACGGAATTGGGGCCTTGGAATTGGAATTAGAAATGAACGATTGCGATTTTTTCCTACTTTTTTTTATATGTGTATATAAGCTCCAGTCTTGCACTTCCGAATGCTGGATATCAGATTTAAGAAGAATTTGAGCAAAAAATCGATATACTTTTTGTTCATAATGCATTTTAGGGTCTCCTCAATGTCCATGAAACGGGTACTAATTTTGTCAATTTATTAATATTTTTAAAAAATTTACGTGAATTTCTCAACACGTTGTCAAGTGATAGATTCGGCTGGATGTTCATCTTCCGCTGGCCAAAACAAGGAGCTAAAAATGGATTTTTGGTTTTTTGTAGGTGAGCAATAAGATGGACCCGAAAGAGTTGGTTAATCTCATTGAAATCCTGAATCCCATTAACAAGCCAGGAAGGATAACCGTGATTGTGAGAATGGGAGCGGAGAACATGAGAGTGAAGCTTCCCCATCTGATAAGGGCAGTACGCGGAGCCGGACAAATTGTGACTTGGGTCTGTGATCCAATGCATGGCAACACCATTAAGGCACCATGTGGACTCAAAACTCGTGCATTCGATTCAATCCTGGTATAATTTCTCATCCTTCTTTTACCATTCCATTAACACTGTTAAGAGGTTCCAACTCAAACCCATATGGTCTCCCCAAGTAGAGTAGTTTGTTTAATTTATATAGTGGTTTGGATATTTTCAAATGATCGATGTGAGACAAGAATCTAACACTCGTCCTTAAATGCAACTCTCAATTTGTACAGATAATTTGACTATGAGAAAATAATGAGATACGTGTAACCCTTACTTTGCATGGAAGATTTGACTATGAATGAAGAGAGACAAATTCTCATAATCTTGACTCTGATACCAATGTAGTGTAGGGTGGTCTTAGGTCACTCTCAACCTCAAAACCTATCTCGTGGGGTGAGATTTTTCTTCACACTTATAACCTAACAACCTGTCCCTTCCGCATCCCATGTGGGATGAACCCAATAATCTCCCCCTCACACATCGGACCTTTGGTTAGCTAACATTTGATCAGTCTCTCTCTTTGTGGCTATTGGACTAGAGTCGTTGTAACCTGAGCTCTGATACTAGTGTAGTGTGGTCTTGGGCCTCTAACAATCGCAAAAGTTAGCTCATGAGGTGATGTTTTCCGTCACATTTGTAATCTGACCACTAGCCCTTCCACATCCAATGTGAAATAAACCCAACATGTAGGAGGTTACAACTCAAAAACATATGGTTCTAAATGGAGTAATTCCTTTAATTTAAAGTGGTTTGGGCACTTTCAAATAATCGATGTGGGACAGAAATCTACCAACCGCATCGGTTGTTTGTTTCTTGCTCTTCACCAATAATCATAGTCTTCCTTAATTGAAATGGTCAAATATAACTATTCTGTGAAAATTGAGTGTGACCGGAGAAATTATGTCTAAAATTTTGCGAAAAAACTTGATATTTCCTCTTGAAAGAAAGTGATTTGTCTAGTGAGTGATTGAGCATTCAGAATATGGGTCCGACTGAGTGGAATTTTTTCTCAACGTTATTCATGCTTCAACCATAGCCGGTAGGTGAGTAATTGAATAGAAATAGCTCAATCATTTAACATAGATGGTCCACCATTTCAATGATTTGGGCTCACAAGCTCGTGGTTGATTTGATGGGGCATGTGTTGCAGACATACTGCCTCATATAATTATTGGAGGGTGAATATCTACTTTAAAAAACGCATTGCAAGGGTAGGGGTTGGTTTTCATTTTGAAATCAGAATTTATTAACAAAAAAATGTTCTAGGATGGCTTTGAATACCAATTTTATGGATACATACCAAACGCATTTTTGATGCATTGTGATACATCATCTCCATATGATTTTCTCATCAATAAATAGAAGTCATAAAATATCGGATTACTTTTGCAGGCAGAGGTAAGGGCGTTCTTTGACGTGCACGAGCAAGAAGGGAGCCACCCGGGAGGAGTTCATCTTGAGATGACGGGGCAAAACGTGACAGAGTGCATCGGTGGGTCCCGAACTGTGACCTATGACGACCTCAGTTCGCGTTATCACACACACTGCGACCCCAGGCTGAATGCTTCTCAATCTCTTGAGCTGGCCTTCATTATTGCCGAACGCTTGAGGAAGAGAAGGATGGGAAATCAACGCCAGTTCTCTTTCAGCCTCTAGCTGCTTCACAAACCGTTTATATGTCTCTCTCTCTCTCTTTAATGTCATACAAATAAATCCCCCCCTCCCCCCCCCCCCCCCAAAAAAAAAACAAAAAAACAAACAAACAAACACACAGGTCATCTTGGAAAACCGAACTCCCATAGAATTTTGGCCAATGGAGAAAAAGAAATGATCGAATTTCTTATGAACGTTTTTTTCATGAGAGCAGGGCTACTGTGGGTGGTTATTTCGTAGAGATCAAAAAGTTATTGATCAACTTATGTAATGGCTCAGTATGTGTTATGATGGCTTGAAATGAAGATCTTGTATGGGATTATTTGATGTTGTCCATGTGTTGGAAATTCTCTTCTTTGTGCTGCTTTGTCTCTGTTTTGTGTGTGTTTGTTGATGTGAAAAAGAAATATTGTGCATCCATTTGTGGTCTCTGAACTAGACTTACCCAATATTTTGGCTGAGGAAGGAAGTCGTCGAAGAGACCCGAAAATTGAAATTATATAGAAAACGTAGGTTTCTTATAAAAGTAGCATAGAGAACTATATTACTTGGATATTTGTTTAGAGAACTATAAAGGATCTTTTTTGACCTTGACTACGAACTTGATGGGATCCGGCGTCTTTTGGATCCCCCCAACCTGAGCTATAAACCTTATTTCTTGAGCCTGGCTATCTACTTCCTCTCCGCTCTGTTGTCTTAGTTCTCCCCCCACCCCCCTTCTCTCTCTTATTTTTATTTTAGCTCATCTCTACATAGATCTAGTGCATTTAAGATTAAATTCAAGATTTAATTCATGGAGTGCGCCTCATAGGAGTCGAACCCTCATTGACATGGAAATGGGTACCTTCCATTGTCAACCGAACTAACACCTCTTGGATACTCATAATTAAACATCTAATCCTCACTTTTATTCAAAGTTCAATTCTTCTCAATCTTTATTTTCAGTCTTTGAGTTTTTGGTTTGTCATAGAATTGTTCAAGATAAACACATCATAAAAATAGCCTAAATAGGGTGAATAGGCAATTAAAATTTACACCTTCTAGTACCAAATAAAACCGACTAAATTAATTTATGATTTTAATATGTTTTAAAGATTTTCAATTAAATACACAAGATTAAAATAAGGTCACACACAAAGATATTCAATTGTGATGCAAAGATTTTCAAAAGAACATAAAAACCAAGGCACCATTGCACGACACGATCAATCCACTAATATTGCTAAATAATAGTACAAAACAGTAGGTATCAACTTCTAAACTTACACTACATTGTTTCCCTCAAAAATCTCATACGCACATCTTCCTTTGGTTGGTTGCTATTCGCTTCCACAAACCTTCCAAAAATCCTTACTCCGGTTACGTTGGCAACATCTTCCAATATTCTCTCTTGGAATTATATTAGGTGATCGGTTTTATTGCTCTTGTAGGACATTGATCTCTTCCCCGCAGAAGGACGAAGACTAAACACAATCTTCGAATATGATCATCCGATAGGGTAGGATTGTCTTCTTCTTCATCCATGAAAAACTTAATAAGCCGTTAAAAATATTATTTTTTGAATTCAAAAAAATAAAATATATGGGTTTTCATCTATGTAATAGGCAAGACGTACAAACAACTTACCAAATCTAAGTCACGTTTTCATGTAAAAGATGGATCAGGGATAGGGGAATAGCACATGAAGGAGACGACTTCAAAAAATTTCCATGCACACATGTATAATAATATAAAACACAAATCAACAAGGATATCATATGTGCATTTGTGCGACAATCTAACGAGATATTCATACAGATTGATATAACCTTTTAAAGCACATAATCATCTCAATAAAAACACAGAGTAGCCCTAATCAAGAAGTCAAACCTGATCGGCGCAAGGTTAACTTACATTCTCTGTGTCCCATATAGTCTCTCGTTATTTTTCTTTGGTCTAAGAATTTTAAATATATCTTTTTAACTACTTTTTTTTATTCATTTAAGGGCTTTCTCATTTTTCGCTTTCAAATATATTTTTCTAACTCTATCTTCTCCCCTTTAGGAACAAAACGGTGCATACTCTAACATGGGCAGTTAGCCTTTTTTCTTGAAACTTCAATGGAGGCTCACACTCGATCTCAATTCTCAAGTGGGAAACCTTTTTCTTGCCTTTGATAGACGGGGTGTTGAAGATCTTATGAATCAATACAGTGGTCAATCATGACTTTAAGCATCCACGGATTTCAGAAAGAGTTTGTGCAATTTAAGCATACACAAATTTGTATCTTTCTTGTGCTGACATAAGTGCTAGTAAGAACATAATATTAATGCTTAATTCATGCATAATCTTTGAAGGAAATTAGATGTAACTGAGGAATACAAAATTTTTAATAATTATTTTTATACAATTAATTTTCTAAGCCTGAATTAGTTTTGATAATATGAAATAGAAAACAAAACTTAAAGAATAAATTGTATTTAAACTTATTTCTCTTCTGCTACTTCAGCCTCATAGCAATAGTTCCCGAGGCATGATTTCAGTATGATCTTCCAAGAGCAACATGAACAAATCTCGTATGAGTGTAGAATTTGGAATAAAGGCACAACTGTTATATCTTTAATAGTGTCCATACGAAAAACTCCATTTAAATCACGTCCACTGATTATCTAAGAATCATATTCTAAACCAGTAGATCAAGGGTAGTTCCATTTGATTATATTAGGTTGTAAGAGCAAAATCGATAGCACAAGAGAAAGTGATAGAGGAGGCTGAATTTTTGGCATTGGCGGACACATTTGATGTGGCTCCTATTTTATAATCTAATCTAGGGTATATCCTACTCCCTATTTTTCTTTATTTCACATTGCCCCTGAACTTTTAAACAATTCAGGATTACTATTCACTCATTTTCAAGGACTATTCAACTTCATTCTCCAAGGTATGTGACCCATTATGTTTGTATCTAAAGTTGTATGGTAGAGATAATTAACTAATTATTTTACTAATTAATCGATGAATTAAAATTGGAACGATTTCTATTTTGCCCTTTGTAAAGAACAATTATTTAGAGCATCTCCACTAACTATGAGTCACGTTTACCTGCATATCGTAGTTATATCCAATTGATAAGAGTTTAATCAGAGAACTCACTGAGTTGAAAATATCGATCAATTCAATATCTCTATCTCTATTTCCCGAAAGAACCAACAGGCCGGGATAAAGTCAAAATCCCTAGTTTGATCATACGTTCTTGATCCTTGATTTACTTTATGATAGCAATTATATTATCATTCTAATCATCATAATGCTTTGGGAAAAGATTTCAAGTAAATCAGGTCCAATTACATAAGATAATTCTTTTTTTTTACTAAAAGGAGATAGATTATTCTTGTATACTTGAATAATCATACGGATGTCTCACAACATCCAATGAATATCTTTGAGTTTCGTGGCTAGAAAACAATACTTAGTATTATCAAAGTAGAGGAAAATATACACACAACAAAAAATACCTCAAGCCAAAAGATCACATGTACTACTACAACTCAGACCTATTTTGATCTTAAGTAATATTGTCCACATAGAATATCAAATATGATCACGTTCAGACACTCATTAACACTTAACAAGACTCTTGTGGTTGTTCTAGGATCTCATACTCATGGATTTGAAATTCACCATTCTTAATAGAGAAAACAGCTAACAAACTAATATATTCGTATTGTGTCTTACCAATTAATAATCCTACGATAAGGAATATTTAGGATAGCAATTACCAAATGTCTAAGATCTAACGCAGTCTTAATATCATTAAAAAGCTATGGATATTTTTACACTTTGCACCCCTGAAGTTTCAAAAAAATCCCACTTTAGCCCTTCTCCTTTCAATTTGAAAATATTAAATATTGAAGTATCCAAATCGTATCAAAATAGTCATTTATCATTTTTATGACAAAATTCGCCCATATGGGTGATTTTGTGTTTGACAAGTGGATGATTTTTGTCATAAAGAATGATGGAGTTAATGATTTTGACTGACTTGACACGATTTAGATACTACATGTTGTAATGTGTTTAAATTGAAAATATAGGGGCAAAGTGGAATTTCTCAAAAATGTCAGTGGTTCAAAGTAAATAAATCTTGAAGGTAAGGCTTTTAAATTGAATATCCATACATTTTGAAAGTTATATAATAAGTACATGGTGATGTGTAAAATACCAGACTGGTATTTGAAATACAAAGTGTTGGCCCACAAATCTACCCAAAATGGGGGTAAATTGAATAGTTATAAAAATTTAAACAAATAAATTAACAATCAATCAAATAACCAATTTTTCTAACCGGTTGTTTATCTTGAGTTACAGCATAAACGGATTTAATTCAATGCATAACCAAACAAGTACGGTAGAAAAATTGAACATAACGATTTATCCGTGTTCCGAAAACTACCCTTGCACTTGTCTAGTCCCCTAAGCTCTTGTAGAGATTTTGCAATCCATTAACCATGATCTCTTTCCCTGATCCTAAGATTTTGATGAACAATTAAATATTGATGTTTTTTGTAGAACTAACGGTTTGATTAAGTGTTTCAGTTTATTAGTTCCAATGAAGATATTATCATGAAGTAATTGTGAAGGATGCAGAGACGGATACTAAAAGATTGAAGATTCTGAAGAATCTAGATGAAAACAACTCTAATCTATTTTTACTCTTATTGTATCCTGATTAGGATGACACACGACACGAAAATGATTTTATGTTTATGTGTGGTTTGATAGGATCCTAATTAGTGAAATCATTTGCTCCTATGTGTAATTGAAAAAGAAATAAAGATAATTGATTAAAATTGATTTTAAGATTTTAGTGGAGCTAACCGAGAAAAGAAATCGATTAAAGGAGTGAAAATGTCAAAGAAAATAATTAAGGAGAAGAGTTCCAACATGGGCAGTTGACAGGTAAGTCGACTTGTGCTTAAAAGAAGAAGTCTCTGAATCTTTCGGTCGACAGGTAGGTCGACCTATGCTTAAAAAATGAACTCCCTATATCTCTAGGTCGACAGATAGGTCTACCGATGGGCGATGGATTTTTGGCTTGGCTAGTATCCTGAATCGAGCGGTCGACTTATGGGTGTTGGTCAGTCGACTGATGAGTTTGTTTCAGGTTTAGAGGATTTCGAGGATTCTGATCAAACAGTAATCATTACTAGCCGTTTATGGTTGAGATATGAGATAAATTTTAGGTATATGATAGTATTAAAGATATATCATTAATATTTTTCCATCCCTATAGATATAGTTCACATATTTTGGTTATTTTTCAAATTGGTTCATATAGTTCTTTCTATCCTATCGATTGGAGTTTGAGAAATATTTGAGGGACTAATTTGAATGTTTTGAAAACTATAATTAAGTCAAATATACCTAAAATGAAAGATAATGATATATGGAGTCTATAGGTGCTTTTTAGATACTTATCATTTAAAAACTAGCCGTCGGAGGGCTTGTTTCAATTCCCTATATATAAACCTGCGGATTTCACATAAACAAATATATCATATCAATAACTATTAAGCTCATAAGCTTTTATAAGAGTAATCATTCTAATATTATTTTGAGAGATCAAACTATGAGATAAATTATTGAGGAGTTCTTAAGTTAATGCGTTGATTGTGTAAGCGTCACCGAGTTGAGCTGTCTAGTGTTTCAATCTATAATTCTTTGGTGTTATTTGGGTGAGATCTTTCCAAACTATTAATTTTTACTGCATATTTATCTTTCTATATTTGCTTAATTGACAAGATCTTGATGAAATCGGTTTTGAACTTTAAAAGCATAAAAAAAAGTTTAAACGATTTGTGTGATCATCTGATTACTTGCTCAAATTTTGTGCTACCTGTATTATTTTTATAATCAAATTTTTGTTTCCTTACTTAATTCTATCACTAGTAATTATAGGAATGTACGCGCGATGATTCACAACCATCCTCATCGCGGTAATTGGACTACTCGCAAGTGTACGATGTCTAATTTTAATATAATGGATCTTATAAGATTGGATATCGTTCCACTGGAACTGGTAGGTAATTCGGTTGAGTATTGCAATTTCCATAGTTTCATATTATCTCGACTAATCAAATTTTGTTTGTTTTCTATTTAATATACTAAGATAAACGACAAGTATGAAGTTAGTTTTAATTACACTAATTACTTAGGTATTGATTTCTTTCATATAATGCATAATCGAAGTCATTAAGTTAGCTATAATGGTTTTCTATCTAGTCCGACAATCTCTGTATCGATAACTCCTCCGCTACCTCTCCCGAGTGTAAGACGAGGGATTACACGACTTCGTGTTAACGAGGAAGTCCTCTTCAACGCCTTAACGACCCTAGGTCGCGTGAGTCTTTAGCCAACGTCATTGATTGCATACGTTCTAACGCCCTCCCGGGTCGTTAGAACGTCACATTGTATTTACCCTAGTCCGAATCCAGGGTTACCTCTCCCGAGTGTCGAACTCCATATTCTTGGTTTATCAATACAAGCATAATATCAAGAATAATGGTAAACACAATCGGATTTAGACAAACAACACATTAAAGTAACACTAATTCATTCAACTTAACAATTACATGATTTCAACTACACCTAAGTAACATTTTACTAATACTATAAGATCTTAGCCATATACCATACAAAATAAAAGGGATTCAATATTCTTAGATATAAGAAAGTGATTACAAAGATAAAAACAAGAGAGAAATAATCAAATCTAGTAGTGAAACGGTTAACTGTCGCTAATGATCAATCCACAAGTGATTCTTCTTTATCCGAATGATGAACCTCCTTCTTGATCTTCAAAATATAGCTTAAGAGCTTTCTACTAGGGTTAGGGTGTAAGACCCGGATCGTTGCATACGCATAATCATTAGTTGCATTTTTGAACATCTAGAAAATAATGGGGTAAAATGTGTCATTCCTAATTTGATTTAAAACTTTAGGGATTAATTAGCAATTTCCAAAATCTTAATTTCAGGTTTGGGTTAATTAATAACTTAACAAGAATTGAGGGGGAGATTTATGTAATTAAAACTAAAATAATAATATACATAAATATATGGGTAGATGATCTCATCCCACTATTGTGCCTATATATATATATATACCATAGCTTCGAGAGAATTCAGGAGAAAGGAAGAAAAATGGGAACACGAGGAAATGGGTCGGCGTGGGTGGGATCGTCACCATTGTTGTCGCCGGAGTAGTGTGTTCTTCCGGTAAGATGTGGGTAGGAGCGTCGTGTATGGGTGCGATCGATGAAGGAGTATGCGGTTCGTCTGCTCTGTTCGACGGTGTATATATCGGTGGTGTCGTTGGCCGGCCAGCAAAGGGGGTGCTTCAATTGGCCGTTCAACATGCATTTCGGTGTGTGTACGGTATGTGTGTGTTGTTCAGTGATTGTCGCCATCCGTTCGTCGTAGGGGGGAAAACAGAAAAAAAAAACGAAAGAAGAGAAAAAGCAGGCCATCGTCGGTGGTGCTGCCCGGTTGTTCCGGCGATGTCGGTCAGCGTGAGGATGTGTCCGGTTGGCCATTCAATCGTCGCTGGTACATGTAAAAATGTGTGTTCTTCAGTGTCGTTGGTGAGTGTGTGTGTGTTGATCGGCAGGTGGGCGTTGGCAATTTCGGGTGGGTATGCATGTGGGTCGTTATATGTGTATGTTGTCTAATATCTCCGGTGATGTGGGTTACTGGTCCGGCGGTTCTTTCGGTCGGTGGTGGGTATCCGTCCAGTGCCGGAGTGGAGTGTAGAGTTAGAGAGAGAGAGAGAGCAGCGCGTGTGTGTGTGTTACGGTGTGTGTCATGTGGGCAGATGGTAGGTATGCATGGGGGTAGACGTGGAAGTGTGTGTGTGTGTTCGATTGTTCGGCAGTGCGTGTTTTCGGTTGGTAGTACGGCGGGGCTTGATCGGCGGCAAAACCCAAACCGGAACAGAAAGCAGAAACGCAAAACAGCAGAAGAAAAAGGAAGAAGAAAAAGAAAGAAAGAAAGAAAAAAAAGGGAAAAAAAATAAGAAGGAGAAATTACATAAATAACCCCAATAAAATCTAAAATCCATCTCGCGGCCGACGAATGTTTCGGAACAGGTAAAAATCTAAATCGACTACTATTTTCATTAAATGGAATTATTAGCAAATGGGATTATAATTTTGCAATCGTTAATTCTAATAAATGTTGTCACCATCCATATTAACAAATGCGTAAAGTAATTATCAACGAAGCGAAATTAACCGAATAATAATTTTACATAATAAAATGAGGGAAATGGGAAATTTCGAAATGTAGGGCTTGCATTTGGACGAGTAGGTTATTTTTTTCTCTATAATATTAATTTAAGCCTTGTTACAAATAGGTTCACATTTATCGGATGATCAGTAGCGGATAGTCGGAGGAGTTTTTGAGAGCAAATTATCAGGTGAGTGTACTGTCTTCTTGCCAAAATATTCTTATATATATATATATATATATATATGATGGAAAATTATTGTAGTTAAATTAAATGATTTCAAAATGATATGGATCAAGCAGGTTTTTTTGGGGTGAGTTGGTAAAATGAATTTTCGGGGAATTGTGTTGGTTTCTAGAAAGAAGGATTAAAGATAATTTTCGTTGAATATAAGTGATTTTGAAAAGAGAATGGAAAATATATATGGTTTTCTAAAAATGCTTGGTTTCCTAAAAACAAAGGTGGAAAAATAGTTTTACTGAAATCGGTGGTACAAAGGTGAAAAATTGGTTCTTTTATTAAAGTGGGGGTACTTTTAAAAAGGAGAGGGAAAAACGCGATTTTGGAAATTCTCCCCATAAGGAGTATGGTTTTTTGACTATGTGGTATGAAAATGTATTTCTTCCCGTAAGGGATGTAGATGTTTTTCCCCGTAAGGAGTGTGGATTATGTTTCTCCCCGTAAGGGGTGTGGATTATATTTCTCCCCAAAAGGGATGTGGATATTTCGTAGGAAGGCATTCCTACGAATGTTACAGTACCATTGCAACTCCCGATCGTGAAGTTAAAACGATCACTATGGCTAGCCAGTGTGTGTTGTGGTGGAGTAGGTGTTTGAGATGTGATGTTTTATTTGTATTGGGTGATTTATTATTTATTATAGTAATTGGTGTTATTTTACTAGATGTGTTGGAATGGAACATATATTTATTGCTTTATGTTCACTGCTTATATTATGGTGAATTTTACTAGTTACGTGTTGTTTCTATACTCACGCTTGTATTTTAGAATATGACATAATATTCGTTGATCCTAAGATTTTGATAGATAATTAAGTGTTAATATTTTTTGTAGAACTAACGAGTTTATTGAGTGTTTCAGTGTAAAAATTAATGATATTATCATGAAGAAATTATTGAAGATGCTAAGAGACTGTCAAAGAGTTGGACATTAAGAGACTGAAGATTTTGAAGAATTTAAGTGAAAACAACTCAGGTCAATATTTACTCCTAATGTATCTGATTAGGATCACACACAATACAAAAATGAATTTATATTTATGTGTGTTTTTATTAGAATCCTAATTAGTTAACATATTTTCTCCAATGTGAAATTAAATAAGAAATATTGACCTAAGAAAGATTAGTGTTTAAAATTAATTAAAAGTGTCAATTAAGTTAACCGAGAAATAAAATCGGTTAAAGGGGCAAAAACGTCGAATATTGGAGTTAAAAATTAATTAAGGAGGAAGTGTTACAGTAAAGATCAGTCGATTGACTTGGGAGGATCGGTCAACTGACAGGAAGTAGCTGGGAAATGGAGAAGTCTCTAGATTGATTGGTGAACTGACCGAGGGGAGATCAGTTGACCTACGACCAATACCTGAATTCTCTGAATCAATCGGTCGACAGATCATCG
Source organism: Eucommia ulmoides (assembly GCA_016647705.1). Taxonomy (NCBI): domain Eukaryota; kingdom Viridiplantae; phylum Streptophyta; class Magnoliopsida; order Garryales; family Eucommiaceae; genus Eucommia; species Eucommia ulmoides. The sequence continues at coordinate 15,163,032 of CM028325.1, forward strand.
ATGATCGGTCGACGACTATGGTAAAAAAATGGCCTAGGGAGCATCCTGAATCGATCAGTCAACCGACTCAAGGAGTATCGGTCGACCAACTGGTGAATAATTTTGGCTTGGATTACAACCTGAATCTATTAGTCGACTGGTAAGTTTTGATCGGTCAACTGACGGTGTTGTTTCAAGATTAGAGGATTTCATGGATTTGATCAAAAAAGTAGCCGTTACTAGCTATTTTTGGGTTAAAATCTGAGAACTATTCTAGGGATTTGATAATATTATAGATATATGGTTGTTATTTTGATATCTCTAAAGATATGGTGCATATATTTTAAGTGTTTCTCAAATTGGTACATTTAATACTTTCTATCCTATCGATTTGAGATTGAGAAATATTTAAGGGACTTAATTGAATGTTTTAAAAGCTATAATTAAGTGAATTGAGCTAGGATTGAGTCATATCAGTATATAGGGTCTATATGAGCAATTAAATATCATGACATATGGAAACTAGCTGTTGGAGGGCCTGTTTCAAATCATTATTTATAGACTTGCGTTTTTCACTTGTGAGTAATCCCAATCAATCAAGAACTAAGCGATTGTGAGCTTTATGAGAGTTATCATTCTATCAAGAACCTTTAGTTCGTAATTTTTTTGAGAGTTATCATTATGAGATTATATTGAGCGATTATCGTGAGATTTTTCTTAAGAAAAAATTCTTGAGAATAAGTGTTGTGAATTTTGGCATCATCGATCTAAACTTTGTCACGATTCAATTTTCATTCTTTTGGTGATATCCTAGTGCGATTGTTCCAAGCTTTAATTTTTTGTTGTGATTAAATATTATTTTGCTTGCTTGGATTTTTAGATATTGTGAAATCGTTTTTGAACTTTAAAGTTTATAAAATTATTTTAAAACAATTTTGGTGATAATCTGATTACGTGCTCAATTGTGTGCTACCCATTTATTTTATAATCAGATTTTAAATTTCTCATGTAAAATTATATCACTAGTATTTATCGGGACATTAATCGAGTTTAAATTAATTTGAGGTGGTAGAAGTTCCGAGTGGAAAAAACTTATCAATTTTTATAATTGGTAAGTTGTGTGCAGATTAGATATTGTTGGAAATATCTAATCAGGGGTAATTGGGTTTCAATCTCTTCCGGTAAAGAGATTGAGGATTGATATTTTCCTAAAGTATAAAAAGATCAGGTTACTCTTTTCCCGTGAAAAAAGAGAGGCATAATTCTTCCTGATTAGAATTGAATTTGTGTGAATTGTAACGGTTTCATCCTTACAGGTGAAAATGATACTTGGAATGATTTTTGTGAGGTTTGATTCTTAGCCTAAGGTATAAAAGAATTACGTTTGATCGTTAGCCTGTGAAAGGATTAGGTTAGTCTTGAGCCTGAAAAAACGATAAGATTATTCCTATGTCTGGGAAAAGAGTTAGGTGGTGATTTCTCCTGAATAGAATTAGGTTAGTCATGAACCTGGTAAAAAAATAATGTTATTCCTGAGCCTAAGAAAAAGAAATTGTAGAGGTTTATTCTAGTTTGTGAAAAGAATAATTGTGTAACATCGTCAAATCAATACCATCACTTTGCTGAAGCAGATAATTATCATTCTGCCGAAGTAGATAAATACAATAGTATCGTTAAATCAATAACGTCATCATAAAATCACAAATCAATAATATCGTCTAATCAACATCGTCAAATCTCAAATATCATCCTCTATTTCCAATTACCGATTTTAATCCAAAATCATATTTTTCACTTTCTTTTAAAAAAAAAACGTCTGATTTCACCAAAACTATTTTTTCACTCTTTATTGTTAGAAAACCAGATATTTTTCACTCTCTTTTAAAACCACCAAATCCAACGAAAATCATTTTCAACTTTATTTTAAAATCAATATAATTCGACAAAAATCCATTTCACCAACTCACCCAAAAACCTGCTTGATCCACATAATTTTAAAACCATCTAGTTTAAGTAAAACCATTTTACACGCTATATATATATACAGTTTGGCAAGAAGACAGTACACTCACCTGGTGATCTGCTCCCAAAAGCCTTTATCAACTATACTCTACCGTTCCTCAGGTGCCTGCGAATCTATTAGTGACATGACCTAAATTAATATTTTAGGTAAAAATGACGTAATCATACAAATGCAGGCCCTATGTTTCGTTAGTTCCCCGTCTTCACATTTTATTATGTAAAATTATTATTCAGTTAATTTTTCATTTTCAATAAAAATTACTGCATAAAATTTGTAATACGAACAATCCCTAATTTATTATTCCGGTTAAATATTTTTATGCTAGAATTTAATTTAACATAACTAAAATAAACTTAACAAAAAACATTACCCATTCCAAATCATTCACGGGTCGCGAGATGAATTTTGAATTTGTTGGGGTTATTTGTGTAGTTTCTTTTTTTTCTTCTTCTTTTTCCCCTTCTTCTTTCTTTTCCTTTTTCCAGTTCTGTTTCCTGTTTTTCTGCTCCACTTTAATTCCAGTCGGCCCTTCATCTCTCTTTTTACTGGCGACCTCATACCCATACACCCCGTCGGCACCTAATCAGCCGAATACACACGCACACGCTCACAACTGCAACTACTCTTATAGGCAACGCCGACCGATCGACGACCCTTATCGACGTACACTGCCGACGACGGCTTGCACATGTAATCACCGAACAAACGGCGATGATTGCACACGCATACACCCTCGATCGAACACACCCACGAACCTCACACATAGATAGGTCCAATCACATGCACATAACAAAACACACACACACACACACACACACACACACACACACACACACACACACTGGACTGAAACAGAACAGAGCACGCATGACAATCCCACACACATGCACACGATGAACAAGACACGGCAACCCACCGGCGACACACCCCTCGACGATCACCGATCACCTCCTTCGTCTACACACACATATAATTACCACTGACAGGACACACACAAACCTCCTTACCATCTCCGATCACACCCCCATTACTGGCGATCGACACCCCATGCATCACCAAACCAAACGACCACTGCCAACGATGACATACACACTCAGCGGCACACCGTAGCCGCACCTAACTCGCACCACCGCCACCGCCGTTGATCGACCGACTTCTCTCTCTTTCTCTCTCCGTCTTTGTTTTGGCTGGGCTCTCACCGACACAACACACACACACACACACACACACACACACATACACACACACTCTCACGACTGAACACCGCAACCCACATATGCCGGTGACGACGGAGCAGCACCGACCGAAGGGACACCCACCGCCAAAAGAGCACACCGCTAACCAAATGCCTCAAATTCTCTCTCTCTCTCTCTCTCTCTATATATATATATATATATATATATATATATATATATATATATTCTGTGTTTGATCTCAGATTTTCTTCCCCTCAAACACACTGCATGCATGTAATTAGTGGACCAAAATGCCCCATCGTCACGCCACATCGTCCACTTCCCAAATCCTCTGCTCATCGGTTGATCTCACAACAACAGTCCGCACGAAATATAGGTATATCTATATGTGTCTAGAAAACTCATTAGCTTAATTACTCTTCCCTCCCCCCTAATTTCTTAAAATCTTCTTTTGAGTTCAATTCACCATTTATAAGTTTCTAAAATTTGAAATTTCATCCCTTTAAGTTTTAATTAAAAAGTTAAATGCAAATTTTGGATTGAAGGATTTTCTGAATTTGCAAATTGACCCCTTAAACTTTTTAATTTGAATTTTTAATTGACCAAACTTCACCCCGAATTTTCTCAATTATTCTAAAATGTAACTAAAATGATGTACGTACTACGATTTAGATCTTACACTAATGAATACTTGAGAGTTTCAGGTTGTGGATCGACGAATGAAATGTGGGACAAGTTGCAGATTACCCACGAAAGAATAAGTCAAGTGAAATAGTCAAAAATCAACGCCCTAATCCGCCAATTTGAATTGTTCAGAATGAGAGAAACATAATCAATTCAAGAGATGTATACTCGATTCAACATCTGCAACCATTTGAGCCAACTTGAAAATCCATACTCCACGGAGGACAAAGTTCGAAAGATTTAAAGATTTTTAACTAAAGAATAGGAGCCAAAGGTGACCGCGATTGAGGAAGTTAAGGATCTTGCAAAATATGAAATTGATGACCTCATCGACAACCTAATGACGCATGAAATAAAAATTTGTGGATATGAGGATGACACCGGGAATAGTAAAAGGAAGTCATTGGCACTAAAAGTTTAGAAAAGTGAAGAAGATGATGATAGTGACGATGTGAGTCTTGACAGTGAGTAAGAAAAAGATGTAGCACTTCTCACGAAGAATTTTAGAAGGATGACACGACGTACATTCCAGGGAAAGAAGAATTTTAATATGAGCAATGTGGAGAAGAAGAAAGTAAAAAAGAGTATGTCAACAAAAGTCACATAAGATGACTCAGAGTCGAGTAACTCAGAAAAATCGAACAGTAATGACTCGTCCATGCTTGCGTTGATGGGCACTGGAGTTGAGGTACCTAAATGTTCAAGTTCTTGTCCTTTAGATTTTGATGATTTATTTGATATTTATCAAGAACTTACTCATGATTATAAAATCCAGTGTTCACAATTTAATACCCTTCAAAGTACAATTAACACATTAAATAAGCAAGTAATGGATTATGAATCTAAAAACGTTGAATTGAAATCCAAGATGTCGGATTTACATTCAATAGTTCCCAAATTCACCAGCGGCGAGAATAATTTGAAAATGCTTTTAGGAAGTTCACGCGGTATCTTTGATAAAGCTGGTATTAGGTTTCAAAAAAATCTTAAACAAAAACGCTTTCAAAAATTATTTTCTGAAACTAGGGATCTTGTTAGACGTTTTAAATGTAATGTTGTAGGGCATACTATTCGTAAGTGTTTTTCTAAAGTATCTAACTGCAGACAAGTTTGGGTTCCTAAAGGAACTAAAATTGTCTCAACTAATAAGATCGAACCCACTTAGATTAGGTATCACCTAGGAACTCTTTGAGATGTTTCTTGCAGTTTATCAAATAAACATCTATTTGCAATGACAAATTGTTCCTAGAAAGTGGTTGTTATCAACACGTGACAGGGAATAAAGTAAAATTTACGTCTTTGACACCTAAAGATGAAAGTCATGTGATTTTTGGAGACTATGTCATGAGTAAGAAATTAAGTTGAAATAAGTTGGTAACAATTTCTAAGACCTGGGTTGTTATACATATGCTTAAGTTATCTTAGAATTATTGCATGATATCCTGCTATTGTAGTTATTTAAATGATAAATGAATTATATATATTGCATTCATATGAGTTGAATTCTATGTATTGATCATAACCGTGATTGTAGCATGCATTAGGTTTATGTTTAACAAATTCATTATCATTAAGGAATGTTTCATATTCTAGTGCGTTAAAGATTATATTTTTCTCCTATGTATGATTTTGCTTATTTACAACTATATAGGGGGAGATCGCATGCTTAGAATGATGTTTTTAATATGGCTAGGCATAATGATCATTTGCCTAGAGTAATGTTTTGTGGTTCCCCTTCCCCATTTTTTGAGATGATAAAGGAGGAGAATTAATTGATGTTTTGTTGAAAATTTATGAGGGGGAAACCATAGTTGTGTTTTAATGAGTTAAAAACCCTGTCCTCAGATTTAGAAGGAGTGTGGTTACATTTTATTTAAAGGTCAAAGTTAATTGACCTCATCAAAAAGTAGGAGATTGTCGATCCTAAGATTTTGATGGACAATTAAATACTAATTTTTTGGTGGAACTAATGAGTTTATTGAGTGTTTCAGTGTAAAAGTTCCATTGACGATTTAATCATGAAGAAATTGTTGAAGATGGTTAAGGATGCAAGAGACTGATAAAGAGACAAGTATTAAGAGACCGAAGATTTTGAAGAATCTAGGTGAAAATAACTCAAGTTAATTTTTACTCTTAATGTATCTCGATTATGGTCACATACGACACAAAAATGATTTTATGTTTAGACATGTTTTTATTAGGATCCTAATTAGTTAACATATTTGATCCAATGTGAAATTGAAGAAGAAATATCGACTTAAGAAATATTAGTGTGTAAAATGATTAATAGTGTCAATTAAGTTAACCGAGAAAAAGAAATCAGTTAAAGAGGCAAAAACGTCGAAGGTTGGAGTTAAAATGAACTGAGGAATAAGTAATTCCAGCACTGATCGGTCGACTGGCTTGGGAGGATTGATCAACTGATAGGTGAAAGCTGAAAAATGGTGAAGTCTCTAGATTGATCGGTCAACCGACCAAGAGGGATCGATCGACTTAAGTAACTCTCTGAATCGATCAGTCGACAGGTCATGGAGAATCGGTTGACAGACCTTGGCCGAGAAATAACCTAGAGAACATCTTGAATTAATCGGTCAACTAATCTATGGAGTATCGGTTGACCGATGGGCAAGCATTTTTGGCTTGGGCTACAACCTGAATCGATCGGTCAACTTATGGACTTTGGTCAATCAACCAATGGCTTTGTTTTAGGATCTAAGGATTTTGTGGATTTAATAAAAAAGTAGCTTGGTGAACTAAGATATATTCTTGTGTGTTGCTTTGTTTAATTTATTTAATTTTTATTGTTTGGGTGTGCACCCAGTTAATAACACTTATCCGATGCGATATAAAGATAAATAATTGATTTAGGATTAAATTAATTATTTAATTAATTAAGTGTTAAAAGATAAGAATTTGGTTTTAATTATAGTCAGGAAGAATTACCCCTATATCTTTTCACGGGAAAAGAGTAACTTAATCTTTTTATAGTTTAGGAAAATATCAAACCTCAATCTCTTTACCGGAAGAGACTGAAACCCATCTATCCCTTATTAGATATTCTCAATAATATCTAATCCACACAAAACTCACCAATTACACAAATTGATAAAATTTTCCCACTCGGAACTTCTATCACCTCAAATTAATTTAAACTCAATTAATAACCCGATAAATACTAGTGATAGAAATAAAGTGAGGATTTCAAAATCTTATTCTAAATAAATGGGGAGCACACAATTTAGCACGTAATCAGATTTTCACAAGAAATTATTTCAAAAAAATTTCAAGCAATTTAAGTTTAGAAAAACAATTTCAAAGATCTAAATTCCAAGTAATAAATAATAATATCAAATAGCAATAAAAAGCTCAAGCTGGGAACGATCTCACTAGGATACCATCGAATGATTGAAAATTGAATCACAATGAAACTTTAAATTGGTTACAACAACAATTTTCGCACACTTCTTCAAGAACTTTTCTCAAAGATAATCTTAAAATACTCTTAGTATAATTTTAGAATAAAAACTCTCAAAAAGTTCAGGAATTGAATAGCTCTTGAAAAACAATTGATTGGGATCTGTCCAAATGAAAAAACGCAAGTTTATCTATAAAGATTTGAAATAGGCCCTCCAACGACTAATTTCCACATATCATGACACTTAATTGCTCTTATAGACCCTTTATATTAATATAACTCAATCATGATTCAATTCACTTAATTATAGCTTTTAAATTATTCAATTTAATCCCTCAAATATTTCTCAATCTCAAATAGATAGAATAGAAAAAATTAAATGTACTATTTTGAGAAATATTTAAAATATATAAATCATATCGTTAAGGACATCAAAATAATAACCATATATCTTAAATAATATCAAATCCCTAAGATATCTCTCAGATTTTAACCGTAAAATGGCTAGTAACGACTACTTTTTGATCAAATCCACGAAATCCTCTAAATATAAAACAGACCCATCAGTTGACCGACTAAACGCACCAGTCGACCAATCGATTCAGGTTGTAGCCCAAGCCAAAATTACTTGCCCATTGGTCGACTGATCTTCTATGTATCGGTTGACCGATCGATTCAGGATACTCCTCAGGCTATTTCTCGGCCATGGTCGGTCGACCGATCATTCGTGATTTGTTGACTGATCGATTAAGAGAGTTCATGTATCGACCATAGGTCAACCGATCTCTCATTGGTCAATTGACCGATCGATCTAGAGACTACACCATTTTTCAGCCTACACCCATTGATTGATCGATCCTACTTGGTCGGTTGACCGATCAATGCTGGAATAACTTTTTTAGTTTATTTTCACTCCAATCTTCGATGTTTTTTGCCCCTTTAACCGATTTCTTTTATTGGTTAACTTAATTGACACTTATTATTCAATTTTAAGTACTAATCTTTCTTAGGTCAATATTCTTTTTCAATTTCACATTAGAGAAAATATGTTAACTAATTAGAATCCTAATAAAAACATAGATAGATGTAAATTCATTTTTGTATCGTGTGTGATCCTAATCGAGATATATTAAGAGTAAAATTCAACCTAAGTTATTTTCTCCTAAATTCCTCAAAGTCTTCAGTCTCTTAATGCTCGTCTCTTTGTCAGTCTCTTGTATCCTTAACCATCTTCAACAATTTTTTCATGATAATCATCAATGGAACTTTTACACTGAAACACTCAATAAACTTGTTAGTTTCACAAAACATATTAACATTTAATTGTGCATCAAAACCTTAGAATCAACAATGTCTATTTTAAGTTTGCCCAATAAATTCAAGGATACCCCGATTTAAAATTCTCTCAAATTCTATGGAGATGCAAATCGAGTGAGAATCGCTTAAACAAGTTGGTCGGAATTAATCTTTTCAAAACTTAGGTAGAATTCCACGAAAAGGTTTACCGACGGAAGAAAATCCCTAAAACCAATTGTTTCTAAATTCCACTCTAAATGGGGAATTGAAACGAGGTCACGAAAAACTCTCCCACGATTTATCGAATCGTAGGATTCATCCTAAGGTTTGTAAGGATTAATTCTTACAAAATAAGATTTTATTATATTTTTTAGACTTTTAGATTATTTTTTTAGGATTTTTTATAACAAGGAAACAAAAAAAAAATGAAAACATTCTTCACCTAATGCTTGGAGATTAAGTTTAAGCATGAGAAACCCATCCTGACATTTTTATCGGATCATAGGACGACTTATTTTTTTAGTTTTTTTTGTTTATATGAATTGCAATAAAGATGAAGAAGAATATAATATAAAAAACAAAAACAACGACATAAAGGGTGTCCTTGTCTAATGTTCGGAGGTTCAATTTGAGAACAGGGAACCCCATCACAGCGTTTTAATCGAGTCATCGGATAATTACAAAAAAAAAAACTTGCAGGAATTTAAATTGCTAGAAACAAAAGAAATAATGAAGAAGAATTAAAAATAAAAAAACATACATGTTCTGGCCAAGATTCTCGATGCTCAGTTTTTTTCTCTCTCACAAACGGCTTCCCGAAAAGGCTCTCGCTAAGAATCACTCTCTAAGAGATTTTTTTCTCTCAATTTCCATATAAATAAATTAGAAGAAGGAGGATCCTACTTATAGGAAAGATGTAGAATGAAAATAAATCCTAGGAAACCCTAAAAACTAGGTCTGGTTACCTAAAGTTCAGTCCAAATTGGACAGGGAAAGGGCAAATTCAAAAAAAAAAACAAAAAGGGAGGGCCTCTTCGCTCTAAGATCGCCACGTGGCAGTGAGCCCACGTTTTTCTTCTCCTATTTTTTGTTAGGCGGCTCACAAATTAGACAAGAGCCTCTCTTTTTTCCCTTGTGTCTTATTTTGGACAGCTGGGGGGACCACATGATTTTACACCATTTGTCTCCCTCTCGATTCTCTCTTCGTCAACAAAAGGGGGAGTTGTTTACATTTATAATATAAATTTAAAACAAAATTACTGAAATAGACTACTTTTCAACTTATATACGGAAATAGTGCTACCTGGGGTTTGGAACCCCGGGTTTGTGGGGCCGGCGGTATACCCAGGGTTCGGAACCCCGGGTATACGAAAAAAATTTTTTTTTTTTTTTTTTTTTGGTATACACCGTTATACCCGGGGTTTGGTACCCCGGGTATAACCCGAATTTAAAAAAAAAAAAAAAAAATCGTTTTTCCCCAAATTTTTTTTAAAATTTTCTGTAACTTTAAACTGATTAATGGTGGTCTATCAATATTTTAAATAAATCTAATTTTTTGGGCATAAATTAGGTTTAAAACACTACATAATACTTTTTACAACACTAGAAATGGACAAGTGGATGAATTTTAAAAAATCGCCAAAGTTGACCAGATGAGTTGTTTCGATAACGGCGGAATTTTTTTTGGCAATTTAGAATTAACAAAAGATTGCATGTCGGTAACAGAAATGAACCAAATTTTTTGTATATAAACTATATTCATAACACTAAATAATAAAACTTAGAACACTAAAAATGGACAAGTTGATGAATTTTAAATAATCGTCAAAATTGATCAGACAAGTTGTTTCGATAATGATGCAGTTTTTTTGAAAACTTTGAATTAACAAAAAATGGTCGTCTATCCGTAACAGAAATTATCTTGATTTTTTTGTATAGAAACTACGTTCATAAAGCTAAATAATAAAATCGAGAATACAAAAAATGGATTAGTGAATAATTTTTAAATAATGGTTATTATCATAACATTTTATTACTCTTTAACGTTTCAAAAAACACTATATTGTTCTTCAATGTTTGGATGGACATAACTTTGCGCTCGGTGATCCGTTGGGGGCAATTTTTTTTTTTAAAAGTTGGGTCTGATGTGAGTCATCACTCTAGCTTTTGAAGATTTTAATTTTATCAACAGAACAAGACACACATTCACAACAAAGATTACAAATTTATTCACCCAACACTTTGAATCCAAAATTGAAGGTAAAAACGGGCTTTATTTGAAAAAATATTGGACCAAATCGCCTACAGCATTTGCGACACCTAGATCTCAAAAAAATACCCAAAATCAAAATTTGTTTTGCCTCAAACGGACCATCGAGTACAAAATTATGTCCATCCAAACTTTTTCTATTATTTTACGTAAGTTTTATTTTCTTTCGATAACATATTATCCGTTTTTGGTGTTCTCGATTTTATTATTTAGCGTTATGAACGTAGTTTGTATACAAAAAAATCAGGATCATTTCTGTTACGGATAGACGATCATTTTTGTTAATTCAAAATTTTCAAAAAAATTGCATCATCATCGAAACAACTCGTCTGATCAACTTTGACGATTATTTAAAATTCATCCACTTATCCATTTTTAGTGTTCTAAGTTTTGTTATGTAATGTTATGAACATAGTTTATATACAAAAAATTTGGTTCATTTCTGTTACTGACATGCAATCTTTTGTTAATTCTAAATTGTCAAAAAAAATTCTGCCGTTATCGAAACAACTCATCTGGTCAACTTTGGTGATTTTTTAAAATTCATCCACTTGTTCGTTTTTAATGTTGTAAAAAGCATTATGTAGTGTTTTGAACCTAATTTATGCACAAAAAAATTAGATTTATTTAAAATATCGATAGACCACCATTAATCAGCTTAAAGTTGCCGAAAATTTTAAAAATTTCTTGGGCAAAAACGATTTTTTTTTTTTAAATTCGGGTTATACCCGAGGTTTGGTACCCCGGGTTCTATACCAAAAATAAAAATAAATAAATAAATAAATAAAAAATTCGTATACTCGGGGTTCCGAACCCCGGGTATACCGCCGGCCCCACAAACCCGGGGTTCCGAACCCCGGGTAGTACTACTTTCGTATATAAGTTGAAAAGTGGTCTATTTCAGTAATTTTGTTTTAAATTTATATTATAAATGTAAACAACTCACAAAAGGGGGTAGGCCTCCTATTTTGTCCTTTCTCTCTCCCCCTCCTTCTCTCTCTTCTATTATATCTCTCTTTTTTTCTCTCTCTCTCCTTATTCTCTTTCATTCCCCTTTCTTTTTCTATTTTTCACACATCTTTTTATTTCGATTTTCTTCTTCTTTTTTCTCTTTTTTTTTTTTTAAGTATTTTTTAAAAATAAAATAAAGTAAACTAATAAAATAAAGCATATTTTTTTGCGGGCGCAGTCAAAATATCATGTCTATAGTTGTCCCTCTTTGTCATACGAGTTTACTTGCTTGATAGAGGTAGGAGACCACGTCATTTTTATCGTCTCATTTTCTTCAAAGCATATTTTTCAACAACAGAACAAATAAAACATAAAAATGACTAATAACGATACTCATGACGAACAAGTGTCCGTTTGGATGATCGCTGAGAGTAATAAAGAAATAACTCATGACGATACTTATGACGAATAAGTGTCTATTTAAAGAATTGTTTAGAGTAATGAAAATTACTCATGACGAACACGTGTCCGTTTAGAGGATCATTTGGAGTGATAGAAAATGACTCACGACGATACCCATGACAAACACATGTTCGTTTAGCGGATCGTTAAGAGTAATGAAAAAATGACTCATGACGAACATGTGTCTGTTTAAAAGATCATTTAAAGTAATGAAAATAACTCATAACGATACTCATGATGAATATGTGTCCGTTCAGAAAATCGTCTAGAGTTATAGAAAATCACTCATGACGATACTCATGATGGACACATGTTCATTTAGAGGATCACCAAGAGTAATAAAAATGACTCATGACGATACTCATGAAAAATACATGTCCGTTTAGAGGATCATTTAGAGTGATAGAAAATGAAATGTCAAATACCAAATGTGTCTATTTCCAATTATGATGGGTCAATTGAGCACCGGCTGCATTTGTGAGGGACCAAAAAGATCCCTCACAAACTTGCAAATTTATTAAATTAACTTGTAATTTTTCAAATAATTCTTATAAAAGTAAGTAGTAACTTTATCATCCAAACTTGTAACTTTTCACCTACAAACTTGCAAGTTTTCCTGATGAGTTGTTACCGGCTACCACAAAACTATTTAAGAATTTGAAATTTAGCTTTTAAAAGTAGTTGGATGAGACATGAGTAGTCAAGATGGTACGATATGTCCACTTGATTAGACATAAATAGTTAGAATTGATTGAATGTATATTTGAATGCACATACATTCAAATGCATTCAACACCAAGTAAAATCCTAATTTTATTGATAAATTTGTTTAAATCTTTCTCTAAGTTGATTTTTGGGGTTTTTATTTTTTAGTCCTTTATAGAGATGCTAATTAGGATTTAGACCCCCTGACATCATTAGTTTAGTTTTCAGACCCCACTAACTCTTTAGAAAAAAATCCATGCATTTTGGTCATTCTGTTCAACAATATTTACGAATCTGTCATTTGTCCTATGCAATAAGACAAAATTAGACAGCAGATGTGTTAACGTTAACATAAAATACACAAGCAATATCATTTGTATATATTACAAAATTACATTTGAAATTCACGTTAACGTTATTGCATCCATTTTTTTTTTCCACGTTAACGCATCTCCCCATATGTTTGTGTGTATTACGTTAAAGTTAACTCATTTTCACCCCTGACTTAACGTAAATTGTTTAAGTAAAGCACATTACCTATATTACAAAACTACAATTGAATTTCACGTTAACGTATTGCATTCCATGCTATTTTTTGTGTGTTCACGTTAGCTCATCGTCCCTCAACTGTTTTTGTGTGCGTTAACGTTAACTCATTTTCAGTAATACGCTCTGCCTATGTTTTTTTTTTTTTTTTTTGTCAAACCTTGTCTATGTTACAAAACTAAGATTTGAATTTCACGTTAATGTTAACGCATTTTATTTTTATTTTGTGTGTATTTCCACATTACCGCATTTTTCTTCATCTGTTTTGTGCATTAACGTTAACGCATTTTTGACCAACGGACTGTGGTTTTATCGTTAGCATATTTTGTTTTGTTTGGTTGAATATTTAACGTATTTTGTTTGAATATTTAACGTATTTTGTTTGAATATTTATGTTAACGTCCTGGTCCATACTGTTGTCTGAGTGTGCGCTAATGTTAATGAACATTTTTTTTTGCTTTTCTGTGTTAAAATGTTAAAGCATTTTGGTTTGCGTTAATGTTAATACAAATTTTTCTAGGGTTTCATGTGTCAACTTTAAAGCATTCATGTTATTTGAAACCCATATGTGATAAATCAAAAAAGCAAAATAATGACGTTAACGTTAAATACACATTTTTTGGGGGTCGTGTCTGTATTAACATTAACACATTCATGTTGTCCAAAAAAATATATGTGCAAAAATCACAAAAATACTAACGTTAATGTAAGAAAATGAACACTCCATCCACATCCACCACTATTGAGCAAAATCAAACTATATTTCAACACAATCAAAAAAATATTGAACAAACCCTAGAATGAGCAACACGAAATGAACGAGATCTGAACGCTACAACAAAATTCAATTCAGATCTAAATATATTCCAATTCAGATTTGAAAAATTCCTAAGAAATAATCAAGAACAAACCAAACAGACCCTAAGAATTTTTCTAATTCAGATCTGAATATGTGTTTGAGTCGTGTTTGTGTTAACGATAATGCACATTTTTTGGGTCTCTTCTGTGTTAACATTAACACATCCATATTGTCCCTAAAAAATGTGTGAAAAAATCACACAAACACTAATGTTAACGTAAAAAATGTACACCCCATCCACCTTCACCACAAATCGAACAAAATCAATCTATAATTTCAACACAATCAAAAAAATCATTGAACAAACAAGAACAACAAAAAACTAAAAATCGCAAAAACCCAGATCTCTATCGTGAACAAGAAGGAAGGAAATCAGAGATAGAGAGAGAGAGAAATGCAGATCCATAAATTTCCCTAATTTGAACTATTGTGAGTATCTGCAACTAAATTTCCATCAAGAATGTGAAATGTAGATCCACAAATTTGAAGTGAAGATCACAAAATACATGAAAATCATAAGAATTAGGCAAGGAAAACTAATGAAGTACATCTCCAAACTAAGTTCGAAACAAACCTCCTCTTGGAAACGTCAAGAAACACAGAAATTAAGCCCTCATTCTCGGAGAATCGGAGGATGCTTTTCGGGATTAAATAATGCTTTGAGAGAGAGAGATTGAGATTGAGAAATGAAGTTTGGGTTAGCCGGCAAGATTGTGCGAGGAACGGAGTTCCAGATTTGGAAACCCACCTCTTAATAGAGAGAGCGCGCCTCAACCGTTCGTCTTCGCCGTTCATCTTAGCTGTCGTGAGATCTGATTTCAGATCTGGAAACCCACCTCTTAATGGGGAGAGAGAGAGAGAGAGAGCCTCAGTCGTTGGTCTTCGTCTCTGGTGGTTTCAGATTAGGGTAGAGAGAGATAGGTGGGTTAGGGTAGAGATAGGGACGATAGAGTGAAAAATACCAGTCGTCATCTCCGGCATGCTCAAGAACAACAGTGATCTTCGTCAGAAGGAAGAGACCTCATCTAGGGTTTTTAGAGAGAAACTCTCTCTCTCATGAATTTGAAATCAACGTGTGAGTGAACGATGGAAGGTGGAGTAATTATCCTGAAATAGCACGTTAACGGTTAACGTGCATGAGAGAGAGATTGACTTTGTTTAAGGAGTACGTTTGTCTTTTTACTATCTTTCTTGTCTTTGGAATGATTAAAAATTTAATTAATTGTACTTTGAGGTATGATTTCTACATGAATATAGTTGAATTTTTTTTTAAATTTTTTTCTTAAATGATCTCTTAAATAATAATAAAAACCTCTTGATTTTTTTTGGAATCTATTCTATCCAATCAAAGTTATCAAACGAATGAGCCGCAAGATGTATCAAAAAAAAAAAAAAAACGAATGAGCCGCAAGTGTTTTTTCTCATAATTCACGACTGTTGGAGCCCATCATCCACCAGTTTGTTGGGCCGTATAGCTTGCTGAACCTGCCACGCCTGTTGTCTAGTTTTTACGAGAAATACGACGACGTTACCAATTCGAGATCGGATTATAAAAGGAGACTCGGGGAGAAGGAAAAGAGAGAGATTATACTGTAGTTCCGAGTTTGCAAAGTGAGGAGAGAGAGAGATGGAAGAAGAGGAGCATGAGGTGTACGGTGGAGAAATACCGGACGAGGCTGAGATGGAAGGGGACATGGATCATCACAACGCCGACGTTGACATGACCGCCGCCGACGATACTGCCGTTAAGGTTTTTTTTCCCTTCTCTACGGATCATTAATATATTTCGCAAGTTCTCGTGTTTTTCTGTTTGTAATGAAACGAAAACCCTAACGGTCGTATCGCTGTAAAACAAGCTTGATCGGCATACCTATGTATGTACGTGTGACGATGATTTAGGACTTTAATTATTGGATCTGAACATATCTTTCTTTTTGGGTATTTGCAGGAACTGGATGAGATGAAGAAGCGGTTGAAGGAGATGGAAGAGGAAGCCGCCGCCCTTCGGGAGATGCAGGCTAAAGTTGAAAAGGAAATGGGTGCCGTTCAAGGTCTAATTTCTTTATACATATATGTATATCGTTCATGTTTGACTTCTGTATTTGTTGATATCTTGCTCTTCAGATTTTCTAGTTCTCTCCATTGAGCATATAATTCTCTCTCAGCTTCTATTTGTGTTAGCCTGAGCACTCGTATTGCACATCGACACATTGTTGTGCTTGTATATTGATGTCCCATTAACATATGGTCCACTTTCCGTTCTGCCGCAATTATGTATTCATATTCTTTATTCTTTCTTTTTTCAAAGGTAAAATTATGATATTGAACATGGTAATTCCAGATTTCTGAAAAATAACAGGGAATTTGGTATTGGAAAAAACATGATTTCTTGATTTAATGCCGGAAAGCACCTGAAGAATAAATAATCTTTTCCAAAAAAGATCATTCTTATTTGTTATGAAAACAATTAAACATGTGAAGCTAAATCTTTCTTCAAAACATTCTTTGAATTCTGTATTTCTATTGCACATAATGGGTTTATGCTAAAACATTCAATATGTGAATCAACCGCTAAATGATTTCGGGCTGCATATAAGGGTAGTCCTTTGTGCTCTGTGTGCTTTGTCTTTGTTAAAGTGCTTCACTCATTCCTTGGAACTTAAGTGATACTCCAGTTGTGTTTCTTGAAACTTGTTATTTTATGAATTTTCTATGAAATGTTGTTGCAGTAGTTTTGTGCTTATATTCTTCTCTTTCTTCTTTTTTTTTTTTTTTAATTCCTCTGTTTCTTTCTAATTATATATGGCTTCTATAGATCCTGCTGGTTCAGCTGCTACTCAGGCAAGCAGGGAGGAGGTGGATTCTCGATCAATATATGTTGGCAATGTGAGAATCTTCTTTTTCCTTTCTTTAGTTCTTGAAGTCACTCTTGGTCTCAGGCTTGCCCCTTTATATCAAACCGACTTCCTTCTTGCCCTGCACTTGGGTCCTTCTTTCTTCTGTGCTCCCTTTATATGTTTCCTTTCACTGTTTCCATATTGTAGTCATTTCTTTTGTATGATCTATCTGCCTTATCTCGTCGGGTTCTTTCTTCTCTCTTTTTCTCTAATTCTTCTCGGTCCTATTTAATTCTCTTGTTATTTTTGCGTCAGTTTATTTCTATTTTAGGTTTGTTGTTTTGCTAGTACTTGATTTTGATTGATTATCCTAGGAAATTTATGTTCCGTGTTTAAATTTATTGTTTCTTCTTTTCACATTCTGAAATGTCATGAAATCATTTTGCATAATCCTTGTACATGATGAAATCACCTATCAGATGATATTTTATTCTATCATTTTATGTGCTTAAATTTGATAAACCCTAACCTATTTTTGGTTAATTTGATAATTTATTGCTTATTCAATAGCATTTTTGGCCATGGGCCTCGTAGTTCACGGTCCACTCTACTTAGCTCACTCGCTACACTAACTTTTTGAGAAGTCCAATAATTCTATTAGAAGTTCAAAGTCGCTGCCACTGTTGTCAAAAGCGCGCCTAGGCGAGCGTCCAGGTGCAAGGTGCTGCTGCTACGCCTCGCCCAGTAAAAGGCACGAGCCTTGTTAAAGGCTCGTGCCTTATAAGCCTGGGCGAAAGGCGTGACTCACGCCTTGGGCGCGCCTTGCATGAGATGACCTAGATCGCAATTGTAATTAAAAAAAAAATCATGCCTTTTCCTAGTTCGCACATCGGAGCATTCTTTAGAATTCTTCTCCTTCGACTTCGGAGAGTATCGCAGACATCGCACATTGCTAATCTTCGATTCTTGAGCAGAAATCGCACATTGCACGTGAGTTTTCTTTTCCTTCAACTTCGAATCTTTGATTCTTGAACAGCACATCGCAAGTGAATGTCTTCTCCTTCGACTTCAAATCTTCGATTCTTGAGCAGAAGTCGCATATCGCAAGTGAGTCTTCTTCTCATTCGACTTCGAATATTTTCCATTTCGCAGGTTTCTCCTTTGATTCTTGAGTAGACGATTTCGCAGGTAGTCTTCTTCGTGACCATACCATTTCGAACCTTCTTCTCCTTCAAATTTCTTCTCTGGATCCTTTCTACCTCTTCCCCTGTTCTTCTCCTTCGAATCTTCTCCATTTCATCGCAGGTAAGCACTTCGTTTTATTTCATGTTACTGTTTATTTATTATTTATTTATTTATTATTTGTTTAACAGGTAAGTGCTTAATTGTTTATGCTTGACTCAAAAAAAAAAACTAATTGTTTATTTATTTATTTATCAAAATTTAATTTAATTAGGGTTTTTTATTTTAATATAATTTTCTCTTTTTTCCCACTAAGTTGATGTTATTAGGGTTCCCGATTTGTTTGCTCTTTGTTTGTGGATGTTTAAAAAAATTTATTTTGGGTTTTGGAATGGTTAATTTGGATTCTTGATTGATTGAATTTAATTATTATTTATTTGTTTAATTGTTTATTAGGGTTTTAGACTTTAATATAATTTTACTAGTTAATCCTTCTCATTTATTGGCTCACATGAGACAGCGGAGTGTGTTCTATTTTTTATAATTGAAATTTAGTTGATAATTTTACTTCTTAATTTTAGATTTTGCAATATATTAGTGCTATAAACTATTTTTTATTTTTTTTAATATCGTGTGCCTGGCTTTGCTCAGGCTAGTGCCTTGCTTTGTGCCTTGCGCCTAGGCTCTGGTGCGCCTAGAGCCTTTAACAACTATGGTCGCTGCACTACAAGAAAGTTATTGCAATTTTTACATAAAAAATTTGCAGTGAATTTATCTAGTGTAGTGAGTTTGGAATTTTGAAAAAAATATTGTATTGTGTTGGCTACATGGGCAGAAATTATAAGTTTGTGGACTATTCACCAAAAACCCCATATATATATATATATTATGTTCTCCTATCTTGCTGACCTTGTTGTGCTTCTTGAGCCTAGAACTTGAGTCATATTATTACTAGAAACGCAGTTTGCTTGCTTTCTTGGTACGAGTTTGGGCTACTTTACTCTAATCATGGTATGGAATGGGTAGCCTTAAATTTCTAGGGGGATAATGGGAGCCAAAACTATCAAATAAACCAATGTATTTTTTGGGTTACATTTCAATCCTTTATGAAGATTCCGTCAAATTTGCCGTCATAACAGTTCCTGAATTTATGTATGACAACTTGCATGATACACGACGTATTGAAAATAGGCACAATTACTAAATTAAAATTAAATCAAAATCGTGTCATTAAACCTAAAATAATTATTGTTTTGCATTTTTTATTTTTTTTTGTGATCTAATTATGTATTTAGATTTGTGTGAATAAGATCTTGAAAACGATATTACATTCACCATTTCTTTTAATCAATTTTTACATTTGTGTTGAATTCGAATCAACATGGTATTTAAACAAAATTTAATAAATATGTTGTCTTGTCATTATAAAAAATGTTGAATGTAATTAATCGAAAAAAATACCAAAAACTTAGATTGAGCGTTGACGCATGTTGTTGAATGCAATGTGGAATTCATCATCCTATTGAATTCAACAAATGCTAAATTATAAAAAAATATATATATACAAATGGATATTGTTTTGAAACCAATGACCCCCGCGATCATAAATTTGTAGTCAAATCGAGCAAAATAAAATACGTTCAGCATCTTTTTCACCAGTTTTCACATTTGTTTTGAATTCAACATGGTACTTCCGAACCTTCATAGTTTTTCACATTCATGTTGAATTTAATGTGGTACTTTAATAAAGTTTTATAAATCAATTGTGTTGTTATTTTAAAAAGTGTTGAATTTAATTAAATGAAAACACATTACCAAGAAAAATTATATTGAACTGTGATGCATATTGAATTCAACACGGAATTAATGGTAATGTTGAATTAAATAAATATTGAATTATATCACAAAATATATGCAAACGGATGTTGTTTTGAAGACCCACGATTACAATGTAATCGAATCAAGCAAATGATATATAAGAAAAAAAAAAAAAAAAAAAGAAGGTTATTGCTATTTTAAGAACATAAAATTGGTTTAGTTTTAATTTGGTAACCATCCCTACTTTTATGGCATGGAAAGAGATGTTGAGGATACGATCTTGGATTTGTAGGGGAGCATTATTGTCATTGAATATGGTCCAATTTTGAAAATGGGATTAATCGGTGCAATTAATATTACTTGAAGGTTTAATTGGTTCAGTTAAATTTTGGTGGGATAAACCGGTATGGGCTGACTTTTGACACTACCAATGTAAGACTAGTATTATGAAATTGAAATTTTTTATTGTTAAAATGTTAGAAAACTTGATTGAAACCAATTTTTGTGGAAAATAAACTTGAAACGTATGTAAGATAATATTTGATGAGACAGAATAATAAATTTTCGGTCTCCAGCTAGGCATATACTTCTTTGACTCAGTTCTAAATAAGCGTTGATTACGAGTTACTTAGCGACAATTTGGATGGACAATCTTAATCCGTTGTCTCCTCCGTTGTCTCCTGCTTGTTTTCTCATTCTCTTTTTCTTTAAGCCCCATTCTTTAATAATTAATTTTTTAGCTTACCATTCATAAACCTTACATGTATGTATCTTGCGCCTCAGATCTGAATCATAAGCCTTTGGAGACCTTTGTACCTTTACAAGCTTTAATCCTTAAAAGGCCCTGTGTTTTGTGCCCAAATATTTTGATTTCATCAATGCACTTCATTGATTATCTAACTTCTGTATGTCTATGTGAGCACGTTGTATAGATTAACTCTGCATGGTTATCAATTATCATATTATCTGTGTTATAACACAAAATTTTACTTCTTTTTCCACAAAAAGCCTCACATGACATATCCAGCATATAATTATCAGGTAAGTTATTATCACAGCATAGTTCCTAGTATTCAATATAGATAATTGGTTAACCATTTTTCCTTTTCTGGTTACAGACTGTTTGCTTGTATATTTGTGGTTAGAAAGCTTATGATAGGTTCAATATAGAAGTGATTTAGGGAGGTTTTGGGAAATGAGTAAGTTTTCTTTGGACCCCCATAAGCCCACTATTTTATTACACTAACACCACTTGCATTTTTTTATTACGAAAACTTCGTCAATTTAAAAGGAGTCTCAATTTCAACATTTATACTTTTTTCTCTCCATACTAAAAAGGAAAGATAAGTTTTCAATTATGCTAAAGATAGGAGATAACAAAATTTAAAATTAATTTCATAATGGAAAAATAATAGTTAGTTGGGTTTTTATTCAATGGGCTTGGATTGTGGTGTTTATGTGACATGAACAGTTGAAAGTAGGGTTATGTTGAAAAATGGGAAACTTGGGCTTGATTACAAACTTTACAGTCTCTCTATATCAAGAAGTTATGTATGTCATGCTGCAAATATTGTTTTGAGTATCAATTAAGAGTTGGATTTTCTTTGCAATAAGTAAGTTGGAGTTGGCTTCTGAGTCTGGAATTTTTCATGAAATCTATAACAGTACCTTTATTCAGTTTTTCCTTTTTCTTCTTTGCGAAGGTGAGGCTTTAGTTTAGACATGGATACTTCTCATCTTTAGAGTCATAGTTTGACTTTGTCTTGCTATGGTCGCAGGGTCACGTTCATAAACCTGAATACTGCTGGAATTTTAACCGTCTAATGATGGTGGATGGAAGTTATTTCGTACAAATAGCCTTGCTTTAGATAGAAGATTCAGTACTTTTTGCCATCCCAAAAAATATATAAAGGGAAATTGTGCCTATGTTTAAAATACCCCTTAAAAGATCCAAAAAAGGCTTATAGAAAAAGAAAAGTAGAAAAAAAGGGGAAAAAAGAAGATTGATTAAAATAAAAGTTCCCCTGGAAAAAAGAGTTAAAAGAATTTTTCAAAATGAGAATAAAGAGAAATGAAAAAAAAAAAAAAAAAGAAGGAAAAGAAGAGAGATATGGGGTACAAAAAAGAATGATGAACGGGGACACTGAATGCACGAAAATTGTAGAAGTCAGTCTCTTTTTGCGAGCTAGTTGTTGTCCAATATGGAAATCATTGGGGTGGTGAATTGAATGTAAAAAGTTATGTAATCCTTTCAAGTTCTACACATCATGCGAGAGGACTATCTATGTTGGATGAAGAGCAAAGGCAAGTCTTGCCATGCAGTATTACTTGTGAAGCTTGATTGCTGCTAATGGAGGTGGGTTTTGATGCCATGTTTTTAAGCCCAATACGGTGAGGAGTTCATGAACATTACTTGCTTACGGCCTTATTCTATTGTTTCTCCTTTGCTTGTCCAAATGAATAGTTTTGAGCCTTCTAAAGATATTTGTAACCGGTGATGGATTCAGGAAGTTCAGTTTAGGGTGTAGAAGAAATTACAAAATTGTGTTCCATTCGAGAATTATAAAATTTTTAGGGTGATATAAATTTTACCCTTCAAAAATTGGAAGATCATAGATTAAAAATTATTATTATTATTTTTTTTAATTTTTTTTTTTAATAATTTTGAGGTAATTAATGGTCGATCAAATATTTACAAGGGGGCCAAGTTTTAAATTTTCCCATAAAAAATCCAAATATGGGATCCATGTGTTTATTTCTTTTTAAAAAAATTGGGTTGGCCACTCATCCCTAGATTGGTCAATGTCCATAAGTATTTCCCAAGTAAAGTTTCATGGTCATGACTCTGCTGGTTATAACTATCTTGTATTGTACGTCTCTGAGACAAGCCGTCAGCTCGGAACTATGTCTCATTGTGTGGATAGCTTATATTCCATGATACATAAATTTATCCAGTTCAAACGGTTTAGGTTTAGCTTAGAGATTGTTTTTCAAATATGAATAATTCTTTGGAGACTATGACTTGCTAGCAATAATTGTATGGCTGGTAAATTACTCAGCAGAGATGAGTGCTCAAGCAAATTTTTTGACAAACATATGTGCATGCCATTTTTCGTTTAAATCCTGTCTTTCAGGTGGATTATGCGTGCACCCCGGAAGAAGTTCAACAGCATTTCCAATCATGTGGTACTGTAAACAGAGTGACAATTCTTACTGATAAGTTTGGCCAACCCAAGGGTTTTGCTTATGTGGAATTCCTTGAAGTAGAAGCTGTTCAAGAGGCTCTGAATTTGAATGAATCTGATTTGCATGGTCGTCAGTTGAAGGTAACCAATTTCTTTTCTTGAACATCCTCCTCCTCCCACCCAAAATACAAAATAAAAAGGGAGAAAACATAACGAAGAAAGAGATTACATAATCAAGACCTTTTCAAATAAGTAAGGGCCAAATGGTATTAGTTTGGAAAGTCGCAAGTTAAATATATTGTTGGTCCAGTAATCTACCCAAAAAAGGGGTGAATTGGGTAGTTATAAAAATTATCAAATAAATAACACATGAAAATTCAAATAATTAATTTTATCCTAAATTAATTATTATCTTTATAATGCAGCGGATAAGTGTTCAAATTTAATTGTACACCCAAACAACAGGAAATGAAGAAAATAACAATGCAATACACCACGATATATCCTGGTTTACCAAGTTACTCTTGGTTAATCTAGTCCTCCGAGTCACACAGCGATTTGCACCCACTAAACTACTAAGATTCCTTTAAACAAGTAGGAACCAAACCTTTTTGCAATGATTTTTTTCATAGACTCAGAATCAACTTTTACAATTTCATTTTCTCAGGCTTAGGAATAACTTTTTTTTTTTACAGGCTCAAGAATAACTTTATCTTTTTCCCAGACTCAAAGTTAACCTAATCGTTTCACAGGCTAAGGATCAAACCTAATTATTTTATACCTTAGGCTAAGAATTAAGCCTCACAATCACTTCAAGTATCCTTTTACCCGGTAAGGATTGAACCGTTACAAATTCACTCAAAATAATTCTAGTAAGAAAGAATTACCCCTATCTTTTTTCACGGGAAAAAAATAATCTAATCTTTTTGTATTCTAGGCAAAGATCAAACTTTAATCTCTTTATGGGAGGAAATTGAAGTCAGCTATCTAATCAGCACACAATTCACAAATTACAAAATTGATAAGTTTTTTCCCACTCAGAGCTTCTACTACTCCAGATTAATTGAACTCAATTAACGTCACAATACTAGTGATAGAATAAAGTGAGAATTTCAAATTTTGATTTTAATAAAAACGGGTAGCACACAATTTAGCACGTAATCAGATTTTCACAAGAAATTGTTTAAAAAAATTTCAATCCATTTAAAGTTCAGAAAAATGATTTCAAAGATCAATATTCCAAGTAGTAAACAATAATATCAAATAACAATTAATAGCAAAGATTTGGAACGATCTCACCAGAAATTCACCGAATGAATGAAGTATGAATAGCAATGAAACTCCAAATTGATAATAGCAATAATCCATAGCAAATTTTCTCAAGAACAACTCTCATGAATAATCTCATAATACACTTAGTATGAATTCAGAATGATCACTCTTAGAAAGCTTAGGAATTTAATAGCTCTTTAAATTTGATTGATTGGGATTATTGGAATCTTAAAATCTCAGGTCTATTTATAAGGAATTAAAATTAGTCCTCTAACGGCTAGTTCCCACATATCATAACAATTAATTGTACTTATAGACCCATTATATCATTATGACTCAATCCTGGTTCAATTCAATCAATTATATCTTTTAAAATATTCAATTTAGTCCCTTAAATATTTTCTCAAACTCAATTAGATAGGATAGAAAAAATTATATGAACTATAATTTGAGAAATAATCAAATTATATGAACCATATCTATATGGATAACAAAATATCAATGATATATCTTAAATACTATCAGATCTTTAAGATATCTCTCATATTCTAACCATAAAACGGCTAGTAACGGTTACTTTTTGGAAAAATTCACGAAATCTTCTAAACCTGAAACCGAACCATCAGTTGACCGACCAATCACCACAGGTTGACCGATCGATTCAGGTTGTAGTCCAAACCAAAAGTTCTAGCCCATCAGTCAACCGCTACTCCTTGGTCTGTCGACCGAACGATTCAGAGAGTTCTCCAAGCCAAAATCCAGCTATGGTAGGTTGATCGCTCCACTTTGGTCTGTCGACCTATTGATTCAGAGAGTTTCACCTTTGGCCACAGGTCAATCTAGCTGTCGACCGAAAGATTTAGAGACTGAACTGTTTCCCAACTCCTTCTCATTGGTTGATTGAACCATGTTGGTCAGTTGATTGATCCTGCGGGAACTCCTCTTCCTTAATCAATTTTTTAACTCAAATCTTCAACGTTTTTGCCCTTTAACCGATTTCTTTTCTCGGTTAACTTCATTGACACTTTAAATCAATTTTAATTTCTAATCTTTCTTAAATCAATATTTCTTCTTCAATTTCACATATGAGTAAATATGTTTAACTAATTAGGATCCTATAAAAAATACACAATCATAAAATCATTTTTGTGTTGTGTGTGATCCTAATCAGGATACTTTAAGAGTGAAAATTAACCTGAGTTGTTTTCTCCTAGATTCTTCAAAATCTTCGGTCTCTTAATGTTCTTCTTTTTGTCAGTCTCTTGTATCCATAACTTTCTTCAACAATTTCTTCATGATTAAAACGTTAATGGAATTTTATCACTAAAACACTCAATAAACTCATTAGTTCTACAAAAAATATCAACATTTAATTGTCCATCAAAATTTTAGGATCAATATATATGATATCTAAAATGATCAAACCCTGATGACCTCAATTTTTGCCATATTATCTCTCCGAGTATCACTAAATTGTAATGCATATATTTCGTGTCTTAGTTCCGTTGACTGTAGGGCTTGCTAACCTACATTAAGACTTCTTTTAGTTTCATCAGCTAATAATACACTCCATGGTACTCCATATGTTTCATGAGTTTTTCCATTACTAAAACAAAGAGATAAGAACTTAAAAAGACGACCTTTGATGCAAACTTATATTTATTGGAAAGGCGCACTCGGTTTAAACTTGTAATGCATTAAATTTAGCTTTTCAAAAATATTAATTAATTGTAAATTACACATTTGTTTTATCAATTAAATGTATTTGTTTTTTATTTGAAGTGGGGTAATTCTACAAATTAAAGTGAAATTTCAAGGAGTAATATAATGAAGTTCAAATATTAAGATGTAAAGTAAATTTTTTAATCTACTAGTCCATTCAACTTTGTCAAAATCAATAATATAATATAATCCTCGGATATAAAAAAAATAAATAAATAAATAAATTAACTGCAAATTTGATGAATATAATTTCAGGTTAGTGCAAAAAGGACTAATGTTCCGGGGATGAAGCAGTATCCTCCAAGACGTTTCAACCCGTACTTTGGTTACAGATTCAGGAGGCCTTACATACCCCCTTATTTCTACTCCCCGTATGGATATGGGTAAGTTTTTCTTTTGCCTTATGTATATTTCTGTGTTTGATTTGAAGTGAGCTTCACTATCATCTTTTTTCATTTTTCATTTTTCATTTTGTGCAGGAAGGTTCCCAGGTTCAGGAGGCCAATGCGGTACATGCCCTATTCTTGAGAGGGGGATGCATACAGAAAGCTCGGCAATTTATGCTCAGTTGATTCTACGTCAAGAACAACTCTTTAGTTAAGATAAATCACTTTGTTAGACATACATGTGAGCTTTTTGCTTGTGATCATTATTGCATTTATGTTCTACCAAATTTTATCTTTTTGGGGATTATTGTAGTAGTACTTAATATTTGCAGCAGCTGGGGGCTGCAAAACTCCCAAACAAAGTTTTAATGTTGTTGGTCTTATCAATTAAATTGTTCTGTTTTGCCTTTTAGGGTCTCATGAATTTTTGGATTAATTACACTTTGTTATTATAAAGTGTAATTTCTACAATTGTTTTTTCCCTGATCTTGTTTGGAGCACTGGTGTTACAATGGTGGTCCGAGAGCAATTTAGTTGATATCCCCAACTACAAAATCAAAACATGTGAAACGGGATTCGAACCTAAAATTTACTCATCTTGCTATTTGATCTGAGAGGGGCAAACAATCACCTATTTCTCTATTTTAGCCTTCAGAGCCCTCGCCAAAGAAAAACCAGAACAAACTCAATTCATGGTCTCTTGGTTGCAAATGTTGCTCGATCGATATATGCGTAGTTTTCTTGGTATGTTTAGCGAGGGCTGCCTTTTGTCAGGGATGGAGGTCAATCAAGTGGCTGTGATGGTAATGGGACCGGGGCTTCCCCAAACTTGCCCGGCCCATTACTTTTGTTTTAGGGGATGGGCTTGATTTTTTACTCTATAAACGGGGTTAGGACTTCAAAATTTAGACTTGTTTATTTTTAGAGTAGAGCTTGGGTAGGACTGTTTTTATTTAGGGCCGACTAGGTCCTTCTTGACCATTTATATATATATATATATATATATATTAAGAATTAAGGTTGTTGGATGTATTTTTTTGTTGAACTATAATTAATTAATATGGAATTATGTATGTAGGTATTTTATTTTGGTATGGATGAATGTATTTTATTTTAATGTAGAATGTGGATGAAGGTTTTTTTATTTTATTTTTTGATGAAAATTAATATTAGTAAGTATTAATTACTATGGATGAATTGTTATTTTAGTGATTATTTTTTAAATTATAAAACAATTATAGGGTCGGGGTGGCCCTTGGGTCAAGTTTAGGTTTGAAATTTTTTACAATGGGTGGGCTTGGGCAAGATAATACGATTGGGACCGGGGCTTGAGTTCACTCATTTTTCATAATACCCTAAGTAGAGTTCGGTCCAGCTCAATCTATGACCAACCCTAGCAATGGTGGGGTTGGGATGTGGCACAATAAAGGTGGCAATGATGATTGAAGAATCGTTTCTTCGTTATCTTTTGGGATGATTATAGTTTATTCTCTTATATTTAGACTCATTTTCACTTTATCTCTTTATACTTTGAAGGTTGACCATTCACCTCTTTAAACTTTGTACTGTAAGTACGAAAGTTTAATTTTCTGTTAAATCTAAAGAAATCGATAAAAATAATGAATTATTTTTTACGCATATCAAATTCTCAACTTTGTAACATTAATAAACTACTCAAATAAATTCAATTTTGGATGATCTATGTTTGCATAGATTCGTCTAAGAGAGTCTAGTAACTTGAAATCAAGAATTTAATAAAAAGGTTAGTTGTTTTTTACTCTCTCGTACTTTAATCTTGTTTCATTTTAATTCCATTACTTTAAAAATCTACATATCACTCCTTTTACTCCTGATTAAAGAGAGAAATTCATATTTTATATATATAAATTAATTTTTCTTTACCTTTTAATTTATAATTAATATTTAAAGGTAACAAACAACAAAAACTAACATTCTCTCTCTCTCTCTCTTTATTTTTTTAATTTTAAATAAAGACAAAATAAAATTAAAAATTAAAGGTAATTTTGTGCATTTTAGGTAAAATTTAGATGAAAATTTTAATTTCATCCATTTTATAGCATATTTGGTATAGTGAAAAAAAAGGTTCATTTTATAATTTATCATAAGTAGAAGGCAACGAAATATAGATTTCTAAATTAGAGTTAACAAAACAAAACAAAGTACAAAGAGGCAAAAGAAATTAATGCTTTATAAATCGCGTACCCCTTTAAAAAAAATACTTATTTTAGACACCACATTTTGTCCCTATGGAACATGATATTTTTAAATAAAAAAATATTAAAACACAATTTTTTGTCAAGTCAAATTTAAATGGGAGATCCTGATTTGAAGGTTTCAAAAATTAATTTGAGTTGCACTTGGAACATTTAAGGGCCTAATCGAAATTTTAAAATAATAAATTAAACTCCCAAGATTTTAAAGTAATGTTTCAAACATTTAACTAAGTCCAAACCAAGTTCAATGGAAGTTCTATAATCCCTATTCGCCCTTGGTAGACCAATTGAAACAATTTTTCAAATTGAAAAAGTCAAGGACTTAATTGGAATTTTGAACAATTTCAATTGAAACCCAAAGGGCCAATTGGTATTTCAATTTTCAAATTGAAGTCTTTGAAAATAAAATTAATGCTAAAAAACTCGAATTGAATCTCCAAGTTTGTAAAATCAAAAAAAAATATTGGGGTAAAAAATATTTTTTTGTAAAATTTGGGCTTTGGGCTCAATTCATCAAATTGGAAGCAATTTTTGAAATATAATCGATCAATTTGAGTTTCCAAAAGTAAATTTTGTGAAAATTAATTGAAATCAAGGTGTTTTGGGGGAAAAAAAATTCACCCTAGGATTTTGGTATTTTCAAAATTCGCGAAATCAGCAAGAAATTTAAAGTTTGTTTTCAATTTATATGGATCCAATTAAACAGGCCGGATGATCCATTTATCTTTTTAGGACAATTTTGAAAAAAAAAATGGACTTAATTGATATTTTTAAAAATACACGTAATAATTATCTTGCTCCTTTTCCACAAAGTTTAGAAGAGGGCAAGAATTGGATCCCACTTTGGAATGGATGGGTGTGGTTTACGAGTGTTTTTAGTCATAACCTAGGTTGGAAATAACTTAAGGAAGTGGTTTGGGGTACTCAACCCACAAAATGCCATTTTTGAGGGGGTTAAAACGTGTTGTCTTGGTTTATTGTTGGGGAGGGGGGGAGGCTGCCAGCAAGCAAACTTATTGGCAGCTTGGAGGGCTGCACTGTGCATCCATGGATGCGCAAAGGGGACTGCCTATATAAACAACCCCCATTTTTTGTTCTTTGTACACATACAGTTCCTCTCTCTCTCTTTCTAGAACCCCTGGCACTGTTCCAGCACTTCACCCTCTCCTCAATCGCCTCTCTTAAACACTAATCCCATTAAATAAAAAAAATAAAAAAAGAAAGTGTTGGATTTTGGATTGAGCCGGGTTGACATGTGGAACGTCCACATGGGTCCCAAGTTCCACAAATGCCCCATACAACATAATTTGTAAAGTATTTTTCCAATTCCTAATATAATTATTATCAATTCTAATATATATAGATTCTTGCCGGAAGAAGGGACAAAAAGAAATCTAGAATCATCACAAGCGATAAGTTTGTTTTGTAATATAGATTTTTTTATTTTTTTTTTAAAGGTTTGAAATCTTCAAACTGTTTTCGAAAATGGGTTTTGAGTAGTTTAAATATAATTGAGGATTAATAAAAATATTTTGGGAACAAAAACGTAAAAAGAAGAAACAAAAAAATGATTCAAATTGCAACAATGACTACTAATAAAGGTGGAACTCACAATAATGGGTAGAGCTGTAGTAATCGTGATAGCTCAACGGATGGGTTGCTTCAAATTCTAAATTCAATATAGGGAAGAAGAGAGCCACCAGGGTACTGCTTTTGATCCCAAAACCTTCATGCAAGGAATATTAGGGTTATTAAATAAAATGAGAGAATTTTGTCAATTAGTTTCAAAATAGTGTTAATAACTGAATTGTTGATTATCATTTTGATTTTTATTATTTTTGGTAGTGGATTTATATTCTCAAATTGTATTTTTATTATTTAATCCATTGATTTTTTTATTTTATTTTTCATTTCTTAATTTTTTATTTTTATTTTTGTCCGTACCTTTAGGCACAGGTTATATGCTAGTTGTAATAAAAAATAAAAAAATAAAAAAAATTCTCCCAAAAGTCTCATCCCATAAAAACATAATTTTATGGAATTCTGTAACAATGATTTTTTTACATATGAGATAGTCCTTAGATAGTTATTTTAGAAATCTTAAGACTTCTAAAAAAGTCTCCCTTTATAGGGACAACTGGTGGGATATCCTGATAATGACAAAAACTTAATAAAAAAATCACTAAGCAAATAATTACTTTAGTATTAATTTCATCTATTAGAGTTTATAAAAACATTAATGTTCCAATTAGGATTGCGTCATCAATCGCCATCCCAACGTCACCGGTCACCGGATTCTGACTGTCAAATTTCGGCCACTGCAGTTGTTGAAACTCTGGTCACTGGTCGTCGGAATTATTTTTAATTACATTCAATTACTTTTTACTAATATTTTTCTTTTAATATACATTTTAATTACAATTTTTCAGTCACATGCAACTAATTTTTTTTGTTGCTGGCTGTTGGTAAATTACATGAATATAACTAAAATACACTTAAAAATGTTCCTGAAAAATATATTTAAAAAAATAGTTACATGTAACTAAAAAATTTACAAAAAAAAAAAAAAAACAGTTATATGTATTTAGTGATCGGTCGCCAAATTTGACGACTAGAGTTCTGAGATTAGACGGCGGATGGCAACGAAAGTTGGCGTCAGCAGTAGACGACGCAAATCTTATTTGAAAATATTTGATTGAAGATATAAGAGAGTATTGACTTTATAACTCAAACACAAGTCAAAATATAATTCTCAAGCGAAAATTAAAATAGGATAAATTATGAATTAGGCTCGGGACTATTGACCAATTTTCTCAAAAAAAAATTGGATAACTGATGATTAATACCAAATAGTGAGTGTAATCTGTTATTAATTCCATATAAAACATAAGTTTGGATTTAGTCCTTTAAATTAGTTTTTACTTGCGTAGTAGTCCCGCATGTGCTCACGCCTGTGTAATATTAGTTATATGTACCTTTGTAATATTAGACCTTGTTTAGTTAGTGTTCTCATCCCATCCCATCCCCAGATTTTTGGGATTGATGTGCGAGAACGCGTTTGGTAAATTCTGTTTCCGTTCTTATTCCATCCCAAAATCAAGAATCCAATTCTTTTTTTTCTTAAGAAGTTGAGAAACAAATTTTTTTTTTCATCCCAACCTGTGTGTCATTACCCACAGTACTGATGCCTCCGCCTTGCGTCTTTGGTTGTGTTGCATTTGTTCACCTCCACAAGAACCAATGCCCAAATTTGCAATTCACTATTCATTCAATCCATTCGGTACAATATTTTTTTGAAAAATTCAATAAATTTATCAAAAGTCCAAAATCAATGTACGCCATAAAAGTACCTACAATTTTTTGCATGAAAAGTTACATTGACTTTTATGTAATACTGGAACTTTAGATTTCTAAAAAAATTATATTTATTCCCATCCCAAAAAAGGACACACTTGGAATTTTTAAAATTGTTAGTGAGGGCTGATCATCAACTCTTGTAAACATTTTTTTTTTCTTATCATTTTTTTTTTCTTCTTCTATGTTCATCGATGTTCTCTCTTCAAGCTTCCGCCCATCGCCATCGTCCATCGTCGTCTCCAGCCACCGTCGTCTTTGTCTTCTTCTCTAGCTACCGTCGTCGTCACTGTCTCCCTCCTTCTCGTCGTTGTCTTCGCCGTCCTCTTTCTCCTCGTCGTCGTCATCCTCTTCCTCCTCGCCATCGTCTTTGCCGTCTTCGCCATCGTCTTCGCTCGTCCCCATCGTCTTCAATTTCGATTTCGAGCTGTAATTGAACAACAACGAAATTAGGATTTTGAGTTCGAGCTGTAATCGATTAGGGTCGATTTCGAACTGTAATTGATTGTTTCGAGCTGTAATCGATTTCAAGCTATAATCAGGGTTTTGATTTCGAGCTGTAATCGATTTTGATTTTAAGCAACAACGATTTCAATTAGGGTTACGATTTCGATTAGGGTTTTGATTTATTGATGATTTTTTTATTTTGGTTTAGGGTTCGTTTTTATTTCTCGATGATTTCTTGATGATTTCTCAGAATTGATATTCTTGATTTCTTGTTCTTCGGTGTAAGTTTAAATAAATAAATAAATAAAAAAGGAACAATTGTGAGGAAACAATTATAGGATAATATCGTTACCAAACGTGATTCTATTTTCAGAACCAAAAAAAAAAATTATTGTTACCAAACGCTATTTTGCTTCCATTAAGAAACAAAATTCTTATCACATCGCATCCCAAGTAGGAACACTAACCAAACGCGACATCAGTTAATGGTTACAAATTACATATAATTATATTACATGTACTTGTGTATTAATTGTTACATTAATAAATATTTTATACACAATTTAGATACATACAATTTAGATACATATAACTGCGAGAGTGCAACGTATGTATTGAGTCTTTTTTGCTTTTTCTAAACGCACGAAACTAAAATATAAATTGCAATTGTGTATAAAATTTTTTGAAAATTAAGGATAAAATAAGGACTTACACATAAAAACACACACAACCAAAAAAAAAACAAAAAAACAAAAAAAAAAACCAATTTCCAAAATAAAATAATGTAAATTATAAATCTCATTAAGAGAAAAAAAATAAAAAATAAAAAAGAAAGAAAAACCTGGCACTATATAAAGCCAGAAGGACTCTTAGGGAACCCTAATTCGCGAGAGAGTGCGAGGGCAGCTGCATTTCCTGTACATCTTGGCGGCCTCCTCTCGGATCGAACAAAGATGAAGGTTGAAGATCTCACGCAAACCATAATAGCTCGATTTCTGTGGAATCTGAACTTGATGTTTCCCTCTTTTTGATTATATATGTGCCTTGTTTTGATATCGTTTGCTTTCGTTTCCGTTTTCAGTTCAACATCGCAAATCCTACTACTGGGTGCCAAAAGAAGCTCGAAATCGATGATGACCAGAAACTGTAAGTTCTTTCGACTTTTATCACCCTGTGTACTCTTACAATTTACATATTGGTGGTACTCGCTACAGTTAATTCTAACGAGTTAGCTTCGCATAAATGTAATTGGGTTTCTGTGTTCCCGACGCTTTTGCCAATCTATTCTATTTCAATTTAGTGTTGATCAATTCGATTTGAGCCTTATCTCCCGAACATTGGCAGAGTACAGCACACAGCTACTCCGATCTTGAGCTTTATGATTTATTTAATGGAAAGTGGAAATATGAATTTCATTTCAATCTAAGTGTTCAAATTGAAGTTTTTCTTTTTAATCTCAAATAATAAGTTTAATTATGATCTGTTCAATTGATGGTGAACTAATATGTTTTTGGCCGTCTTGATTCCATTCTTGAAACAGTTCTTTGAATAATTTTTGATCCGTAGGCCTTTTTGGTTCAATAAGTTCTGAATGGCCATTTAAGTGAGCTTTCATAGCTGATGACTGACGAGTGATATCCTTTTCAAATTGAATAGTAATTTCATAGCTGGATGATTCATTTTCTCCTTTCCTAAGGAAACGGACAACAATCCAAATAGTAACTTTTGATTGAGAAAACTATAATTTTCATTCTAGAGGTTGAAGTTTGTTTTTCTGCGGTTCGATCTGTTTTCTAAATGCAATATTTTCAACAATTTTAATTAGTTAACGTGGGTTATTTTGGAGCTCATATTGATTACTATGGAATAGTGCTTATTCTGGGTTCCTATAGCTTACACATGGAATTATTGGAAATGTTCACAGATTGCATGCTATTCGTATATTTAATGTTCCTAAGTTATTCTTGTGATGTTTTGGATTCTACTCTTTTTTCAGTACTGCCCAAAGATTTTCTGAGGTCTGAACTCAGGCAATGTTGGGTTTTAAAAATAAAATAGCATAAATTTGTATTCTCTGCTTCATAGATTTTGAGGTTCTTCTTTCCCTGCTGCAGTAAGGGCTGCAGGGCAGGCTGCTTGCCTTTCCCTGTTTTTTCTTTTTCTTTTGTTTTTTTTTTCTTTTTATGCTAAATTATACTAAATCATCAATTTCTTAGGAATCAAAGTGAATTATCTATTTCTAAGAAATCAAAGGAAATTATCTATTTCTTAGGAATCAAATTAATAGTTCTTTTTTATTTTTAATAATTGAAATTTAGTTCATAATTTCACACTCATGTATTGAGTCTAGATTTGCAATTGTTGATTTGCAATATAACAATATTATAAGTTATTCTCTATCTATTTTTCTTGTTGTGCGCTTGACTCTGCTCAGGCTAGCGCCTCGCCTTGCACCTTGCGCTTAGGCTCTAGAGGACCCTTTGCGCCTGGGTGCGCCTAGAGTCTTTAATAACTATGCTTTGCTTTGACTTTAGCATGGTCATTTACTAGTAACTACTTTGTATATATAACATTTTTCGAAATTAGTGGGCTAATCAAGGTTTTAAATATTGGCCGTTACGGTACTTAACGGCCGATTCGTACCGGAAAATGAACCCTCCGATACCGTTACATAGCCGATTCTGGAGTCTAGGGACGACTCGGGCCAATACGGCCGTTACCGTTGCGGTCTGTACAGACCTAATTTCAGGTCTGACACCCATGTAAGCTCAAGCTTTTCAGCTTTCTTTAGAGAATCTTCCGTATAATTGAGCAGTGGAGAAGAAAAAAATAGTAGAACACAAAAAAAACTTACTAATTAGCAGAAATCCAAAGATCTCCTCGACAAAAGTTGAGATATTCGTCGCGGCGTCGCCAAACCCTAACAGAAACAACTCGTCGCCAAACATAGTTCTCACCGTTGCCGGCGACGGCACAGTCACAGCTCTTCTCCATCGCGTTGCAGCTCCTTGCTGTCGCAATCGCATCGCAACTCCTCGCTGTCGCCTCCTCACTTCGTTCGTCTCTCTCTCTCTCTCTCTATCTCATTTGGGTGTGTGAGTGTGTCGGTTGATTTGGGTGGGTTAGTGGGTGTGTTTGGTTGATAATTAGGGGGGGAGGGGGTTGGAAATAATATTGGTTTATTAAATGATAAATGACTTGTTTACAATTTAGTCTTAAAATTTTCTAACTTCTATTCTAATAGCAATTTTTTCGATTGATAATTTGGGGTGTGTGTTTGTGTAATATATTTTTATTAAGTATTGTGTGTATCATCTTATTCTTTTAAGATTGTTAAGTACGACGGTTTTTCGTCTTTTTTTATGTCTTTATTGTGTTGTATATAACTCTAAAATGTCATAATACCTATCATAATGTGTTTATTAAAGGTTAAATGAGTAAAACAATTACTCTTATTGAGTTTTTGAGGATGTTCTGGTGATTTTAAAAAATTCACGACCGTTACAGTCGATTTCCATTACGGACAGACCAATACTCCCGATACCGTTACACCGCAACCGTTACGTAATCCGATACCTCGATTTAAAACCTTGGGGCTAATGGTTTTTACTCTATATGTTGATGGTACAATTACATATTGATATTCCCTTCAAATCACCCTTTTACCTTGTGTTCTGCCTATTTTGTCTTTCAATATTTGAATAATCCAATTAAGAACAGTAATGTCAACATTATTGCATGTTAGTTAATAGTCAACTTGGAATGGATTCTGGATCAGAGTATCTCTCTCACTTTACCCCCCCCCCCAAAAAATAAAATAAAATGATCTAAGTAGCTCACTCCAAACATGGTTTTGCAGCCGAGCTTTTTATGACAAGAGAATCTCTCAGGAGGTCAGTGGAGATGCTTTGGGCGAGGTATGCTGCATTATATTGCTGTCTTTTTTTTTTTGGTTCTTTAGCGCTCTCTGTGGAATAATATTCCTTTATTTATAAATGCATTTATTTCTTTACAGGAGTTCAAAGGGTACATATTCAAGATAATGGGAGGCTGCGACAAGCAAGGCTTTCCAATGAAGCAGGGAGTGCTGACTCCAGGACGTGTTCGTCTTTTGCTGCATCGGGGTTAGCTTGAATGTTGACTTCGTAGCAACTTATTGATGAAATTATTTTAGCTATTCTTTACTGACAAAAATACTTTTGGCTTGGATATTTATTTGAACAGGCACTCCTTGTTTCCGTGGATATGGTCGTAGAAATGGAGAAAGGAGGAGGAAATCTGTTCGTGGATGTATTGTTAGCCCTGATCTTTCAGTGCTGAACTTGGTTATTGTTAAAAAGGGTGAGAATGATCTGCCTGGACTCACTGATGTTGAGAAACCAAGGATGAGGGGTCCAAAAAGAGCGTCAAAGATCCGAAAGCTCTTCAATCTTTCTAAGGAAGATGATGTTAGGAAGTATGTGAACACCTATCGTCGTACCTTCACAAACAAAGCCGGTGAGTTTTCTAATTTGTTTATTGCTTTGATGTTTAAATATGAGAGAATCTGTGGCAGTGTCTGTTGTGCTGAATAAAAATTGTTGTTACAAAATATAAATATTTTTTTTATCTCAGATTTTGGAACATAAACTGATATTTGGGAGCAAAAACACTAAGGCCTGGTTTGGTTGTCCAACAATTTGTAGATTGTACTATTATTTAAGTGGTCGATATATGAATTGTAATAGTTTAGTGTTTTGTTGTAAGAATTACACATTAGTTTTAACTAAACTAAAACAATTGTATGTTTCTTTGTTCAAGCAAAGAATATGTGAATTTGATTAGATCATAGGTAAGTGGAAAAATATACAAATTATTTCATAAAAAAGTAAACCAAACGGGCCCTAAAAAAGTTTCAACTTGAATGTGTTATTAAGTAGTTTATTGCTTTATACAGGGAAAAAGGTGAGCAAAGCTCCTAAGATTCAGAGGCTTGTGACTCCATTGACACTTCAGAGGAAGAGAGCAAGGATTGCAGATAAGAAGAAGAGGATCGCGAAGGCCAAGTCAGAGGCCGCCGATTACCAGAAGCTTTTGGCGACGAGGCTGAAGGAGCAGAGGGACAGGCGCAGTGAGAGCTTGGCGAAGAAGAGGTCCAGACTCTCTGCTGCATCAAAGCCATCTGCTACTGCTTAGGTCATCGCTGGGAGTGGGAGTGTTGTCATCACCATTGGTTTGAAATTTGTCTTAACTGTTATTTTACCGAGGATTGTCTTTATTTTGAGATTATTGACTTTCTTGTTAGTTGGTGAGATTATCTCACCCTTTTCTTCATACTGTCTTTTTGAAGAATTATGAAATTTTGTCTGAACTTGTTTTGATATTCTTTTGGTCTCTGTGTGTTTGCATTGTGTTATGCTGAGAAAACTCGATTTTCATCGTGTCATTGTGTCAAGCAAAAATTGACCATTAAAAGAACTTGAAGGATGATCGATTTATTGGGTTGCACTGTTGGACACCAATATTAGCACTGAACTGAGGTCCTATTTCGTCCAATTACAAACCGAAACTGAGCTATTTGGATTACTGAAGAAAACTAATTACAATTCGGTTTTTGGATCGGATCCATTTGTTAGCTGGGCAAAGATTCCAACAAAAACTTAATTGAAAAAAGAAGAAATTTTAACATTTTGTACCCCTAAAGTCTGACCATTATTTCACTTTGGTCTCCATAGTGCAATTTGAACGCATTACACCCAAAGTTTTGTAATTATTCCACTTCAGTCCAAATCAATTACTTCATTATAATTTTGGATGATTGTGCACCAAATTGTTTTAAATGGGACTTTGTGGGTATTTTTAATTTCTTTCTTTTTCCCTTACAAATCTATTATATAAAATATGACGGATATAAGAGTCTTAGACATTTCTCAGTTGTCTGATGTCTTAAGAGACAAAGAACGGTCCACATAAAAAAAATAAAATAACATAAATGTAAAATGTGTATTTAAATTTGATCTTATATTTCGTATACCTAATTGAGGAACAAATCTATTTTTTTTGTTTGAGGACTATTTACAGAAACATTAAATTTTAAAAAAAATATAAAAATTATGGACGTTAAATTTATAAAAATTATAGAAATAGTGTATGAATATTAAATTTAGTAATAATACTGAAATATTAAAATTTACAAAAATTAAATTAAAAAAATAATATAAAAAAGAATAAATATAAATATTAATCTAATCTAATATCTAATGCTAAAACTTAAAAGTGGAAGACAATAACTTGGAATCAATGAGAATTAAATATTAGTTATCCCTTCAATCCTACTGAAATGTGAAATTGACGGCCAAGATTAATTCCTTCCACTATTAGAATCTCCCCTATCACTCTTTTACTTTCACTTTCTATAAGGGATGGGTATAAGCACAAAGTGAGAGATCCGGATTTGAATTATAGAAACTACTTAAATTTTCCCCAATTAACATTAAATTAGAATTCTCTCTTTTCTCTTTCACTTTCTGTAAGTGCCTAGTTGAACATAAAATATAGAAATAATATATGAAAATTATGAATATTAAATTTACGAAAATTAAATTAAAAAATTAATATAAAAGAGAAAATAGATCTAAACATTAATTAACATTAAATTAGAATCCTTCTCTCTCACACTTTCTATTAGAGTCGGGTATAACTAGAAAGTGCTCAGAGATGGGAGTTTTACTTATATGAACTACTTAAATTATCCTTAACATTAAATTAGATTCTCCCTCTCTCCCTTAACATTAAATTAAAGTGTCGTTCTTAAGCATAAATTATAGGAATAATATATGAAAATTATGGATATTAAATTTACTAAAATTATAGAAATAATGTATGGACATTAAATTTAACAATAATATTGAAACATTAAATTTACGAAATTAAATATGAATGCCCCCTCTCTTTCTCACTTTCTATAAGAGCCGGACTTAATAATAAATTAAAATATCTTTCTCTCTCTCACTTTCTATAAAACACAAGCTTATAACCATTCTCTATCACTCTCTATAACACACAACTCCCTCACTAGAAGTAACCCTATATCAGTTGTAGCCTTACTCACAGTCAACTAATCGCTCTCTCTGTCTTTCTCTCTCCAACACACGCGGAGATCAAGGGTTCGCATGTAAGCCCCTCTCTCTATTGAACTATTTCTTAATGTTGCATGCGTCACAGGTATAGATAATGATTTCTCTTTCTATTTTGTATGTTATAGAGATTTGATTTCATGGTATTTATCTCATATGTTTTTTTTGATAAAGGCAAACACATTTGAGTAATTAAAACTATCATTGCCCAATGAAAAACACGAATCTAGAAACATTTAATTATCAAGAGATGAACATATAGAGAAAATCAAGTTTGACAATTAACTATTTAAGGAAAAGAGAATAGTGAAACAATAAAAAATGTGATCGATCAAAACACGATCAATTGACTATCAAGGGAAAGAAAATATAGTGAAAATCAATTTTGATCGATATAAGATATGATAATTTTAGACCCAAACAATTATTATTAATTAATTTAACTCGAGAGTTCCTTAATCAATGAGATTCGAACATTTGAGCAATCCATTTGCAACGAACAAAGACATCAAATTATGAATAAAAGAAATACATGTCACTGGCTAATAAAACACATTTTCTCTTATTTTACGCAAATCAAATAGTCTTGGCAAATATTTGAGATATCTAACGGCGACAAATTAGTTGAATCGTGAATAAATGAAATAGTTAATTTGAGAAATCGTTGATTGTTACAAGAGTCAAGAATATCTAATAGCATGACAGTCTTGGTTGTTTTGCCTGCAGATCTAAAGATGTGACAATCCTAACTTCTCAAAGATCTAATAGCTGAGATTCTACATGGTTAGGGTTCGCCGGTTCGGTGGAGAAGACAAAGTGGAATATGGCTTAGACCGCTACGCTGGTTTGGTAGAAAACAAAGGCTTAAGGCTCGGATGAGATTGTTCCGAAAATAAGTTCTAAAAATGAGGATAAACTATTTACATTATTTAGACTTTTAGGTATTTATACTTTTAACCCTTTAAGTTATGTATATTTATCTTATATATTTTTTTAAAATAGCTATTATATGGATGAGATTGTTTAGACTTTTAAGTATTTACATTTCTGATCCTTTTAAGTTATTTACATTTTACTATCTTATATGTTTTTGAAATAACTATTACACGGATGAGATTGTTTAGACTTTTATATATTTACACCTTTAACCCTTTAAGTTATTTATATTTACTGTCTTATATATTTCTAAAATAGCAAATAATATCTCACTATGTCCTAAAAATGTGTCCAAGACGTGTCCTAAAGTCTCACAGATTGTCCCTTTAAATTTGAATTTTAATATTTCATCTATGATATTTGTGTGTAAGAAAGAAAATATGTGAAATACAGATATATTAAAGAAGATAATGTATTATTCTCAAATGATATTTTTATTGTTGAGTCCGCTGATCTTTTCGTTTTATTATCTAAATATTAAAGTTATATTTTTTTTCATCCGTGCCTTCAGGCATAGGTTATTTGCTACACACACACACACTCTCTATGTTATAAGTATATTTTTGAGTATTTGGGCTGAAAGGCCTGAAACAATAATGAGAGTGAAAGAGGCAGCTAGAATTGTCTACAACACCTCTTAAAAACAATCAGATGCATGATATGTGACTTTTTTTGTCCAAAATTGTAATGGGTAATGACTTGGCCTATAATGAGATGATTGAGAAAATTTAAGGTGTTATATGTACGATTTGAAACTAAAGGGACTAAAGTGAGATTTGATCAAATTTTAGGGGTACAAAGTGTAAAAACATCAAAAAAGAAAAAAATTCGAATTAAAACAAATGTCAAGGAAATTTGGAATAAATTCCAATTGAAAAGAAAATTAAATGGAAAAATAAAATTAATGAAGATAAAACAATGAACAAGAAAAATTAGATCAAGAGATTCAAGACCTTTGTTTCTTAGATCAAGTTGTCTTAATTTTTTCTAGGAATAGGGTTCAATGCTGTAGGTGGTCATGTACTTTTCAACCCCAAAAGTTAGTTCATGAGGTGAGACTTTCCCTCAAACTTATAACCTGACCTCCAATCCCTTCCATATTCAATGTGAGATAAACTCAACAATCTCTCATTTACACATCGGGCCATTGGTAGGTTAACCTTCCACTAGTCTCCCTCTTTGTAGTTATTGAGCCAAAGTTGTTGAAACTTAGTCTTTGGTACCATTATAGGGTATTCTTAGACCTCTCTTGATTCCAAAAGTTAGTTCATAAGGTGAGCCTTTATCTCACACTTATAAATTGACTACCAACCCTCTTTACGTTTGATGTGGGATGCATATATAAGAGTTACGAATAGGTGACAATTGCTGAGTGCTGAGGGATGATGGTTGGCTGAGGGTCTAATAGACAAGAGAACAACCGACTAAGTGTTTGTCTGGTCTACGAGAGTTGGAATTTGAAACGTTGGAAGCTAACTAAAGAAATGGAGAAGACTAGTAAGGTTTCGGTATATAATGAAACTCAAAACAACGTTAGTTTGAGTTTTGGTTTGATTCAATTTGGTTTTGTTTTGTTAAATCGGCTGGAATGGTGATCCACAAACTGTAGACCAAACTGACCCCTTTGGTTCTTGCTCAAGGGTGAACCGAACTAGCTGGTTTATTAAAAACTCCATGCTCGTGGTTTTTTTTTTTGGTTGGTGTGATTTTATTTTTCTGTTGGATGGGTTTTCTTCACACTTCTAATTTCTATAGTTGAAATTAGGACAACATTGGTGATGTTGCCAAAAATTCTCAGCACATGCAATCAGCTTTTCACGTGCCAAAAATCTTCTCAACTCTTTTTTTAACCTGCAAAACCGATTAATTCTTAAGGGAGACCCCGGTGTAGTATTAGTCAAAGAACTTTCGGCGTGAGAATAAGTAAGTTTGTATATGAAGAAAGCTCAAGCACTCGAATATATCGTAAAAATAACATGTTGATACCTTCATTTTATATAGACTTTCCCAGATTGTGCTGTTTTGTTGGTGAAATGGCCCGTTTCGTGATCCTCTCCTATTAACATAGATATGGCCATGATATCCTCCCATTCAATATGGGAGAAGATCTTTGTAACGTTCTTATTAAACATTGGCCATTACAGTCAGTTGGTGGTGGCGTTCCTCATGCATAGGAGATGTGGAAATAGTGGGCTGACCTATTTTTGGCCTTGTTACTATGGGTTTTGATTTCCCATGGTTGGGTTTGTAGGTGAGGCTTGCTTTGTTTGCATATTGGACTATTAAGGTTTTTTCCCCAATGGGCTTGATGTGCTCAGCCCAGATTATATATCGGGTTATATCTTTCGGGTCGGATCATCGACCCGATTCGACCCGCAAAGGCACTCAAGCTTCTAATAGTCATGAGTGAGAATTTTCCCATATCATTTGCCCTCCTGACTTTCGTGAAGATTTAGAGAAGGGAAACAAAAGATCACCTCTCCCATTCGCTTAAGTTATCGTCTTCCTCCAATCTTTTGATTGTTGTTGCTTGTTTGTATTTCTCTTTCAATTTTTTTTGCTTTGCTTGAGATGTCGTTGAGTTAATCAAACAGTCTTGTTAAGGCTGGTTCGTTGTCAAATCCCCTTGCGGAGCAGACAACGACAGCCCAGGCTTCTCAGTTCACCGATTCCTTAGTTAACTGGGGAAATCATGGTACAAGTTATGTCCCAGTAGAATAGCTTGAGCCATTCCAAGAACAGATCATTCGTTTGTCCATGTTAATTAGGGTTCCATCCGAAACTGAGCGCCCTTATAACGCCAAAGAGGGTGGAATATGCCTTTTTGTGTAGATGTTCGAATACGGACTCACACTTCCTTTTACTCCTTTACTTCGTAATTGTTTTTGGCCAACTAGAAATTACCCCTGCTCAATTAACCCCCAATTGCTTTCGTCATATCATGGGAGCTATTGTTTTTTCTCGTGTAAATAACATCCACTTTACTTTAGATATGATTAGGGGTGTTAGTTCCCTTAAATTTATTTATGAACTTGGGAGGTTTTATTATTTCATCGCTAAGAGGTTCTTATTCCTTACTATCCTTCCGACTATGGTGACAGGAGATTGGCCAAGGCAGTACCTTTTCTTCAAGGGTAATTGGGAGTTTTCTTCTGAAGAAATATGACAGCCTCCACTTGTGCTGAGGCATTTTAATTACCTGAGTAATTTCCTTTACTTATGCTTTCTTTGCAATTCGAATTTGGGAATTTTGATACAATGGTCTTGATGTTTTCTTGGGTTGCCTTGTGCAGTTGGAGAAGCTTGCAAAAGTCTTCGCCTTACAACCAAGTTTGAGGATGAACTAAGAAAGTTGCTAGTCCCAAAAAAGAGGTCCTGCAAGGTTCTTGCTTCCCACCATTTCATTCTGCTAACAATGGACGCATCCAAATTTAACCAATTGGAAGACCTACAAATCGGGAAGAATAAGAAGAGACCTATAAAGAAACCCTCTAGGCCATCTGGGCAGTCA
This sequence comes from Eucommia ulmoides, assembly GCA_016647705.1. Taxonomy (NCBI): domain Eukaryota; kingdom Viridiplantae; phylum Streptophyta; class Magnoliopsida; order Garryales; family Eucommiaceae; genus Eucommia; species Eucommia ulmoides. The sequence continues at coordinate 15,207,416 of CM028325.1, forward strand.
TTAGCTCAGCCTACTACCCCTGTTATTGCCAGGTCTACAGTTCAACCTATTGCTTAGTTGATTGCAGTTCAACCTGCTGCTTAATCAATGGCTTCTCATTCTTATCTCATTCTTTCTGCGGACTCCGAGTCTGATGATGATTCTCAACCCTTGAGCATGCATAGGCATGGGGTTGCCTCTATGTTAGTTCCTCCAGTCCAAGTTCCAGTCCCTATAGAGATTAGGGGATTCGAGCTTACCATACGTGCATGTATTCTATTAGCACACGTCATTCACTTATAAATACACATTTTTTTTAACATTTCGTTTACAATTCTTTAGCATTTATCTCTTAATTGGTTTGTCTATTTAAAGCCAAACCATGCGTTTAAGTTTCACATAAATCCAAACATTCTCTTTCTCCCTCTTATCCATTTCTTTTTGTAACCATGTCGTGTCCATCCTCATCATCCTTTACAGCTATACAAAATGAGAGGCAGCAAGAGATTGAACTAGGGGATAATTGTTGTGCTTTAATGACAATGGCAAAGACCCTTACTGAAGAGCAATCTTGTCTTAGAGCACTGGAAGATGCATGTGACGTCTTCTACGCTATGGAGGCGGCTCACTTCCATGCCATCTCGCAGATTTATGAGCTCAAAGACCAGTTGAAGAAATCACAGAGGGAGTCTCGCGATCTGTCTGTTGACTTGCACTTTCATAAGCAGTATGCCGATTCCATGAAAGAGAAGCGGGATAAACTCTAGGAGAAGAATGAGGAGAAAAAGTAAAGATCCAAGAGTTGATCCTCAATATTAACTGGTACTAAGAGCATGACTTCTACCACTCCCACTCAGACTCTAAAGGACTAGGTCCCCTTCCTTCTCCTAGGTCAGATTGATGCCACCCACTCTGCCTGGGTTTCACCGAAGAAGTTTTAGACTTCTCTTTTTCTTTTTCTTTTTGTTTTCGAAGTGAACAATTTTCTGTTGTTTTTTCTTCTTTCTTGTATGACAAACATATTTTTTTTTTGGTAACGATGTTTTTTTTTTTGTTAATATAAAATGATGGGTTTTGATATATTTGCGTTGCCGCCGTGTTGTTCGTTTGTTCCTATTTTGCCTGCCCTCCTTCATAACTTGGTTAGTACACTAATCTAGTTATGAACCAATTGAAGCTTTTGGCTAGAGTAAATAAGAGGTTTGAACACGTACATGATCACAGTAAGCAAGGTCACAAAATGAAGTTAAATCAGATTTTACCATCACAGGAATCCTTCAAATGAGAATTTCTCTTTCGTCTTGTTCTATAACATCATTCTCAAGATATTATTCTTTTCTAGTCTTGAACTTATCACTCCTTACCATGGAGTTAGTGTAGACTTGAACAAGTGTTCTGGACTTTAATCTTGACTGAATAAGTAATGTGTTGAAGATGAGAAGTCCATACTTGATGGAGTCATTGTAGGAGTTTATTTGGTGACTAATAAGTCTGCAATGTTCGCACTTAGTTTTGAAAACTAAATGTTGCAATTGGTGAACTGATCTGCTCTGCTATGTGAGTTGAGCTAATCTATTTTGCTGAGCAATATGACTTGATCTGCTCAGTTGTGAATGGTTGAGCTGATCTACTTTGTTCATTTGTGAGTGAGTGAGCTAATCTGCTATGCTTTGGGCTAAGCTGATCTGTTTTGTTCTATGAATGAGCTGATATGCTATGTTCATATCTGAGCTGATTTGCTCAGTTGATTGTACGTAGTAAGTAAGCTGACCTACTCTGCTCACTTTTGTTTCACACTTAGTTTTTACATGCTAAGTATTTTATGAGTAAGATGATCTGCTCTATTCATTTGTGAATGAGTGGGCTGATCTTCTTTGTCTGAGTTGATCTGCTTAATTTGTTATACTTAGTGAATGGGCTGATCTATTTTACTCATGCTTGAGTTGATTTTCTCAGTTTCATGAGTGAATTGATTTGCTCATGTCTGAGCTGATTTGCTCAGTTTTGTGAGTGAGCTAATCTGTTTTACTTGTGTCTCAGCTGATCTACTCAGTTTATTTATATTCGATGTTAATACTAAATGTTTCTTATCTGAGCAAATCTGCTCAATTAAGTTTCGCTTGGTTTCAATGCCAAATGCTTTTATACACTTATACTAAATGTTTCTTACACTTAATTTAAATCAGAGCATGAAAAGATAAGTGTTTGCAATGGTAAGAAAACTTTGTTTATTTCATTCAAGAAATGTTTCATAGAGACGAACAAAAACAAATTTAAAAACTCAATGAGAAACATAAAATTTAGAAAGAAAAGACACCTTACATGAAATATGTTCGCAAGTGGAAGATGTTCCACAATCTTGGGATTACCATTCCATTTAGATCTTTCGGCCAGTTGGTCCCTAACCTGTTTACTTTGGTTACTCGGTAGGGTCCCTCCAGTTAAGGGCTAGTTTTCCCAAATGAGCCTCTGGGTGGTGTGACATCACTCTTCTAAGTACCGGTTCCCCTACTTCAAAGTGCCTTGGACGTACTGCATAGTTGAACATCCTTGCCATTCTTGACTTATAGGTTACCATCCTCATTGCTGCCTTGTCACGTCTCTCTTCCAGTTGGTTTATCTCTTGCCGTATGACTTCTTCATTCTCCATAAGGTTGATTGTACCATATCGTCTTGATGGTAGCCCAATCTCCATTGGAACTACCACTTCAGTTCCATAAGTTATGGAGAATGGGGTTTTTTCTGTGGTAGATGTTGGTGTGGTCCGATAAGCCTACAAGACTCCTGGTAGCTCTTCCACCCATTTGTCTTAGGCATTATCCAGTCATTTTTTCAGTGATTCATTGATGGAACGATTTGTCACCTTAGCTATTTATTGTCTTGGGGATACGTCGGGCTAGACGTATGGTGCTAAATTTTTAGTTTCTCATACATCCATGCAATTTTGCCACTGGTGAATGATATTCTGTTATTAGATATGAGTATCGCTGGAATGCCGAAACGACAGATCACATTCTTCCAAAGGAAGTTTTTTACTTCATTCTCTCCTACTGTCATAAAGGCTTCAACTTCGACCCACTTGGTGAAGTAGTCAATCACTACCAGTAAGTACTTTTTGTTCCCTGGCACTAGGGTGAACGACCCTAGAATGTCCATTCCACATTGAGTAAAAGGCCATAGGCTGGATATTGGTGTCTGTTCTTGAGCTAGACCTTTGATATCATTGGAGAACCGTTGGCACTTGTCCCATTTCTTGACATATTCTTGCGCATCGCTACACATTGTTGGACTATAGTAGCCCATTCTGAGTGCCTTGTGTGCCAAGGTTCTCTCTTCTTGATGATTTCCACAAACCCCTTCATAGATCTCTTGCAAAACATAGGTTGCTTCATTTGGTCCTAAATAAAGAAACAGAAGCTGGGAAAAAGATTTCCTATACAGTTTATCAATAGTCAACACATACCTTAATGCTTTATACCATATCTTTCTAGCTAATTCCTTGTTGCTTGGAAGAGTTCCTTCCTTTAGATACTGAACTAAAAAGGTCCTCCAGTATTCTTCGTGATCCAATTCACCTATTTATGCTCAAAGGTTGGCTAGTGCTGCTATGGATAGTTGCTCAAGGAATTCCACTATCTCAAACCACTGATATAGTCTGAAGGAAGAGGCTAATATGGACAATACATCAGCCTTCTTATTTTTGGCTCTTGGAATAACTTCGAACTTGCAACTTTAAAGTGAGATGGTTATCTCTTTCACTTTCTTTACATAGATGCGCAATTTTTCTTTACTCGCCGTGTACACTCTGTTTATCTAGTTAACCACCAACTATGAGTTTGATCTAACCTCCAGATTTTGAGCTCCTAATCCTTTGGCGAGAGTCATCCCAATGATCACTGCTTCATACTCTGCTTCATTATTGTAGGTTTGAAAACCAAGCTGCAGAGCTCTTCAAGCTGATCTCCTTCTGGTGTTTCTAGGACAATGCCAACACCACATCCATTCATGTTTGAAGCTCTATCTACCTACAATTTCTATGGTGTAGCCAACTGGTCTGGGTATTATTCATTTTGTAGGCTTCTACAATTTCCATGCTTTGCTTGGAGGGGTCAGCTTGGCAATGAAATCTGCCAAAGCTTGCCCTTTAATTACAGTTATAGGCTTGTACTAGATGAAGAACTCACCAAGTTCTACTGCCTACTTCATAAAACGTCTAGAAGCCTTTGGTTTGTGTATTATTGCTCTGAGGGGGTAAGAGGTCAACACGTTAATCTCATGGGCTTACCAGAGCCAGGGTAAGCTTTTCCCATTTAGTATAGCGAGTCTTAACTGGGACTAGAGACTTGCTTATGTAATAAACTGGCCTTTACCCTTCTGAGTGATCTTTTACCAGCACTGCACTTACTGAGACAGAGGTTACTGTCAAGTACAAGTAGAGCTCATCTCCTGGGTTTACTTTGGCTAGCGTTTCAACTGAGCCTATGTAGTCTTTGATGGATTACAACACCTTTTCACAGTTATCATCCCACTAAAAGTTTTTGTTTCCTTTTAAAATTTTGAATAAATGAGTACATCTATTAGTAAATTTGGAGATGAATATGTTAAGGGCTGCCAACCTTCATGTCAGCACTTGGACTTCTTTTATGGTTGTGGGGGACTTTATGTTTTGGATGACTTCTATCTGCCCTGAATCCACCATAATTCCTAATTGGTTCACCACAAAGCCCATAAATTTGCCAGATGCCATACCAAAAATGTATTTTTTTGGGTTCAACTTCATATTGAACTTCCTCAGTATAGCAAAAGCTTCTTTTAAATGTCCCAAGTGATCTTCCTTCTTAGAGATTTTGACCTGCATGTCGTCTATATAGACCTTCATGGTTGCTCTAATTTTTTCTCTGAGTATGCGGTTCACCAGTTGTTGATAGGTTGCTCCTGAATTTCTTAAGCCAAATGGCATTACTTTATAACAGTAAATACCTCTTGGAGTGATGAACGCTATTCCTCCTTCATCTTTCTTATCCATCTGTATTTGATTATAGCCTAAATAGGCATCCATCATGGTCAGCTGTTGGTGCCCTACTGTTGCATCCACCATTTGATGTATCTTTGGCATTGGATAGCAGTCCTTTGGGCATGCCGGGTTGATGTCAGTAAAGTCTATGCATATTCTCCACTTCCTATTCTTCTTCTTGATAAGAATAAGGTTAACTAACCATTTTGGGTATCACCTTCCTTATGTGGCCAATTGCAAGCAACCTTTGCACCTTAGATTCGATCATCTCTTCCTTTTTAGGCCTAAATATGCTATTCTTCTACTTGACCGATGGGTAAGACCTGGAGATGTCAAGCTGGTGGACTGCCACATCAGGGCTGATGCTCTTTATGTCTTCTGAAGACTAGGCGAAGACATCTAGGTTTTCCTCCAGCAGCTTTCTGATCTCCTCTACCTCAGTCTGGCTTAGGGACTCCCCTATTATCAACTTCTGAGCAATCTCTCGTACTTATATAGTAAGTTTGGTCTTCACGTATTAATACTACTGAGCTATCTCTTGTATACTTGATGCGTCGGTGGTAAGTTGACGCCACAACCTTCATTGCATGCAACCATGGTCATCCAATATCGTATTATAAAGAGAGGATGAGTCCATCAACATGACTCCATAGCTCTTGTGTACCCATTTTCTTCTTTGTTAGCCGTAACTGACAGGGTGATTTTTCTTCTTGGAGAACTGAGGTCCCCACTGAATCCTACCATGACTATCTGAGTTGAGCTAACATCAAAGCTGGCCACTCCCATTTTCTTAAACGTATTCACAAAGATGATGTTAGCAGAGCTTCCTGTATCAACCAAAATTCTTTTCACCTCGAAACTAGAGATCCAGAGGGTGATGACCAAGGCATCTTCGTGGGGTGCAATATCCCCTTGCAATCATCTTCAGAGAGGTGATGATTGGTCCTGGATTCACAGTTACTGACATTGCTTTTCCATAGCAGCGCTTCAATGCTGCCTCACGGATTTTCTTCTTCCGTTCACGGTTGGGTTTTCTAATAGCAAGTTCAGTAGTGTTTATCAGATAGATGACCTTACGATTGCGATTGGGATGATCATCTTTGCGCTCCTTGTCACAATTTTTGTGACGACTTTCACTTTTGGATCTCTTCCTGTCCCTTGAATGCTCCTGTAAGTAGACATATAATTGACCCATGTCAATTAGTCGCTTGATCTCTTTTTTGAGCTCCCATTGGTTATCTATGTCATGGTGATGGTCATTGTAAAAATTGTAATATTTCAATATGTTCTTCCTGTTAGACCTCGTGTTCATCTTTGGTGGCCATTAAATTACCACAGATGATCAGATTTCATGTAAAAATCCTAGAGATTGACATTCGTAGACCTGGGAGGTTTGGTTCTTGACATGCATCCAGTCTTGAACCTAAGCTTTAGGGTTGATCTTTTTGCCTGTCTAAGAATCTACCCTTTGCTCTGCTGTATTCATTCTACCTTCATGTAGGACTTAAAATTTTCTATCAGATCAGACATGCTCTTTGGGATATGCTTGGTGAGAGAGTTTTAGAATCTGCTATGGTGCCACCCCAAAGTAAATGCATTGATAATGAGGTTATTGTCACAACCCTCAGTACACGTTAGCTCTTCATTGAAGCGATTCATGTACTGGCACAAAGACTCTCTCTTCTCCTATCGTAGAGCTAATAGATAATCAGGTCCCTTTATCAACCTTTAGCAGGTTATGAAGTGATTGATGAATATCTTCCCAAAGTCCTTGAACGATGAGATAGAGTTAGGCAAAAGCTTGTGTAACCACTCCAAGGCAGAACTCTTTAGGGTCGTAGTGAAAGCTTTGCACAACGCTGAGTCACCTGCTCCATACAAAGTTATGACGTGTCTAAACTGGCGAATATGGTCCACATGGTTCGTGTTGATCCTAAGATTTTGATGGACAATTAAAGGTTGATGTTTTTGATAAAACTAATGATTTTATTAAGTGTTTCAGTTTCTGAGTTCTAGTGATGAAAAAGATGTTGAAGATATTGCGGTAATGCTAAAGATGATAACAAAGATGATGGAAGATTAAGAGTTTGAAGAAATTGAAGAACCTATGAAAAATAACTCAGGTTAAATTCTAACTCTTAATATCCCAATTAGGATTACACATGACACAAAATGATTTTTATAAATATGTGTATTTTTGATAGGAACCTAATTAGTTAAATTATTTGCTCCAATGTGTAATTGAAAAAGAAATATTGATAATTAATTAAAATTGAATTTAAGAATTTAGTGAAGCTAACTGAGAAAAGAAATTGGTTAAAGGGGCGAAAACATTGAAGAAAATGGATTAAAAACGAATTTAGAAGGTGAAGTTGCTGAATCTCTCAGTCGACAGGTAGGTTGACCTGAGCTTAAATGGTGAACTCTCTGAATCAATCTGTTGATAGGGAGGTTGACTTGTGACCAAAAGTAAAACTCTCTGAATCTCTAGGTCGACAGATAGGTCGACTCATGAAACTCTCTGAATTATCCGGTCGACAATTGAAGTATGAGCGGTCGACCAATGGGCAAAAACTTTTGGCTTGGCTACATCCTGAATCGAATGGTCGACAGGTGACCCTTGGTCAGTCGACTTATGGGATTGTTTCAAGATTTTGTGGAATTCCGAATTTTATTCTAAAAATAGCCGTTACTAGCCGTTTTTTTGTTAGGATCTCTGAGATATCTTAGGAATCTGAAGTGTTTTTAGTTATTTAAATGATATCTAAGGTGGTGTTTGGTAATCGTTTCTGTTTCCATTCCAGCAATGGGATGAGAATGAGATGAGAATTTTGTTTTCTTCTTGGGAGTAGAATTGCGTTTGGTAACGATAATATTTTTTTTTGTTTTGGGAAGAGAATTGTGTTTGGTAACGATTTTATCCTAAAATCATTTGTTTTTCTTTTTTTCTGTTTTGGCCAGACGGCAGTGGGGCCGTCGCCGTCCGGTCGGTAGTACTTCGGCGCTGCCGCCGGCGACGGTCGGACAGCAATGGCGCCGGCGACGGTTGGACAGTGGTGGCGGGTGGGTGACAGTGGCCAGCGGCCGAAAGTAGCCGAGAAGTTTTCTGGTCGGACAATGACCGACGACGGTCGCCGGAGATGACCGCCGTCGGCGGACGGTGGTCGCCGGCAGATGAATAGTGACCGTGTATTTTGGGAATGGAATGGGAATAATGAGAAATAATTTTTTTTTGTTTCTCATTGCTTAAGAAAAAAGTGGGCACAATTCTCAAATGGGAATGAAATGGAAACGAAAACAAAAATTAACAAACAATATTCCTAAACAGAATTCCCAAAAATCTGGGAATGGGATGGGAATTTCTGGAATGGAAACGGTTACCAAACGGGGCATAAGTGTTCCTATAGATATGGTTCAATTATGTTTAATGTTTCTCAATTTGGTACGTATAATTCTTTCAATCCTATTCAATTGTGTTTGAAGAAACAATTTGAGGGACTTAATTAAAAGTTTTAAAAGATATTTTTGAGTGAATTATATCAGAAATGAATCATTATGATATAGAGGGTCTATTGGTGCAATTAAACGTCATGATTAATGGGAACTAGCAGTTGGAGGGCTTGTTTTATTCCCTTTTAAATAGACCTGCGTTTTTTCACACTTGATAGAGAATCATCTAGAGAATTATTCTGATCCATTCAACCTTTGAGCTTTCTAAGAGTTATCATACTGAGTGTATTGTGAGATCTTTCTTGAGATTTGTTCTTGAGAAATATTTGCTGTAGATTATTGTTACTACTGATCTGAAGTGTCAGTGCTATTCTAATAATTATTCTTTCGGTGGATTCCTAGTGAGATTGTTTCAAGTTATTTGTTTATTTACTATAATTATTATTTTCTTGGAATTTTATCTTTGAAATTGTTTTCTGACTTTTTATTGAAAAATATTTTTTGAAATAATTTCTTGAAGAAATCTAATTACGTGCTCAATTACGTGCTACCCAATTTTTGTTTAAAATCAGATTTTGAATATCTCATTTTTCTATAACTAGTTTTTGGATATTAATTGAGTTCTAATTTATCTGGGGTGGTAGAAGCTCCGAGTGAGAAAAACCACTTATCAATTTGTAATTGGTGAGTTGAGTGATGGATTGAATACTATTGGGAGTATTTAATCAAAGAGTAGATGGTTTCAGTCTTTTCCTGTAAAGAAATTGAGGTAGTAATTCTTCATTGATTGAATTGATTTGTGAGTAATTTTGTAACGGTTCAATCCTTATCAGGTAAAATGATATTTGGAGTGTTTGTGAGGTTTTGATTCTGTAGCCTATGGTAAAAAAAGAATTTGGTTATTCTTGAGCCTGTAAAAAGTCGATGATATTCCTTAGCCTGGGAAAATGAATTAGTAAAGTTTGATTCTATGCCTACGAAAAGAATCATTGTGAGGGTTTGGTTCCTACCTTTAAAGGAATCTTGAGTTTAGTGGGTGCGACACTCCGTGAAGCTCGGGGGACTGTATTAGCCAAGAGTAGTTTGGTGAACCAGTATAAATTTTTGGTGTACTGCTATTTTTCATTATTTATTTTTGGTGTTAGGTGTGCACCTAGTTAATATTATATTTCTGCTGTTATATAAAGATAATACATAATTTATGATTAAAATTAATTATTTGAATTTTTGAAGTATTTTCTCTGATAATTTTTTTATCTACCCAATTCACCCCCCTCTTGGATAGCTCACTGGCCCAACAATTGGCATCAGAGCTGGTTTAGCTCGACACTTAGCTAACAAATATCACATGGTGCACACAATGGGCACACTAGCTAAGGGGCAGTCCATGCACCGACCACAGTTATTAGCAGGTCAAAACTATTCATTCTGGAAAGACAAAATAATTGCCTTTCTTCAGGCTACAAATTATGATTTGTGGTTAGCGATCGAGGATGGTCTGTTTGTTCCAATGGAAAGCAGAGTCCAGAAGAAGATGAAACAGCTAACTGCTTCTGATAAGCAAAAACTCTCTATAAACTCTCAGGCTATTAACATTCTATTTTGCTCTTTAGATGCTAATGAATATTCTAGAGTTTTAGGTTGTATATTTGCAAAGGAGATGTGGGATAAGCTACAAGTTACCCACGAAGGGATAAGTCAAGTGAAGCAATAAAAATCAACACACTTATGAGGTAATTTGAATTGTTTAGAATGGGAGAAACAGAATCAATTCAAGAGATGTACACCTTCTTCAACATTATTTGGAATCACTTGAGTCAGCTTGGAAAGCCGTATTCCATGGAGGACAGGTTAGAAAGGTCCTAAGATCGCTGACAAAGATATGGGAGCCAAATGTGACCACAATTGAGGAAGCTAAGGATCTTGCCAAATATCAAATTGATGATCTCATAGGCAACTTAATGACGCATGAAATGATAATTCAAGGATATGAGAATGACACTGGAAATAGCAAGAAGAAATTCTTGGCACTAAAGGCTTAGAAATCTGAAGAAGAGAATGACAGTGATGATGAAAGTCATGACAGTGAGCAAGAGAAAGATGTTTCTTTTCTCACAAAGAATTTTAGAAAAATGACTCGACGCACATTCCGCTGGAGAAGAAACCTCCTCATGACTAAAGTGGAATGTTACAATTGTCATAAGACCGGTCACTTTCAAAGTGATTGTCCCGAACCAAAAAAGGATAAAAAAAAAAAAAAAGAAGAAAGAAAAGAAGACAGGAAAGAAGAGTAAGAAGAAATCCATGAAGGTTACTTGCGATGATGTTGAATCAAGTAGCTCCAAAAAATCAGATATTGAAGATATGTCTATGTTTGCATTGATGGGTACTGGTGGTGAGGTAACTAAATGTTCAAGTTCTTGTCCTTTAGATTTTGATGAATTATTTGATGTTTATCAATAACTTTCTCATGATTATAAAAACGAGTGTTCTAAAATAAATGCCCTTCAAAGTATAATACATTAAACAAGCAAGTGATGGACTACAAATCTAAAAACAATGAATTGAAATCTAAGTTAATGGATTTGCATTCAATTGTTCTCAAATTCATCGGCGGTGAAAATAACTTGAAAATGCTTTTGGGAAGTTCATGTGGAATTTTTGATAAAGTCGGTATTAGATTTCAGAAAAATCTTAAACAAAAACGTTTTCACAAATTCTTTTATGAAACCAAGAATCTTGTTAGATATTTAAAATGTAATATTGTGGAGCATACTATTCATAGATGTTTTACTAAAATATCAACTATGTGACAAGGGCTATGACGTTATATTTGATCATGATAAGTGCATTATTAAGAATAGTCATGATAGTAGTATCTTGTTAGTTGCATCATGTTTTGAGAATGTTTATACTTTCTCATTTGATGATTTTAATTCTTCAAATTTATCTTGTTTGAATGCTTTGTCTGAAAATAGTTGGTTATGGTTTAGGAGACTTGGGCATGCTAGTATGGAGTTAATCTCTAATTTATCTAAGAAGAGTCTCGTACATGGCCTACCTGATTTAAAATTTGTGAAAGATAAAGTATGTGATGCATGTCAATTAGGAAAGCAGACTAGATTATCATTTAAGAAAAAGATGCACAAGTCTACGTCTAGATGTCTTGAATTGTTGCATCTTGATTTGTTTGGTCCAAACTTTGTTGCTAGTCTTGGTGGTAAGTTTTATGCTTTCGTTATAGTTGATGATTATTCCAAACTTACCTCGGTATTTTTCTTTGCTAAGAAAAGTAAGGTAGCTTCTGTTTTTGCTAAATTTTGTAAACGTGTTTAAAATGAGAAGCAATTTTCCATTATTAATATTTGAAGTGACATAGGAAGAGAGTTTAAGAATGATGATATGGTAAGTTATTGTTATGCTCATAACTTTTCTGCACCAAGATCACCGCAACAAAATGGTGTAGTAGAAAGGAAGAACGTGACGCTTCAAGAGATGGCCAGAATAATGCTTAATGAAAATCGATTACCAACCTACTTCTGGGCCGAAACAGTAAGTACAACTTTTCATGTGGTGGATCGGGGATCGATTCGTAGAAGGTTCAACAAAACCCCATATGAAATCTGGAATGGTAAGACTTATAATATTTCCTATTTTAAAGTATTTGGATGTAAGTGTTTTATTTTGAATGACGAGGATAATCTTGGTAAATTTGATGCTAAATCTGATTATGGGATTTTCCTTGGATATGCTACTAACAGTAAAGCTTATAGAGTTTATAAGAAACGTACGTTAGTAGTAAAAGAAACTATGCATGTTGTTTTTGAGGAAGCTGATCCATTCTTGTCGAGAAAGGTTTTGGATGATGATGATGATGGTATTTCAAATAACCAAAACAAAGATGATAATGTACCTAAGGAGTCCCAACAAGAGGAAGAACCTAAGGAAAAGGATTCGACTTTACCACGAGCTATAAAGACAGTACCGGGACATTTAGTAAAAGAAATCATCGGTAATTTTGAAAGAGGTATAAGTACTCGTTCTTCTCTTAAGGATATAATTAATCTTGCTTTCTTATCTCAAATTGAGCCTAAAAATATAGATGAGGCATTAACTGATGAATCTTGGATTTTCGCAATGCAAGATGGGTTAGTTCAATTTGAGTGGAACAAAGTATGGTGTCTTGTTCCGAGACCGGATTTTTATCTAGTTATTGGTACTAACTGGGTTTCTAGAAATAAAAAGGATGAATCTGGCATGGTAATTAGAAACAAAACAAGATTAGTTGCATAGGGTTATAATCAAGAGGAATGAATTGATTATGATGAAACCTATGCTCTTGTTGCTAGACTAGAAGCAAGTAGAATTCTACTCGCTTTTGCATGTTCACGTAATTTCAAGTTATATCAAATGGATGTTAAGAGTGCATTTCTAAATGGTTTTCTAGCAGAAGAAGTTTATGTGGAACAACCCCCGGGATTTAAAAGTGATAAATTTCCCAATCACGTATTTAAACTTCGCAAGGCTTTGTATGGGCTTAAACAAGCTCCTAGAGCTTGGTATGAGAGACTTAGTCGATATTTGATTAAAAATGGTTTTCGAAGGGGTATTTGTGATATAACACTGTTTGAGAAGCAAACTGATTCTGATATCCTATTTGTACAAGTGTATGTTGATGATATTATTTTTGAATCTACTAATGAGGATCTTTGCCAAGAGTTTGCTAAGATAATGCAGGTTGACTTTCAAATGAGCATGATGGGAGAGTTGAATTTCTTTCTTGGATTGCAAATTAAGCAATCCAAAGAAGGGATATTTATAAACTAAGCTAAATACACCAAGGAGTTGTTAAAGAAATATGGTTTGGAAGGCGCTAAAGAGTACAAAACTCCCATGGCAACGGCTACAGAGATAGACAAAGACGATACGGGTAAAAGTGTTAATGAAAAAATGTATCTAGGTATGATTGGTAGTCTGTTGTATTTAACTGCTAGTAGACCTAACATTATGTATAGTGTTTGTTTTTGTGCTAGATTTTAGTCTTGTCCTAAAGAATCTCACTTGACTGCGGTTAAGCAAATTTTTCGATACTTAAAGGGGACGACTGACCTAGGATTATGGTATCCTAGGGGGAGTGATTTTAAATTGATAAGTTACTCCGATGCTCATTTTGCTGATTGCAAAATTGAGCAAAAAAGTACAAGTGGGTCATGCCATTTGTTAGGACATGCATTGGTTTATTTCTCAAGCAAGAAACAGAATTCGATTGCCTTATCCACTACTGAGGCTGAGTATATGGTAGCTGGTAACTGTTGTGCTCAAATTTTATATATTAAACAACAGTTAAATGACTTTGGAATTTGCATGGAGGAGGTTCCGATTTATTGTGATAATAAAAGTGCTATTTGTCTAATTAAGAATCCTATATAGCACTCACAAACTAAGCACATAGAGATTATACATCACTTTATTCATGATCACATTAAAAAAAATGACATTATTATTGAGTATATTGATACCTCCGACAAGCTTGCTGATATTTTTACCAAACCACTAGTGGAAGATCAGTTTGTGAAAATCATTCGTTGTTTGGGTATGTCTAGGGATAATGATGTTTGCCTAGAGTAGAGTTCTTTTGTAGTTCCCCCCTCCCCAATTTTTTGTTGAGATGACAAAGGGGGAGAATAAGTTGATGTTTTAATAAATGTCTCAAGGAGGAGCTTGAATTATCATGTTGAATATCTTAAGGGAGAGTTTATTATATATTGAAATTCGTTCTTTGTTGAAAATCTTATGATTATCTTCATTACTTTGCTTTAATGAGTTAAAGAACCCGTCCTTAGATTTATGAGGAGTATGGTTACATTATTGTTTTGAAGAAAACATCAAAGTTAATTGTCATCATAAAAAATAGGGAGATTATTGATCCTAAGATTTTGATGGAGAATTAATGGTTGATATTTTTGATGGAACTAACGATTTATTGAGTGTTTAAGTTTCTTAGTTCCAGTGATGAAAATGATCATGAAGATATTGTGGCAATGCTAAAGATGATGACAAAGATAATAGAAGATTAAGAGTTTGAAAAAATTCAAGAACTTTGGAAAAATAACTCAGGTTAAATTCTAACTCTTAATATCCCAATTAGGATCACACACGACACGAAATAATTTTTATAAATATGTGTGTTTTTGATAGGATTCTAATTAGTTAAATTATTTGCTCCTATGTGTAATTGAAAAAGAAATATTGATAATTAATTAAAATCGAATTTAAGAATTTAGTGAAGCTAATTGAGAAAAGAAATAGGTTAGAGGGGTGAAAACGTTGAAGAAATTGGATTAAAAGCGAATTTAGAATAGGTTCCCAACATTGACCAGTCGACAGGTAAGTCGACCGGAGCACAGAAGGTGAAGTTGCTGATTCTCTCGGTCGACAGGTAGGTCGACCTGAGCTTAAATGGTGAACTTTCTGAATCGATTAGTCGACAGGGAGGTCGACCTGTGACCAAAAGTGAAACTCTTTGAATCTCTAGGTCAACTTATGAAACTCTCTGAATCGTCCGGTCGACAGTTGAAGTATGAGCTGTCGACCGATGGACGAATAATTTTTGGCTTGGTTACATCCTAAATCGATCGGTCGACAGGTGACCCTTGGTCAGTTGACTTATGGGACTATTTCAAGATTTTGTGGAATTCCGGATTTTATTTTAAAAGTAACCGTTACTAGCCGTTTTTTTTGTTAGGATCTTCAAGATATCTTAGGAATCTGAAGTGTTTTTAGTTATTTAAATGATATCTAAGTGTTCCTATAGATATGGTTCAAGTATTTTTGATGTTTCTCAATTTAGTACGTATAATTCTTTCAATCCTATTCAATTGTGTTTGAAGAAAAAATTTGAGGGACTTAATTGAAAATTTTTGAAGATATTTTTGAGTGAATTATATCAGTTATGAATCATTATGATATAGAGGGTCTATTGGTGCAATTAAACGTCATGATTAATGGGAACTAGCAATTGGAGGGCTTGTTTTATTCCCTTTTAAATAGACCTGCGTTTTTTCACATTTGAGAGAGAATCGTCTAGAGAATTATTTTGAGCTATTCAACCTTTGAACTTTCTAAGAGTTATCATACTGAGTGTATTGTGAGATCTTTCTTGATATTTGTTCTTGAGAAATATTTGCTGTAGATTATTACTACTACTGATCTGAAGTGTTATTGCTATTCTAATCATTATTCTTTCGGTGGATTCTTGGTGAGATTGTTCTAAGTTATTTGTTTAATTACTATAATTATTATTTACTTGGAATTTTATATTTGAAATTGTTTTTTCGATTTTTTATTGAAAAATATTTTTTGAAATAATTTCTTGAAGAAATCTAATTACGTGCTCAATTATGTACTACCCAATTTTTGTTTAAAATTAGATTTTGAATATCTCACTTTTCTGTCACTAGTTTTGGGATATTAGTTGAGTTCTAATTTATCTGGGGTGGAAAAAGCTCTGAGTGAGAAAAACCACTTATCAATTTGTAATTGGTGAGTTGAGTGACGGATTGAATACTATTGGGAGTATTTAATCAATGGGTAGTTGGTTTTAGTCTCTTCTTGTAAAGAAATTGAGGTAGTAATTCTTCCTTGATTGAATTGATTTGTGAGCAATTTTGTAACGGTTCAATCCTTACCGGGTAAAAGGATATTTGAAGTGTTTGTAAGGTTTTGATTCTTTAACCTAAGGTACAAAAAAAATTAGGTTATTCTTGAGCTTGTAAAAAGTACAGGTTATTCCTTTGTCTGAGAAAAGGAATTTGTAAAGGTTGATTTTGAGCCTTAAAAAAGAATCATTGTGAGGGTTTGGTTCATACCTTTAAAGAAATCTTTAGTTTAGTGGGTGCGCTACTCCGTGGAGCTCAGGAGACTGGATTAGCCAAGAGTAACTTGGTGAACCAGTATAAATTTTTGGTGTGTTACTATTTTTTATTATTTATTTTTGTTATTTGGTGTGTACCTAGTTGATATTATATTTTCGCTGTTATATGAAGATAATAATTAATTTAGGATTAAAATTAATTATTTGGATTTTTGAAATATTTTCTTTTATAATTTTTCTATCTACCCACTTCACCCCCCTCTTGGGTAGCTCACTGGGCCAACAGTTCGCTTTCCCATCATATTTCTCGAGAGTAGTATGACCAAGAAATCTGAGATGAAAGGCAGACCAGTTCCTTTCAGCAGTGTATCCAGTTCATCTAGGGATAGATCTCTATCATCTATGCTTCTGGGCTACTGATATGAATCAACGATCTTAGTTCTAATGAAAACCCTTCTTTCCAGTGGCTGGACGCTAGTATTTCCTTGGATAACCCTTTCCCCTTAGTTTGGTGGATCTGTAGACCCTGGAGACTCTGCTTCTTCTCACAAACCGTTATTAATGGTAGGGGGTTGTGGTGTGTTTTTAGCGATCTGTTGCGCCATCTACTTGATCACGTCCACCATTTCAGATAGTTTCCTCGTAAGGGTGTCGATTTTTTGAATCAGAGCTCTGTACCTTTGGTGGAAGGTTAGCACGAACTTCTTCTAATGCTCCTATAGGAACCTTGGTAGCGGAATATTACGTTGCTACTTTTACCGCAAGTGTAAGGGTCAAATTTTAGTAGAGTGGGAAGAATTAGGATTGTCGTATCCATAGGGATTGAATTAGATGGTCGTTGATTACCGCGATTATCATAACCGAACTTTATTTAGGCGATAAAAATTAAGTTCTTGTTAATATAATATACTAAACTAAGTTAATTAAACTAATTAAACTAATATACTAATATTGACGTTTAAGGGAGTAAATTGTCTACGGATTAACTTCTTTAATTTAAACACGTTCAATTCAATCTAGTTTATATTAACGACATTCACATTATCCGACAATCTAGATATCGAAATCTCACTCACTACCTCTCCTGAGTGTAAAGTGAATAAATATGTGATTTCGTGTTAACGCCAAAGTCTCTCTCGAGCGTTTATACGACACTTGGTCAAATGAGTCTCACCCCAACCTCATGGATTGTATACTTTCTAATGCCCTCTGATCTTATTTCATCTTCTCCTATTGTGTTCCTCCTCTTTGGTTGGTTGAGAGCTTTCTAAAACACTCAAAAACACTCCCAATGTGTTCTTAAAATAGTGGGAACGGATCAGGAGCAAAGAGGAACAAAAACAAAATATCTAAAACAATTAGCCATTGACCGCTGCAGCGGTAGGCATGTCGGTAGACTTTCTGCCCTTTCACTGCTACAGCGGTGAGCGATCAGAAACATTTGAACTCTATATTGTTTCACCGTTACAGCGGTGGGCTTGACCACTGCCGCGGTGAAACTGCTGCTTTAATACTTCATCGTTTTTCCATCGATTTCCTCGTTTTTTTTTACCGTTTTCGCTCTTAACCCTTGCTTTGAACAAAAATAAATAAAAACAAATAAAAATGAATTAAAATATTACACGAATACTCGAAAACTACCAAATTCGGTTTGAAAATAGATAAATAAATTTCACCTATCAAACCTCATTGTCAGCTGATGGTGGAATATCATTACTTTGACTTGGTATTGCTACGTTTGCTCGTGGTTGCCTCATTGTTACGACGGTAAGCTTTTCTATAAGCGTTTCCCATAGAGGGCGTCAAATTATGGTGCCAAAAATTTTCAGCACATACAATCAGCGTCTCATGTGCCAAAAACCTTCTCAACTTCTTCTTTCAACCTATAAAACCAATTAGTTCTAAAGGGGGACACTAGTGTGGTATCGGTCAAAGAACCTCCGATATGAGAATAAATAAGTCTGTTTACGAAAAAAGCTTAAGCTCTCAAATTAATCGTAAAAAATAACATGTTGATACCTTCTCTTTATATAGACCTTCCCAGATTGTGCTGTTTTGTTGGTGAGGTTTCCCATTTCGTGATCCTCTCCTATTAAAATGGGATATGGATACAATTTCCTCCCATTCAATATGGGAGAAGATCTATGTAACGTTCCCATTAAACATGGGCCATTACAGTCAGTTGGTGGTAGCATTTCTCATGCATAGGGGACATGAAAATGGTGGGCTGACCTATTCTTGGCCTTGTTACTGTGGGTTCTGATTTTCTGTGGTTGGTCCTAAAGGCGAGGTTTGCTTTATTTGCGTATTGGACCATTAAGGTTTTTTTCCCAATGGGCATAATGCACTCAACCTAGATAATATATTGGGTTATATCTTTCCGATAGGATCATCGACCTGATCCAACCCACGAAGGCACTCAAGCCTCTAATAGTTATGAGCGGGAGTTTTCCTATATCAAATGGGATGAATTTCAGGTAGGGAATACATTCCCCCATCCCTCCACTCACACAGTGATAATAAATTTTCATTCTTGTCTTGTCCCTGCTTAAAATTCTCCACCTACACCCTACTTACATTTTACTTAGCATCATAACCAAATAAAAAATTGTAGTAGAAATAGCTTATGC
The DNA here is from genome assembly GCA_016647705.1 of Eucommia ulmoides. NCBI lineage: Eukaryota > Viridiplantae > Streptophyta > Magnoliopsida > Garryales > Eucommiaceae > Eucommia > Eucommia ulmoides. The sequence goes on from CM028325.1 coordinate 15,226,362, forward strand.
CATTTTTTAATGAGAAAGTTATTATATTTAAATGATACTGCAAGAATTTGTCAATAATCCTAGTTCCAAAATCCTTGATTAATACTTGTAAAACATAGGATTATTATTTGGTTTGGAATACCGGTGTGGTATTGGCCAAATATCCTCTGACGTGAGAATAAGTAAATTATGTCTTTAGTGATATCAGAATGAAATAATCATAATGGCCTATAGTTTCTATATTTATAGAGAGAAGTATACATGGTCTCCTTAATTCTTGCCATGATTATGAGTGCTCCACATACTACTTACCTCCGCTCTACTTACAATGCTTTTGGCAATTGCCTGAAGTTGTAAGCAGGGCTGGCAAAACAAGTAATTAACAATAGCATGACACGAGACCAACATAAAATTATTGAGTATGTGTTTAGCTGATTAGATAATGGGTTGTTATCAGGTTTGACTTGATAAACACGATAAGAAACAGGTCGGGTTATCGGGTTTACCTGATGACACAATAAGTGACACAAATGACACGATAATAATTTATCGGGTGTTTAGGTTATACGATAATAAAAACCAAATAGGTCACACGATAATTTAATAAATTATTTTAAAATAAAAATATTCTAATAAATATTTGTACACATCACCCAAAATTTATCTAATATTATAATTTAGTCCATTATATATATATATATATATTATATTTTAACATTTAACCCTAGTGCAATCTCTCTTACCTTTCTCACTCTTCTTCACATACACACTCTCAAACTCTCAATTCTCATCACTGACGTACACACTTCTTACTCACTTCTCCAAATGAACATTGCCAATCGTTATCTCCTCCATCAGTCCTCCAAAGTGCCTCGCTAGCCTCCAACTCTTCCTTCAATCTTTATCAGGTTCCAATTCCCAAAGGATCCAAACCAAATAAAGCCTCCAGCTGTTCATCTATTTGAAGTTTCAATCGCAATTCCCATATCTCACTTGCTCTCTCCCCAAGCGATAGTAATGGCGATGGGCTAAGGATCTGCGATTGCGATGGCGAGAGACTGTGTTGGCTGCTGATCGTTCTTAATTTTATACCAAATTTCTTCTCTAAATTTATAATTTTGTTAGTTTTTTTTAGTAATTTTTAATTAGTTATAGTACAATTTACTATTTTGTAGGAATAAAATTGAAAATAAATAAATACCTAAAAAGAGGGAAAAAAAATAGTCAAAATAATGAAAAATAGAAAAAATATTTGATCTATGAATTGACCCGACCTGCGAACTAACTCAGCCTGGAGTCGTTGCTGAAAATGGAAAAATGGCATTTTTTTTAAAAAAAAAGAAAGAAAGAAAGAAAGAAAGAAATTTATTAAACACAATGAGGAGGAATTAAAGACCTCTTGAATTACAAGATTTAGTTTTTCTAAAGCTAGCAAAACTAGAAAAATCAAGCTTTAAGCATCCTCTAACAGTTTGAGGAATATCAACAATATTGGAAGAAAACAACTTATTTCCAGCACTAGCATGCTTAGAAAGACCATCAACTAAGTAATTAGCTTATCTAAACACATGATGAATTGGAAAGTCAACATACTCTCTAAAAATAATGATTTCAGAGATGAATGGATAGACCTTCCATGGAATTGTAACTGTTGATCTTAAAATTTTGATGAAGAATTAAGTGTTGATGTATTGATGGAACTAATGGTTTGTTAAGTGTTTCAGTTAATTAAGTTCCAGTGATGAAGATGCGATGACAAATTATGAATAGATGCTAAATAATGATGTCAAAGATGATGAAGAATTAAGAGTTTGAAGAAATTAGGAAAAACAACTCAGGTGAATTTCAACTCTTAATATCTCAATTAGGAACACATACGGTACAAAAAGTTTTTATTGTTTATGTGTGTTTTGATAAGATGAAATTATTTGCTCCTATGTGTATTTGGAAAAAAATATTTATAATTGACTAAAATGAAATTTAAGAAGTTAGTGGAGCTTATTTAGAAAATAAAATGGTTAAAGGGGTGAAAACGTAAATAAGAATGAGTTAAAAATGAGTTTAAAAAAAAGATCCAACGTGCATAAGTCGACTGGTAAGTCGACCGGACCAAACAGGTGAAACTCTCTATATCTCTAAGTCGACAGGTAAGTCGATCGGTGAAGAGAAAATAAACTCTCTGTATCTCTAAGTCGACAAGTAGGTCGACCGGTGAAGGTAAATCGAACTCTTTGAATATCTAAGTCGACAGATAGGTCGATCGATTAACGCAACAACTTTGGCTTAGCTACATCCTGAATCTAGCAGTCGACTGACCGGTAGACTGAGGATGTTGTTTCAGGATAATGAGGATTCCGAATTCATATCTAAAAGTAGCCATTTTTGGTTGAGATTTGTAAGAGATTTAAGGGATCTTATGATATTTAAGATATGCTTCACCTATTATTTAAATCCTATTAAGTTGGTTTATTAGATTTTAATATTTCTCAATTTGGTACATAAAATTGTTTCTATTCTATTTAATTGAGATTGAGAAATATTTGGAGGACTTAATTGAAAGATTTAGAAGCCATTTATTAAGTGAATTGAACCAAAATGAAGTCATAATGATATACGAGGGTCTAAGAGAGCATTTAAATGTCATGACACATGAGAACTAGCTGTCAGAGAGCTTATTTATTTCCCATATATATAGACCTGCGTTTTTTTATATATGATTAATCAAGAGAAGTGAGCTAAATGAGATAAGATCATATTGTGTTGTTCTAAGAGTTATCTTTCTGAAATTTTATGAGAGCTATTCTAAGAGACAATCTTGAGAATCATTGCTAGTAATCTTTACTGCTACCGGATCTGAAGTATCATCGCTCTATTTATTTTTCTGTGAATTCCGGGTGAGATCTTTCCAATTACTTTCTATTTATGCATTGCTTGTTTAATTGTTGAAAATTGATCTTTAGAAATTGTTTCTGATTTTTATTTAAGAAATTATTTTATAAACAATTTCTTAAATCTGATTACGTGCTCAATTATTTGCTACCCATATTTTGTTTAAAATCAGATTTTCAATCTCACACTTTTCTATCACTAGATTTGAAATATTAATCGAGCTTTAATTTATCTGGGGTGGTAGAAGCTTCGAGTGATATTATTTGCTTATCAATTTGTATTGGTGAGTAGTGTGATGGATTAAATACTGTTGAGGATATTTAATTAAAGGGTAGCCGGTTTTCAATATTTTTTTTTTTTTAAAAGAGATTGGTGTAGTAATTCTTCCTGAATAGAATTAAGTTTGAGTGAATTTTGTAACGGTTTAATCCTTACCGGGTAAAAGGATATTTGGAGTGTTGGTGAGATTTTGATTCTTTTGCCTTAGTGTTAAAAAGAATTAAGTTATTCTTTAGTCTGTAAAAAGTAGAGGTTCTTTCTTAGCCTGTGAAAAGAATTTTGTAAAGGTTGATTCTGAGCCTGTAAAATAATCGTTGTGAGAGTTTAGTTCCTACCTTTAAACGGATCTTGATTATTAGTAGGTGTGACTCTCTGTGTGGTTCAGGGGACTGAATTAGCCAAGAGTAGCTTGGTGAACCAGTATAAATCTTTGGTGTGCTGCAATATTTAATTTGTTTATTTTTATTGTTTGGTGTGGACCTAGTTGATTATATAATTCCGCTGTGATATAAAGATAATAATTAATTTAGGATTAAAATTAATTATTTAATTTATTGAAGTATTATTCTGATATAATTTTTAATTACCTAATTCATCCCCCTCTTTGGTATTCCACTGGGCCAACAGTAACTTTTTGAAGCACCGTATCAACAATTATCTTACTATCCACCTCCAAAACAGTCTTAAGCCAATTTTTTGAATTGCAGATTTTAAGACCTTGCCAAAGAGTGAAAACTTTTGTAAACATATTGGATTGAATGCCTAAAGGAGGGGAAAAGGTAAAGAGCATCATCCCCTCATGGTTTCTTGTAAGACCCCGACTTAGCAAGTACGTCATTAATAATAGCATGCTAGAGCATGGAAAAATTCGGGGTGAAATTAGATTAATTAAAATTTAAATCAAACATTTAGGGGTCAAATTGGAAAATTTAGAAACAATAAATTTAAACTTGAGATTCAAGATTGATAATTAAAAATAAAAAATTTGAAAATATTAGGGAAGAAATTATGATTTTAGAAATTTCCAAAAGTTGAAATTGATTAAAATAAGGATTGAAAGAAGTTAGGGGGAGGAAAGTGAAATTTAACTAAAGTTTATTTTAATATATATATATATATATATATATATATATATATATATATATATATATATATATATATATACACACACACACACACACACACACACACACATATATATCAGTGAGTGTGTGCACAGTGGGAAGCCGGAGACGAAGTAGAGCAATTCGGGGGACGTGGCAATCGAACGATCAAGCCTCAATCCACTAGTTCCATGCATATATTTATGTAATGCATAGATTAATGATAAAAGATCCCCCAAGAAAAGTCTAGAACCGAAGAGAGAAATCCAGAGAAAGAGAGAGAAAGGAAGAGAGAGAGAGACTCGCCGGTGATTGTTCTAGCGCCGATCGTATGGGGTTCGCCGGCGGTGGGTTGGGTGTGGCGTCTGGGTGTGTGTGGTCGCTGTTCTATTAAACTGTTATGTGGTGAATGTGTGTTTTGGAGCGTGGGTACTGCTGTGGGTGTTCGTCCGCGTGCATGTGTGTGTTTCCTGTTCGTCCAACGGTGGCGGTGCTGTGCAGGGTATGTGTGTGCTTTTCGTTTCCGGTTGGCGGTGTGGCCGTCATCCGTTGTGGGGTGTTTACGATCGAAATGGGAGGTTTGTACGTCCGCTGATCTGATCAACTCGATCAGGTGTATTCCGTTCACCGGCGGTGTGGGCGGTTCAGCGTAGAGGTGTCTGGTCGATAGGGGTTGCTATTCGTTCCGACAGTGGTTTGTGCGTAGCTGTCGTTCCTTGTGTGTTTGGGTGTGTGAGGTGTCGTTTGGCCGGCCGGCAGAGGAAGTGAGTCAAAATGGGCGTGATCGGAGCAGGGTCGGCGGCAACAGGATTTCAAACAGAAACAGAACAAGAAAAAAAAAAAAGAAAAAAGGAAAGAAAAAAAAAAGAGGGGGGGATTTGTAGAAACCACCCCAGGAAAATCCAAAACCCATCTCGTGGCCGCCAAACGATTTGGAAACAGGTGAACTTCAATCAATTATTAATTTTCGTTAAATTAAATTTTAGTTAGCGTTACCATTCCCGGAATCGTAATAATTTCATAACAATTAATTAATTTTAATAACGTATACATAAAATAGTAACGATTCGGAGCGGAGAAAACCTAAATCGATTATTATTTTCGTTAAATTAAATTATTAGCATAGTTTCGCAATCATAATAGTAATCCTTGTAATCGTAATAATATGTTAATATTCACAAATCTAAATAAATTGGTACAATAAATATAAACGAGGCGAGATGGACAAAATAAATATCTTTTATAATAAAATAATTGGGGAATGAGAAATTACGGAATCTAGGGTCTATATGGCATGATTAGGTTATTTTATCTAAAATATTAATTTAGGTCCAGTCACTAATTGGTTTGCAGACACCGAAGCGCTGTAGAGAATAGTCGGTAAAGGTTTTTGGGAGCGAAGCATCCGGTGAGTGTACTGTCTTCTTACCAAACTATTTTTATATATATACATGTATGATGAAATATTGATTTACTTAAACTGTATGATTTTATAAATTATATGGATCAAGCAGGTATTTGGGTAAGTTGATAAAATGAATTTTCGAGGTATTGTGTTGGTTTCTAAAAGAGAGTAGAAAGTAACTGGTTTTCTAAGAATGTTTGGTTTTCTAAAAACTAAGGTGAGAGAAATGGTTTTTATTGAATTTCGGTGGTACAAAGGTGGAAAAATGGGTTTTATTGAAATGGGTGGTATATTTTAAAAAGGAGAGTGAAAAACGTGATTTTGAAAATTCTCCCTGAAAGGGGTGTGGATTTTTGATAATATGGAGTGAAAATATATTTCTTCCCGTAAGGGATGTGAATTTTTAACTATACTGATGATTTTGACGATGCCATATTTGTTCTCCCCGAAAGGGGTGTTGATTTTATTTCTCCCCGTAAGGGGTGTGGATTCTTCCCATGGGATGTGGATAGTTCTCCCCGTACGGGGTGTGGATTATAGTTCTCTCCAAAAAGGGTGTGGATATTTCGTAGGAAGGCATTCCTACGGATGTTACGGTACCGTTGTAACTCCCGATCGTGAGGTTAAAACGATCACTATGGCTAGCCAGTGTGTGTTGGGGTGATTTGAGATGTGTGTTTGAGATGTGATGTTTTTACTTATATTGGGTGATTTATTATTTATTATGGTGATTGGTACTATTTTACTAAGATGGGTTGGAATGGAACTTATATTTATTACTTTATTTTCACTACTTATATTATGGAGAACTTTACTAGTTACAAGCTGTTTCTATACTTACGCTTGATCCATTTAGATGTTGTAGAATGATTTATTATTACAATTTTTTTTTACTAAGAAGGCAGTACACTCGTAGGTGAAATAGCTAGGAGTCGGTCGGTCTCCTACTGGTGCTAAATAGAGTTATGCGGGTCATGCGATGGAGTCATTTGAGAGGAATTACGAGGCAAGGTGTAAAAGATGAATCTAAGTGAGATTATGGGATTCGTTTGGTTGTTCTTCTATTTAGGACAGTGTTTCCCTATCAGTTGGAATTAGGTATATGTTGTATATGCAATTTGTTTGTATATTGTCATATTGTGGTTGTCTAGTCAGTTAGGTGATGTCATGTCGACGTTATGCGGGCCCCATTGTGACGGGAGTCCGGGGTGAGGTGTGACAATTGTGGTATCAGAGCCTAGGTTATAGGTTCTATAGACTTGTTGGTGGTTGTGTCAGTAGAAGACCATGAGATAGGAGGACGTGCCAGTCGTCTAGTCAGTAGGGGACATGAGATAGGGTGTCAATAAGTTAGTTCGGTACGTGAGTGTTAGTTATTTCATTAAATTAGTTGGTGTATTGGCATCATGCATGGTTGGTTGTCTTGTTGGCAAGTAGTGATGCGACTAAATGGTGATATTGTCAGACGATGGATTCAAGGGATGCTAGGTTGATAATAGTGTTAATGGGTGGATCGCGATTGTGAGAGTACTATGAGAAACAACCATATGCATATTCTTTGATGTTGAGAACTATTAGTAGCACTTAATATGTTAGTTGTTAAAATACTCGATAGTATAGCAGAACACATTTAAACCAGATTATGAAAACAAAAGGAGAGTTCATATTAGTTGAAAGTAAAGATGTGAGAAAACTGTGGCGATATTAGAAAAGAATTTAACTTGGTGGTACATTCTAAGTTGATGGGCAGATAGAGTAGCAGTCTGTGGAACTAGTAAACATAACAGAAGTAATAGATATTGATCTATAGAAAGTAGCCGAGAATTGTGGGTTGGTGATGATAGTAGGTGCATATAAATATAGTTCGTTTCGTATGAGTAATATAGAGTTGTCAGTGGATTGTTTCAAAATGAAGTTACTTTTCCAATCTGGGATGAATCAAAGTTTATATTTTGGGAAAAGATGTAATCATTACTCTAGTCGATTTGATAGTTGGCTCAGAAGATTAGAAAGGTGTTAAAGAAATGATATCAGAATATTTTACGCAGGTGCTAGGCACCAGTCAGTATTAGTTTTGGGCGGTGGATATTGTAGTAGCTAGGGAAAGGACCTGTCGGGGTGTCAGTAAGCATGAATAATAATCGTAGCCGTTGTAAAATAGGTTCCATAAGTTTAATGAATTGAATGTTCGACTCAATAAGTTGGATAAATATAATTGTGTTGATAAAATGTGAGAAATTAGGATTTTAATTTTTAACCTTGGAACTTTAAGGTGGATCACCGTTGTGTAAAAAAAAAAAAGAAGGAAAAAACTAACTACAGTCAGACTATCCATTAGTATTCAGGGAAAGGCTAGTGTTGTAAGGGATCATTGAGTTGGAAATTGGCAAGGTTGGTTGTGTTCTAATTTATGTGTTGAGTCAAGACCCTAGTGAGTGTAGTAGGTGTTTGGTCAGGTGGTAGCGCTGTTTGAGAGTTTGATTGTTGGAACCGACATTGATCGACTGTGAGGTAGAAACGTAGAAGTTGGATATCTAGTTGAGAAAGATTAGAAATAAAGTGGGAAATGGTCGTAGAGCTAGTAATCATATCAGAAATAATAATGAAGTCTTGATGATTGAAAATAGTCTGTGTGTTCCTAATGATGCCATTCAACAAAAGAGACCTTAAAAGAAGTACATCGTTCAATATATATATAATGCACCCCGGTGATATCAAATTGTATCGAAATTGCGTAAGATTATTGGTAGTTTGGGGAGACTAAGAAATCGCAAAAAAATAAAAATAAAAATAAAAATAATAATAATAATAATAATATATATATATATAAAATAATTTTTTTTTTGGTAATTAGGTGTCTTATATGTTAGCAAAAATTAAGGTTGAACATTATTATTCAGGTAGGTTATTGTAATCTTTATCTATTCCAGAATGGAAATGGAATTCTAGATACATATACCAAGTGTATATTGGCGGGATTGTTCGGTTGCAGGAGGCACCGATCCAATGTAATTGTCGAATAAAGTTGGGATAAGATACCAGTTAAAAAAAAAAAAAAAAAAATAAATAAATAAAATAAATGGATGAGTGGATTAATTTGAAGTAGAAGGGTGATTGCAATTTATTGAGTATGGGGAATTCGAGTGAGTTAATTTTATAAGTCACTATAGGAGAAGCGGTGTGACGGCCCTAGGAAATCGAGTGGTTACAATAAATTAGACTGTTAACTCTTGATTAACTCAGACCTGGTGTTTTTTTCCATGAAGACCCGGTGTTGGTAACTCATCGATTAAAATTGATGGTTACTCTAATCAACTGCGGAAGACCAGGGTGTTTTCCCAAATAGATTTTCGATTGGTATGGCATCAGTTGGAAGTTAGAGTTAGTAACATGGTGAAAACAGCGTTTCGGTTGAGAGTAAAGAAGGTTATGCAGAGGCGTTGGCTAAAATTGAAAAAATAAAATAAAAAATCGGCATGTTGTAAACATTAAAAAAAAAATTGGCATGTTGTAAACATTGGAAGTCGGGTAGCAAATTTCAGGTAAAAAAATAAATAAAATAAAAATAAAATAAAAAAATAAATAAATTTTTAAGAGAAATTGTAGTACCGAGATATGATATTTATTTTGACATTCTGGTTGGGTTTCCATATAGTCTCGGGTGAAATTGGTACCTTGTTTTATTTGTGGACTAATGGCCAATTGAGAAGTGCGAATCCAAATGTTGGAGGATATGCTGAAGAATTGCATTTTGAAATTTTCTGATAGTGAAACTAATTACGTGACACTGATGCAATTTGTTTAAAATAATAGATACCTTTTCGGCAATCAAAGTGGCATCGTATGAAGCGGTGTATGAAAAAGGATCGTTTGAATTATTCTTAGGTAGAGTTAAACATAATTGAAGCGCGTGGCTTTGCCAGGGACTTGATTAAATGTGGGGGCAGGAATTCTTATAGATGAGCCGTTTGTAGTATTTTGATACGTATCTACATAGTTGGTGTATTGTGAAAAAAAAATAAAAAATTATTAGTTAACGATTGGATTATGGTAATATTTATAGAACGTTTATAAGAGTATTGAAGATTTGATATCAATATTGAGATTGAGGATTTTTACGCTATCCGTGCATAAGGAGTCTAGGAGGAAGGTGCATGTTTTTCCACCAATTTAGAAGTCTTGCTAATTAAGTACCATCATTATGAGTACTTCCAAAATGAGCCCGGACCTTTGAGTAAACCTTAGAATCTGCATAATTCCCATAGCAAGCACAAATAGAAGGCAAATTGAAGCCCAAGGTTTAGATTTTAGAATCAAAAGGCACAATGTTATGGATCACCCTCCACATGAAAATTGAAGCCTTAAGAGGGATGGAAGAAATCTAGATAAGCTTAAAAAAAGAAAGAGCCTCTTTGCACTATTTAAGAACTTGCCAGGCTGAAGCCGCAGAAAATTGACCTGAAGAGAAAACCATCCAACACGTTCTATCCTTAACAACAATGGGAAGCTTTTTGAGTTTCTCAATATTGGATTCAAAATTAGGAAGGACTTGGTCCACCCTGTTCCATCTCCAAGAATCATCAGAGTTCAACAAGTCTTTAGCTTGCAAATTTACAGCCTTAGCCTACATCGGAACAAGTTCACCAAGGGAAAAATCATTCAAACACTGATCCCACCATAGAGAAACCTCTCCATTACCAATTTGGAAGGTAAAAATATTCTGCTAAAGCTTTGCCTTCAAACACATTTCTCCACCCCAAGCTTTGATGAGAAGTGACTTTGCAAAAGTAATCTTTCTTATTTCTACCATACTTCAAATGCATAAATTTAGCCCATAAAGAATCTCTAGTTCTAAAATTCTACCAAAGCTTTGATTTGGCCAAAATAATATCTTTGAATTGTCTGATATCTAGACCACCTTTTGAAGTTGGAAAGCACATAGCCTGTTAGGCCTTCCAATGGTGTTTGTCATTCTGGAAGAAATTAGAGAAAAGGTTTTCCAAAGTTTTTATAACTTAAACAGGAGGAAAAAGAGTCATCAACATGTATAGAGTTTGAGAAATAAATATATGTTTAATCAAGATCAGCCTCCCACTACTAGACAACATTTTAGACTGCCAACCGAGCAACCTGTTTCTAACTTTGGCTATCAAAGAATCAAAGAAAGAAACCTTCTTCTTACCTGAAAAAATAGGACATCCCAAGTATTTCATTGGGAGAGAGCTCTTAAGAAAGCCTGATTTAGAGGCCACCCAAGACAGCTTGTTAGTAGAAATAATGGGAGAAGAAATGAAACAGGTTTTGGAGAAATTAATAAGCTAACCAGAATTGAGTTGATAAGATTTGAGAAAAGAGAAAAGATTGGATATGGAAAATTTGGATCCATTAACAAATATGATCATGTCATTAGCAAAGGCTAAATGAGAAATGGGTATAGCTAATTTTGGCTGAGAGAAAGGAATGATAGATTGGTATTTCTGAAAAGATTTTAAGCCTCTGGAGAAAGATTCTGTCATAATAATGAAAAGAAGGAGAAAAAGAGGATCACCCTGCCTTAACCCACTTTTGGATTGAAAAAAGCCACAAGCACTACTATTAATGATAAAAGAGAAGAAACAATTGGAAATGAATCTCTATACCATATCACTAATTCTTTCATGAAAACCAAACTTTCTCATGGTTGAAACAAGAAAAACAATTAAACTCTATCAAAAGCTTTGGCCATAACCGACTTGATGATGAGGTTACCTCCATCCACTTTTTTAGGAAGAGAATGAACCATTTCTTGAGCCAGTAAGATGTTATCAAAGATGTTTCTACCTTCCACAAAAACACTTTGCTCATGAGATATTAGTTTGAGAAGAATTGACTTGAGTCTATTAGCTAGAAATTTGGAAATGACTTTGTTGAAAAAGTTGCACAAACTGATAGGCCTAAAATCAGAAGGAGAAGAAGGGCTATCAACTTTAGGGATTAAGGCCAGCAATGTACTAGTACAAGATTTAGAAAGCTCAGCTCCACAAAAGAATTCCATTATGGATTGAAACATATCATTTTTTATGATGTCCTAACAATGAGTAAAAAACTTCCCAGTGAAACCATTAGGGCCTGCTGCACTGTCACCTTTAAGGCTGAAAACAACCTCTTTAATTTTCGCCAAAGTAGGGGTGGCTAAAAGAGCATCATTATCTTGAGTATTAACCAAAGATGTAATCATATCTAAGAATGCTGAATAGGCAATATGAGATGGATCATATAAAGCTTCCCGAAAATGCTGCAGAAAACAGTCTTGAATAACCTTAGGTTCAGTAAGCATGACTCATTGTTTATCTTTTATAGCATTGATTATGCTCTTAGACCTTTTTTATTTAACAGGGGCATAAAAAAATTTAGAATTGAAATCTGCATCTTTGAGCCATTTGAAAGCTGACTTTTGCTTCCAAAACTGTTCTTCCACCAAAATGGATTGCTTATGCTTTGCCGACGCATAATTATATTTAGACCAATTCTCAGCATTATCATTGTTGAGGCAAAATACTTCAAGCTTGGAAGCCTCTATTTCAGCATTTTTAGTAGCAATAAGAATGTTACCATAAAAAGAGATACTCCACTGTTTAGGGACAGGTTTTAAGGTTTTTAACTTAAAAGCCATGGCTGATAAGGCTGAATCAACACAAGGCTTACTCCAATGAGCTACAACAATGGATGAAAAGGCTGGATTAGAGCACCAAAAATGCTAGACTTTAAACGGAATAGGACCACCTGATTGATTAGGAGAAAATGAAAAAAGTTGTGGGGAATGGTTAGAACCAGTTTTAGGCAAATAAGCAACAATAGATGTATGAAATTTTGATAACTAAGCTGAATTCATGAAAGTCCAATCAAGTTTGTACCATTTTCTAGCATTGCCTTTGTTGAGATTACACCAAGTGAATTTAGGACCAGAGAAAGGGACATTAAGTAAGCCACAATATTGAATGCAATTATTGAATTCCAAATAGCTGATTTGAGATTGGGATGTACACCATTTTCTATCTTCATTGCTTGAATAATAGTCAAAATGCCCTAAGACAATACAAGAATGACTCAAAGAAGGAATATAAGCTTCCAAATAATTCCATAAAGGTCTTCTCTCTGGATGACTACACTTAGCATAGACTGCTGATATAGACAGTTTGAAATAAAAAACTGGATGAATGCATTCAACAATCACAAGTTGAGAAGAGAAAAAAGTGATGGAGCATGCTAGAGGATTCTTCCAAAACATCTAAATCTTGCTGTGGAGTTTGAATAAGAACTATCAAATCTCAAATACTAAGCTAAAGGTAACAAAGCAACTGTAGCTAACATAGGCTCAAGAATAATAAAAAATTGCAGACTGTGCTCTTTGACCAATCTTTTTAATCTGACTCTAGCAGCCCCCTTAGAGGCACCTATAATGTTCTAAATAAGTCCTTTAATCATTGGAAATTGATAAGGAGGAAGCCTTGCTTCTCAAACCAGATCTGGTAACCACAATGGATTGAAACTTAAATTTGATCTTGCTTATCTTCTTGGGAATGAGCCATTCCATATCTTCAGCTTCTAAAGAGACATCATCTCGTGTAACTCTTCTAGAGGATAAATTAAACTTATGAATCACCTCCTGATCATTTGAAAAAATGTGGCTGGAAGAAGAAGGAGAAGCCTGCTGACTTACAGACTTGGCAGGCAGATCAGTTGAATTCTCAGGATTCTGAATTAAGTTCAAAATAGTGGGATTGACAAAATTGGAAAGACATTCCATATGATCAGGATTAGGAATTAGGATGAAGAGATAGGTAAAGAAGGATTGAAAGAAGAGGATTTGGCTTGAAAAGAAGGAGTTCTAGAAAAATTGACTTTAGCATTAGAATAACCAGAACTGCTAAGAAGGAAAATAACTATTGAAACTGGTTGAGGCTTAACAGTTTGAGACCCATTTTGAGCAAGATCATTAGAAAGAAGGATTGGAACATTTGAAATAGTTTTTTATGGTAAAGGTGGTTTGTGAGAATGGTTAAGATCAAAAGGAGATACTATTATATCACTAGGAGCAATAGCATGAGCCTTAACTGTCTGTGAATCAGCGACAACTAAAACTGCAGGAGGAGGAGAATGATCATTTGAGATACCAAGAGAGGATTAATTAACCATATGAGTTTTGTTGGAATGATTCAGGATAAACAAAGAGTAGGTTTTACCCAGATAGGCCATAGCCTGCAATTTAGTAGCTTGTAAATCAGAAGAAGGATCAGAACTAGAAGGAACACAAGAATTATGATTATGAACCTTCTGGGGTGATCTTGGAGGAGAAGCAATCTTGTTGGAAGGAGAAGAATCTTCCAAAGAAGGGTTTTTGACATGAGAATGCTTAGACTACAAAACTAATTTTTTGACAGGCTTGATAATAGTGAAATTACCAGAATTGGTAATAGCAATAGATTGAGGTTGGGAAGAAGACGATGATGGTTTTTTAGATTTAAAAAACTTAGAAGGATGATTACGACCCTTCAAAGGTAAGGATTGAGACACTGAAGTCTTAGAATGAAAATAAGGTTTTATATTGAATTATGGTTTGGAGAAAAACAATAAGGATCTCCTAAATCTGATTTATCATCATAATTCTCAATAAATCATTGAGGAAATGATTTGGAATTTTCCAAAGAAGGATTGTAAGGAGGAATTTTGATATAATTTGAAATGATACCTTTGGACAAATCAGGTTGATTAGAATTAGAATTACTCTGTTTTCTTGTTACAGGAATAGAGACAATCAGATCTTGAGAATTTGAAGAAGATAGATTCTTGGTTTTGCAATCAACCTCTGAATGGCCTTACTTGAAGTAGAGATTACAGTAAGACAAGTGGGATTTATACGAAATGTCCTGCTAGAAACCTTTCTGTTGATCCTAAGATTTTGATGAACAATTAAGTATTGATGTTTTGGTAGAACTAATGTTTGATCAAGTGTTTTAATTGATTTAAAGTTACAGTAATGAAGATGTCAAATTGAATGGATTCTAAATGAAGATATCAAGATGATGAAGAAGTATTATGAGTTTGAAGAAATTAGGGAAAACAACCCAGATAAATATTAACTCTTAATATCCCATTTAGGAACATACACATGACACAAAATGAATTTTATTTTTTTTGTGTGTTTTTATTAATATGATTATTTGCTCTTTTATGAATTGAAAATAAATATTTTTGAATGACTAAAATGGAATATAAGAATATTAGTGGAGCTTATTTAAAGATAAAAATAGATAAATGGGATAAATCGTAAAAGAAAGTGAGTTAAAAACGAGATCAGAGAAGAGATTCAGAAGGAGGCAATCGACTGAGCAGTCGACCGGAGAAAGAAGCTGAACTCTTTGAATCGAAGAGTCGACCGACAGGTCGACCGGTGAAAATAATTGAACTCTCTGAATCGAAGAGTCGACTGACAGGTCGACCGGTGAAAGCATGACAAACTCTCTGAATCGAAGAGTTGACCGAGCGGTCAACTAATGAACTGCATGGGCTACTTCCAGTATCTTCCAGTCGATTGGGCTATCGACTGAACGCGTAGTTTCAGGATACTGTTTGATCCGAGTTTAAATCCAAAAGTAGCCTTTTCTCGTTAGGATTTGAGAGAGATTTGGGAGATATTCTTTATATTTGAGATATGGTTCATATACTAATTAAATCCTTTCAATATGATTCATTAAATATTAATGTTTCTCAATTTGGTAATTAAAATGGATTCTATACTTATTTAATTTAATTGAGAAATACTTTAGGGGTTTAATTGAGTGTTTTGAAAGTTGTTATTAAGTGAAATTGAACCTAAATGAATTCCTTATGTTATAAGGGGTCTATAAGAGCTTTTAATTGTCATGACCCTTGTAAACTAGCCGTTAGAAGGCTGATTATAAGTTCCTTTAAATAGACCTGCGATTTTATTAGAAAAGTTAATCATTCTAAGAGAGTTAATCATTCTATATCATTTTGAGAAAGCTTTTATAAGAGTAAGTATTCTCCGATATTGTGAGTTTTTCTAAGAGTGATTCTGTGAATAAATTGCGATCTATTCTTGCTGATACCGAATTTGAAGCTATACTGTTCTAATCATTATTTCTGTGGATTCCGGGTGAGATCTTTCCATATTGTTTATTATTTTATTTTGAAAATTGATCTTGAAAATTGTTTTTGATTTTTGAAAAAAATATTCTTTCAAATAATTTCTTGAATCTGATTACGTGCTCCAAATTTGCTACCCATATTCTTGTTAAAATCAGATTTCTGTATCTTACATATTTCTATCACTAGTTGGGATATTAATTGAGTTTTTATTTATTTAGGGTGGTAGAAGCTCTGAGTGAGATTTACTACTTATCAAATTTTGTATTGGTGAGTTGTGATGGGTTAAATACTGTTGGGGGTATTTAATCAAGGGTAGCCGGGTTTCAGTCTCTTCTTGTAAAGAGATTGAGGTAGTGATTCTTCTTGGATAAAAATTGTGTTTTTGAATAATTTTGTAACGGTTCAATCCTTACCGGGTAAAAAGATATTTGGAGTGTTTTGGTGAGATTTTGATTCTTAAGCATGTAAAAAGTAGTGGTTTTTCCTTAGTCTGAGAAAAGAAAATTGTAAAGGTTGATTATGAGCCTGTAAAAGAATCGGTGTCCGGATTTGGTTCCTACCTTTAAAGGGATTTTGGTTTTAGTGGGTGCGACCTTTGTGGAGCTCAGGAGACTGGATTAGTCAAGAGTAGCTTGGTGAACAAGCATAAATCTTTTGTGTGCTGCATTATTAATTTGGTTATTTTTGTAGTTTGGGTATGCACTTAGATTTGTTATAATTCCGTTGTGATATAAAGATAATAATTAATTTTGGCCAAAAATTAATTATTTTATTTATTCAAGTATATTATGATAATATTTTTTAATTACCCAATTTACCCCCTCTTGGGTATTCTACTGGGCTAACAATTGGCATCAGAGCTGGTTTAGCTCAAATCTATTTTGCCAACAAAGATCACATGGCACACATAGTAGGCACACTAGTTGAGGGGCAGTCTATGCATCGACCACCCTTGTTTGCAGGTGAAAGTTACTCGTTTTGGAAAGACAGGATGATAGTCTTTCTTTAGGCTACAAATTACGACGTATGGCTAACAATCGAGGATGGTCCATTCATTCCAATGGAAAACGGAGTTGAGAAGAAGAAGGAACAACTCACTACTTTCGATAAACAAAAACTCTCTATTAATTCTCAAGCTATCAATATTCTTTTTTGTTCTTTAGATGCTAATGAGTATTCAAGAGTTTCAGGTTGTAAATCCATAAAAGAGATGTGGAATAAGCTACAAGTCACCCACGAAGGGACAAGTCAAGTGAAGTAGTCAAAAATCAATGCATTTATGAGAAAAATTGAGCTATTTAGGATGAAGAAAAATGAATAGATTCATGATATGTACACTCGCTTCAACCACATATGCAACAATATGAACTAACTCAAAAAACCGTATTCCATGGAGGATAGAGTACGAAAGATCCTAGGGTCCTTGACGAAAATATGAGAGTCAAAGGTGACGACAATCGAGGAAGCCAAGGATCTTGGAAAATATGACATCGATGATCTAATTGGTAATTTGATTACTCATGAATCTGCGATCAAATGATAAGAGGATGATACCGAAAATAGCAAGAGGAAATCCTTGGCACTAAAAGTTCAAAAAAATGAAGAAGATGATGACAGTGATGATGAAAGCCTTGATAGTGAGTAAAATAAGAATGTATCACTTCTTACAAACAATTTTAGAAGAATGAATCGGTGCACATTCCGTGGTAAAAGAAATCTCAACATGTCCAAAGTGGAATGCTACAACTGTCGTAAAAATGGTCATTTTCAAAATAATTGTCCTGAACCAAAGAAGGATAAAGAAAACAAAAATAAAAACAAAGAAAAGAAGAAAGCAAAGAAAAGTAGGAAGAAATTGATGAGGGCTACTTGGGATGATACCGATTCAAGTAGCACGGAAGAATAAAATAGTGAGGATACGTCCATGCTTGCATTAATGGCCACTGGTGGTGAGGTAACCGATTGTTCAAGTTCATGTCCTTCAAATTTTGATGAATTGCTTAATGTTTATCAAGAACTTTTACATGATTATAAAAATCAATATTCTAAAATAAATGCCCTTCAAAGTACAATTAACACATTAAACAAATAAGTGGTGGATTATGCATTTGAAAACAATGGGTTGAAATCTAAATTGATGGATTTGCAATCAATTATTCTCAAATTTACCGGCAGTGAAAACAATTTGAAAATGCTTTTGGGAAGTTCACATGGAGTTTTTGATAAAGCCGGTGTTGGATTTCAGAAAAATCTTAAACAAAAATGCTTTCAAAAAATATTTTCTGAAACCAAGGATCTTGTTAGATGTTTTAAATGTAACATTGTGGGGCATACTATTCGTAGATGTTTTGTAAAACCATCTAACTGTAGACAAGTTTGGGTTCCGAAATGAACTAAAATTGTCTTGACTAACAAGATTGAAGACAACGCAAAGGGTAAAATTATCGGTATAGGTAATATCGGTAATGGTACTACAATGATTAAAGACGTCTTACTAGTTGATGGACTTAAACATAATTTGCTTAGTATTAGTCAACTATGTGACAAGGAATACAATGTTATATTTGATCATGATAGATGCATCATTAAGAATAGTCATGATAGTAGTATTTTATTAGTTGCATCACGTTTTGAGAATGTGTATACTTGCTCTTTTGATGATTTTAATTCTCAAAATTTATCTTGTTTGAATGTTTTATCTGAAAATAGTTGGTCATGGCATAGAAGACTAGGGCATGCTAGTATGGAGTTAATTTCTAACTTATCTAAGAAGAGTCTTGTACGTGGCCTACTTGATTTCAAATATGTGAAGGATAAAGTATGTGATGCATGTCAATTAGGCAAGAAAGTTAGATCATCATTTAAGAAAAAGATGCATACGTCCACATCTAAATGTCTTGAATTATTGCATCTTGATTTATTTGGGCCTAACTCTGTTGCTAGTTTTGGTGGTAAGTTCTATGCATTTGTTATAGTTGATGATTATTCTAGACTTACCTGGATATATTTTCTTGCTAAGAAAAGTGAGGTTGCTTCCGTTCTTGCTAAATTTTGTAAACGTGTTCAAAATGAGAAACAATGTTCTATTATTAACATTCGTAGTGACAAAGGAAGAGAATTGAAGAATGATGAAGTGGTAAGTTATTGTGATGAGCATGGTTATGCTTACAACTTTTCTGCACCAAGATCACCGCAATAAAATGGTGTAGTGGAAAGAAAGAACAGAACGCTTCTATAGATGGCCAGAACAATGCTAAATGAAAATCGCTTACCAACCTATTTCTGGGCCGAAGCAGTAAGTACCGCTTGTTATGTGGTAAACCGTGTATCAATTCGTAGAGGGTTTAACAAAACCCCATATGAAATCTGGAATGGTAAGACTCTTAATATTTCCTATTTTAAGGTGTTTGGATGCAAATGTTTCATTTTGAATGACAAGGATAATCTTGGTAAATTTGATACTAAATCTGATTATGGGATTTTCCTTGGATATGCTACTAACAGTAAGGCTTATAGAGTTTATAATAAACGTGCTTTAGTAGTAGAAGAAACTATGCATGTTGTGTTTGAGGAAGCTGATCTATACTTGTCGAGAAAGGTTTTGGATGATGATGATTCAGGTATCTTAAATAACCAAAACCAAGTTAATGATGCACCAAAGGAGTCTCAACAAGAGGAGGAACCTAAGGAGAAGGATTCGACTTTACCAAGAGCTATAAAGAAAGTACCCGGGCATTCAATCAAAGAAATCATCGGTAATTTCGAAAAAGGTGTAAGTACTCGATATTCTCTTAGGGATATGATTAATATTCCTTTCTTATCTCAAATTGAATCTAAAAATATAAAGGAGGCACTAATTGATGAATCTTGGATTTCCGCAATGCAAGATGAGGTAGTTCAATTTGAGCGGAACAAAGTGTGGTGTCTCGCTCCGAGACCGAATTTTCATCCAGTTATTGGTACTAAATGGATATTTAGAAATAAAAAAGATGAATCTGGTATGGTAATTAGAAATAAAGCAAGATTAGTGGCACACGGATATAATCAAGAGGAAGGAATTGATTATGATGAAACTTATGCTCCTGTTGCTAGACTAGAAGCAATTAGAATACTACTTGCCTTTGCATGTTCATGTAATTTTAAGCTATATCAAATGGATGTAAAGAGTGCATTTCTAAATGGTTTTCTAGCTGAAGAAGTTTATGTGGAACAACCCTCGGGATTTGAAAGTGACAAATTTCCTGATCATGTATTTAAACTTCGCAAGGTTTTGTACGGGCTCAAACAAGCTCCGAGAGCTTGGTATGAGAAACTTAGCCGATATTTGATCGAAAATAGTTTTCGAATGGGTATTTTTGATATAACACTATTTATAAAGCAAACTGATTCTGATATCCTTTTAGTACAAATATATGTTGATGCTATCATTTTTGGATCTACTAATGAGGATCTTTACCAAGAGTTTGCTAAGATAATGCAGGTTGAATTTGAAATGAGTATGATGGGAGAGCTGAATTTCTTTCTTAGATTGCAAATTAAGCAAACCAAAGAAGGGATATTTATAAACCAAACTAAATACCCTAAGGAGATATTAAAGAAATATGGATTGGAAGGAGCAAAAGAGTACAAAACTCCCATTGCAACAGCTACAAAAATTGAAAAAGATGATACAGGTAAAAGTGTTAATGAAAAAATGTATCGAGATATGATTGGTAGCTTGTTGTATTTAACTGCTAGTAGACCTAACATTATGTATAGTGTTTGTCTTTGTACTAGATTTTAGTCTTGTCCTAAAGAATCACACTTGACTGTGGTTAAGCGAATTTTTCGTTATTTAAAGGGGACGATTGACCTGGGATTATGGTATCCTAGGGGGAGTGATTTTAAATTGGTAAGTTACTTCGACGTTGACTTTGCCGATAGCAAAGTTGAGCCAAAAAACACAAGTGGATCATGTCATTTGTTAGGACATGTTTTGGTTTCTTGGTTAAGCAAGAAACAAAATTCAATAGCCTTATCCACTACTGAGGCTGAATACATGGAAACTGGTAACTGTTGTGCTCAAATTTTATATATTAAACGATAGTTAAATGATTTTGGAGTTTGTATGAAGGAGGTCCCGATCTTTTGTGATAATAAAAGTGTTATATGTCTAAGTAAAAATCCTACATAGCACTCACGAACTAAGCACATAGAGATTAGACATAACTTTATTCGTGATCACATTCAGAAAAATGGATATTGTTATTGAGTATATTGATACCTCCGACCAGCTTGCTGATGTTTTTACCAAACCAGTAGCAGAAGATCAGTTTGTGAAAATTATTTGCGGTTTGGGTATGGCTAGGCATAATGATGTTTGCCTAGAGTGAGTTACATGTGTGTTGTTTTCTCATCTTCTACCTAAATTTATTTTTGAAGATGACAAAGGGGGAGAAATTAGTGATGTTTTATTTGTTTTATTTAGGGGGAGTATTCTAAAACTATGTTTTAATCAAAAGGGAGAAATTTAAAAAATTGTGCTTTATTGAGTTTTTTGAAATTATGTTTTATAAAATCTTCATTATGATGCCTAAATGAGTTAATGAACCCGTCCTCGGATTCAGGGAGAGTGTGGTTATATTTTATTTTAAAGAAAATATCAAAGTTAATTGTTATCATAAAAAATGGGGAGATTGTTGATCCTAAGATTTTGATGAACAATTAAGTATTGTTATTTTGGTGGAACTAATATTTGATCAAGTGTTTCAGTGATTTAAAGTTCCAGTAATGAAGATGTCAAATTGAATGGATGCTAAATGAAGATATCAAGATGATGAAGAAGTATTAAGAGTTTGAAGAAATTAGAGAAAACAACCCAGGTAAATATTAACTCTTCATATCCCATTTAGGAACATACACACGACACAAAATGAATTTTATCTTTTTTGTGTGTTTTTTATTAAGTATGATTATTTGCTCCTTTATGAATTGAAAATAAATATTTTTGAATGACTAAAATGAAATATAAGAATATTAGTGGAGCTTATTTAAAGATAAAAATGGATAAAGGGGCGAAATCATAAAAGAAAGTGAGTTAAAAACGAGATCAGAGAAGAGATTCAGAAAGAGGCAGTCGACTGAAGAGTCGACCGGAGAAATAAGCTGAATTCTCTGAATCGAAGAGTTGAACAATAGGTCGACCGATTAAAATAATTAAACTCTCTGAATCGAAGAGTCGACTGACAGGTCGACCGATGAAAGCATGACAAACTCTCTGAATTGAAGAGTTGACCGAGCGGTCGACTGATGAACTGCATGGGCTATTTTCAGTATCTTCCAGTCGACTAGGCAGTCAACTGAACGTGTAGTTTCAGGATACTGTTTGATCCGAGTTTAAATCCAACAGTAGCCATTTTTCGTTAGGATTTGAGAGAGATTTTGGGGATATTCTTTATATTTGAGATATGGTTCATATATTAATTAAATCCTTTCAATATGGTTCATTAAATATTAATGTTTCTCAATTTGGTAATTAAAATAGATTCTATACTTATTTAATTTAATTGAGAAATACTTTAGGGGTTTAATTGAATGTTTTGAAATTTGTTATTAAGTGAAATTGAACTAAATGAAGTCCTTATATTATAAGGGGTCTATAAGAGCTTTTAATTGTCATGACACTTGTAAACTAGCCATTAGAAGGCTAATTACAAGTTCCTTTAAATAGACATGCGAATTTTATTAGAAAAGTTAATCATTCTAAGAGAGTTAATCATTCTATATCATCTTGAGTGATATTTTATAAGAGTTAGTATTCTCCGATATTGTGAGCTTTTCTAAGAGTGATTCTGTGAATCAATTGCGATATATTTTTGCTGATACCGGATTTGAAACTATACTGTTCTAATCATTAGTTCTGTGAATTTTGAGTGAGATCTTTCCATATTGTTTATTATTTTATTTTGGAAATTGATCTTAGAAATTGTTTTTGATTTTTGAAGAAAATATTCTTTCAAATAATTTCTTGAATCTGATTACATGCTCTAAATTTGCAACCCATATTCTTATTAAAATCAAATTTCTGTATCTCACATATTTCTTTCACTAGTTGGGATATTAATTAAGTT
Organism: Eucommia ulmoides; assembly: GCA_016647705.1. NCBI lineage: Eukaryota > Viridiplantae > Streptophyta > Magnoliopsida > Garryales > Eucommiaceae > Eucommia > Eucommia ulmoides. The sequence continues at coordinate 15,249,275 of CM028325.1, forward strand.
ATTTATCTTTCTGGATAAGAATTGTGTTTTTGAGTGATTTTGTAATGGTTCAATCCTTACCAGGTAAAAGGATATTTGGAGTGTTTTGGTGAGGTTTTGAGTCTCGAGCCTTAGTGTTAAAAAGACTTAGGTTATTCTTTAGCTTGTAAAAAGTAGAGGTTCTTCCTTAGTCTGAGAAAAAGAAATTGTAAAGGTTGATTATGAGCCTGTAAAAGAATCGGTGTGGAAGTTTGGTTCCTACCTTTAAAGGGATCTTGGTTTTAGTGGGTGCGACCTCTGTGGAGCTCGGGGGACTGGATTAGTCAAGAGTAGTTTGGTGAACTAGTATAAATATTTTGTGTGCTGCATTATTATTTTGGTTATTTTTTTTATTTGGGTGTACACTTAGATTTATTATAATTCCACTATGGTATAAAGATAATAATTAATTTAGGCATAAAATTAATTATTTGATTTATTCAAGTATATTTTTATAATATTTTTTAATTACCCAATTTACTTCCCCTCTTGGGTATTCTACTGGGCCAACACTATCGATCCATACCCTATCCAAATACGCTTTAACAGAAGACGACGCAAATCAACCTCCACACATACACGAGCCAATTTTGGTTTAGCCAAATTAACAGTGGCAACATCAATTTTTAGTGGGTATTCAATGGCTAAAGCAATGGAGAAGAAAGCCTTTTTGTTATGAAAGTCAATTGGCAAGAATTCAAAATTGATCCAAATTGGCACCAAAGGGGATTCCACATTCGCTTGAAAATTAGCTGAATGAGAAGATTTCTTTGATCAAGAAATTCGATTTCAAAGCCTGATGAGAGGTTAAGAGCATGAAACATCTTCTTTATTGCATCAAAATGAGGTCTACCATGAGTGAATTTGCTAACCAAAGCAAACTTGAATGGAATTGATAATTTTGCCATTTTTTTCTCTGAAAAAATGATCCCAGGCCCACCTCTAAAAGATTGCACCACTTTTCTTGGAATAACAAAGGCCTTATTTTGAAGAACACTTGCAAAAGATTTTTGCATGAAAGTAATTGGAGCAGCAGGTTGGAAAAGGTCTTTTGATTGATTTGAAGGATGGATATTGGATGGAGAAGTATGAACAGCGTGCTGGGGAGGATCCCCAGCACTGGAAGCCTCTATGGTAGAAACAAAGAAGATGAAAAAAGAAAGAAAAAAACTTAGCAAGAAACTTGGAAGGAATTCTTGGAGCTTCTCACACTAGAATCGTTCACTTTTTACTTTACCTTCAAAAAATGGAAAAATGGATTTAAATGGCCATATAAAGCATTTGCTTGTCAGCACAATTAAGGGAAATCAATGCCGTATTTCGAATTGATGATTATCGATTTATTTTTTTCTAATTTTTTATTCTCTTTCTATTAATAATTTCCCTTATTTTGGCTATTGTGGGTTGAGACCAATAAATTCATCTTTCGGGTTTGTTTTTCGAGAGCATTTTTTCGGGTCACTTTTTTTCTTTTCATTTTTTTTTTTTTTAGTTTTGTTCTTTCTTTTTTTTTTTTTTTTTTTTCATGTTTTAATTTTTTCAGGTTTTGTTGCTGGCTGAAATTGCTTGGGTAGAACTTCTTCTATTAGCTTGTGTTGAACATCTCTTGTAAACAAGAAAACCGCCATGATCGATTAAGGGATTATACCGAGTTAGGTTGTATTTATTCTAAAATTATCTTAATGTAATCTATTTTATCTGTGTATAGATTGTATAACATGTGTTTACTGTTCTTACATTGTCTATGAAATAAATTATTATTTATATTATTTTTAAAATGTTAGAAATAATTATTGATACTTGTGGGTAATACGTATGATTTAGATCTAAGCATTATACGATCCATGTTTATTGGAATCAATACGGTTTAATAGAATGGATTATACTAAGAGACTGTTTCACCATTGATTAGGAATTGAATCCTGAAGTTAGTCCATAGCGACTAAATGGTCCATAAGTTGATACATTTGATAGGATGAATTATGTTTAGGGATTGGTTCACCATAGATTAGGAACCGAATCTCGAAGATAGTTCATGTCAATTAAATGGTCAAACTTTCGTTGTAATTTTTGTTTTCTTATAGTTAAATTACTTCATTATACACAGAATAAAAATAGATAAAGAAGTCAAACGCATTAGGATAATCAAAAAACAAATACATGTCCATACCCCTGTCATTTATCATTTTATATTTTATTTTAAATATTTTTCTATTTTATTATTAAAAACCCAAAAACCAATTTATTTAATCCAACTAAAAAAATAAGGAAATGATTAATAATTACAATTTAATCCATGTGGTTCGAGACCTGTACTTAAGTACATTATACGACGATATTTTGTGTTTAAATTGGGTATTAAATTTAAGCAATCAGTTGCTGAAATGTTACAAGGCTAAAGGGGTTTGGGGAATGAATCAAAACACACCTGATAACAGGTAACCCTAACCTCTCTCACTCGCTGCGTTCTCTCACTCACTGTTCCTGAACACAAATTTGCTTTTATTAGATTTTGATTATCGTCATCATCGAAGATTTGAAGGCGAAATTAGAAATTCGAAGCGCTAGAAACTTCAAATCAACCAGATTGAACACAAATCCTTTGAGATTTGGTGGTATTAACCTCAAATCTACGATGTTCCCCTAACAACAATGTTAGATTTGGTCATCTACGGTATTATTTTTGAAATCTAGGGTTATTATTTGTTTGATTTTGATTCCTATGTTTTACTAAAGGAGTTGGAGACTTTCTAAATCAGTACATGACATATAATTTTTGTTTATGTTTCTGATTTTTCTTTGAATTGTTTGTTCATTTTATGCTAATTCTATCTTTGTGTTTCTTGATGAATTTAGTCAGGCCCTTTTCTTGAAAAGTTAGAACAATATATATATATATAAAAGAGAAAAACATAATGTTTGATACTCTCCCAATTGATTTGAATTTGTGTTTTGGATTAAACCCTTTTGATTTACTCAGATTTGAAAACAAATTGCAGATCTAAATTTGAATTTTGGATTTTAATATCTGCTTGATCTGTTTGTATTTTTTTTTGCAGAACTTCTCCTCAAATCTACCACAAAATAGGTATTGATCTACGATTTTGTCCACCATTTTTATTTGAGAAACATAACTTTAGTGTCTTTTTCCAACTTATGGTTGGGTTTTAGATCTCATTATTTGCTTGTTCTATTTTTTTTCTCTATTTTTTTTAATAGAAATTCTTATCTGATCCAACACAAAATAGGCATTAATCTCTAATTTTATATGCCAATTTAATATCAAATGTGTAAATTCTGTGTTTTTTTCCCAGCAATTTCTGATTGAGATCACCATCTCATTATTTGCTTGATGTGCCTTTATATTTTTTTTTCCTAGAAATTTTCCTCATATAAGATGATATTTGCTTGATTGAGGTGAATTTTTGGATATCGAAAAAAACCAAAATCTAATATAAAATAAAATACTTGAATGCATTTGGCTAACTTCTTTTTTTGATTAATGAGCTATAGACATTTTAGTTAATTGTTCAAAATCTTTAAAACAACTGTTTAGTTGTATCTTGATGAATTATGGATTATCTATTTATTCATTTATTTATTTTTCTTTAATGAGATTGGTTTTGAGATGAAATTAAGATTAAGGTGGCATTTGTTTGCTCTTGGAAAGCCATGTACTATTTTACAATATAGATTATAGAATTGTTGGCTATTATTTTAAGACATTTCATACTTGGTGGTTGCTCATGTGAATGTTGTTTGGGAAGTTCCATTGTATTGGTGATATTTTTTTGTTCCATTGTATTACTTATTTTTTTTTTGTTCCATTGTATTGTTTTTTTTTTTTTCCTGGTTTTTTTTCTTGAAGTTGTATTTTTTTTATATGTGTTCTTTTATAAGTTGTGTTAAATGTTAATAAGTCTTTGATGTGTAATGGGTTAAATAAGTTTTTATTTTATCGTGTTAATATTTCGTGTTGTCGTGTAACACTATGATTATCGTGTTGTGTTGTGTAAACCCAACAAGTTTTGTGTTATTGTGTAACACAATAAATTGTCATATCGTGTCGACCTGATAAGTTTTGTGTTGTGTTCGTGTTTCATGTTATCATGTTTGTGTCAGACCATGACACAATACGAAACACGACTTGGTGACACAACTTTCCAGTCCTAGTTGTGGGCAGTTATTTAAATATTCTGGGCCTCATTTGATCATTCTAGACCTCCCGTGGGCTGTCCTTGCACAAACCTATGTACAAATCCTTTTAGAATTAGAGGTAGGTTCGTTCATTTGGGCTCAATATGTTTAACTTCCTTAGGTTGTTTTGGGATTTATTTCTCTAGCTAAACCCATAATTATCCACTTATTAATTGTTAAGTATGGGTTATGAGAAAACCACCCACATCATTTATCCCCCTGTCTCATTGGGTTGCGTAAGAAAGACAAAGAGTCACATTTGCTGTCACTGCAAGTAACTCTTCCTCTTTCTCTCAACTCCATTATCTGTATATCTGTGTGTTACTATTTGTTCTCATACCGACTTGCCTCTATTCCAATTTATTGTTCCTCATCTTTGCTCATTTTTTCTCTTTCTATTCAATGGCTAAAGCACAATATTGATTAGACCTTGCTTCCACTGGCTTTCTATTGCAGGATAGTTTTTCACATGACCTCTATTTGAACCATATCGAATATGGCCCTTCCTTCGTTCTCTTCAATTTTGTGACTACCTTTCATGAGACTTTAAATATTCCTTCATCTATTACTATTAGGGTTCCTGACAAAATTGATTGTCCTCATACTTCTCGGGACAACGAGGTTTGTTTATACTATTGGATGTTCGACTATGGCCTTGGTCTTTCTTTTCCAGGTTTGATTCGCAATTTCTTTCCCTCTTATGATATTTGCCCTACTAAAATTTCTCCTAATGGTTGATGTCATCTTCTTGGAGGTTACGACCTCTTTCAAATCAACTAGGTTCCTCTCACTATTAGTATGGTAAGAGGTCTTGTTGAACTCAAATACTACAGTCATTCAAACATCTTTTATATCTTTGTCCCCATTGCTAACCAACTTCTGACTGACCTCTCCATATCTATGAATAATTAGAAGAACTATTATTTATTCTTCAACAGTGATTGGGAGTTCTCTTCAACTAATATAGGAAAAATTTCAATCATTCCTCACTTATTTCATCCTATGAGTAATCAAACTTTCTTCCTTCTTTGATAGTTTAATCAATTTTCCATTTGTTTGCTTATTTAAATTTTTCCTTGGCACTAAATCAAATTCTCCACAAGAAGTATACCCTCACACAGGAGGAGGTGGGATAAGATATATAAGCTACTAGTTCCAAGTGCTCAACTCCATAAACGTATCATTCCTTACCTAACAGATTCTTTACTTTCCAAATGCATCCAAAGACTGATAAGAATGGACTTGAAGAATGCACTTGGGCATAACATGCTATCCAAGAAGAAAAAGAAGAAGAAGGTTCACTCTTCTGATCAAGCCCCCCCCCCCCCCCCAAGAGGAAGAGGGTCATGCCTATCCCTACTGAGGGTTTTGACTATGTTGAGGATTTTGATCTTGTTGAGGGTTATGAGCATGTTAAGGCTTCTGACTGACATTATTCTTTCCATCTAGGGTTCTCTTTAGCCAATGAACCATTGATGAGGCTCAATAGAATTGCAATAGACATTCTGAGGATAGTTCCCATGGTCCACACTAACCCATTGATAGGTGTAATTTATCTATTTATTCTCAAGCTAGTTTTGGTAGTTTTCGAGTATTATTACAGTGTTTTTATATGTTTTAATTATTTTTGTTATAAATCAGGAGTTTGGGGTAAAAAGGGGTGAAAACGATCTTTAAACGATCAATTCGGTGGAAGAGCGGTGGAAGAACAGTGGAGAAAGAGCAAAAAGACAGCTTCCAGCATTTGCAGGCCACTGTTGCAGCAACGAAAATACAGAGAGTTTGCTGAACTCCCCACCGCTGTAGCGGTTAAAGTACAGAGAGTTTCTTAAGTTTTTGATCGCCCACCGCTACAACGGTTAATATAACAGGAAACCCTCATTTTCGTTTCATGAGAGATCATATAGATTAGAATATTTTGAGAGTTTTTTTGGGGAGAGTTCATCCAAACCCAAAGTAGAAGAACACAGAGCGAAGAAGGAGAAGCGATCTCGAAGCAGTTTTAGCGTCAAATCTTCAGACAACGGCTAGTTTCTTTCATTTATCTATTCATTTATTAACTTTGGTTTATTGTTTGAGCATGTTTAGCTTATTTCTTGTTGTATAAACGATTATGGTCATGAGCTAAACCTGGATTATCTATGCGATTAATATAATTTATGAAAATATCGTTTGTTTGATTTGTGTTTCTTTAACGGTTGTTCTTCACTAATTCGATTGTATTTACCATTTTTTCATGTTTATATGCTTGTTTAGATATATTAAGAAATCGGGGTTTGATACTCAGTAGAGGTAATCCTGAATTCGGACTAAGGTTAAACACAACGTGACGATCTAACGACCCGAGAGGGTGTTAGAAAGTATACAATCCATGATGTTAGGGAAAGATTCATGTAACTATGTGTTCTAAAAAATGATAGAGGGGGACTTCGACATTAACGCAAAGTCACATATTCATTCACTTGACACTTAGGAGAGAGAGTGAATGAGTTTATGATACATAGATTATCGGATAGGTCGAATACCGTTATTGATAACTAAACGAAACCAAACATATGTTTGTAAATGAAGTTAATCCCTAGATAAGCCATTCCCCTAAACATCTTAATATAGTATTAATTAGATTAATTGGTATTTTAGTTTAATATTTATATTTATAAACAAAATATATTTTTATCGCCTAAATAAAATTAGGTTATGATAATCGCGGTACTCAACGACTGTCTCAACTAATCCCTATGGATACGACAATGCTAACTCTTCCAAACTACACTAAAACTTGACCCGTACACTTGCGATAAAAGTAGCAACGTATTTGATAGGTGTGAAAAACATATCTATTTTCAATCTGAATTTGTTAGTTTTCGAGTACGTTTATAGTTATTTTTATTATGTTTTAATTAGTTTTTATCTTTTTGTATATATCAGGTGTGTGGGGAAAAAAGATAGGAAACTAGAGCTAAAACAATAAGATTGAACCAAAGCGGTTCGAAGTTACAGTGGATAAACAAGCTTGGAGGCTAAAAGATGAAACAGGCCCACCACCGCTCAGGCGTCCAGACCACCGCCTAAGTGGTGAAGAAGCTGAGAAAGAGAAAAATGTTACTGACGGATGACCTCCTAGGCAAAAATTCCATCGCCCAGGCAGAAATCCAGCAGAAGACGAAGATGGGCTACTAACAGCCGCTCGCCTAGGCAAAGTTTTCTTCGCCTAGGTAGAAATCCAACAGAATGTTCTCCCAGTCCACCGCCTACTTCACCGCCTAGGAGATCATACCGAATCGACCTAACTCCGCTTAGGTGAAAAATCCACCGCCTAGGCGAATTTGCCTTACACAGTCTTGAGATATTTTTAGATATTTTTGAGATATTTTTGCTATAAATACCCCATCTCCTCCCCCTTGGTTGATCTCTCTCTTGCTCCCTTGGCTTTTTGGGCCCCTTAGGCTATATCTAAGGGTATATTTAGGAATTTTAGAGGTGGATCTCACATCCCGAAGTGGAGAAGACGGCGAATCGATCGTAGAGCATTCTTAGCAGTTTATCTTCCGACAAGGCTAAGTTCTTCGATTGTTTTTCCTTATTTCTTTATCTTAGGATCATGTGAGCATGTTTATCTGGCTATTTTATTGTATATGCAGCTATGGCCTCAAGTTAAGGGATTAACACTATATTTATAAATACGTTGTTTGGATGATTTCGGTATTTCGTTTGTGAATGTTCTTTGTAGTTTGATTGTATTTATCGTATTGTTTGTTTATCATGTTTAGAATGGTAAATGGAGAATACGGGGTTTTGACATATCCCGGATTCGGATTAGGGTAAACAAATGCCACGATTCTATAACCCGGTCGGGGTTTGAATCGTGGACAATCGATGACGTAGGGCAAGACACACGCTACCTAGGGTCGTTAAGACATTGAGGGGGACTTCTTCGTTAGTTTGAAGTTTCATTATATCCCTTATCTTACACTCGGGAGAGGTGGCGAGGGAGTTTTAGAATGGAGATTGTTGATAGGGTAAATACAACTCGATGATCCAATAACCCGGGAGGGAGTTGGATTGTGTGCAATCAATGACGCTGGGTGAGACTCACGTGACCTAGGGTCGTTAAGATGTTGAGGGGGACTTTTTCGTTCACTCGAAGTCATGTATTCCCCCGTCTTACACTCGGGAGAAGTAGCGGTGGAGTTTACGTACCGAGGTTGTCAAATAGGTCAAACACCATAAACGTGAGTAAATCAAGATTGAACACGTATTTGTAAACACGTTAATCCCTAGGAGATTCTTCACCCTAAAACATATTAGCATATTAGTGTAGTTAATTTAGGTTATATTAGTATTAGTTTAATTAATTAATTACATTTGTTTTTCGCCTAGATAAAATTAGGTCACGATAAAAATGGTATTCGATAGTAATGACACCAATCCCTGTGGATACGATAACCCGATCTTAACGATCACACTATACTAAAACTTAGATCTCGTATACTTGCGAGTGTAAGTAGCGGCGTATTTCACGTCCTACCAGTATTCACTTTTTACCAAGTTTTTGGCTCGCTCTCTATCTCCAGACATCACACAATCAACTTTACAACCTCCGTTTCATGCTGATAATTGTCATAACCCAACGGAGTTTCGTGCTCTGTCTCCTCCTGCTACAGATCTAGCTCACCCTTTAAGGGATAGCTCGACTGGCAGCTCGACTCTTCACCCTATTCCTAACCTATCAAGTAAGAGCTCTACTTTAATTTATTGGAAAATGGTGCTCAACTTTCTATCTGAATAGTGTCTTTCTCATGCTGCAGCTCAGAACAAGATTGACGAGGCCCTCTGAACACTCTAGGATCAATCTCAAATAAAGGGTTACCTCATAATAGGGGACCAAAACAGGGTCGATTTGTTTCGTTTAGGGGTCCGCACTGCCCTTCAGGTTAGTTCTCATTATTTCTCTTTAGTTGTCTTTCATACTTAGAACTTTATTTCCCTAAATGTATGCCTTTACCTTTTTTCAAACTGTACACTTTTTGCTATTGTTGCTGGCAATTCTAAAGAGATTAAAGAGATGGACTCCCAAATTGTTTTTCAGATTGGTGAGACTGGTAAACTAAAAGAAGAGCTGCGAAAATCAAATGAGGAAAACAAAACTCTACAAATTGACTTGGCCATTGCCTAGTCAGCAAAAGATGGAGCTGATATGGAGTTGAAAGCCCTGGAAAAGAGTCTAGAGGATTAGATAGACGAGAGACTAAGCTAAGATCCCATTTGGATAAGAAGGAGGTTGAGCTCAATCATGTTTTAACTCAGAGAGAAGTGGAGCTAAACTCAAAGGATGCGACAAAAAATATGGAGCTGATTTCCCAGCATGCAGCAAACGGGGCAGAACTTGATGCTATTATTTTCTCACTTCGATCTGAGCTTCAGGAAAAGTTCCCTTTTAGAGATGAGGAAGAGTTATGAGATTCACCAAGATTGGTGGCCGCAATTATACCGTTGCCAATTTCACCGCAAGCGTACGAATCAAGTTTTGGTATATGGACCTTTCGATTGGGTATCGTATCCACATGGATTGGTTGAGATTACTATTGACTACCACGATTATCATATCCTAATTCTATCTAGGCGATAAAAATGGTATGTATAATTAAACATTAATACTAAAATACTAATTTAACTATACTGAAATTAATATTGAGATAGTTTTGAGAGAATAGATTATCTAGGGATTAGTTTCATTTACGAATATGTGTTCAATCTTGTTTTACTTTATGTTAATGGCATTTGACTTATCCAACAATCTCAGTTCGTAAACTCCCCCGCCACCTCTCCTGAGTGTAAGATGGGGGAATACGTGACTTTGTGTCAATGAAGAAGTCCCCCTCAACGCCTTAACGACCCTAGGTTACGTGAGTCTCGCCCCAACGTCATTGATTGCGCACAATCCAACTCCCGACCAGGTTATTGGATCGTCGTGTTGTATTTACCTTATCGACAATCTCAGTTATAAAACTCCTCCGCCACCTCTCCCGAGTGTAAGATAGGGGAATATGCGACTTCCTGTTAACAAAAAAGTCCCCCTCAACGTCTTAACGATCCTAGGTCGCGTGAGTCTTGCCCCAATGTCATCGATTGTACATAATCTAATTCCCTCCTGTGGGTTATTGGATCGTGATGTTTGTTAACCCTAGTCTGAATCCAAGGTTTGTCAAACCTCGAATTTTCGATATATAAATCTAAGTATAATCAACAAACAAGAATGATAAACACAATCAAACATCGAAGAACAACCGCAAACGAAACACAAACTCAACTAAACAACGTATTCATAAATTTGTTAATAATCCCTAAACAACTTATGTTTAGCCAATGGCCATAACCATGTATATAATGTAAAATGGCATAAACATGCCCAACAACTATCGAAATGAAGAAAACAAAGAAAATAAAGGAACAACTTAGCTGATATCTTAAGATTTGGCGCTAAAACCATTGATCGAACGCTTTCTCCTTTATCGTCTACCTCGGGTTGAGAGCTCTCTCTAAAAAATGACTCAAACTCACCCCAATATATAGTCTAAGGCCTTGGGGGGTGATTCCACCGGAAGAGAGGAGGAGAGGAAGGTTTAAATAGGCAAAATATCCCAAAAAATATTTTAAGTCTGTGCAAAGCTGACCACTGTGGCGGTGGTAGGTCGGTTTGATATTCGCCAAGGCGGTGGAGTCGGCGGTAGATTTGGGTGACCATCCTACATTCTTACGGTGGAGTTGGCGGTAGATTTGGGTGACCATCCTACATTCTTATCACCGCGGCGGTGGGTGTTCAGCAAGATATGACCATTCTCTGCATTTTCACCGCCGCGACAGAGGTCTGGACACCGCACGGTGGGCTTCTTTCAGAATCTTGCCTCCTTGCTCATTTTTTCACCATTCTCGAAACGATTTGATCGTTTATACTCTGTTTTCCTACCTTTTCACCCCACACACCTGTTTTAATACAAAAAGAATAAAAATATATTAAAACGTATTAAAAACGTAGTAAACGTACTAAAAAACTAACAATATTGGTTTGGAAATAGATAGGTAGATCACACCTATCAAATACCCCCAAATTCAGAATTTTGTTAGTCCTTGAGCAAAACACCCACACAATACAAGAAAATATAAAAACTAATTACAAAATTGAAAACTAAAAATGAAAAACACTAAAAATAAAAAAAATGTGGAAGTTTTGATTATCATCTAACGGCCGAAAGATTTTCCCTCATCGGCCCCCAATCCTATCAAGTTCAAGTATAAATCACACCATGTGGTGTTCTAGAATTTCAACGTTCAAAAATAGTAAGCGTCATTCTAGTTCCTATTTAATTGTGTGTGTGATTAAACTCAAATATACAACTATCTATTAATTAGATGGGATTATCCCTTAATATAGTTCATGACTAAACCCTTTAAGGTATAGGGAATCTATACGCCTGACCCGGGATCTATTCTCTACTAATGTAGGCTCGAATGTTCAAAAAGATCAATAGGGCTTGGATCGGTTTTAGGAAAATGGCCAAGGGTAAATTTGATAGAAAATGGGTTAACGTCGTTAACTTAACGTTACCCAAGGCACATCACTGGCACTCTCACACTCGAACCCCCATAGAAAAATTGTAAACAATTCCAAACAATCATTATTAGACCAATGTATTCACTTGTTAAAAGAAACATAATTTTTTTTTTCAAACACACCCCCAAACTCATTCAAATTTTTACAATTTAAGGAGTGTGCAAAAAATGATTAAGTATCACACCCCCAAATGTATTTGAATTTCTACAATTTTAGGAGAGTGCAAAAATGATTAAGAAAATGACAAGTGAATGCACTAATACCGAACCAATCCGAAGTTCGCCCTAAACCCAATCGCTTACATCAAGTAGCATATATGAATGCAAACTTGATTCACTCAAATGTACCTTTAATTTTGCGATATAGGTTTGGACAAAAATCAACTGGCCAAGGAATTTGTTCATATGTTCAGAATTGAATTGGCATTTAGGCTTCGACAAGGTAACAAGGGATAATGATATTGCATGGTAGGCTTCAAAATACTCAAGCGATCAAATGAATGCCAAAGTCATATCTCCTAAACAACCTCGCCTAGGATTTCGTCTCGAATTTCCCCCAAATCAAGTTCTAGAATCCCTATTGTCATGAAATTGATGAAGGATAATCGATTTCAAATAAATTGGATAGTGCTATATTGAGTTTACGTGCTCGTGCATTTAGGATCTACAATAACTTTTACTAAGACGATACGTTAAACACACAAAACACACACGAATGATCTTTACATTCGACCTCAATAAACAATCAGGGGACAAACTTATCATCAAGTAAAGGCCCAGATGACATCAAAAATTAGCACAAAACAACAACTAAACTAAATAACTAATCCTAAACAAGCATGCATACGATAAAAACAGTAAAATTTAACAAATAACATAAACACATACTAAAAACATACTACACATCAGCACCAACTTAACAAAAACATTGCCCAAAATGACCCATTAGCGATCCCAATGATAGTATATAGCATGATATTGAAGACGGGGGTTTTAAAACACATACCTGGGAGGCGATAGAATCTCGCCTCCGACTCAAATTAGTAGAGATGGATCTAACTTATTTTTCCTTGGGTTGTCTCCCAAGAAGCACTTGGTTTAATGTCCACGGTCCGATACATACCCTCAAGATTGGTGAGATGTTGCAAGGAAAGAAACACAAGAGTACCTGTCGATCTAATATCTTCAAGCATCCTGCAAGAAAACAAAAACAAAACTACAAAGAAAAATTATAAACACTAAAAAATGCCTAAATTAAAATCAAGTTATTTACTCACAATATCAATGATAACTCAAACCAATCCTCGGCAATGGCGCCAAAAACTTGTTGACAGCAATTACAGTGTTGTCACTTTCACCGCAAGCGTACATATAAAGTTTTAGTATATGGACCTTTCGGTCGGGTATCTTATCCATAGAGATTGGTTGATATTACTATCGACTACTACGATTATCATAACATAATTTTATCTAGGCGATAAAAATGGTATTTATAATTAAATACTAATACTAAAATACTAATTTAACTATACTAATATTAATATTGAGATAGTTTGGAGAGAATAGATTGTCTAGGGATTAGTTTCGTTTACGAATACGTGTTTAATCTCATTTTAGTTTATGTTAACGGTGTTCGACTTATCCGATAATCTCAGTTCGTAAACTCCCCCGCCACCCCTCCGAGTGTAAGACGGGGGAATACGCGAATTCGTGTCAACGAAGAAGTCCCCCTCAATGTCTTAACGACCCTAGGTTATGTGAGTCTCGCCCCAACGTCATTGATTGTGCACAATCCAACTTCCGATCGGGTTATTGGATCGTCGCGTTGTGTTTACCCTATCAACAATCTCAGTTCTAAAACTTCCCTGCCACCTCTCCCGAGTGTAAGACGAGGAAATATGCGACTTCTTGTTAACCAAGAAGTACCCCTCAACGTCTTAACGATCCTAGGTCGCGTGAGTCTTGCCCCAACGTCATCGATTGTACATAGTCTAATTTCCTCTTGGGTTTTTGGATCGTGACGTTTGTTAACCCTAGTCCGAATCCGGGGTTTGTCAAACCCCAAATTCTCGATATATAAATCTAAGTATAATCAACAAAAAAGAACGATAAACACAATCAAACATTGAAGAACAACTGCAAACAAAACACAAACTCAACTAAACAACGTATTCATAAATTTGTTAATAATCCCTAAACAACCTATGTTTAGACAATGACCATAACCATGTATACAATGTAAAATGGCATAAACATACTCAACAACTACCGAAATGAAGAAAATAAAGAAAATAACTAAACGACTTAGCCAATATCCTAAGATTTGGCACTAAAACCGTTGATCGATCATTTTCTCCTTCATCTTCTATCTCAAGTTGAGAGCTCTCCCTCAAAAATCTCTCAAACTCACCCTAAAATATAGTTTAAGTCCTTGGGAGGGTGATTCCACCGGAAGAGAGGATGAGAGGAAGGGTTTAAATAGGCAAAATATCCCAAAAAATATCTTAAGTCTGTGCAAAGCTGACCGTCGCGGCAGTGGGATTCAACACCGCAGCCGTGGTAGGTCGGTTTGATGTTCGCCGAGGCGGTGGAGTCGACGATGGATTTAGGTGGCCATCCTGCATTCTCAGCGTCGTGGCGGTGGGTGTTCAACAAGATATGGCCATTCTCTGTATTTTCACTGCCGCGACGGAGGTCTGGACACCGTAGTAATGGGCTTCTTTCAGAATCTTGCCTCATTGCTAATTTTTCCATCATTCTTCCACCGTTCTCAATATGATTTGATCGTTTATGCTCCGTTTTCCTACCTTTTCACCCCACACACCTATTTTAATACAAAAAGAATAAAAATATATTAGAAAGTATTAAAAACGTAATAAACGTACACAAAAACTAACAATTTCGGTTTGGAAATAGATAGGTCGATCACACCTATCAAAGATTAAGCAGAGTATGAGAATAAAAAGGCCTTTAGAGACGATGAGTTTAGGAGCATGGCCAAAGAGATTCAGCAGGCAAGATATAAGCATCTCCAAGGGTTGGTAGCTGAAAGGTTTCCTATCCTAGACTTGGATTTCTTGGCAGAGAAAATTGAATCCGAGCCAGAAGATGTTGAGTGATGACCCCCGTGACCTCGTTGAGTCTGTTGGGGCTACTGAATTTCCTGAATCTCCTGAGCTCACCAACCCTGCAGAGAATGCTGAAGTATATGGCCTATCTCCCTTAGTTCTTCAACCTTAATGCACTCTACCTTTATTATTTTTTGAACTGGTTCTTTTCTGAATTGATGTACTCAATTATTTTTTTTACATTAAATGTAAGTGTTTATCGTATTTAATGCAATCTTTCCCTTTTTGTTTTAGTAGCTCATTGACCTTCCCTATGCAAATATTTCGTATGTCTGTATTTTGATTTTATGGCATTGAATGGTCTTGTCATTAAGAGTCTTGTTTGTCATTATTTCCAATACTCATTTTCAAATGTCTTTGAGCATCTTTTTTTATTTCCCATGTTCTTTATTATGCCTTTATAAATCATCCTTCGTCAACTTTCCATTTTCCCAAATTTTCTTCTCCAAATTTTGTTGCTTGTGATCCTCCTCCCCACAATTTCTTCCAATGGCAAGATTTCTAGATGAGGTAATTACCTTACTTGTTATAAATGCATTTTTTTATTCTTTCTCTATAATCCTTCTTTATTATTTCTTTTTAGGATGCCGAGATTGCCTACAATGTTGAACATTTTACGGGTTTAATTCCTTAACTCCAGGCTAAGATAGATAAATCGATTGTGAAGATACAAGCTGCTATGCCCAACCACCATGTCTTGTGGAAGCTGGAAAAGATCTATTCATATAATAATCATCTTGATGCCATACACTACATTGCTACATATAAATTGGTTGAACTCCGCGATTACTAAAGAGAGTGAGCTATGTTATCAGAGCAATGTTGAGGCTGACAAGAAAGCTAGAGCTCGACTGCATGCGCAGGAGCTCATCGATGAGCTGAAGCAATTGCAAACTCCTGAATACCCCCATTGGTTCTCTGGAAAGGAGTGACAATTTTTTTTTCTTTTACTTGCTTTATGTTATCCCCTCTGTGGAATCTGAACAATGAGTAGCCCTTCGCACTATTTGGTCTGTAATCTTAATTCTCTCCTTGATAATTTTATTTGGACATCATTTATCTTTTAGTTTCATATGTCATTAAATGTTCTTCTATCAGCTTGTTTTGATGCTATTGGTTTGTTTTTCTTTCAAGCTGGTGCTAATTTGAATATGGTAGACTTATTTTTTCTCGCCAGGATGAATTTTCTCGAGGTCAGTCCTTATGTTGGCCTTCCATTGGAACTTAATTTATTCTTAAATTATCAATCGGACTTGATTATTATTCTAAAGTGTATATTTAAAATTAATAGGCTGACCTAAAGATGACCTTCAAATCTATTAGATCCATTTTTCTTTAATAAGATGACCTTTTTTCTCTAGAGTCTGTCTAACATGATCTTCCTCCTTGTGTTAGCTAGGTCTTAGTTTTTGGCTGTGCTAGTCTTGTTATAGGTTAGTTTGTGAACCATGCTGATCGTCCTTTTTTGTGAAGTCAATTAGCTAGTTCCAACGATATTGAATTCTCAACTAAGCTGAGTTTTGGCTTGCCTAGCCTTAATAAAATTCTTGAGCTTTTCCTTTGCAGTTTTTCTAGCTTCTTTAGGCATTCATATAATAAACTTGACCTCAGTGGATCCCTTAGATTATTTTTTAGGCATTTGAGTTTCCTGATGAGCTGAGTCTTTAGGTATTTTTGGGTTCCTTTGCTTATTCTTTAGGTGTTTAAGTGCATAATTGAACTTAGCCTTGAGGCATTTGGGTTCGTAGGCTAAACTTGACTTCTTTTTATTCCTTAACTTGTTCCTTAGGCATTTGAGTTCATATGTAAACTTAGCATTGAGGCGCTTAGGTTCATATGATGAATAAGCATTGAGGCGCTTGGGTTCATAGATTGAACTTGACCTTTGCTTATTCTTTAGCTTGTTCCATAAACTATTCCTGTTGAATCTTGTTCCTTCATCACGTGAAGTTAACTTAATACTAACGTATTCCATTAAAACTCTTCAATGACTGACTTTGAAAACAACATAAAAGGGAAACAACATGAAAATGAAACAATATAAAAGGAAACAACTTAAATAAAACATTTTCTAAAATGCTTGATGTTCCATGGTTTGGGTATTTGGGTCCCATCAACCTCTTTTAGCCAATCGGTTCCTGACCTATTTATCTTGAGAACTTTGTATTGTCCTTCCCAATTGGGGGCTATATTTTCTAGTCTTACCTCTGGTTTGTGAGGCATCACTCTTTGAAGTACCGGGTCTCCAATATTAAAATATATGGGTCAAATTGTTTGGTTGAACTTCCTTGTCATTCTTGATTTGTATGTAGCCATCCTCATCGGCACTGCATTTCACTTCTCCTCTATCATGTTTATATTTTCTCTGATATGACCTTTGTTCTCATCTAGAACAAACTATTTGACCTTATAGCTAGGCAATTCGATCTCGACTAGAACTAGTGCCTTTGTTTCGTATGCTAGTGAAAATGGGCTCTCCTTAGTAGATCCACTTTGTGTTGTCCTATGTGACCATAATATAGTAGGGAGCTCTTCTAAACATTTTCCCTTGGCTTAATTTAGCCTCTTATTTATTTCTTCCTTGATTACCTCGTTTGTTACTTCCACCTGGTCGTTGGCTTGTGGATGGGTTGGGTTTTACCCTTCCTGGGATTAATGTTCAATTTCTTAAACAAATGTTTTACCTTTTCTCCTATGAATAAAGTTCTATTATCTGAGATCAACACCACTGGGATACCAAATATACATATGATGTTCGTCCACAAGAAAATTTTCCCCTTATTATCTCTAACAGTGGTGAATCCATCTGTTTCTACCCACTTTGTAAAGTAGTCTATGACCACCAATATGAATCGCTTATTCCCTAGCACTAGCATGGATTGTGGTTATTTCTATTTGTGTTTTTATGATGTCATATGTGTGTTTTGATGATATCACAATAGGTGTTGTGATGATGTCAATATTAGTGATATGATGATTGCACATTAATATTATTAAACACAAATTACATGTTCCATTGTATATTAAATTGAATCATACCATGAGTGTACTAACCAAAGTGTTATCTTAAGTGAATGAATTAAGATTTATTTATATATTGTGTGTACTAACCACTACGGAATATTAAGTGTGAAATGCAGGTATAATTTTTGTGTTAAGAACACAAGACTTAAGTTTATATAATTAAGGTTAAGTCTATAGGATGTTACTCTTGAAGAGATTATATACCTTGACTCATTAGGATGCACACATACATCGAGAGTACATACATTCATGATACATGTGATTGGATTGTTCAATACATGATTATTTGGAAAATTCACATATTGATCACAATATGTTTAATTGAGAAAACTTGTTTTCAATATGATCATAAGATACATCGCATGCATCACTTGATCCAACATGTTAAATATACTCATGATATACTTGATTTAGTACGTTCAATTTTTCAATTATATGTTCATATCATGATATGATGTGTTCAACATACATTGCATGCAATACTTGATCCAACATACTAAAAATGCTCAATATATGTTTCTATCATGATATAATATGTTCAAAATATCCAATATGAGTTTATATCATGATATGTATGATTGGTTTAAATACATGCATATATGAAATTTTCATATTTTGATCAATATTCTTAAAATGAGAAAATTTGGTTTTTCATGAAGAATCTTGTTGTCATTGTTCATAATATGTTATTTTATGTTTGATTAAGATATTCTCATGATATATATGTTATATAATCAATTTGATAACATTGAATTGAAGATTAATTGCCATTTTCAATCTAATACATGAAAAATCATGTTTTTGCATGAACTATACTGTACTATATGTTTGATTATGTTTTGTCTCATGCAAATAACCTATGTGATGATATACATGTATAATATGACTCATATACATGGTATTTAAATTTCATACATGAAATTTGTACATACATTATACATATATACAAGATTCCATAAGAGTATTTAGCAACCTTATTTGACTTTTATAATAATTCTCATTAATAGCATGGAGCCAATGTTTTTCAATATATGATATTTATTGATCCAAATACTTGTTTTATATATTTAGAAAAATCATGGGTTCTATTTATGATACTTATAATGGCTTTATACTCTTTATTCAAATTACCACAAAAAATGTGGATCTTGACCATTGTGTATTCAAAATGACATAACTTTTCAATACTTGTCCAAAATTAATGAATCTTATATGGTTGGAAATATAATTCAAATATATTTTACACCATATTAATTACATATTGGTACAAGTTATTTGGGTTTTCCAAATCTGAATGTTTTCCCAGAAAATAACTGTTGGTTTGAAAAATGTTGCCTGAACCTTTGTTTACTTAAATGATCATATCTCAATAATTTTATGTCCAAATGAGATGATTCTTTTTTATATGTAAATTTAATTCAATAAAAAATAATTCTATGCTTAGTATGAATGATTTGGATATGTTATTATCATCTAAATATAGCCATTTGTCCAAAAAATCAGTAGCTGCCAGTAGAAATCTGAGCTGGACCTTTGTCTATTCTAAATGACATATCTTTCTTAAATCTTGACCTAATATGATATGTAATATATTATTGGAAAGATAAATCAATATTCTATCTATATGTATTAATTTCTCATGGATCCTATCTACCTAGTTGAATAAAATCTTGCATCTTGTAAGTCAAACGTTGCAGTAGATTTTGAAATTTGCTGAATAGACTTATTGTCAAGGAGCCTATTCGCAATAATGATCAAAGGGACAAAAGGAAATGGTTATGAGGATTTTCAGATTTATTCTTGGCTAATATTATACCATATTTGATTATATAAATGAAGGCCAAATAGCTGGGATAAGCAAGATCTCACACAAGTTATTACAAAGAGTTATATCCAAAGATCTTTAAGCATTCAAGTGATATTCTTTAGCATCATCTCTTTGATTCTTTTTATTTCACCTATTGTGTGATCAATATTGTACTTAAAGTCTATTTATATTCTTGAGTGATATATGTGAGAAGCACTAAACACTGGTCAGTCAAAATATTGTAATCTTTATAGAGAGTGTTTAAAGCTCTCAGGTCGGTTTTTGTAAGTTAGATTACAAAACCATTAGAGTGTTGTTTTGAGAGATTGTACTTAATTGATAAATCAAAGCAAGAAGATCCTCAACATCACCACATCAAAGATCAACTTGTGAAGAAGTTGAATAGGACCAAAGGAGGAGCCTTTGGTTGTGACAGACCGATCTCGCCAGAAAGAATATCAAGTGAACGGTTTAATCTTCACCAATAAGAAGATTGTGAAAGGTGTGATCTTCACCCGTAAGAAGATTGGAAGGTTGTAAAATGTTTGATCTTTACCCGTAAGAATATTGTATAAGGTTTAATCTTCACCCGTAAGAAGATTAAGGATTAGTGGATTAGAACTCTCCATCGGGAGCGCAGAAGAGTAGAGTAGCCAAAAAGGTTTTGCCGAACTACTATAAATCTCTTGTGTCTTGTGATTTGATTATCTCTATCCCTTACTCTCTACTTTGATTATTTTGTCTTAAATAATTATTCCGCTACACACACAATCACAAGAACTAACAAGTTTTGTTGATCCTAAGATTTTGATGAACAATTAAATGTTGATATTTTTGATGGAAGAAACGTGTTTATTGAGTGTTTTAGTTTAAAGAGTTTCAGACAGTATCATCAAGTAACTATAAAGGATGCAAAGACAATGCAGAGACAATAACATCATGAAGAAATTGTGAAGGATACAGAGACGGATACTAAGAGACTGAAGATTCTGAAGAATCTAGGTGAAAACAACTCTAATCTATTTTTACTCTTAATATATCCTGATGAAGATCACACACGACATAAAAATGATTTTATGATTATGTGTGTTTTTAATAGGATCCTAATTAGTTAACATATTTGCTCCTATGTATAATTGAAAAATGAATATTGATTTAAGAAAGATAAAAATTGAATTTAAGGATTTAGTGGAGTTAACCAAGAAAAGAAATCGATTAAAGGGGCAAAAACATCGAAGAAATTTAGTAGAAAATTAATTAAGGAGAGGTGTTCCAGCTCAATCGGTTGACCTACACAAATTGATCGGTCCATCGATGGAATGGAGCTGGGAAGAAGATTCAGTCTCTGAATTGTTCGGTTGACAGGTAGATTGACTTATGAAAGTGAGACAAACTCTCTGAATCTCTTGGTCGACTGGTAAGTCGACTTTTGGTTAAAAGATGAACTCTCTGAATCGTTCGGTCGATAGATACTTAATGAGTGGTTGACTTATTGTAAAGGAATTTTTGCTTGGGCTACATCCTGAATTAGGCGATCGACCAATGGGTGTTGGGTGGTCGACCGATGGCTAGTTTTAGGAATTGAGGATTTCATGGTTTTGATCCAAAAAATAGTCGTTACTAGCCATTTTATGGTTGAGATATGCGTGATATCTTAGGGATCTGATAGATTTTGAGTTATCTAGTTAATATATTAATATCCCTATAGATATGGTTCAAGTATTTTGGATATCTCTCAATTTGGTTCATGTTATTCTTTCTATCTTATCTAATTGAGATTGAGTAAAAGTTTGAGGGACTAAATTGAATGTTTTGAAAGCTATAATTAAGTCAAATATACTTAAAATAAAATATAATGCTATATGGGGTCTATAGGTATTTTTTAGATACTTATCATTTGAAAACTAGCCGTTGGAGAGCTTGTTTCAATTCCTTATATATAGGCATGCAGATTTCACATAATAAAATATAATATCAAGAACTATTCAGTTAATAAGCTTTTATAAGAGTCATTGGTAGTGTGTGAATACGCCTCTACTTTCACTCGCAAGTATACGAGGTCAAGTTTTAGTATAGATCGGGAGAGTAAGGGTATCGTGTCCACAGGGATTGGTTGTGATTATTATTGAGTACAGCGTTTGTCATGACGTAACTTTATCTAGGCAAAAATAAATATGTTTAAAATTAATAATACTAATATTAAGTTAACTAATCTAATTAAATTAATTCTACTAATACTATTCTGAGAAGTTTAGGGAAAGTATTGCCTAGGGATTAACTTTTGTTTACAAAAAGGTGTTTAGTCTCGTTTTAGTTTACGTTAATGGCGTTCGACTTATCCGACAATCTCGGTCTGTAACCTTCCTTGCCACCTCTCTCAAGTGTAAGATGAGGGATATAACGCAATTTCGTATTAACGAAGAAGTCCTCCTTAACGTCTTAACAACCCTAGGTACGTGAGTCTCGCCCCAATGTCATTGATTACACACAATCCAACTCCCAACCGGGTCATTGGATCGTCGTGTTGTGTTTACCCTATCGACAATCTCAGTTTTAAAACTCCATCGCCACATCTCCCGAGTGTAAGACGAGGGAATACATAACTTTGAGTCAACGAAGAAGTCCCCCTCAACGTCTTAACAACCCTAGCTCACGTAAGTCTTACCCCAACGTCATCGATTGTCCACAATCCTAACCCCGACCGGGTTATTGGATCGTGGCGTTTTTTTATTCTAGTCCGAATCCGGGATTTGTCAAACCCCACATTCTCATAACATCATTCTATACATGATAAATAAACAATACGGCATACATAATCAAAATAAAGAAGAATATTCGGAAACGGAACACAAACTCAATAAAACAACATTTTTATAAATTACATTAATCCCTAGACAAAAACCCGTTTAGCTCATGGCCATAGCCAGTTATACAATGAAAACTAAGCTAAACATGCTCAAACAACAATCTTAAGTTAAGAAATAAAAGAAGGAACAAGAGAAATTTAGCCTAGTCCGAAGATTTATCGCTAAAAACGTTTCGAGATCTCTCCCCCTTCTTTGCAATGTGATATTCTCCTTAGGATTTGAATGAGCACTCCTAAAACCTCTCTCTAAAATATCCTAAGTCTATTAGGGTTCTAATGGATGGAGGTGAAGAGAGGAAGGGGTATTTATAGGGAAAATATCTAACAAAATATCTAAATCTGTGCAGAGGTCACCGCCGAGGTGGTGGGTTTGTCGGTTCACTCTTCGCCGCGGCGGTGGAAAAGGTACTAGAATTGGAAAATTTTATGTCGTTTCACCACCTAGGTGGTGGAATAGTGATCCAAGTCTCTACATTCTGACCGCCTAGGCAGTGAAACTGTAGTGAGTTTAGGGCCTTCTCTGCATTTTCACCGCCTAGGCCGTGAAACTGCAGTTCTGCATTTTGGCTTTTTTTTGTCATTTTTCCACCATTCTTCTACCGTCTTTGATATGATGTGATCGTTTTTTATCCATTTTCATACCTTTTCACCTCAAACACCTGATTTAGTACAAAAAGAATAAAAACACATCAAAATATATTAAAACGTACTAAACATACTTGAAAACTAACAACGTTTGGATTAGAAATAGATAGGTAATTTACACCTATCAAATACTCCCAAACTCATAATTTTTCTAGTCCTCAAGAAAAACACCCACACAATAAAATAAAATAAAAAAACTAAGTACTATAAATGAAAAACACGAAAAACAAATATGTGCAAGTTTTGAGTATCATCTACCAACCAAACGAACTATCCCTCATCGGCCCCCAATCCTATTGAGTTCAGGCATAAAAACACACCATATAGTGTTCTAGAATTTCAACATTTATAATAGCAAGTGCCGTTATAGATCATACTAAAGTGTGTGTGTGTGTTTAAAACTCAAATATATAACTGTCTGTTAATCGGATTGGATTATCCACCATATAAGCGCATGACAAAAAAAACTCGAAGGTATAGGGAATCCATAGGATTAACTCGGGATCTATTCTCCACTAATGTAGGCTCGAAAGTTCAAAACTATCAATAGGTCTTGGTTCGGTTTAGGATAAATGGCCAAGGGTAAATTTGAAAGAAAAACGGGTTAACATCGTTAACTTCACGTTACCCAAGGCACATCGCTTGAAACTCTCACACTTGAAACCCCATAGATACATTTGAAACAACCCTGAACATATATTAAGAACGACGTACTCACTTGTCAAAAAGAAACAAAAATAAAACTATATTTACATATTTACATAGTTTTTATTTATTTATTTATTTATTTTTTATTTGTTTTTCAAACAACACCCCCCCAAACTTATTTGATTTGTATAATTTAAGGGGTGTGTGAAATATGAACGAAAAATGACAAGTGAGTACTCGAATACCGAACCAATTAGAAGTTCGCCCTAACCCCAACCACTCACTTCAAGTAGCATTTTGAATGCTAACTTTTCACTCAAATTGTGCCTTTGGTTTAGCGATAAAGGACTGGAAGGAATTCAATTGGCCATGGTATTAGTTAAGTGTTCAGAATTGAAATGGCATTTAGGCTTCGATAAGGTAACGAGGGATAATAATATATCAAGGTAAGCTTAAAAAGGCTTAAGCGAGAAAAACGAATGCCTAAATCATGTCTTTCGAACTACCTCGCCTAGGATTTCGCCTCGAATTTCCCCCGAATAAAGTTCTAGAAACCCTAATGTCATGAATTTAGGTGACATATAATTGTTTTCAAATCAGTTAGACGGTTATATAATCAGTTTTCATGCTCGTACAAATAGGATCTATAATAACTAATACTAAAACATAACGTTGAGCACACAGAACATACATGCATGAGTTTGACATTTGACCTCAATAAATAACCAGGGGACAGACTCATCATCGGGTAATGGCCTAGATGACGTCAAAACTCTGCACATTCACAAGAACTAAACTAAACAAACTAATCCTAAACAAACATGCACATGTAGAAACAATAAAATGTACTAACTAAAACATACTAAAAACATACTACACATCACACTCGACTCAAACATGAAATACCCGTAATAACCTAGTCAGCGATTCCAATGACATGACAAAGTATTATAATAAAGACTAGGGTTTAGAACACATACCTGGGAGGCGATAGAATCTCTTCTCCGAATAAAATCGGTTGTGATGGATCTAACTTATTTTTTCCTTGGGTTGCCTCCCAAGAAGTGCTTGGTTTAAGGTCGTCAGCCCGACACACTGAAGTGCTCATCAAAGAACGGTTTTCACCCGTAGTAAGTGTCGTACAACACCACATACGGGTCTTGATTGTCAATTCTCTCAAGCTTGGCGAGATGTGGCAATGTTTAACTCGAGCTTTCAACTGGATGCTCCACCGGCTCATGTACTTGGTGGGTATGGAGGAATGTTGCTAATGGCGGCGAAGGACATGTTAGCCACATAGGATCATCATAAATGTGATCGTCTGGGATCGATGGCGGCATTACTATCTGGATCTCCAATGGTGATGAATCACAATCATCGATCCATGCTTGGGTTCCTGTCTCATTCGGATAAACATAGTTGAACTCTCCCAAGCTCCTTCTGCTCGTCTCCGGTTCCTCATGGTGGTTTTCACATGATATGGCTTGTGTATCTCCCAGTGCCACCGTGTCTGACTCGGCCTCAATCAAGCAGACTAGTTGACCGATTTGCATTTGCAAAGATGTTACGGTCTCATCGATGTCGGCACAGACCGTCTCGATATGATCAAGATGATCTTCATGGTCGTTGATCCGGTCATGCATCTTCCTCAATAGTATCTGAGTCTCTCCCATAACAGTTGCGAGTATTTCTTCTAGATTGGGAGAAGACTCCTCGTCGTGATCCAGAATGTCAATCCATTGTGCCGTGGTGTTAGAAAAATCCCCCAAGTTCTGGTGACTTGGTGAATAATTCCAACTCTGAAAATCAAAGGCTACCATTTTCTCCAACGACCAAATGGCTTCGTCAGCGATTAGGTCGTAGAGAGAGGGGGATCCATTTCCTCCTTCCACCCATATTCTAGTTGCGACTTGTAACCCATTGAGGAAATGGAAGAGTTGACACTCCGTCAAGATACTATGGTTCGGAAATCAGAGTAGCAATTCCTTGTATCGATTCCAAGCACTATAAAATGGCTCAGAATCCCATTGAAAGAATTGCATCAATACTCGTTGATCTAATATCATCGAGTACCCTGCAAGAGAAATAAAAAATAAAACTACAAACAAAAATTATACACAAAAGAAATGCCTAAAGTAAAATTTGGTCGTTTACTCACAATATCAATAATAATTAAATCCACCAATCCCCGACAACGGCGTTCGACTTATCTGACAATCTCAGTTCGTAAACTCTTTCGTCACCTCTCCTAAGTGTAAGACGAGGGATATAATGTGACTTTGTGTCAACGAAGAAGTCCCCCTCAACATATTAATAACCCTAGGTCACATGAGTCTCGCCCCAACATCATTGATTGCAAACAATCCAACTCCCAACCGGGTCATTGGATCATTGTGTTGTATTTACCCTATCGACAATCTCAATTCTAAAACTCTACCGCCACCTCTCCCGAGTGTAAGACGGGAGAATATATGACTTTGAGTCAACAAAAAAGTCCCCCTTAACATCTTAACGACCCTAGGTCATGTGAGTCTTGCCCCAACATCATCGATTGTCCACAATCCTAACCCCGACTGGGTTATTGGATTGTGGCGTTTGTTTATTCTAGTCTGAAT
The DNA here is from genome assembly GCA_016647705.1 of Eucommia ulmoides. Classification (NCBI taxonomy): domain Eukaryota; kingdom Viridiplantae; phylum Streptophyta; class Magnoliopsida; order Garryales; family Eucommiaceae; genus Eucommia; species Eucommia ulmoides. Next base: position 15,275,834 of record CM028325.1, read on the forward strand.
TTGGGATTTGTCAAACCCCATATTCTCATAACATCATTCTAAGCATGATAAACAAACAATACGGCATACACAATCAAAATAACGAAAAACATCCGCAAACGAAACACAAACTCAACAAAACAACATTTTATAAATTACATTAATCCTTAGACAAAAACCCATTTAGCTCATGGATAGAGCCGGTTATACAATGAAAACTAAGCTAAACATGCTCAAACAACAATCCTAAGTTAATAAATAAAAGAAGGAACAAGAGAAACTTAGCCTAGTCCGAAGATTTATCTCTAAAAACGTTTTGAGATCGCTCCCCCTTCTTTGCAACGTGATATTCTCCTTAGGATTTGAATGAGCACTCCCAAAACCTCTCTCTAAAATATCCTTAGTCTATTAGGGCTCTAATGGCCGGAGGTGAAGAGAGGAATGGGTATTTATAGGGAAAATATCTAACAAAATATCTAAATCTATGCAGAGGTCACCACCTGGGCAGTAGGATTTGATAGGTGTGAAAAACCTATCTATTTCTAAACCAGATTTGTTAGTTCTCAAACATTTTAGTTATATTTAATTGTGTTTTAGTGTGTTTTAATGTAGAACAGGGAAATGACATCAAAGGGCGAGAAACAAGTGAAAACGGTGGAGAAACGGTGAACAAAATGTGCAAAACAGGGTTTCGGTGAATAAAGACCACCGCCTAAGCGGAACTTCCACCGCTTAGGTGGAAAAGAGGCAGAATGTTGGAGTGCTGAAGGGATGAACCACCGCCTAGGAAAGAAAACCATTGCTTAGGTGAGAAAAGATCAGAATGATATGCCAGCAGCTATCGCCTAAACGGAAAAACCACCGCTTAGGCAAAATCACTGACAGACTTTAACCGACTTAAGCCACCGCCCGAGCGGTGAACCACCGCTTATGCGGTGACACTTTGCACAGAAATATTTGTTTTCAGATATTTTGAAGATATTTCCAACCCTTGCCTATAAAACCCCTTTCTCCCCCCAATTGCTCAAGAGGTTAGAACCCCTTAGACGTGAGAGGAGGCTCCGGTTGTTCTTAGGAGCTCTCTTCCACCTTAGTTAGATTAGATTAGTTTAGTAAGTAGATTAGATTAGTTATAAAGAGTGTTCTTGGCCAATCCTTGAAGAGCCAAAAGAGGAAGTTCATCAACGGAAAAGAGGAAGCTCGGGAGGATCGTTCTTTGGCGAAAGTGGACTACTCCACTTTGAGATTTGGCTTTTCTTCCATTGTTTTCATCTTTGTATTTAATATTTATAGTTTGTAATGATGATCTCCTCTTGATTTGTGTTGTATTGGCTAAGAACATGTTAGTGTAATTTAGAGATTAGTTAGGGAAAGGTATAGTTGTGTAAATACTCGTTTGGTTCAATATACGTTTCTTTAACGGTTGTTGTTTTAAGTACGATTGTGTTTATCATTTGATGAATATCTTAATATGCTTGTAATGGTATTAGGGTTGGATTTGAGAATCTAGGGTTTGACACTCGGGAGAGGTAACCCTGGATTCGGACTAGGGTAAACACATCATTACGACCTAACGACTCGGGAGGGCATTAGTTAGTATGAAATCGATGATGTTGGGTCAAGACTCACGCGTCCTAGAGTCATTAAGACATCGAGGGGGATCTTGGCGTCGACTCGAAGTCATGTATTCCCTCGTCTTACACTCGGAAGAGGTGGCGGAGGAGTTTACGAACCGAGATTGTCGGATACCTAAACTCCGTTATTGTTAACCGAACGAAATCAAACGTGTATTAAGTGAATGAAATCAATCCATAATTAATCAATTTAGTTAGAATTAACCCACTAATTGTAATTTAGCTTAGTTTAATTTCAATTCACGCTTTCCGTCGTCAGGATAACACGAGACTACGTTAATTACGGTATTCAATTCAATTATTCACACTTTTCTCTGTGGGAACGATATCTGATCTTCAAAGATCTACTATATTAAAACTTTAGACCTCGTATACTTGCGATTGTAAGTAGGTGTGCGCAAAAATTCCCCCTACCAGGATTCACCTGGGCGGTGGGATTCATCGCCTAGGTGGTGGGTATGTCGGATCACTTTTAGCCGCGGTGGTGGAAAAGGCGTTGGAATTGGAAAACATTCTGTCATTTCACCGCCTAGGCGGTGAATTGATTTACCTAGGCGGTAGAATAGTGATCCAAGTCTCTGCATTCTAATCGCCTAGGCGGTGAAACTGTAGTGAGTTTAGGGCATTCTCAGCATTTTCACCGCCTAGGCCATGAAACTGCAGTTCTGCATTTTGGCTTTTTTGCCATTTTTCTACCATTTTTCCACCGTATTTAATCCGATATGATCGTTTTTTATCCGTTTTCATATCTTTTCACCTCAAACACCTAATTTAGTACAAAAAGAATAAAAACACATTAAAATATATTAAAACGTACTAAACATACTCAAAAACTAATAACGTTTGGATTGGAAATAGATAGGTAATTAACACCTTTCAGTCATCATTCTAATATTATTTTAAGAGATCAAATTGTGAGATCAATTGTTAAGGAGTTCTTGAGTTAAAGCGCTGATTGTATAAGCATCACCGATTTGAGCTGTCTAGCGTTTCAATCTATAATTCTTCAGTGTTATTCGGGTGAGATCTTTCCAAGCTATTAGTCTTTATTGCATATCTATTTTTCTATATTTGCTTGGTTAATAAGATCTTGATAAAATCGTTTTCTAAACTTTAAATCGCATAAAAATATTTTAAAATGATTTTTGGTGAAAATATGATTTCATACTTATCTGTGTGCTACCTATATCTATATAATCAAATTTTTATGTTTTCTTGGTGAAAGTGTTCCAAACTTATTCTTAATTGAGTTTATTATTATTATTATTATTATTATTATTATTATTATTATTATTATTATTATTATTATTATTATTATTATTATTATTATTATTATTATTATTATTATTATTATTATTATTATTATTATTATTATTATTATTATCACTTGCTTAGATAATTGATCTTGTGAAATCATTTTTGAACTTTAAAAGTATAAAAAAAAATCTTTTAAAATGATGTGTGTGATAATCTAATTACGTGCTCAATTTTGTGCTACCCGCATTAATTTTATAATCAGATTTAATATTCCTCACTTAATTCTCTCACTAATAATTATCGGAATATTAATTGAGTTTAAATTGATTTGAGGTGGTAGAAGTTCCGAGTGGAAAGAACTTATCAATTTATTATAATTGTTGAGTTGTGTGTCGGATTAGATACTATTGAGAGTGTCTAATCAGGGGTAGCTTTGGGTTTTAATCTCTTTTGGTAAAGAGATTGAGGTTTGATCTTTACCTAAGTACAAAAATGTTAGGTTACTCTTTTTCCGTTGAAAAAAGCTTAGGTGTGATTCTTCTTGATTAGGATAAATTGTGAGTGATTTGTAAAGGTTCCATCCTTACCTGAGAAAATGATAGTTGGAGTGTTTCTATGAGGTTTAATTCTTAAGCCTAAGGTATAAAAAAAATTAGGTCCTAATTCTCCCTATAATAGAATTAGGTTAATCTTTAGCCTATGAAAAGATAAAGTTATTCTTGAGCCTGAGAAAAAGAAGAGGTTATTCTTGAGCCTGAAAAAAGGAATTTGTAAAGGTTGATTCTGAGCTTGCAAAAAGAATTATTGTTGTAAGGGTTTAGTTCCTATATGTTTAAAGGAATCTTAGTGGTTCAGTGGATGCGAATCTTCGTGGGGCTCGAAGGACTAGATTAGCCAAAATTAGATTGGTGAACCAGGATATATCGGTGTGTACTGCATTGTTTATTTCCTTTACTTTATTTTGTGTTGTCTAGGTGTGGATCTAGAGCACATAACACTTATCCACTTCTATAAAGAGATAATAATCGATTTAGAATAAATTGATTAATGATAGGTGTAATTTATCTATTTATTCCCAAGCTGGTTTTGATAGTTTTTGAGTATTTTTATAGTGTTTTAATATGTGTTAATACGTTTTTATGTGTTTTTGTATAAATCAAGTGTTTGGGGCAAAAATGGATGAAAGCGGTCCATAAACGATCAAATCGGTGGAACGACAGTGGAAGAACGAGTAAAAATAGCTAATCCTACAATTGTAGTCCACTGTTGCAGTGGTGAAATTATAGGATGCTCAAAAAGCTCTCTGCTTCCACCGCTTCAGCGGTAACCACTGTCGACATATCCACCGCTGCAGCGGTGACCCCTACACCTATAAAGTACATTTTTTTAGATATTTTTAGATATTTTTGTTCCCATATCTTCTTTCCTTCTCTCATTTTCGGCAATAAGACCTCATTAGAGTATATATAAGAGAGTCTTGAGAGTTTTTGGGGAGAGCTCAACCAAACCAAAGGAGAAGAACACTGAGCGAAGAAGGAGAAACGCTCTCGGAGTGGTTTTAGCGTCGGATCTTCGGATAACGGCTAAGTTTATTCATTTCTTTCCTTATTTCTTAACTTTGGAAGTTTGTTTGAGCATGTTTAGTTCGTTTATTATTGTGTATACGGTTATGACCATTGGCTAAACATGGATTACCTATAGGATTAACATAATTTATGAAAATGTTTGTTTGAATTGTGTTTCTTTAACGGTTGTTCTTTATTATTCGATTGTGTTTACCATTCTTGTATTTCCATTATATGCTTGTTTAGATATATTGAGAAATCGGGGTTTGACACTCGGGAGAGGTAACCCCGGATTCAGACTAGGGTTTAAACACAACGTGACGATCTAATAACCTGGGAGAGAGTTAGAAAGTGTGCAATCCATAACGTCGGGGTGAGACTCATGTGACTATGTGTTCTAAAAAATGCTAGGGGAGAGGGACTTCGGCGTTAACACGAAGTCACATATTCATTCACTTTACACTCAGGAGAGGGAGTGAATGAGTTTACGATACTGAGATTGTCGGATAAGTTGAATACTGTTATTATTAACTAAATGAAACCAAACACGTTTAAGTAAATGAGGTTAATCCTTAGATAATCTATTCCCCTAAACATCTCAATATAGTATAAATAGTTTAATTAGTATTTTAGTTTAGTATTTATATTTATAAACAAAACATATTTTTATCGCCTAAATAAAGTTAGGTTATGATAATTATGGTACTCAACAAAATCTCAACCAATCCCTTTGGATATGACAACCCTTACTCTTCCCATTATATTAAAACTTGACTCGTACACTTGCGGTGAAAGTAGCGACGTATTTATGCGCTACCAAGTTTTTGGTGCCATTGCCGGGGATTGGCTTTTGGATTGTTGTTGATATTGTGAGTGGTAGCACGCGAATATGTCGCTACTTTCACCACAAGTGTATGGGTCATGTTTTAGTATAGATTGGAAGAGTTAGGATTGTTGTATCCACAGGGATTGGATTAGACGGTCGTTGAGTACCGCGATTATCATAACCTAACTTTATCTAGGCAACAAAAATGTAGTTTTTATAAATAAAATATACTAATACTAAGTTAACCTAATTAAACTAATATTACTAATATAGACGCTTGTAGGAGTAAATTTCCTAGGGATTAATGTTGTCCACTTAATCGTGTTCGTTTCAATCTAGTTTACATTAATGACGTTCATCCTATCCAAAATCTTGATCAAAATCTCACTCACTACCTCTTCCAAGTGTAAAGTAAGTGAATATGTGATTTCGTGTCAACGCTGAAGTCCCCCTTGAGTGTCTATACGACACTTGGTCTTGCCCCAATGTTACGGATTGCAAACTTTCTAACACTCTCCTGGGTTGTTAGATCGTTACGTTGTGTTTAACACTAGTCCAAATTCGGGGTTACCTCTCCTGAGTGTCAAACCCCGATTTCTCAATATATCTAAACAAGCATATAAACATGACAAAATGGTAAACACATTAGATAAAGATAAACAACCATTAACAAAACATTAATTTTATTTAAACACGTTTTCGTGGAGTCAATCCTTCCCTAGACAATATATGTTTAATTACACTTGGCCATGAACCAATATACAACAATACATAAACTAAACATAGAAAACCTACCAACCAAACTAAGAATAAAAGAGAGAAACGAGGAGACTAACTGCTTATCCGAAGATCCGTTGGTAAAACTGCTCTGAGAACGCTTCCTCCTTTTTCGTATGGTGATTTTCTCTTGGTTGATAGGGTTTAGAGCTCTCAAACCACTCCCAAAACGTTCTTTAGGTGTTAAGGGTGAAGGGTGGATATTTATAGGATTCCAAAATATCAACAAAATATCCTAAAATATCTAAATTGTTTGTAGAGTCACCGCTGCGGCGGTAGGATGATCGTTGCGGTGGTGAGTGAACATAGGGTTTTCCTATTCTATTGACTATTGTGGTGGTGGACTCACCATTGCGGCGGTAGAAATACAGAGAGTTTAGGTAACTCTCTGTACTTTGACCGCTGCGATGGTGGCCTGCAGATCCTGGAAGTTTGTCTGTTTGCTATTTTCCCACCGTTCTTGCTCTGATATGATCGTTTAAAGACTGTTTTAGACCATTTTCACCCCCAAATACCTAATTTAACACAAAATAAATAAAAACGTATTAAAACATAATAAAATGCTATAAAAATACTCGAAAACTACCAAAACCGGCTTGAGAATAAATAAATAAATAAATTACACCTATCAGCGAGTAAGTAATTTGATTTTAATTTAGGCACTTATTTTATTTATAATTTTTGTTTGTAGTTTGTTTTTTGTTTTTTATGCGGGGTAATTGAAGATGCTATATCAACAAGTATTGTTTCATTTCTTTCAACGAGATTCCGAGCCATTTTATTGTGCTTGGGATCAATACAAGGAGTTACTGTTCCAGTTTCTGAACCATTATTTCCCGAAGAAGTGTCAACTACTGAACTTCCTCGATGGGTTATTAGCCATAACCAGAACATGGGTAGAAAGAGAAAACGGTACCACCTTTTTCGACTAACTAACAGCGGATGAAGCCTATCAGTTGTTGGAAGACATGGCGGAGTATGATTTTCACAGTTGGAATTATTCAACAAGCTACCAAAGCTTGGGGGATAGTTTTACCATTTTGGAGCCATGGATTGACACCGCAGACCAATATATGAAGTCTTTTCCCGCCCTAGAAGAGATATTAGATGAATTTATAGGGGAGACTCAGGCGTTCTGAAGGTAAATAAATAACATGATCAATGAGAACGAGGATCATCTTGACAATATTGAGACGGTCTGTGCTGAAATTGATGCGACCGTAACGTCTCTTCAGATGCAAATCGATCAGCTAATTTTCTTTATTGAGGCCGAGTCAGAAGTGGTGGTATTGAGAGACACAAACACCACATTCATCGAAAGCCACCACGAGAAACCGAAAAAGAGCGGAAGGAGCTTGGGTAAATTCAATGGCGATGAATCGAATGAGATGGGAACCCAAGTATGGATTGACGATTGTGATTTTTCACCATTGGATATCCACATTGTGATGCCACCACCGATCGAAGACGATAACATCTACGAGGATCCGATGTGGCTCACTTGTCCTTCATCGCCATTTGCTCCATTTATTCATAACAACCAAGCACGAGCTGGCAAAGAATCAAGTTGAAATCGCAGACCAAACAGAGCCAAATCTTGCCAGTCTTGAGGGCGTTCTGAATTAAGACACATACGTAGTATTGGTCGACACTTACTATGGGCAGAAATCGCTTTTTGACGAACCCTTCTCTGTATCAAGCCGAGGACAATAAACCAAGCGCTTCTTGGGAGGCAACCCAAGTCAAAAATAAATTAAATCCGTCATTGCCGACTTGATTTAGAGGCGGGATTATCTCGCCTCCAAGGTACGTGTTTTAAACCCCCGTCTTCATTATCATGGTATATTCTTTTATTGGGATCACTGATGGGTCAACGTGGACACTACCCGTTTTAAGTTCAGGGGTGATGTATAGTATGTTATTATGTTTTACTGTTGTTAGTTATGTTTTATTTTTTTTCAATGTATGCATGTTTGTTTAGGTTTAGTTTGTTTATGTATTAGTTGTTGTGTGCTGAGTTTTGTACTGCATCTGGGCTATTACCTGATGATAAGTTTGTCCTCTAGTTGTTTATTGAGTTCGAGCATAATACTCATTCATGTGTGTTCTATGTACTTGACGTCTCGTTTTAGTAAAAGTTATTATCGATCCTAATTGCACGAGCACATAAACTCAATGTATAACTATCCAATTGATTTGACGCCGATTATCCGTTAACCAAGTTCATGACAATATCGGAAAAATTTGAGGCGAAATCCTAGGCAAAGAGTTTAGGAGATATGATTTAGGCATTCATTTTAATTGATTGAGCCTTTTAAGCCTACCATGTTATATATTTATCCCACGTTACCCTGTCGAAGCTAAAAAATCGTTTCAATTCTGAATACATAACAAATACCCTGGCCAATAAAACTTCTTTCCAAACCTATATCGCTGAGCTGAAGGCACAATTTGAGTGAATCAGGTTAGCATTCGTGTATGCTACTTGAAGTGAGTGGTTGGATTTAGGGCGAACTTCTCATTAGTTTAGTATTCCAATACTCACTTGTCATTTTTCTTTTGTTTTAACTACACCCGTGAAATTGTAATAATCGAATAAGTTTGGGGGCGTGATTTATGAAAAAGAAAAGAAAAGACATATGTAAATATCGTTCTATTTCCGTTTCTTTTGACAAGTGAGTATGAAGTTCTTAAATGTATGTTCAGAGTTGTTTCGACTTGATCTTTGGGGGTTCAAGAGTGATTGAGTGCCAAACATGTGTCTCGGGAATCGTTAAGTTAATAACGTTAACCTGTTTTCTATTCCTAATATACCCTTGGCCAAATGTTCCGAACCGAACCAAGTCATATTGATTTTTTTGAAATTTTGAGCCTACATTAGTGGAGAATAGAACCCTGTCAGGCTTATTGATTTCCTATACCTTATTGGTTTTAGTCATGAACTTTATTGGTGGATAATCCAATCCGATCGGTAGATAGTTGTATTATTGAGTTTTTGCACACACACTTTGACATGATCTAGAATGACGCTTATTATTATTGAATGTTGAAATTATAAAACACCACATAGTATGTTTTATTCTTGAACTTGATAGGATTGGGGGTCCATGAGGGAAAATCATTTGGCCAGTTAGATGAAATTCAAAACTTGCACATTATTATTTTTTGGTGTTTTTCATTTTTAGTATTTAAATTTCATAATTAGTTGTTGTAGTTTCTTGTATTGTGTGGGTGTTTTACTCGAAGACTAGCAAAATTCTAAGTTTGGGGGTATTTAATAAGTGTAATTTATCTATTTATTTCCAAGTCGGTTTTAGTAATTTTTAAGTATTTTTATAGCGTTTTAATATGTGTTAATATGTTTTTATGTCTTTTTGTATAAATCAGGTGTTTGGGGCGAGGTTTGTTTAAATAAATTGTGAGTTTAGTTGAGATCAAATGACTTGATATCTATGATGAGTATAGATACTTGATGTTTCTTAGGTCTTTTGAAATGTATTGAATTGAGATTTCTGTGTGCTTTACTCGTGTTGATTGAAATTCACTTTTGACTCTTTATATTTAAGCACCATGAATCATGATCACTTGACCGTTTGAGTACTTGGAGAAAATTTATGCACTTTAGGTAGGCTTTGACATCTCATGAACACTAGAACCCATTTGAGTGAAACTTGAGGCGAAATACTAGGTTATGTGTTGTTGGAGAGGTGATTGAGGCATTTCTTTGGATCATTTGGGCCTTTGAACCTAACCCTTAACAATTTTTTATCCTTCATTACCCCTGTTGAGCCTTATTACCTAATTATTTCATTGCCCTCGTATGTTCATCCAAACCACTAAATGCATTTTCACTTTCTAAACCCATCACTAATTGGCATGCTTCCATGGATCATTGAGTGTAAAGACAAGCATGGGCTATGCGTGGAAAATCATTGGTGGATTGGGCTAAAAAAAATATCAGTTAGGTGATAAGTTGAGTCACTTCCTTGTATTTCCCTGCAACATTAAGGACAGTGTTGATTTTGAGTTTGGGGTGCAATTCTTACCTATTGTTTTTTTTTTTAAAAAAAATAAAATAAAATTGTGTTTTGGTTTATTTTGGTAAATAATACCTGGTGGGATCGATTGAAAGAAGACATTTGATGAAAATGAGAGTCGGTGAAAAAACAAAATTCTTGGAAATCTTGCAAGATCCATAAGTTGTGATACACGCCCAGGGTGATTTGAGCCTAAAAATGACATTCTCATCTACCTTCTACCCTAGCCATACATTACAACCCTCAAAGCCCTTTTGATCTCCAATGACAAATGAACCTATGCATAATTAGTGGAGAGTGACACGAAAAATGGGTTTATGATTGTTCTTAACTTCACAATCTAGAGATCATTCATTGTCTCCTTGGCACATAAATTTATTCGAGATTCGTTTGGTTGGGTAAGAGTGATTGTTCACACACTTACACATCTAGAGTCTTTAGTGGGTTGAAATTGATGCTTTAAGTTGAAATTCTAAATAATCTCAATGTGTGCATTTCTTTTGAGCTTAGTGCATTTTGTGGCTTCGAAGATTTTCGCACTGTTGTAGATTTGATACGAAACTCACATTTTTATCGTTAGCGTCTTAGTACTTGATTTGTATTCTCTTTTATTTTTTTTCTTTTGCTTGAGGACAAATAAATGTTTGAATTTGAGAGGTATTTAATGAATGGTTAATTTACCAACAAATTAAGTACTTTTAGATTCAAATATTTGTAATTTTTCAAGCATTGTTGTTAGTTTGATGTATTTTGTGGTGTTTTGTAGGAATTACAAATAATTGGGTGAAAAAGTGAAAATATGGTAAATTGAGGTGAATTGGGTTGGAATGGTTCTTTAGTAGTACATGTGCAGTAATGTCAAAATCAATTTTGACCATGATGAAATCCAATTTTGGAAAAACTTGAAACATGTAAGTTGTATATCTTTTCTTAGATTTTCATATCCTTTTGAATCATCTCAATCGAAATTTGGACGAGAAAGTTATGGTCAAATTTCAGAAGTTGCGGGCTGCAGTGTGAAAACTCGTGCTGCAGCAGAAAAAAAATCCCGTTGCAGCCCCAAAACGCAGATAAGACCTATTTTGGGCCCAATTTATACAATCTTATGCCTCAAACCCTAGGGGTGGCAAATTTGGGAGAGAAAACACCATTGGTGAGGTAATTTTGAGAAATGTTTAGACAAGTGAACACCATTGGAAGCACATAAATTCTAGATAGGTGATCGCTCAAAAGTAATACCCTTTTTATGGTACCACAATAATGATGTAGTACGTTGTTCAAGGAGGGTATCGAACCACATGAATCGGCCTTGTAATTATCGATTTCTAATTATTCTTCTTTCCGAAATGAAAACAAATTTTGATTTGAGTTTTAGGTTTCAATATAAGAAAAATAAAATGCTAAATCTATAAACAAAATATAAAATAGATAACCAGGTTAGGAAATGTGGGTTTCGTATTTTGGACGCATGAGGGTTTCATATATATTTTTTTTTAATTCAGATTTGTGTAAACGAGTATTCCTAACTATAAGCTGAAACAACTAAAAAAGATTAGATTTATTATTCTTCGACATGTTTTATCTTCAGTATGTAATTCCTACGTTACTCTATCTAGGGAAAATTACAATTTAGGTATAAACCATCTAAACCAATAATTAAATCCCAATAATACGATTGTATGATCGTTAGATCTAGACCACGTGTACTAGATCTAACGTTTTAGAAACAATTGAATTTAAAATTAAAAATCTCTACAAGAACACTTTGAAAAGAAATCCGACCACAATGAAACTATTTTAGACACAATATTCCTCGTCACACAATTGTTCACACACAATCTGAAATTAAATTAAAAATACAATATTACACGAAACCCAAAATACTTACCCGAATCCTAATCCAGTCGAAGGACTTAGCCATTCATGGCGATTGTTCTTCCACCAATATATTCAACAAAGACCGAAAGAAATAGCTCCACCCACAATTCTCGGCAACAGTCCGAATAGAAGGGAAAGAAAAAAAAAATCTCAAAAACAAAAAGATGAAAAGTAATCCCCTAAAAATGAAATAAAGAAATAATATGAAGGGAATCCTCTATAGTCGATGCCCACTACCGATCCTCCTCTCCTGTTTTCAAAAGAAATCCTCCCTTTTTAATTTCCATTATTGCCCAATTAATGACCCACTAGATGGCTACCTAATTTGATCAAAGGTTGGATTTTTTAGAAAATAGAAAAAATCAAACAAATAAATTTCTTCGAGCTCCCCGAATTCATTTGGTTACATTGCCCCTTAATTACACATTTAACCCCTAGCTATAAATGTAATTGTCCATAAATGATAATCATCCCTCCTCAAGTAACGCCACCTATGTTGAATAAAAGGCATAATATATCTCCTTTAATGGCCAATTAACAATGACCATAAATTACCAACCTTTTTCTCTTTCATTGATTTCACTTTCAATGGCCATTAAGAGACAATTAATGGCCCTTTTATTGTGTGTAACGGTTAGCTTGGCAATTGATGCCAATGGAATTCTCAACCACGTGTGGTTCGTCAGTCTCGTTCGGTTGGATGAGGTTTGTTCGATTCTTCGCCATTTTACTCAAAATTAACACATTTTTGCACCAAATCCAAAAATCTACAAAAACATATAAAATAAACTAATAACATTAATTTAATTTATTCAAAGAATAACAAAACTTAATTTAGTGATATTAGATCGCGTAAAATGTGACGCGATCATGAAGGATTTTGAATTAAGTTTATTGATGAATATTGAAAATTTGAAGTTCATCTCTACAAAAAAGAGTTTTATCTTCCTTTCTCTAACCCTAATCTTTATTGAATTTTGTATTTGTGATATTGTGTTGAGCATGTTTGCATTTATGAATTTCTTGAAAAGATTAACATGGATTCCATTATATTGAGTTAAAGTTTCTATTTAAGGGGATTTGAATAGCTTTGTATGAACTATGCCTTGAGACTTTAAGATTTTGTTAATTGGATTTCATGTTTCAAACTTTTGTATTTCTTTATGCGTATTTGCTAATTTATGCGAAAGAAAAATTAGATATCATAGATGTGTAAGATTAGGCATTCGAGAATTGACAATCTTACATATTGAGACCGGAAAAATATAACCCTTATTATATTGAGTGCGAGAGGCTAATATCATTTGGGTAGCCATTTGATGGGTGAGACTTAAAGATTGGATAATTAGTTGAGTTGAATAGAGATATTAATTTGAATAATTATATAAATTATCATACTTGGCATTCGAGAGGTGGAAGTGAGGTTAATTTAGACAATCGTGGTTAATGATTGGGCATGAATTTAATTAACAAGCTTGAATTGGATTAGCATCATTTCGCAAAGTGTTGTAAACCAACCCCCCCCCCCCCCCCCCTAGAGCAATTGTGCATAAGAAGTCTATATTTTATTTTACTTTTGATTTTATATTTTTTTAGTTTTATTTTTACATACCTTAAATTGGGATGCCTAAATAAAGTTAAGTTATGATAATCGCGGTACTTAGCGACGATTTAAATCAATCCCTGTGGATACGATACTCTGCTCACCCTATTTTATTAAAACTTGACCCGTACACTTACGATTTAGCAAAATAATTGCTACCACCTGATAACGCACCCGCTGTCCACCCCTAGATTGCAGTTTCTTTTTTAATCACTTTTTTAATTTCTATTTAAATTTTATGTTCTATTTTTGTGCATTAATTGTATTCGAAAATATTTAAACTCATGTAATTTTAAATATAACGAAATGTAAATAGTTATTTAAAAATTATATTTTTTGATATTTTAATGATGACTATTAAATTTGTTCAATTAATATTTTCTTGAATGAGTTTAATTAGTGTATATTTCAACTTGATTTTATAATTTATAATAATTTTGTTGTGTTTTATAATTTATTCGATTTCAAATAATGTTTTTAGGCATGAGTATACTCTAGTTTGTATAATTTACTTATGAGGACTATATAATAAAAAATCCTAAAAAGTTTTTTTTTTTTTTTTTTTGGGGGGGGGGGGGGGGGGGGGGGAGTGGGGCGGGTGTTGAAGTTATTTGAATAGGTTTCTAATGGTTTGTTCACTTGTATGATTATCAAACTATCAATTACAAATACAAAAATGGGGATGTAGCTCAAATGGTAGAGCGCACGCTTTGCATGTGAGAGGCATGGGGTTTGATACCCCGCATCTCTACTTGTTTTTCGTTGACCTTTAGCCTCATTTGATCAAACCAAAATCATGAAATTTCTCATACATCTTTTTTTTTTTCAAAAAAATAAACAATTAACGCATGACGATTGATCAATAGATGGTGACATAATTTGTAAATTAGATGTTTTATAGGGACAACATTTTAAGAAAACTTGAGGATTATTTAGTGAACATTCTATGAGAGCTGAAAACTAATGTTTACTAACTCATTTAAATAACCTTTCACTTGGAAGATTATCAATCTATCAATTATTGGTTCATAAACAGAGATTTACCTCAAATGATAGAGCGCTTGCTTTGCATGTGAGAGGTACAGGGTTTGATACCTTGTATCTCCACTTGTTTTTTGTTGACCTATAACGTCATTGGACTAAACCAAAATCATGCAATTTCTCATACATATCCCTCCCCCCCCCCCCCCCAAAAAAAAAAAAGCATGTTGGTTGATCTGCGCATGATGGCATAATTTGTAAATTAGATTATATATAGGGACAACGGTCTAAAGAAACCTGAAGATTATTTAGTGAACATTCTTTGAGAACTAAAAACTAACGTTTTCTAAGTTATGAACATCTATATAACAAGATAGCTGAATTATAAAGAAAGTCTTCCAATCAAAAGATAAATCAAATTATATTTTCCACCGTTAGATCAAATTAACACTACATGTTTTGAGAATTAGGATTAAGGTAAATTGCAGTTGCCACCTACTTCTTCTCTCTCTTAGCCTTCATTCTTTTTCTCCCAGCTTCTCTTATATCTCTCTCACTCTCTTAACTTATCTTCTTATAGGCCCACTACTACCACCGAACTCTATCATTTTCTCTACTCTCTCTGTATATATACACCAATTCAATCGCTCTACATAATCGAATCCACTGCCACCGACCCAATATCCTTTGAAACCCCCTTTCTTATTCTTCCTCTTCTTCTTTTCTCTCTCTTTGCAGATCTGGCATTGGTATTAGAACTATGCTCTGAGCACAAGTCTGGTACATCCCCTATCATTTTACCTAAAATCACATACTTCATTTTTTATTTGCCAAATACCAATCAACATGTTGGTCCAGTGATCTACCTAATAGGAGGGGTGAATTGGGTAGTTATAAAAATTAAATCAAATTATCAACTTTTAATACTTAAATAATCAAATAATTAATTTAACCCTAAATTAATTATTTATCTTTATACCACTTGAATTTTCAAACAATTAATTTTAATCAATTAATCAATTTATCCTAAATCGATTATTATCTTTATAATGCAGCGGATAAGTGTTCAAATCCAAGTGCACACCCAAACAACAGAAAATAAAGAAAATAATATGCAGTACTCCACGATATATCCTAGTTCACCAAGCTATTCTTGGCTAATCTAGTCCTTCGAGCCCCATAGAGATTCGCACCCACTAAACTCAAGATTCTTTTTCCAAGTAGGAACTAAACCCTTACACTAATTATTTTCGAAAGCTCTGAATCAATCTTTACAATCTCTTTTCATAGGCTCAAGAATAATCTTATCTTTTTTCCCAGTCTCAAGACTAACCTAATCCTTTCACAAGTTAAAGATCAAACCTAATTCTTTTATACCTTAGGCTAAGAATTAAACATCACAAAATCACTCCAAGTATCATTTTCACCGGTAAGGATTGAACCGCTACAAATTCGCTCAAAATCTAATTCTAGTCAGGACGAAATCTCTTTTCATAGGAAAAGAGTAACCTAATACTTTTATACTTTAAAAAAAATAAAATCAAACCTCAATCTCTTTATCGGAAGAGATTGAAACCCAGCTACCTCTGATTAGATATTCTTAATAATATCTAATCCGCACACAACTCACCAATTACACAAATTGATAAAAAAATTTCACTCGGAGACTCTACTACCTTAGATTAATTTAAACTCAATTAATGTTCCTAGCGATAAAAATAAAGTGACAATTTTAAAATATGATTCTAAATAAATGGGTAGCACACAATTTAGGACGTAATTAGATTTTTACAATAAATTGTTTCAAAATATTTTCAAACAATTTAAGTTCAAAAAAACGATTTCAAAGATCTAAAATTCCAAACAATAAATAATAATATCAAATAGAAATAAAAAGCTCAAGCTTGGAATGATCTCACCAGGATACCACCGAATGATTGAAAATTGAATCGCAATGAAACTTTAGATCGATGACAACAACAATTTCCACACACTTCTTCAAGAACTTTTTTCAAAGATAATCTCACAATACTCTCAATATAATTTTAGTATAATAATTCTCAAAAAGCTCAGGAACTGAATAACTCTTGATTAATTGGATAATTGGGATCCCTCCAAATGAAAAAACGCAGGTCTATATATAAGGATTTGAAACAGACCCTCAAACGGCTAGTTTCTGCATATCATGACACTTAGGTGGCGTTTGGTAACCGTTTCTGTTTCCATTTCAGCAGTGGGATGGGAATGGGATGAGAATTTTGTTTTTTTTTTGGGAATAGAATTGCATTTGGTAACGATAATTTTTTTTTTGTTTTGGGTAGGAAATTGTGTTTGGTAACGATTTTATCCTAAAATCTTTTTTTTTTTTCCTGTTTTGGCCTGACGGCAGTGGCGCCGTCGCCGGCCGACGACGGTGCTCCGATGACGCCTGGCCGGCGCTCCGGCAACGGCCGCCGACGATTCTCCGGCGTCGGAGACGGCGGTGCCCCCGTCGGCGATGACCGGACGGCGGTGGCGTCGGCGACGCCGACCGGCGACCTCCAGAAGTGGCCGAAAATTTTTCGGCCAGACGGTGACCGGCGACGGTCGCCGGAGATGACTAGCGGCGGCGGCGGACGGGTGGCCAGCGGCGGCGGACGGTGGCCAGCGACGGCGGACGATGGTCGGCGGCGGTGGACGGTGGTCGGCCGGTAGGTGAATAGTGACCATGGGTTTTGGGAATGGAATGGGAATAATGAGAAACAACTTTTTTTTGTTTCTTATTTCTTAAGAAAAAAGTGGGCACAATTCTCAAATGGGAATGAAATGGAAACGGAAACAAAAATTACCAAACGCTATTCCCAAACAGAATTCCCAAAAATCTGGGAATGGAATGGGATGGAAATGGTTACCAAACAGGGCCTTAATTGCTCTTATAGACCATTTATATTGATATGACTCAATCTTGGTTTAATTCACTTAATTATAGCTTTTAAATTATTCAATTTAGTCCCTCAAATATTTCTCAATCTCAAATCGATAATATAGGAAGTATTAAACGTACTTAATTGAGAACCATATCAAATATATATACCATATCTATAAAGATATTTAAATAACTATGTTATATCTATAAAATATTCAAATCCTCAAAATCTCTCCAAGATATCAACCAAAAAACAGCTAGTAACGGTTACTTTTTGATTAAATCCTCGAAATCCTCTAAACATGAAACAGACCCATCGGTTGACTGATCAAATTCCATAAGTCGACCAATCAATTCAGGTTGTATCCCATGCCAAAAATACTCGCTAGTCGGTCAACCGATCCTCCATGTATCGATTGACCGATTAATTTAAGATGCTCTCCAGGCCATTTCTCAGCTACGGTCGGTCGACCGATGCTCCATGATCTGTCGACTAATCGATTCAGAGAGTTCATGTATCGATCATAGGTCGACCGATCTCTCCACGGTCGATTGATCGATCGATCTAGAGACTACACCATTTTCCCAGCTTCTCCTCATCAGTTAATCGATCCATATTGGTCGGTTGACCGATCCTTGCTTAACTCTTTCTGCATAGTTAATTTTAACTTCAATCTTCGACCTTTTTTCCCCTTTAACCAATTTCTTTTCCAACCAACTTAATTGACACTTATTAATCAATTTTAAGCACTAATCTTTCTTAAGTCAATATTTCTTCTTCAATTTCATATAAAAGAAAATATGTTAACTAATTAGGATCCTAATAAAAACATACATAAACATAAATTCATTTTGTGCCGTGTGTGATCCTAATCAGGATACATTAAGAGTTAAAACTAACCTAAGTTGTTTTCACCTAAATTCTTCAAAATCTTCATTCTCTTAATGCATGTCTCTTTGACAGTCTCTTACATCCTTAACCATCTTCAACAATTTTTTCATGATAATCATCAATGGAACTTTTACACTGAAACACTTAGGTGGCGTTTGGTAACCATTTTTGTTCTCATCCCAGCAGTGGGATGTGAATGAGATGGGATGGGATGAGAATTTTGTTTCCTTCTTGGGAGTAGAATCGCGTTTGGTAACGATAATTTTATTTTATTTTTTTTGTTTTGGGAATAGAATCGCATTTGGTAACGATTTTATCCTATATATATATATATATATATATATAATTGAGAATATTTTTTTTTTTGTTTTGGTCGGCCGACGGCGTCGGACGTTGCTGGTTGGTGATGCCGGAGGTGACCGACGACGGTTGCCAGAGATAGAGGATGGTGGCCGGCCCACGGCGGGCGACGACAGACAGCAGATGAACAGTGGCGATGATTTTTGGAAATGGGATGGGAATAATGAAAAATAATTTTTTTTGTTTCTCATTTTTTAAGAAAAAAGTGGGCACAATTCTCAAATGGGAATGTAATGGGAACGAAAACAAAAATTATTAAACACTATTCCCAAACATAAATCCCAAAAATCTAGGAATGTGATAGGAATTTCTGGGATGGAAACGGTTACCAAACGGGACCTTAATAAACTCTTTAGTTCCATAAAAAATATCAACATTTAATTGTCTTTCAAAATCTTAGGATCAACACAACCCTTTTGATCCATGTTTTTGTTAGAAAAGACCCAAATGTCCATCTCTTATTTTTTTTTTTTTAAATATATTTTTATACTTCTATTTATTTTTTTTTAAAACTCACTGACACATATATTTAAAAAAAAAAAAAACTTTTTACACCTAAATTTTTCAAAATTATTTTTACCCTATTGCATATTGTTAATTAGTTTAGTGTTTGATGTAAAATTTGTTTATATTTTAAATTCTATTTATTTTTAATTTTTGTAGAATAAACATGTTTAAAAATTTGGAGAGTGAATTTTTAAGTTAGGTTTTTATTCCAATGCAAATCTTTTGTTTCCTAAAGTGCCACCATATGTCTAAAAGGAGATTTGTCTCGTTAGAACATGGATATTTATCTTTATCTTTTATAAATAAAATATATTATTTGTTAATTTCATTTCATGATTATGGTTGTTTTTAAAGATGGTGTCTTTAGATACGGGTACTCGTTAGTCTATTAATAAATCAGGATGATATTTTACAATAAAAACATTTAATAGTCAAAAATTAATTTGAAAAGTTGAATGGTTGATATTGACTTAATTTTTATTTTTTAAGTTATGATTTTGGATGATTTAGTTATATTTTTTGGGTTGTGCTCTCTTATTTGCTTCATTATATATTGTTTAGAGTAATCTTACTTTTTGGAATGCGAGTAATTTTATTTATTTGTTTACTCGAACAATTAAATTATTTTAACTTCTAAAAACGGTTGATATATTATAAAAAAATATAGTAAAAATATGTTTCATCCTTTAGGCACGGGGCATAACTAATTACTAAAGTATCACATGAAGATTTCACCAAATAATTTAAAAACAAAAATCACAAATGTAACAAAATTACGTAGTTTCTATATAAATTGAAAACTAAATTTTATAAATCACAAATTTTTAATTCTTAGAATAATAAATTTAAAAAATTCATAGCAAGTACTCTTTAAATACTAAAAAAACTAAAAAAAAATACCCATTACTTGATCCCACAAGTAATAAAAAAAATTAGAATTATGAATGTGTATAAACCAATAGTATTTAATTCTCAAAATAATTTTAAATTTTAAAAATTCTACATTAAGTATTCTTTAAATACTCAAAAGAAATGTAGCAACCATTATTTGATCCCAAAATAGTAAAAGAATTAGAATTGAAAATGTATTAAAAGAAAATTTTAAAACAAAAATCAAACTTGACCAAATTGTAATTCTTTTAAGAGTGTATAAGAGTGCTTCTTTTATTAGGTAATTTTAATTAATTTTCTAATAGCATAGAACAAGGACAAATACGTAAATTATAGGTTTTTCAAGTGATAGGGGGTTTTACTAAAATTTATCCATATTTTGATTGATGATTATTTTCATTGTACTTAATTATAAGGGTAGTTACTGAGGAATCCTATTTGGGTGTGGAAACTACAGAATAAACCCAAGAAGTTTTGTTTGCGTCGATCGGTCCTAATGAAAATTTGCCGACAAATTTGTCCTATTAATGAATCTGCACCTTCCATGCATGTTGTCTCCCCAAAAAATATGGCAATAAACTACTAATGAAACTAAAAATGAAATTTATAATTTATATCAATTGTGATTGTTGTTCAATGATTTTTTTAGATCACAATGATATATAAATCATGATCTTCAAACTGAGATATTAATTTCTTTTTTTTGGAGTTCTGGACTAGGATGCATGAATGTTATATATAACATTAACTGTAACGATAATGTTATATATAATATCACTATAATTTGTGTGCCCTGTGAGTTTGGAATATTATTTTCTCAAAAATCTACCCAAGAGGGGGTGAATTGGGTAGTTTGAAAATTTTAAACAATAAATTTAGATTCAAGATATCAATTTTCCTAAATTGATTGTTATTTTGTTAAGCAACGAAAATATGTTTAGCTAAGTGGACATCCAAACAAACAGAAAAGTAATAATGCATCACACAAGAATTTATCTTGGTTTGACCAGTTAATCTTACTTACATCCAGTCCCCTGAGTTCCATAGGGATTTCGCAATCTACTACTCCTTGATTCTTTTACTAGGTAGGAACCAAAACCTTACAATTTTCATTATTTTCACAGGTTTAAAATCAACCTTTACAACTCTGATTTTTTTCACAAGCTCATAATCAACATATCACTCCCTCACGCTATTACACGTATCATTTTTGTAGGCTTAGGAAAAATATTTAGAACACTCAAATTCTATTAGAAGAAGAATTTAAAACCTAATATTTTCAAAGGCTAAAGACTAACTTATTTTTTTTCGTAGGTTAAAGATTAAACCCTAATCCTTTTTCAAGTTAAAGATTAAATCTCAATATTTTTCTCGAGCTAAAGATCTAAACCTAGCTACCCTAATTAGACATATACCCAAATGTGTCTAATTCACTCAAACACGGAAATACAAAAGATTTTTAAGTTTCTTGCTATAAGGAGCATTTACCACATCAATACAGTTATACTCTATTAATGTCCTGAAATACTAAGTGATAGATTCTATGTGAGGCACAAATTCGATTTTCAACAACTTAAAGAACAAATATCAAATAATCAAATTTCTACAATAAAAACTGTTTTGAAATATTTTTATGAAGTAAGATTGAAAATATTTTTTCTTAAATTAACCTTTCCAATCAATTAAACAAATACTCTAAGAAAACAAAATAAATAGCTTGGAAATATCTCAACGGAATTCGTCGAAAATGATTATGATAACTCAATAGCAAACGTAAATCGGTGACAAGAACTTTGAGTGCCTTTGGTCAAGAACTATTTCAATAAACTCACTTACGTTTTTCAGCGTAAAAATATCTCTTAGAATAGCTAAAAAAACTAATCTTCATGATTGATTCCTTTTAATCCTGAAGTTCTCTATTAATAGACCTAAAACTAGATTTATGACGGCTAGTTTTCAAAACTCATGACGTTAAATGTCACTTCAAGACCCCATATATCATATAGCTGCAAAAAACGTATGTTTCACTTAAAAATACTTTTAAAAATGCTTGTTTTGGTCCTTAAAACGTTTTAAACTCAAAATCCTTAAGAATATGAAATATTTTATCAATTTAATTAAGAGAATAAACAAATGTGTAGACCAAGTAAATAGTAAACACATAATATATGATATATATCAGCAAACCATTTAATTACCTTGAAAAAACTCATTTAAATTCATCAAAAATAAGGTGATTTGACCCAAAAATCGAATTAGTAAAAAAATTGATTGAGTTCGTCGATTAACTGGACTAGCCCGCCGGTCGACCTCCTGCTTCAACGGTTTATTTTATGACTATTGAGCAACAGCCAGTCGATTGACCGACCATCTAGTCGGTTAACCGATTATACTAGTAGGGTAACTGATTTTTCCTTTTTCAGCTACTGGACTCGTTAGTCGACCGACCCAACTTGTTGGTTGACCGAATCGATTAATAGGTCACTAATTTCACTTCCTAAACTCATTGTTTTTGGTTAGTCAACCAACCTTTTTCGTCATTTGATCAAATTGACCGGAAACTACACTATTTTAAGTGTTAAAACTATTTTTTCAATTAGGCCCTTAACTAAAAATATTTGTTTTTACTTTAACACATATAAAAACCATTTATATTCTTGAATTTATTACTTTTGATTAAGACACACATAAGAATTATTTATTTTAACGTGTCATACGTGATCCTAATTCAGGTTGCATTAAAAGTATAAAAGATTTTTTTTTTCCAAAATATTTTTACTCACTTCAAAATTCAAAAATACACATGTCCTAAATACGTACAACAAAACCACAAAAACAAATTGAACCTTCCACAGTTCACACCTTTCTAGCCAACCCTACAAAACGACGTCACCTCCTGACTCTACCTAGTGCTAGTAGGAGACCTGTCTCTAGCGGCGGCACCCCGAAACCAAATATTCTATTGGCGTACTGTCTTCGTAATAAAAAATAATTTTTGGATCAAGCGTAATTATCAAATACCACTTTTTAAACATAATATAAATATAACTGCACACTGAGTGGAAATAAACTCTACAACTATCATTGCAATTAAATAAATGCATTTGAATCAACCAATCAAATAATTTGATATATAATAAAATATTGTACATATATTTTCCTACTAACCAAATGATCATTTCACTTCACGATCGGGAATTACGACGGTACTGTAACCTGTACAACTGTGTCATCTAAGGTAACTGTCAGTGTAAGGGCCATTTAATATCCCCAATGGTAAGGGTAGCCACTTGCAAAATTTGCACTCCTGACAGATCTCAACATATATCCACTCTGCAAGATTTGCCTGACAGGTAATAACAAATATCCACCCTACAAGACTTGCCCGACAAGTAACAACAAATATCCACCCTGCAGAATTTACCTGACAGGTAACAACAGATATCCACCCTACAGGACTTACCTAACAAGTAACAACAAATATTCACATCTTGCAGTACATGCCCTCTTGACGAGAAGACAACTATGACATAGTCGAATAGTAAAAATCACTTTCCATATTTAAAAATTTACTTGATCCGCATAACATGATAAAATAATCAATTTTAATAAACCATTTTTTTACATTTTAGTACGAAAATATAATTTGACAATTTACATAGAAGACAATACACTCACTCACCTCGATTTTTGCGCTACTAAAAGTACTATCGCCCGAATACTACTCGATCGGCGTCGCTTGCGAACCTAACAACCAACGAAAGGGCCTAAACTAAGAATTTACTTAAATAACCATAATATGCAATGTGTGACCCTTAAATGCACTATTTCCCATTCCCTTTTTTTTATTATTATTATTATACGAAATTATTTTAATGCTTAATTTCTTAAGTTAAAATTAACAGTATAGAAATTATTATAACAACGGCTACAAAATGTTTCCAGTTAATAATTTAATCTGCAAAAAAATATATTAATCGACTATGAAATTTTTTATTAGTTAACGAAATATTAAAAATTATCGTTTTGATAAAATTTACAATTTTTATTTTAGATTGTATTCTTAGAAAATTAGATTTATTTATACTACTATATTTCTCGAACTAACGTATATATATTTTTGACATAAATATACATGTATATATGTTTCCGTACAAATAGTCCCATGAATTAAACGTGATAAATAACTTATTTTTGCACAATATATATATATATATATAAGTGTATGTGTGTGTGTGTGAAAGTTACATGTTTCTATTCTTGCAAGAGCTTTGGTTTCCTTCATTTTTTTTTTTATAAAAATTAACATGTGTATATATACACATAGGCATAACACATGAAACATCACTGCCATTACAACCCAATCTTCCTCTTCCTTTTTTTTTTTTTTTTTTTTTTTTTTTTTTTTTTTTTTAAGGAAATTTTGTGACCACATATGGTGGTCACATTGTTTCCTTCCTTGGGAAGGAAACAATGAAGGCCACCATGTTTTTTTATTTATGTGTGTAATCTTATCCTAAAAAAAAATAAAATTATAATTATTGTTAATGATTTTTAAATATTACATATATGGCCCTAGGATAATGTTATATATTTATTAAATCCCTAAAACTCTTAAAAGTAATTTTTAAAGTGCAAATTAACACCCAATTTTTTTAAAAGTTAAGGTTAATATTAACATATTAATCCCTAAAATTTTTAAATTCAACCTTTTAAATATCCAAGTATCCCCTAAAATTTGTAAAAGTAATTATTAAATAGCACAATGCACCTCGTTATTTTTTCTAAATGTTCTAAAATGTAACTAAAAATATACATGCATAAGAATTAGGCTTTACAATCCTTCCCTCCTAAATCAAATTTCGTCCTGAAATTTTAGTTATCTTAGTTGAATAAATGTGGATATTTATTCCTCATTTTCTCTTCTCTCCCACGTCACTTCCTCCACAAGTGACTGCGCCATAGCACTTTCACCAACGGGATTGTTTTTGTCCGCAACACTTGATATTTACGGTTTAGAATTTGAATTGGCTCTTCAACATATGTCAAGTCTTCTTTTAATTCGATTGGTTGAGAAGTCAACACGTGCTAAGGGTGTGGCAAATACTTTATGAGCATTGACACGTGGAAAACATCATGTAATCTAGACAATTCTGGCGATAGGGCTAGTCGATAGGCCGCCGTGCCAACCCGTTCTAGAATCCTATATGGCTCGATATACCTCAGACTTAGCTTCCCCTTATTCCCGAATCTCATTATGCCCTTCCATGGGGATATATGCAAAAGCACATAACTTTCGTCCCGACTCTGAGTAGTCTTCAGTTTTTCCTGAATCACTTTCACCTTCTCCGTCGTCATCTAGGTTATATCCGGTATCAATAATTTTTGTTCTCCTACTTCAATCTAGCAGACTGGAGTTCTGCATCTTCTACCATACAACACTTCATATGGTGTCATCTCGATTGCCGAATGATAACTATTATTATAGGCAAACTCCATCAACGTCAAGTGATCATCCCAGCTACCAGGAAATTCTAAAACACAACCTCTCAACATATCCTCCAACGTCTGAATCATATGCTCTGATTAGCCGTCAGTCTAAGGATGGAAGGATGTACTAAATTTTAACTTAGACTATCTGTTAGATAAGATGTTGTTTGCGAACATGTTGACTTAAATGTTGGATAAAATTGATAAATGTTGGTTATGATATATGGCAGTGGACTGAAAAGTCATGCCAAGTGAAAAAATTATTGAGGTCGTAGACCTGTTGGAATTGAGATAGACCCAATCCAGTGAGACTACCATAATATTTTAAAAATATATTGTTATTTTTATCAAAGTAGCACAGCGAAAGCATGGTGGTGACTTTCGGTTATAATTGTTTAACCGAGAGTGACTAGTGTGATACAATTCTGAATTATTATTGTTCGAAAGAAATTTCGAAGAAGAAATTTATTTAAGGGGGGTAGGTTGTAATACCCCAAAAATTTATATTTTGAAAAAATATTATTTTATATAAGTTTAATATTTTAAGGACGATTTTGCAAATTTGTGATATAAATATATACTTACTAATTTTTGGAATTAAATGTTAATTTCATATTTTTGAAAATATTATTTTCTGGTTATTTTGTATATTATGAAAATTTATAAATAATATTTGATAATTTTAGGGACATAAGTGTAATTATTGGGTCGAACCTGAATTACTTTATAATTATGGGAAGCTAAATGTAATTTCTTATATCTTAACAATTAAGGAATTAAATTGAGGCCATGAATTCATATTAACTACCTAGGGGAAGCGTGGCTTTGATCAAACTACACATTTTTAAATGTTATATGTCATTATATATAATATATATGATACTAAGAAGAGAATAGAGAGGATCATCCAATTCTTTACACATATATAAGGTCGTCATTACAGGTTGAAAGATGGGGAGGAACTCCACATGTACATGTGTTGAAAAGGAAAAAAAAAAAAATCATAAGGGGAAGGATACAGGGAAGGGGATGACAGGAAAAGAAATATGGTGGCGGAATATTACATCACCACCTTCACCGCAAGTGTACGGGTCAAGTTTTAGTATAGATGGGAAGGAGTAGGGGTTGTCGTATCCATAGGAATTGATTGAAATTATTATCGAGTATCGCGATTTTCATAACCTAATTTTATTTAGGCGACATAAATTGAATTTATAATTAATTAATACTAATACTAAGTTAATTAATTTAACTATACTAATATAATATTGAGATGTTTAGGGAAAATATTTCCTAGGGATTAACTTCGTTTATAAAAATGTGTTTGGTCTCGTTTAGTTTATAATAACAACGTTCGACCTATTTGACAATCTCTATATCATAAACTCACTCGCCATCTCTCTTGAGTGTAAGACGAGTGAATATGCGACTTCGCGTCAACGAAGAAGTCCCCCTCAACTTCTTAACGAAACTAGGTCACATGAGTCTTACCCCCAACATCATTGATTGTTCACTTTCTAACTCCCTCCCGGGTTATTAGATCGTCGCGTTGTGTTTACCCTGATCCGAATTAGGGGTTACCTCTCTCTAGTGTCAAACCCCGTATTCTCTAATTATCTAAACAAGTATAATATCAAAGAATAACGGTAAATACAATCAAAATAGCAAAGAACAACCATTAACGAAACACAAACTCAAATAAACAACGATTTCATAAAATATATTAATCCTTAGACAAAATTCGTTTAGCTCATGGTCATAACCATTTTTACAACAAGAATAGACTAAACATGATTAACAATCTACCGAAGTTCAGAAAATAAAGAAAGAAACGGAAGAATTTAACTGTAGTCCGAAGATTTGCCGCTAAAACCGTCCAACGATCGCTTTTCCTTCTTTGCAACGTGTTCTTTTCCTTCTGAATTGGTTGAGCACACCCCAAAACACTCTCAAAATATTAGGAACCCTAAGGGGTCTCCTATGGCCAGGGGGTTAAAGAAGAAAAGAGGAGAGAGGCTTAAATAGGGAGCAAAATATCTAACAAATATCTAAAAAGTGTGCAGAATGACCACCGCGGCGGTGGGTTTCACCGCCGTGGTGGTGAGTATGTCAGTTAAGCCACGGTCTCGATAGTGGACTCAGCGGTAGGATCAGAGCCTTTCTGTTGTTTCACCTCCTCGGTGGTGGATTATCAGAATCTTTAAGGCCTTCTCTGCATATTAACCGTCGCGACAATGATCTGGACGTTGGGGCGGTGGGCTGCTTTTCAAAAAATTTCCCTTATGCTTGGTTTCCCACCATTCTTAATCCGATTTGATCGTTTATGATCCGTTTTCACACATTTTCACCCCCACATACCTGATTTATACGAAAATACATAAAAAAGTATTAAAACGTAATAAACGTACTCGAAAACTAACAAGTTCAGTTTGAAAATAGATAGGTAAATTACACCTATCAAAATGAATAAATAAAATATAATAGTTTCTTTTGCGGATTATCAACAATTTTGGATTTCAGGTAGAATTTCTAACTCTCTTAATATGTGTATTTAATTTTTCTATTGCGTGAAATTTACGTTGTTATTGTTGTCTAATTTTAACTGTTAAATTTTATAAAATAATTATGATTATGTGAAAACTATGTAGAAATCATGTCTACATGTTTTATTTTCCATATTAATTAAATTCACATATTATAGGTGTTGAAATTCTACTGAGTGTTGGCTCACAACTCTACAGTTTTAATTATAGGGTCGGTGAAAACGAGTGGAAAACAGAGACAGAAATTTTATTTGAATTTCTATTTAAAATGGTAATAGTTGTATTTATTATGTACTGCTGTAAAATTACCTAGATAAATTGAGTATAATAATTTTAGTAAGTGTTAATATAATTATTTACTACTTTAATAAAATGGATTTTGTTGAAAACCATCCAAGAAATGATCCCATAGTTTTGGAATTGCGTACTAAAAATTGCATATATACACAATTAAAATGATATTATGTATTGGGCCCTAGGATACCATATAAAATGGGCCCTAGGAATTTTAAAAGCATTTTATGGATACATTTATCTTCTTTTATGATAAAAATATGATATTAAATTACCATTACACTAGTATGTGGCAATTTAATGAATTTAAACAAAATAAATGCATATTTTGTATTGTTGCTTGGATAAATCCATATAAATTCGATAATTATAATTATCGCCGCCGCAGTGTAAATTAAAATATTTTTATAAAACGAATTATTAATTACTTGTCACTGTCACATTGTAAAAAAAATTCGGATTTTTATAAAATAAATATTGACAATCCGAATTTGGTTTTAATTCTCCGAATGAAGAAACCGCGTGGCAGCCCTGGAAAACCAGGTCGTTACACTTTTCAAATTTTCATTTCCCTTATTTTGCACCTGTTACGAATTTTTCAACAATTCTCTTTCTCAATCAAATATTTTTCTCGTTTTAATATAAGGAACTTACAGCTAAAACCACTCTATAAAAATATTAGTTCCATAAAATATCATCATTTAATTGTCCATCAAAACATTAGGTTCAATAGATAAAATATCCAATGTAATTAAAAAAATATTAATTAATGTTAATAATAGTACAAATTATATGAAAGTGTTGAATGTAACATGACTTACTGATAAAGGTGATTTGTATGTTGAATGTAACACTCAACGGTATTTTGATATTGTGTAAGACTGTGTTAATTGTAACACGAACGTGAAAACTCAAAATTCTGGAAGTATCATGTTGAATGTAATATTAATGTGAAAAATGAAAATTCTAGTGTACCATGTTCAATGTAACATGAATTTGAAACTAATGAAAAAATAGTGAATGTGATATCATTTTGAAGATCTTATTCAGACGAATCTGAATATATAATTAGATTGTAAAAAATGTGTATAACAATAGCTATTTTGATTTTAATAAAATAATTTTCTGTGAACCTTAAATATGAAATTTTTCAATCCTACAAATCACACAGGGGAAAAATAGTCATGTCAATTTTTGCATGTTTTGAATTGGGATTAAATGGTTCAATCTTTTTGGACAATGGGATCGTTTAGTTCAAACATAAATACTTTGAATCAATTGGTAATTACATTCTTAATTTAGGTCCACTTTGTAATTTTTCCTTAATTATAGTTAACTTTATTTCTTCATCTCTATCTCTCTCTCAATCTATTAATTACATATAAAATCTACTTAATTTTAGGGATAATTTGAGATAACCCGACTTTTAAGTAAAAAATTAAAATGTGCTCCAAGCCCAAAAAAACTTTTGTTAAAACAATATTTATAGAAAATATATATATAAAACAACCTCTTAAATTTAAAAAGCAAATTCCTAAATTATCCTTCCAGAAAAAAATTATATTATTTTTCTTTCATTCCGTGCACATCTCTCTCTCTCTCTCTCTCTCTTGATAATGAGGGAGATGGTCCTTGTTTAACTCCACCACGCCACTTTCCACTCAACTCCATTCAACTCCACCATGTCACTTTCAACCGCACTGCCACCCCTTTCCAATGACATCACAATCCGATTTCTCTATCTAGCTCGATCTCTCTCGCTCTCTCTCTATTGTCGCCATAGTCATCCAGATTGGCCAGCTAGATCTTGAACAAATTTGGTCATCATGGTCAGATCTGGGGGTAGCTTGAACATATTTGGCCTTTGTGGCTAGATCTAGCCGACGACTATAGCGATAAAGAGAGAGCGAGAGAAATAAAATCGTTCTTTTTCCATTTTTTTATATATTGAAATTAAACTTGTTTTTTTCCCCGAAGAAGTTGCAATTTTTTTAATGTTAAAATGATAGTTTGTATTTTTATTTTTTTTATATATATAATTTTGATATTTGTTGTTGATTAGTTGTTGTGGTGGTGATATCGAATTTTTTTCTGTGGTGATCGTGGTGGTGGTAGTTAATATTTTCTATGATAATAATTAATATTTACTATTGTGGTGGTAGTAGTGATAGGAATGTTTGTTGTGATGGTTGATAGGTGTGATTTACTTACGTATTTCTAAACCGAATTAAGTTAGTTTTCGTGAGTTTATATAGTATTTTATTATGCTTTAATTAGTTTTCATACTTTTTGTATAAATCAGGTGTGTGGGGCAAAAAGATAGGAAACTGGAGAGAAAACGATGAGATCGAACCAAAAGTGATCGAAGAACGGTAGAAAAACAAGCTCGGAGGCAAAATTGTGAAACAAGCCCAGCGTCGCGGCGTTTAGACCATCGTCGCGGTGGTGAAGAAGCTGAGAAAGACAAATAGCTACTGATAGCCCACCGCCTAGGTAGAAATCCAGCAGAAACTTTTCCACGTCCACCGCTGTCTTCATCACCGAGGCGGTCACCAAACCGACCTAGTCTCCGCCTAGGCGGTGGATTCCTTCGCCTAGGCGGAGAGCTTCTGCACAGCCTTGATATTTATTTAGATATTTTGAGATATTTTGTCTATAAACACCATTCCCTCTCCCCTCATTTGAGCCCCCGGCCATTTGGGCACCTTAAGCTATATTTAGGCTAGGGTTTAGGAGTTATAGAGGTGGAGCTTACATCCCGAAAGTGGAGAAGATGGCGAATCGTTCGTTGAGCTTTCTTAGCGGTTTATCTTCGGACGATGCTAAGTTCTTCGATTGTTTTTCCTTATTTCATTATCTAAGGATCATGTGAGCATGTTTAGCTTATTATTTCATTGTAAATGTAGCTATGGCCATAGCTAAATATGGATTGTAGTAGGGATTAACACTATATTTATAAATACGTTGTTTAGATGATTTCGGTATTTCGTTTGTGATTGTTCTTCGTAGCTTGACTGTATTTATCATATTATTTGTTTATCATGCTTAGTTAGATAAATGGAGAATACGGGATTTTGACAAACCCCGGATTCGGATTAGGGTAAACAAACGCCACGATTCTATAACTTGGTCGAGGTTTAAATCGTGGACAATCGATGACGTTGGGGCAAGACTTATGTGACCTAGGGTCGTTAAGATATTGAGGGGGACTTCTTCGTTAACTCGAAGTTGCGTTATATCTCCCGTCTTACACTCGAGAGAGGTGTCGAGGAAGTTTTAGAATGGAGATTGTCGATAGAGTAAATACAACGCACGATCCAATGACCAGATCGGGAGTTGGATTATGTGCAATCAATGACGCTGGGCGAGACTCACGTGACCTAGGGTCGTTAAGACATTAAGGGGGATTTCTTCGTTGACTCGAAATCATGTATTCCCCGTCTTACACTCGGGAGAGGTGGCGGTGGAGTTTACATATTGAGGTTGTTAAATAGGTCGAACATTGTAAACGTGAGTAAATCGAAATCGATCACGTATTTGTAAACACGTTAATCCCTAGGCAATTCTTTACCCTAAAATATATTAGTATATTAATGTAGTTAATTTAGGTTATATTAGTATTAATTAAATTAATTAAATACATTTATTTTTAGCCTAGATAAAATTAGGTCACGACAAACGCGGTATTCGATAGTAACGACACCAATCCCTGTGAATACGATAACCCAATTTGAACGATTACACTATACTAAAACTTTGATCTCGTACACTTGCGAGTAGTCAGATACACCGAGGGTGTGAATCCTCCGTGCGTACAATGGTGAAGGTAACTGTGGGGGTAGTGACGATGAATATTTGTTGTGGTGGTGGTGTGATGGTAGTTTAATATTTGTTGTGGTGATTACAGGAGTGATAGTAGATATTTATTGTGGTGGTAGTGGTAGTTAATAAATATTTATTGTAGTGGTAGCGATATTAATAACAAATATTTACTGTAGATATGGCGATAATAAGAATATTTATCTTGATTATGACAGTAAATATTGATTATGGTGGTGGTAGTGATGAAAAATATCTATTATAGCGGTGACGATGATAAGAGTGTTTGTTGTGGTGGTGATGGTTATGGTGCTAAGTATTTGTTGTGGTGATGACGGTGATTAATAAATATTTAATGTGGTGGTTAGTATTTATGATTTAAAAACTAATTAGGGGCATTTTCGTCGTAAAAAATAAAACTCTTTGTGAATTGGGTTTTTCAAAAAAAAAAAAAAAAAAAGTGTGGGGATAAAAACAATAAATAGTGGGCTTTGGGGGTCCAATTAAAACCACTCTTAATTTTATGTGCTCCAAAGAGCATCTAATAATTCTTAATCAAATAATAAAAACTATTAAATAACATAAAAATACCTGTTATAAAATTTTATATGTAAGTAATAGATTGATAGAGATTTATTTTTTTTAATTATTATATGAAAAAAAAATGATAAAATTTGAAAATCTTCATTTATCTATAACTAGTTATGCCCCATTTCTAAAGGCATTTTTAGTTAAATAAAATATATTTTTACTAAATTTTTTTATAATATATCAATCATAACTTATTAGATTTAAAAATAATTATAAATGTGAAATTTTTACAAATTAAAATAATTTAATTGTTGAAGTAAACAAAAAAATAAATTTACTCGCATTCCCCAAAATAAGATTACTCTAAAGAAAAAACATCATAAACCAAATAATAGATTATAACCCAAAATATATAACGAAATTATTCCGGCACTCAGAAAAAAAAATTAAGTTCAATGTTAAATTCAGACCATTAAATGCCTTTATTTTTAAATATTGGGAGAAAGTCACGACCTCATGTGCTAAGAACAGAAGAAGATCTAATTCTAATTAGTATATATTACATTTAGTACCCTGTAAACTATGAATTTGTGTTATCTTTGGTACGATATTAAGTTTTTATCTAAAATTAATTAAACCTCCATAAAATATGTAGAAAATAATATCCTTTTATAAAATTACAAATAAAGAACCATGAATAATTGAGATTAACATTGTAGAGTGCCATGTTAACATGGCACTCTAAAAATAAACTACAATGTTAGCCAAAAATTTTGAAATCAAGAACCAACCCCGAAATTAATTTCATTAAATTCAATCAAAACCCCAATTAGAAGCCAAAATTCCCAAATCAAGAACCAGCTCTAGCACTGATTTCATCAAATTCAACCAAATCAAAATCAATTCATAGACCGAAATCGAAAACCTAAATCAATTCACAAATCGAAATCGAAACCCTAAATCAATTTATAGATCAAAATCGAAATCAAAATTCAGAACAAAATCGAAACCCTAAACCAAGTAACGAAATCGAAATCATTGAACAAAAATCGGTGGCGATGGCGATGGCGACGGCGAAGACGATTGCGAGGAGGTGGACGACATCAACAATTGCGTGGGATTGCGAGGAGGTGGACTCACCGATGACGAAGACGATTGCAAGGAAATCGAATCGAAAGAGAGAGCTTATGGTGGAGACAACGATGACGATAGCAGCAGAGAAGACAACAATGGCAGTGGCTGGAGAAGACAATGATGGTAAGGACGACGACAGAGAAGACGATGGCGAGAAGGAGGAGGACGATGAGGAGGAGGAAGAGGACGACGACGACCACGAATGATGGCAATGAGCGAAGAACAATGAAGATAGAAGAGCAAAGGAAAATGATCGTGAGAAGCTGGAATGAAGTGGGATGGATTTGTAATAATTTTGTACATACCAAGTATGTCCTTACTTGGGTTGCGTTTTTTGGGCACAAAAAAAAAATGTATTTTTTGAATATCCTTTCTTTAGGATTTTAAGAATCAATTCTCATTTTTTGAATTAGATTAGATTGAGTTTTGTATTTGTCAAACGCATTCCTAAACATCAATCCCAGAATTTTTGGATCGGGTTGAATTGAATTGGAAACACTAACCAAACAGGGCCTTCGTGTCTGATCTTTTATTTTTATTTCTACTTAAAAAAAAAAAAAAAAAAAAAAAAAAAAAAAAAAAAAATTGGAAAATTATAGAAATTAGGAACAACTCTTCTTGGTTACAAAAATGTGTTATGTGAAAGATGAATAATCAACCAACAATCATAATAATTCGAATAAGCAGCAATCACACTAATTCTCCCGTTTTTATCACCTCAGAACATATAATATATTTCCTCTTGCAGACTATAGCCATAGACAATGGAAGATATACACTCAAAATACACCCACACTCATAAAGAACAAACCGAGCAACCGAACACACACTCCCTATGATCCACAGCACATCCTACTCTTCGTCGGAATTTCTTGAGCAGGACCAGGAATAATAATCTTCTTCCCCGCAAGATTCGCTGGGTTCCCATTACTTTGTTCGTCTCCAGCAACAAGATTCTTCTTGTTCATTATGTTGAATATCTCCGTCAACACAGTCAAGAAGGCAGTCTCCACGTTGGTAGCTTCAAGCGCAGATGTCTCGAGGAAGAACAATCCTTCTTTCTCCGCAAATTCTTTGGCGTCCTCCATAGGAACCGCCCGTTGGTCTTCGAGATCGGTTTTGTTCCCAATTAAAATGATGACAATGTTTTTGTCAGCGTGGGCCCGAAGCTCTTCAAGCCAACGGGGTATGTGATCAAAGCTCTGGCGTTTGGTTATGTCGTAAACTAGCATTGCACCGAGAGCTCCTCTATAGTATGCACTGGTTACAGCTCTATACCTGCTCATTGTACCCAAGGAAATAGTTAGGTGGCTTTTGGTTAGTGTTTATGTTTTTGTTATTAGAAAAGTTGGAGTAAAAATACAAATACAGAAACAAATAAAAAATCTGTTTTTATTTTGTTCCCATATTTTTAGAAAATGAGTATATCGCCTCGGGATAAGAATGGCCCTGATATCAATCTCTCTATTTTGGAGCCCGGGTAGGTCATTCAAAGAAATAATCAGTCAACACGACCAAATTCAATTCACATAAGCCGATCAATTCATATATAGGCAGACACCTGACCATGCTATGCACGGACAAAGGTGAAATACCTACAATGATTAGTTAATTTGCCCAAATAGTTACATGATTGAATGACTGACAAAAATATTATTATTATTATTTATTTATTTATTTATTTTTGTGGGGGTGGGAGGGTTTTACCTATGACAAAATTGGAATATTAATGTGGAAAAGGCAACCCTATTCATAGTTTAAGGTGCAAAATATAACTAACACTTAACGTGAGGGAGAAGAGAGATGGAGAGAGAAAATAGGAATAAATATATCCAAATATTTTATTCTTTTAGAAACGAGAACTCGAATTTGATCTTGATGAAATATTATTGAAAAGTAATTATAAAACTCAAAATTCTGAGAAATTTACATTCAAGACGTTTGGTTTTCTACTCAAAAATAGATTTCAAAAATATTGGAAACAGTTTCTGAAAATTGTGAAAACTTTTGTTTGGTTTGATTTTGATAAATTTTTAAGAAAAAAAAAAAAAAACATATTAATAAAGTATTAGAAAATTAAAATTTGAAGTGTTGTAATGTAATGTGGTTGATTATAAACTTTGAAACATTAAGTAGAGTATTGATGTCATGAGTGAAAATATATGTACATGTGAGAGAGGAGAGAAATACGAGAGAGAAAAAATAAAAAATAGTTCTTCAAAATAGTAAAAAAAAAAAAAAAAATTAAGAAAGAAGTGACGAATGATTGAGAATTGTAAAAATTATTCTGGAAAATATAGAGTATGAACTAGAATTGTAAACCAAACACACCCTTATTACTTTTAAGTAATGGATCATAAGCTGAAACAAAAGTTGCCTCTTCAACAGGAAAATGATGATACAATAATTAAAATTAATTGATTTTAGGAGACAAGCATATATATACATATATATATATATATATATATATATATAAAGATGTACAAAATGTAAGTGATCAAAACTTAATGTATTTTCATTACATAAAATATTCTATTTATTCAAGAGAATACAGATTTGTAACTAATCCTAAATTAATATGAAATGATTATAGATTTTGTAATAGTAGAAACTGAAGAAGAAGAAGAAGAATAACTAAAGTTTTGTAACAGTTGAAATTGAAGAAGATTTGTAACAGTAGAAATGAAGAGAGAAGGTCTAATACTTCCCCGCAAACTCGGTTAGCTTGGAGAAACGAGGTTGGTTTGCAAAAAATGAAACTGTATCTTGTGAAGTCCCTTGTGAATATGTCTGCGAGCTAGTCAGGAGAGGGAACAAATTGAACTCTGTGTGTGCTAGTAAGAATACGTTCTCATATGAAGTAATAATTCAGTTCAATATGTTTCGTACGAGCGTGGAACATAGGATTTGAGATCATATATGTAATGCTGAGATTATCACAAAGTAAGGTAATAGGCGTAGATATGGAAATTTGCAGCTCCTAGAGCAGATGAAGTACCTAAGTGGTTTCAACACAAACGTGAACAAGGGATCGATACTCAGCTTTGGCGCTTGATCGAGAGACAGTGGGTTCTTGGCGGTCCAAGAGATCAAATTGGAGCCCAAGAAAACACCAAAGCCAGTGGTAGAGCGACGGGAAGCAAGACAACCTGCCCAATCAGCGTCATAATAAGCCTTGAGAGTCAAGGGGGCAACACTATGTTGAAAAAAGATGCCAAAGTTCAAAATCCCTTTCAGGTACCGAAGGATTTGTTTGGCGGCTATGAGGTGGTGCATCCGAGGTTGGTTAATGAATTGAGCAACATGATGAACAGCATAGGCTATGTCTGGTCTGGTGAAAGTCAAATACTGTAAAAAGCCAACCAATTGACGAAACTCAGTGGCATCTGACAAAATATCCTCGCTTTGAGATGACAACTGAGTTTTAGCACATACAGAAGTGTTACAAGGTTTGCAGTCTGTCATTGAGAAGCGTGCAAGGAGATCGATAGTATACTTGAGCTGAGAGAGACATAAGCCAGCAGAAGAAGTTGTTTAAAGGCCCAGAAAGTACGATAGGAAACCAAGGTCACTAAGCTCAAACTACTTACTAAGAGTGGTGATGAACAATGAGACTAGAGACGATTGATTACTAGTGAGTATGATGTCATCAACATATAAAAGAAGAAACATCACTGCATAGTTGGAGCGAAAGATAAACAACAAATGATCAGTTTTACTCTAGGTAAAGCCATACTGTAAGAGAAAAGTACTTAGACGTTGGAACCCAGCACGGGACGCTTGTTTGAGTCCATAAATAGCTTTTTGTAAATAACAGACATGATGAGGATGGGCCAGATCTATAAAACTAGGTGGTTGTGTCATGTAGACAGTTTCATCCAAAATGCCATGAAAAAAGTCATTCTTCACATCAAGTTGGCGCATTGTTCACCCAAAGGACACGACAAGGCTGAGTACAATACGAACAATAGTTGGTTTGATTACAGGACTAAATGTCTCATCAAAGTCAACACTCGCTTGTTGATGAAATTCCTTGGCAACTAGGCGAGCTTTGTATCGCTCAATGAACTCGTCTACTTTGCACTTAAGTTTGAATACCCACTTACAACCCACAATATGTTGATGTGGGGAAAGAGGGACAAGAACTCGAGTTTTGTTCTTCAATAAGGCATTAAATTCACTGGTCATGGCTTGACACCATTTAGGGACACAAACAACTTGAGTATAGCAAGTAGGCTCGACAGTGGGAGAAAGAAGCTGAGCAAGTAGAGCATGTGGGAGAGAGTATCGAATTGTACCATCTGTCTGAATGAGAGGACGGCATGTGCCATCCCGATGATGTGTGACCATCGAATGTTGCGGAGGAACTGGAGGAGCCTCAGGGGAGGCAGCAACAGAAAGATTAAGCGAAGAAACTAGAGGAGCCTCAGGGGAGGCGACATCAGAAGGATTAGGCAAAGAAACTGGAGAAGCCTCAGTGGTGGCAGCAGCAAAAAGATTAGGTTGTGAGGGTTGATTTTGTTGGCGCTGATAATGAAACGGAAATGTTTGATGAAGAGAAGGCATAGAACTATTTTGTGTAGCTGATTGCAGAGGTTGAGCAGGGGCTGGTGGTAGTGCTTCTGGTGTTAGATGCAAATGAAAAGTGTTGTTCATTAAAACGAACATGTCGGGAAATGTACAATCTGCCAGTTGTGCGGTCCAAACAACGATAGCCCTCGTGCTACAAGCTGTAGCCTAAAAACACACATTCAACAGTTATTGGCAAAAGTTTATTAGTTAAGTAAGCACCTAAATGCGGATAACATGCACAACCAAACACACGTAGCTCAAAGTAGGAATGAGTATGGCCATAAAGACGGGAGAATGGTGAGGACCACTGAAGTTTAGAGAATGGGAGACAATTGATTAGGTGAATAGCAGTGGAGACTGTTTCGGGCCAGTGATGGAGGGGAACATAACTTGTGAGAAGTAGGGTACAGGCCATGTCAGCAATGTGGCTGTGTTTTTGTTCGGCAAGGCCATTTTGTTCGGGAGTGTGAGGACAAGAGAGTCTATGAAGAATACCTAGGAAGGAACAAAGAGATTTGAAGGGACCACTATCATATTCCCCATCACCATCACTCTGAAATTGTTGGACGTAAGTGGCAAATTGATTTTGGACATAGGCTAAAAAGTGTTTGAAATGTTGGATAACTTTAGATTTTTGTTTCATGAAGTATAGCCAAGTAAAACGAGTGCAGTTATCAGTGAACAACACATAATATTTAAAGCCAGAGACAGAAAGCACAGGACATTGCCACACATCAGAGTGAACTAAAATAAATGGAAAAGAAGTTATTATTTCATGTAAGCTCGGAAACGGGAGATGCGTGGATTTACCCAATGCACACCCGGAGCAGAAGGAAGATTTAAATTTAAAAGGGGTAGATACCAAATTGTTTGAGCCCAAGAAAGACATTACTTTAGTAGATGGATGACCTAGCCGATTGTGCCAAAGGGTAGATGAGTTGACTGAGGCAGATAAAGCGTGTAGGCGGGAAGGGAAGGGAAGGTAGGTAATTTGTAGAGACCATCCTTACATAGGCCATTATAGAAGAGAGAACCAGAGGTGAGATCAAAGATATAGAAGTGATAAGCATCAAATGCGCAAAGAACATTATTATCCATGCAAAATTGAGCAATGGAGAGTAAGTTTTTACGCATTGATGGAACAACGTAGACATTATTAAGAAGAAATGATGATGAGCCAAATGGTAGTGTCATGTTACCCGTATAAGATATTGGTAGGTGATCATCATTGCCAAGTTGAACAGTGTCAGGCCCACTGTATGGTGTGTATTGCTGCAGGAGAACGGGATTACCTGTCATATGTGTAGAATGCACCGTGTCAGGATACCAGCTGGGATCATGGATTGTCCATGATGAAGTTTGTTTATTCTGAATCACATGAGGTGGAGCAATCTGAAGGCTTGCGAAGGCAGAGTTATGGGACAAAAGAACGGATGGTCATACAAATGAAGCGCGCCAGTAGCAGTTGCGGGCAGAATAACCAATCTCAAAGCACAGTTGACATTGCGGCATGGATGTAGGTTTGGTAAACATGATTGATATGAGGAGGTAGGTGAAATTGGTAATTTATGAAAAAATTGGGGTGCAAATAGGAACTTTAGAAAGTTATGGGAAAAAGGTCGTTGAAATCTATAAAATATGGGGTTGTTTGGATAAATTTTGGGAAACCCAATGAATTTTAAATTTCAAGGGGTGGTTTCTGTAATTTATAGAATAAGAGGGATGGGGCTGGTGGTTTATTCGATTAACGAGCAGCAACTACAACACTAAGGCAGGAACTTTAACACAACAGAAGCAACGATCAAAGGCTAGAGAGAACAGGGCTCGATCGAAGGCAAGATTCACCGGAGGCTTCGAGGGTAAACGGCGAAGATATGAATGACTTCGGCAAGGCAGAAGCATTGTATAACACCGTGCAACAGAAGCAACGATCAGAGGAGTGACGGCTGAACAGAGGAGGTCTGATATGGCTACCAACGGCGACAAATTTCAAGAATTTCGAGATCGACAGATAGGTAAGCCGATAAAGACTTGGAGCAGAAGGACTGGTGGAGTCAGCTAGGGTTTCTGAGAGAAGAAGCAACGATTTCTAAGTTCAGAAATCGCACATCTGGAAGGGGAAAAAAAATCTAAGAAAGGATCGTGATTAGGCTGATACCATGTAAGTGATCAAAACTCAATGTATTTTCATTACATAAAATATCCTATTTATACAAGAGAATACAGATTTGTAACTGATCCTAAATTAATATGAAATTATTACAGAGTTTGTAACAGTAGAAACTGAAGAGGAATAATAACTAAAGTTTTGTAACGGTAGGAACTGAAGAAGATTTGTAACAGTAGAAATGAAGAGAGGAGGTCTAATACAAAAAACCATTTACATTTCGGGAGCATATGAGAAACCTAATGAAGAATGGTGAGTTAAACAGAGATTGTTTGCAAGTGGTTTCAACCATTAAGAACCGCATGTGGTTTCCATGATAATGTCATTTTATATGTGGTAATCCATTTCCAGTTTATTAGACAGAAGCTAGTGAAGAAGATTCAAGTTAACTAAGAAAGTAATTTTCCTTTTTAGGACAATGTATGCATTCTTAAAGCATTGAAGCTTTTGAAAACTCACTCTTAAGGAAAATGATTAAGCAATACAAAGTAGAGAGTGATAAGTGGAGAGACAATATTGAAACCTGAGTTTTGACTTATTTTCTGATGTCTCTTATGAAAGAAAAAGTTAAAGAAACGTGTTGTTATTGTCAATGAGAGTAGCTAGCATGCAGTTAGTTCAGGAATAAGTGCAGTAGCCGTTTCAAGAAAAAACTCAAAGTCAAGAACACAAAATCTGTCAATTTATTACATAGTTTGAATATGTAGCCGTGCGTGAATCAGAACTCTATGCAATAATAGTTTAATAACTACTGCAAATAGTAAAAACATTGTCTAATATGTTGAAAAACAAGCATTTAGAGATATGACCATTTGAGCATGGCATTAGGAATCAATCCCAAAAACACACAAGTCTAACATTGTTCAAACAGCATATAGTCTACTAAGGGACTAAAGATGCTGACTATTTAGTGTATATTCAGACTTTCGCAACTAGAATGATCACGTCGTGTCATATCAAATGTGGTCCAGGCAGGCGTATAGATTGCCCAAGCATGTGGGGGGCAAGGGCTGCAGTGGTGTCCATGGACAGCCAGGCATACAAGGGAAAAAGTGTTGTGTCCTTGCGCTATATAACGTTTTCATGTTGAATGCACATCTGGTGTACACCTTTCTGAGTCGCTTACATAGAGATCTGATCCATGCATGACAACATATTCAAACTATATAATAAACTATAATATGCTAGCAAGTGGAAGGTTGCCCCCTTCATCATTGGGGGCCAATTTTGGTTGCCCCCTTCATCATTGGGGGCCAATTTTGGTCTTCAGTTGTGATTAGATGGTGCCAGTGAAACTTTTCTCAATTCCTATGGTAACATCGAGACAAAAGGCGAGAGATGGCCACTCAGTATGTTGACCGCTTTCAACTTAAGTGTGGCAACTACCTATACTCGAATGCTTTCTTTTGAGCGCAGTGCACGGGCTGTGACAATTAGACCACCTCGGTGACCCATATTTTGGCGAACCATGAATACATTAATACTGTAGGTTCGATTGCAGCTTTCTTGTCATAGGATATCAACTTCAGCAGGACGCGACAATCTTTAACGTACTCTGCCATCGTAGGAGTTTGGAGACCTTGACAAGAAAACCAAGGCTTTCACTGCCATCAAAAGGCTGAAGGAAAAGGGTCATTTGGCGGCGTTCATCACCGTTTGGTTATCTCGGTTCATATTACACTCGCATCCCGGGAGGACAGTCCTAATGTCGAACTCTTTCCATTGGCTGCCAGGCTGTCATGGATACTGCCCGCAACCCTTGCCTCCTATGCTTGGGCAATCTATACATCTGCTTGGACTGCATCTATGGCGCGATCATTCGAATAACCAAGATTGTAAACTTGAGTAAGGGTGTTTGCTGAGTAGAGAGTTTAGAGTGAACAATATTAACTCCATTGAAAGGAAATTTTGAGAAAGATTGTCCTTCAGTGATTTGCTGATTGGTAGAAGGTTTAACTTCACCTAGAAGAAGATTCTAGTGGATTGAAATATGTCGGCAAGAGATTTCGCCTATGCTATTTCATGCAAATATATAGAACAGCAGCTCTAAGAGATTTGCAATCACAAGATGAAATTCTCAATTGAAATTTTGGAACATTTCAACTAAGGTAGTGTAGGTTATAAGGAATTGGAGCCTCCTAACTAGAATTAGAAATGAACACATGAAAATTTTCACGATTTTGCATGCATTCTTTTCAACTTCCAATTCCATGAAACCAAATGCTACCTAAAAGAATATTAACTCCAACAGGATAGCCATCATTCGAGCCAATTTGGCCCACCCCATGGCAAAGGCAAATTTGACACGTATGTGCATCAAAGGAGAGAACACTATTCTTGACATTTGCTTGAAAATGAAATACATTAAAATATTAAATGCCTAAGGATTTGGCTTGTGAATGTTGGAGCACATCTACATTTTACAAGGGAAGAAAACACAATTCATGATCTATTTACTCAAATAGATACACCCAAATTCCATACATTATCAGAGTTGCTCTAAACACTATGTGACACATCATTCAGATATATTGACAATACTTAAAGGCTATTTTGCTCTGTAGCAACAAACCTGATAGCGGACAATCCCAGAATTTATAGCATGAATACTGAGCAATAATCAAAGGACAAAGAAAAAATAAATTTGAATCGGTTATAGGTAGGAACAAGGTTCTAAGTATCGGTCGTTATGTACCGTATCGGCCAATACGTAATGGAAAATCGGCCCTCCGTTACAGTTACGGGCCAATATTTTATGCTTGGGTCGATTCACACTGAATCGGCCAGTACGGTGAGCCGTTACGACCGTTACGAGCCGTTACAGCCAATACAAGTGTATTCAGCCTTATGCAGCCCCCCTCCCATCAAATACAGGTTGTATTCAGCCTTGTGCAGGTCCTCTCCCATCAAAAACATTTCTCCCATCAGCAGGCTATAATTTCAGTCTTGTGCAGAGGCCATGTGATGGCTGGATATTCATTATTTCTTCAAATTTCAACCTTTCGTCGGCCTTTCTTCAACCTTTCTTTGGCCTAAATGAAGAATTCATCTTTTTTCGTATCTTTATTGTGTTGTATATGCAGTTAAATGCCTTAATATCTATTAGAATGTGTTTATTTAAGGGTTTAATGAGTAAAACAATTACTATTATTGAGTTTTTGAGAATGTTATGATGATTTTAAAATATTCACGACCGTTACGGCTGATTCCCGTCACGGACAGGTCGATATTCCCGTACCGTTACACTGCGACCGTTATGTAACCCAATACCGCGATTTAAAACCTTGGGTAGGAAAGCACAATCATCCAACACTAAATCATTATGTTTGAGTTCTAACAACCTATATAATAAATCAAAATAGATTTTGAATCACATAGACATTTTCGACAATTTTTTGACGGTTAAGATTGTTGAGCGCTAACAAGGTGTCTAAGCAATTACCCGTGTGTGGTATTTCGAAATGATTATCTATAGGAGATGGATTCGAGTTAAGGAGTAGGATGGATTTGAGTTAATTTAAGTTAGGAACAATTTGATTAACTGAAAGGCCAAGGAATTTTTCTTAAAAGTTAGAAAATGGATTTTAACAAGCTTTCCAAGCAGCTATTGATTTTTTTCAATGGCAATTAAAATAGATAAATGAAAAGGCTTTAGACCCCATGGTAATAGCGATTCCGATTCTATTGGGTGATAAAAGGTCTTTAGTTGCACTAAATTTAGAACACACTTGTATTGAGTTGAGCATGGTAGGCTGTTTATTTCTGGACAGGAAGACGAGATGAGATAACGGAAAGTTTCTTTTATTTGCTTGCTTGTTAGTGTACACTGGTTAATTTTTCCAAGCAGATCTTTCTACTTTCTTTTCTCTAACATAGAATAGGGTCACCTGGTGAGATTTTTTAGAAATATGACTAATTGTGACTTTAGCAGTTTGAGTTTAGTTATAGATTAGAAAGAGATTTAAAATTGAGGGAGAAATTAGGTATACCAACTGGGGTTCAAATTTAATACTCAACATTATGATTATATAATTTTAAGGTTTTCAATAAGGGTCAATTATATATCAAATTAAATTTATGGTTAGATTCATTCGGTTATATTCGAAGAATTACTAAAAATTTAGGTTAAATGTGAGTTAGAAATTTGGGATTAAGAAGAAATTAAGATAAAGAATTCAAAAAATTGATGGGGAATAAATAGTGGAATAACATAAAACAAGTAAATG
Organism: Eucommia ulmoides; assembly: GCA_016647705.1. NCBI lineage: Eukaryota > Viridiplantae > Streptophyta > Magnoliopsida > Garryales > Eucommiaceae > Eucommia > Eucommia ulmoides. Next base: position 15,320,702 of record CM028325.1, read on the forward strand.
GAATTATAAACAAGTGTCTTTATGCATGCGGCACATAGTAGTAGTATTTATAGAAGACAATGCCAGCAACTTTCCCCCAATTTTCGACATGAAAGGAGTAAAGCCTATCAGAGCTATCCATGGCCTTTGGGTGTCCACTTGTGGGTCAATTTAAGGCCCCAAACTTTGGTTTGAAACCAGTTTATTTGGGGGCCTCCACCATGGTCTCCAAATTGTGTACCAAAACAGCAATGGATGAGATAAAAATAAGACCTTCACGATCTATGAACATCAGATATATGATTCATTAAACTATGCTGCATCAGTTAGCATTTTAATTTTGCTTATCTCGCACATACTAAAAAATAACCATAGATCACATGGTACTTGTACTTACAGAAGGTATCATAAGTAATAAAACCAGTGCAAAAACATAAACAATTTGTTCAGGAGTGGCGAATTGCGGCATTGGTTTTGAAATTGAAAATGAACCGGTTCAAATTTGCTTGATGCAATGTGAGGAATTATGAATTGTGGCATCGAAATTAAAATTAGAAAAGAACCACTTCAAATTCTCCATATTAACATGTGTGTATGACCGATTCCAATTTCAAAGCTCCAAGTCCGTTATCTCAAGCCCAACCTGCATTTCTATTTTCAATTTTAACGAAGTATAACAAATAACAGTAAATCAACATCACTCCTGAACAGTTCAAACAAAAAAATGTTCTAGGAATTTAAGCAAATAAAGTTCATCCGAAAGTAAGGAATCCTTTATGCATTCACACTAGCAGAGAGGCAGTAAAGACAAGTACAAAGAGACTAAGAAAGTGTACCGTTCTTGGCCAGCGGTGTCCCAGATCTGAGCTTTGACGGACTTGTGCTCGATGACGAGAGTTCGAGTCTGAAACTCGACACCGATGGTGGCCTTAGAATCCAAGCTGAACTCATTCCGAGCGAAGCGAGCTAGTATCTGCGACTTCCCGACCGCGGAGTCACCGATCAGCACCACCTTGAACACGTAGTCTATCTTCTGGCTCGCATCCCCATACCCAGCTCCAGTTCCCATTTCCCACCTTCAAGAGTACTTCTCTCTCTCCCCTCTCTGTGTGTGTGTCCTGGATCTTTATCTGGAGATACAGAACAAAGCCAGCAAGAGAAGGGAGTGTGGGAGCAGATCTTGAAAACTGAGTCGTAAAGAAGTCGTCCGTTACTACTAATGACAAAGGAATTTGAGGGAAACTATGGCCCGTTTGGTACCTATTTCCACCCCATTCCATTCCTAAATTTTTGGGAATTCTGTTTGGGAATAGCGTTCGGTAATTTTTGTTTCCGTTTCCATTTCATTCCCATTTGAGAATTGTGCCCACTTTTTTCTTAAGAAATGAGAAACAAAAAAAAATTGTTTCTCATTATTCTCATTCCATTCCAAAAATCTATGGTCACTATTTACCTACCGGTCGACCACCGACCGCCACCGGCCACCGTCCTCCGCCGCCGACCGCCGCCGACTACCACCGACCACCGTCCGGCCGGAATTTGCCGGCCACTTCCGGCAATCGCCGGCGATGGCGCCATTGTCTTCCGGCCGGCGTCGCCGGCGCCACCGCCATCTGGTCATCGCCGGCGGGGGCACTACCATCTCCGACGCCGGAGAACCGTCGGCAGCCGTTGCCGGAGCGCCGGCGGGGCGTCAGCGGAGCACCGCCGGCGACGGCGCCACCGCCGTCAGGCCAAAACAAAAAAGAAAAAAAAAAAAAAAGATTTTAAGATAAAATCGTTACCAAACACAATTCCCTTCCCAAAACAAAAAAAAAAATTATCGTTACCAAACGCGATTCTACTCTCAAAAAGAAAACAAAATTTCCATCCCATCCCATCCCACTGCTGGAATGGAAACAGAAACGGTTATCAAACGCCACCTACGGGCTTGATAACCGTTTTCATTTAAGAAATTCTCATTACATTTTTAAAATTTTGAGAATTTTGTTTGGAAATAGCGTTTGGTAATTTTTGTTTCCATTTCCATTTCATTCCCATTTGAGAATTGTGCTCACTTTTTTCTTAAGAAATGAGAAACAAAAAATAATTGTTTCTCATTATTCCCATTCTATTTCCAAAACACACGGCCACTATTTGTCTACCGTCCGATAGCCGTCCACCGTCGTCCACCGCCGCCGTCGCCATCTCCGGCGCCGTCTGCTGCCGTCGCCGGTCACCGTCCGGCCGGAAAACTTTCCGGCCACTGTTACCCATCCGTCGCCGTCGCCAGCGTTGGAGCACCACCATCCGGCCGTCGCCGGCGCCGGAGTAGCCGTCCACCGTCGCCAGCGCCGGAGTACTGCTGTCCGGCCAAAACAGAAAACTAAAAAAAAAAAAAAAAAAAAAATTAGGATAAAATCATTACCAAACATAATTCTCTTCCCAAAATAAAAAAAAAAAATATCGTTACCAAACACGATTCTACTCGCAAGAAGAAAATAAAATTCCCATTCCATTCTCATCCCACTGCTGGAATGGAAACAGAAACGGTTACCAAACGCCACCTACATTTTCTTCCCCCTTATTTTGAAATCGTTTCACAGGAAGTCTTTCTATGTCAAAAATATGAACACAGGTAACTCTTTCAACTTCGTTACTACATTGATAAGTAACCGTTAGAATCCATTTGAAAAATGATTTGAAAAAGTGATTTGCACAATTTTCATTTAATAAATTATTTCTAAAAAGCAGATTTCTTCATTAAATACGCACCCTTAAATAATAGTTTGAAATTCCTTTTTCAAATATCGTATTAAAATAGACCATAAAAATGTTTATGTAATGGTGGTTAATACTATTTTTTAAGTAAGAGAATTTTGTTTACATGGGGTTGCAATGGTAGCCACAACAGTAGCAACTAAGGCCCCGATGCAAGTGATTAGGGGGTTGGAGTCCACCAAGCTTCCATTATTCAACTATCACTAACGACAGAACAGACCACACATGCAAAGACACCACGAGCGTAGGGGTGGAGTCATGCGCTGGTGATGTTTCTACATCCACGTCAACACTGGACGGTCCAAGGTGCACTTTCTCCACACCATTTGAGATCTGTCTGCTTGTCTTCCCCGATACCCTAACAGATACCGGAATTAGTCAAGTGGATGATAAGGGATTGGAATCCTCGGTGGTGTCCCCTAATGATTCTGACTCTTCGGGAGATAAGGATATACTACCACCCTCGATTGTCAAGGCTACAAGTAGCAAGGAGAAGACATTGACATTCGATTCCTCACAGGACCATGTGTTTTAGTTCCTACAGCGGTCTACCCCAAAAGGTCAGGGTCATATGAAGAAGATCCTTAAATGCCACAAGTGTGATAATTAGGGATATTTTTTTGTATAGTTGTCTGTCTATTTGTTTTTATTTTGTTAGTATACATGTTATGCATTTATATTAAGGTTATAGTGTAATGAATATATTTTTTGGAATGAGATTCAATGTTTTTGTAAAATTCTAGTTATGTGTGTCAAACAAAGTTAAGAATCAGTTTTTAAATTTTTTTGTAACAACTCAATTTCTCAAGGTCACCACTCAGTTTCTCCCTTTCTATGGAGAAATAAAAGCAAAAGACAAATCACTTTACCTCCACACTCCCACTGTGCCACTATGATAAAAATAATAATATATTTTATCAACTCAAAATTCAAAGATACACATGTCCCAACAATATCTCATAACAAAACTAAAAGAACTTAACCATTCGCGATTCACACCTGTCATGTCAACCTCAAAAACTACACCACTCTCTAACTTTACTTAGCGCTACTTACGGGTGCCCGGGGGCCTGCCCCACCCGAACATCTCGGCTCTATTTTTTTAGGACTTGAGCTTTAGCTTTAAGTCTATGGGCAGGGCCTAGGCCCAATTTTTAGGGCCTGATCAATTTAAGGGCTGAGCCAGCCCAGCCCGAAGACTAATTAAATTATATATATATGTTACAATTTTGTTTGCAAGATTGGTTTTGTGCTTATGATTCAACAGGTAAATGTTACAATTATTATCGACACTTGTGAATTTTATTTACATGTGATTTTTTATTAAAGTATAATATTTTTAATTCTCAATATATGTAAATGTGGTGTTTTAGGACAACAAATAGACGATGATGTTTCGAGCTCTAGTGACAAAGACGACGATGATGGTTATTAGTTTTTGAGGTTTATACGTTATATTTCAGTTTTAGTGATTTTAGTAGTTTTTTAGGTTTATATGTTACGTAATCACGATTAACTAATCATGTGATGCTTGACTTTTTGAGTTAATTGGTGTCGGACTTCGCAGGTGTTAAGGTACAAATTTTTAGCTAATTGGTTCAGATTTGAGCATTGCCTCAACCAGTGTTTGGCTCAGCAATTTCGCTTTGGCTCGGTTCCCTTTTTGGTTTGGCTCGACAATATTAGTATTAACTGGTTTGTTAAACGTTTGTTGAACTATATACTTTAATCTTGTTATTTTAGTATTTTTTGTTTGAATATTGGTTTGGCTCTAGTATTTAATGTTAGAATATTGGTTTGGCTCTAAACTGTAATTTAGTATTTTTTTATTGGTTTAGTGTTGTAATTTTAGTATTTACTTTTTAAATTATAGGGCTGAGCTTTGGGCTTAATTTTTTTTTATAGGGTCAGGCTTGAGTATGAAAGTAAGGCCCGACCATAGGGTTGGGTCAGGCTAAGGCCTAACATTTTTTCGTAATATCCTAGTCAAAGTTCGGCCTGAGCCCGGCCCGGCCCATGACCACTTCTAACACCAATAGTAGACCCGTCTCTACTTTAAGTATCTAAGACAAAAAAAATTATTGGTGTACTGTTTTTATTATATAAAAATAATTTATGCATCAAGTAATTTATCAAAATCTATTTTTCAAAACAGAATATAATCGCAGTAGTATTTTTCAAAACAGAATATAACTGCATTGAATAATAATGAAATTCACAGATATTATTAAGATATAACAACTGAATATAAATCAATCAATCAAATTACTTTTATATAATAAAATATTACAAACATACTTCCCTACTAGCTATATGATCGTTTCACCTCACGATCGAGAGTTATAACAGTACCGTAACTTGTATAACTGTGCAATCTAAGGTTGCTATTAGTGTTAAAGCCATTTAATATCTCTAATGGTAGGAACCAACATGTGGTATAAATCACCGTATTATAATGATAATCATCTTCATCATCAACAACAAGAACAATAACAATAACAACAACAACCACCACTTGCAAGATTTGCCCTCTTTTCAGGTCATAATACAATATCCTACAAGACATTCCTTCCTGTTAGGACCAACATCCCGCAGAACTAGGGATGTCAATGGTCCGAGTTCGGTTCGGTTTCATACAAAACCAAAACCAAAACCGTTTAACATATATAAAACCAAAAGCAAAATCGCCGGATTTTTTTAAATAGTTGTAAAACTGGACCATTTAATTTTAACCAAAACCAAGACCAAAATCGCGAAACCACGAATCCATTTATGATTATAAAATTTAATAAAAAACCAAAACCGCGGACCATTTTTTTTTTTTAATATATGAACAAAAACATAAATTTCAAAAATAAAAACCAAACTATAAAACTATTAATTGTAAACATTCTCCAAATCATACATTCTTCAAAATAAGTAAAAACCAACTACATAAAAATATTCTTCAAAATCAGATATATCTATATATATATATATATCGGTTACACGGTTTCGCTTACAGTTTGGTCTCGCGGTTCAGTTATACGATTACCATTCCAAAACCAAAATAAAAACCAAACTGCTTCAGTTGATAAAATTAAAACTAAAATCAAAATCAAAACCATTTAGTTGGTTACAACTCGAACCATTCGGTTCAATTTCTCTCGGTTACTCGTCGGTTCATTTTTTTTTGCCATCCCTTCACAGAACATGCCCTCATATCGGGACTACACTATGGCATAATAGTATAATAATAAAAAACCAATTTCCCCATTTAACATTTTATTTGATCCATCTAACGTTATAAAAAAATTAATTTTTAAGAAATATTTTATTTTTACAATTTAGTACAAAAAATATAATTTGGCATTTTACATAGAAGACAATACACTCATCTCGATATTTATATCGCTATTATGCTACCGTCGTAATATCGACGTAGGCGTCGTCGCTTGTGAACCTAATAACGACAGAGCATAAATTAAGAATTTAACTAAATAAATATAATATTCAATGCAATGGGTGACATTAAAAATGAAAGTTTTCTCATTCCTAAATTTTCTTAATTATATAAAAAAAAAATTAAATTAAACGTTTTATTTTCTCAACTCAATATTAATTTTACAACTAAAATATTATAGTTACATTTATAAAATTTATCAACTAATAATTTCACTAAAGAGAAAAATATTAACTAATTATTAACTGACTATTTACAATATTACTAGAAATTAAATACCAAAAATATCATTTAATAAAATTTATAATTAGTTATTATTATTTTGAAAGTCATTTAATAAATTTTTTAATGTAAAGTCAAGTTAACATATTAATTCCCAAGATTCTCAATACCAAACTTTGAAATATCACCCCCTTCAAAATTTTATAGTGAAATTTAAAATAACATGCTAGACCCATATATTTTCTAAATGTTTTAAAATGCATTTAAAAATATACACATGCAAAATTGGGCCTTACAATCTTTTTCCCCTAAAAGAAAATTCATCCCGAAATTTAGTTACATTAAATAAATAAATAAATTATGCAAAAAAATTGAACAATAATATATAGAAAACATGTATTACCTACTAATAAGGTAATACGAATAACAATCAATATAATATAGTATATGATGCATATGTACTACCTACACCTTCAAACTCACGTTCTAAACCGACCTTACAACTCAACGACCTATCATATGGTCCACTATTGACACGACGCTCTTAATACCAAGTCTATAAAACTTACAACCTAAGCTGTGATACCAACTGTAACGACTCAATTTTTTAGGGCCGCCATTCAGTTTCTCCCTTTCTATGGAGAAGTAAAAGTAAAAGATAAACCACTCTAACACCACGCTCTCGCTACGCCACTATGATAAAAATAATAATATATTTTACCAACTCAAAATTCAAAGATACACATGTCCCAAAAATATCTCATAACAAAATTACAAAAATTAAACCATTCACGATTCACATCTGTCTTGCCAACGTAAAAAACTATACCACTATCTGACTCTACTTAGTGCCAGTAGTGAACCCGTCTCTACTTGGAGTACCTAAGATAAAAAAAAAATCGGTATATTGTTTTTATAATATAAAAATAATTTATGGATCATGTACATTTATCAAAATTCACTTTTCAAAACAGAATATAATCACATTGAATAATAATGAAATTCACGGATATTATCAAGATATTAAAACTGAATATAAATTAACTAGTCAAATCACTTTTATATAATAAAATATTAGAAATATATTTTTCTACTAGTCGTATGATCGTTTTATCTCACGATCGGAAGTTATAACGGTACCATAATTTATACAACGGTGCAATCTAAGGTTGCTATCAGTGTCAGGGCTATTTAATATCTCCAATGGTAGGAGCCAACACATGATATAAACCACTGTATCATGATGATAATCATCGTCGTCAACAACAACAACAACAATCGGCATGACTTACCCTCCTGTCAGGTCACAACATAACATCCTATAAGACATGCCCTCCTGTTAGGACCAACAACATCTTGTGAGACATGCTCTCCTGTCGGGACCACACTAGTAGTATAATAATAAAAAAACCAGTTCCTACATTCAACATTTTAATTGATCCATCTAACGTTATAAAACAGTCAATTTTTAATAAATCTTTTGTTTTTTACAATTTAGTGCGAAAATATAATTTGATAATCTACATAGAAGACAATACACTCACCTCGATATTTGTACCGCTATTACGCTACCATCGTAATATTGACGTAGGCGGCGTTACTTGTGAATCTAACAACAACAAAGCCTAAACTAAGAATTTAACTAAATAAATCTAATATTCAATGCAATACATGCCATTAAAATGAAATTTTTCTCATTCCTAAATTTTCTTAATTATATAAAATTTATTAAAATCAAACGTTTTATTTTCTCAACTTAATATTAATTTTACAATTAAAATATTATAGTTATATTTATAAAATTTATCAACTAATAATTTCACTATAGAGAAAAATATTAACTGATTATTAACTTATTATTTAAAATATTACTAGAAATTAAATACCAAAAATATCATTTAATAAAATTTATAATTAGTTATTATTTTGAAAGTTATTTAATAAATTTTTTAAAGTCAAGTCAAATTAACATATTAATTCCCAAGATTCTCAATACCAAACTTTGAAATATCATAACACGCCCTTAAAATTTTCAAAGTGAAATTTAAAATAACACGCTAGACCCGAATATTTTCTAAATATTCTAAAATGCAATTAAAAATATACACATGCAAAATTTGGCCTTACATTTTTCAAATTCGAACAAGTATTTCATTTTCTTTGTTTTTAATCCGATGTACTTGAAATATTTCATGAATGTAGATAATATGATTTAGGACGTGGTGAAAAAAATCACACATCAATTGTACCACCAAGCCTCAAGTAATGCATCATCAAAGGAACATAAGAAATCTAAGTTTGTAAAAATTTCCAAACTCGAACAAATATCTCATTTTCTCCATTTTAGGTTTGGCGTACCTCAAATTTTACATGTACGTAGATAATGTGATGTTGGATATGGTGGAAAAACCATGCATTAATCAGACCACCGGACCTCAAGTTATGTGTCGTCAAAGGAACTTAAGAAATATAAGATTTTCAAATTCGAACAAGTATCTCATTTTATCCTTTTTGTTCCGGTGTACTTAAAAATTGACAAGTACAAATATATCATGATTTGGGACATGCAAGAAAAAAATCACACGTCAATCTGACAACCAGGCTTCAAGTTATGCATCATCGAAGAAACTTTAGAAATCTTAATAAGTATCTCATTTTATTCATTTTGGGTGCAGTGTTCCTCAAATTTTGAACATACATAGATCTCGTGATTTAGGATATGTCGGAGTAAACCACACATCAATCTGACCATTGGGTATCAAGTTATGCGTCGTAAAAAAACTTAAGAAATTTAAATTTTTAAATTTGGATAAGTATCTTATTTTTTTTTCCTTTTTTGGTTTGGTGTAACTCAAATTTTGCACACGCATATATCTCATGATTCAAGACATGCTTGAAAAATCCACACGCCAATGTCACCCACAGGCATCAAGTTATGCGTCGTCGAAGAAAGTTAAGAAATCTTAATTTTTAAAGTTTTTCAAATTTGAACAAGTATCTCATTTTCTTTATCTTTAATCCGATGTACCTCAATTTTGCATGTACATAGATCTCGTGATTTGCAATATGTTGGAAAAAAATCACGCGTTAATCTGACCAATGGGCATCAAGTTATGCATCGTTGAAGAAATTTAAGAAATCTTTGACTCTCATTAGATGCACGAGTTGTTTTCACAATGCTTCAATGACATCCAAAACTGGACATGGCAGTCAGCACCAGCTGTAATTTGTTTCACCAAAACTCAGTGTGGGACCCAAAGGATTTAGAACCAGCCAAATGAATGAGGTTCCCATCTTTTTTGTTTTTGTGGACATTCTTATCGTCGTGGTAATATGCAATATTTATTAGGTCTAAATAGAGAAGTGTTTTCATGGTTGCATTATTTGAATTTAATAAATATTTAAAATGACAATATGAATCTTATTTTTCTGTGAATTTCTCACCCCTTTTTAAAATTCTTATAGACATGTGATGAGTGGTTTATTTACCAACAAATCAAGTACTTTTACATTCAAATATTTGTTTGTTTTCAAGTATTTTTGTTAGTTTAATGAGTTTTTTTTTTTTTTTTTTTTTAGAAATTACAAATAATTTGGAGAAAAGGCGAAAACATGATAAAATGAGGTGATTTGGGTTAATACGGTTTGTCATGCGTGCAAGTGTTGTAACTTTAAGACCAATTTTAACCACGATCAAATCTGATTTTGGAATAACTCAAAATATGAAAGTTTTAGATCTACATCTTATCTTTCCACATATTTTTGAATCATCTCAATCGAAGTTCGGACAAGAAATTTATGGTCAAAATATGAACCGAAGTCAGATCTACCAAAACCGCGTTGCAGTGCCCTCCCTTCAGCCTATATCAGAAAGAAGCCCAAAAACCCTAATTTTGCACCCCTATAAATACCCATTTAAGCCTCCATACTTAGGGGAGGCAATTTTTAGAGAGAGAAAACATAGGTGAAAGATTTTTGGGCTAGATTTGGGAGGAAAACACCCCATGGGGTGGCGATTTGAGGCGAAATTAGAGAGGAAAACACAATTGGAGGCACAAATCCAAACTTGGAGTTGAAGATTTGAAGCTCAAACCCAATCTAAAATTTTCTCTTCCTTTTTCTTCTCCCTAATCTTGATTTGATGTTGTATTTATAATATTGTGTTGAACATGTTTACATTTACGAATTTATTGAAATATTAGTTTTGGATTGTTCTATGTTGTGTTCGTAATCTAGATCTAGGGCTTGATGTAGTCTTGTTTGAATCGTGTTAGATTATTTTGTTAATTGTTAGATTTAATTTCATTTTATGCATCTCTTGGGTCTAATGTGTTTGATTCATGTGGCTAATGAGTTAGACGATATTAAGTTGCGAATTTCATACTCGGGAGAGATTTAGTTCAAAATCGGAATTGAGAGTGTATATTTTAGGTTGTTGTGAGTGCGGGAGGAAATCAACACGTATGTATTCAAGTTAGGAATTTAGGATATTTTGAGACTAGGAGGTACTCGAGTTATAAATTGATCAATTAGAATCGCCATTAAATTATGTTTATCTTTATAATGCTTCCAAGGTATGCTTTCACATGATATTTTGGATGAATTGAGAACTTGGGATTTGACACTTGGGAGAGGTAATTTTGGGTCTGGACTTAGGATAAACACAACGTGAGCTTTAATAGATCGTGAGATATTTAAAGTTTGTGTAATCTATAAAGTTGGGTATAACGAATGTTTTTAGCTAAATAAGGGATAGGGATATCAGTATTGAAGTGATTACATATTCTTTTATTTGACGCTCGGGAGAGGTAGTGAGGGAGCAATAGCACGAGAACCTTGGTTATTGAATGAATGAAATTAGTTAATAATTACTTAATAAAATAACATGGGAATAACGAGACGAAATCAAGCCCCTAGAACATTTGTGCATAGAAAATCCATATTTTATTTTATTTTTGTATTTATATTTATTTTAGTTATTTTTATAAAAACCCAAAATTTGATCGCCTAAATAAAGTTAAGTTACGATAATTTCGGTACTTAGCGATAATTTAAACCAATCTATGTGGATACGACAACCCTTAATCTTCTATATACTATTAAAACTTGACCCGTACACTTGGGGTATCATAGCGACAAATAATTCGCTACCAACATGTATTGCGCTCAATATCAGGATTTTGAAGCATTTGGTTCTGTGGAACTGGTGCAACTTCCTACTGACTTAATCACTGGCCATTGTGGAGGACTTTGGATTTATTAAGGTAAGTCATTTTCATAAATATGACCCTTTCTGGAGAAACCCAAAGAAGTTGTCTCTTTATTAGTATGCAACATGCATATCATCATCAATATATTTTTTTTCTCCCCCATTCTTTCATTTGGGGGTTTTGGGTTTGTTTGATTTCTTGTTGTTGAACAAAAACTAGTACATCATACTTTATATTATTTTTAAGCAAAAAACATTGTTTCCAACCTTGGAATAACCACTATACTTTTGTGGTTCTTTCACAGTTGGCCACCTTGAAGATGTTGTAGTTAATTTACACAGAACTCGAGTATGTGATTGATGCATGGTATGTACTAAGTTTAGAATATTTTAGATAGAATATTATATATCAATATTCCTTGCATGTTGTACTTCATATTGATGAGGTATATTTCTCACCTTCCATTATAACGGCCTGTTTAGTTTACCTAATCTGATTTGTTATAATACTAGCGTATGACCCGTGTCTGAAGGCACGGGTCTAAAAAAATTGAACCTACTTTAATATTACATTTAATTTAATTTCTATAAATTTAATGTTTTAGTATTATTATTAAATTTAATAATATTATTTCTATAATTTCCGTAAATCTAACGTCCATAATTTTTGTGTATTATATTTCTTTTTTATATTATTTTTAAAGCTAATTTTTATAAATTTTAGTATTATTACTAAATTTAATGTCTATTTATTATTTCTACAATTTTTGCAATTATGTTTTCTCTTTTGTATTTTTTTAATTTAATTTTTATAAATTTAATATTTAAGTATTATTACAAAATTTAATATTCATATATTATTTTTATAATTTTATACATTTAATATAAATAATTTTCGATGTTATAATATTTTCTCATTTTAAATTATTAGTTTTTTAAGGTTACCCAACTATTCTCATTAATGATGTTAGCTAACCAATTTCATTAATGATACTAGCTAACCATCCATTAATTATGATCGTCCATGGTAATACCAATGTTTTAGTCTCCAACTCTTAACAATCTCCCACTTTGGAAGCTAAAACATGATTGTTCGTAAATGTATCATCTTTAACTCTCATTTGTCGTGAAAACTTCTCCCTGTTATAGTAATTCCTCTAGTAGTTCGCGCGTCGAAGTTACTGTTCAAGGCCAACTAAGGTTATACATAACTTTATTTTGTCAATTGTGACTATCATTATCAATATGTTCACATGATTTTCTTGAGTATGGATCTTTTCAAGTGCAATCGAGCCTTCTTCCAACAAGGATCGAATGAAGTGGAACTTGATGTCGATGTTCTTAGTCCTAGAATGGAAAGTAGAGTTCTTCGCCAAGTGTATAGCACTTTGATTGTTGCTATACAACTTAGGATCCTTCTAAGATTGTCCCAACTCTTCCATCAAATGATTTAGCCACATAATCTACTTGTACGCTTCTGTAGCTGCAACATATTCCGCTTCAGTTGTTGAAATGGTCACCACTTTTGCAACTGAGATATCCAACTTATTGCAGCACTACCAAGGGTAAAGATATACCCTGTAGTATTTCTCTTGCTATCAATGTCGCCTGCAAGATCCGAATAAACATATCCTCACAAGGTAACTGTGTCACCCTCATAACACAGTGCCCAATCTTTGGTACCGACAAGATACCGAAAGATCCACTTGACCGTTTTCCAATGCTCTATTTCAGGATTGCTCATAAATCTACTCACAACTCCCACTACATGAGCAATGTTTAGACGTGTGCAAATCATGGCGTACGTGAGGCTTTCGATGGCCGAAGCATATGAAACTTTAGCCATCACTTCACATTCATCGTCTGTTGTTGGTGACTATTTTTTGGAGAGTCTAAAGTGCCTAGTTGGAGGTGTACCGACCAATTTGGCATATTCCATATTGAATCTCTTGAGTACCTTGTCCACGTACTCCGCCTATGACAATTTCAATATCTTCTTCTTCTTGTCCCTGTGAATTCGCATCGCAAGGATCTGTTTTGTTGCGCTAAGATCCTTCATCGCAAATTTCTCAAACAATCTCTATTTTAAACTCGAGATCTCCTTCATGCTAGGTCTTGTAACTAGTATGTCATCTACATATAGAAGAGTTAAATAAGAAGTCTATGTTTCCTTGAAGTAACAACAATTATCAGAATTGCACTTGTGAAAGCCATTGTTCTTCATGAAACTATAGAACTTCTTATATCAAATCTTCAGTTTACATACCAAATCTTCTTTTCCCTCAACCACATGCCCCTGCGGTTGATGCATGTAGATATCTTCTTCAAGATCACCATGAAAAATGCAATTTTTACATCCAACTACTCTAGGTGTAGATCATGCACCGCAGCTAGATTTAGTAAAATCTAGAGAGTCTTGTGTATTACCACAGGAGAAAAGATCGTGGAGTAATCAATTCCAGCTTTCTACTCAAATCCCTTTACCACCAATCTTACCTTGTACCTTTTGGTACCATTGTGTTCTTCCATCAACCAGTAAACCCATTTGCTATGAAGCACTTTCTTTCATATTGGAAGTTTGACTAACACCTAAGTTTGACTTGACAATATAGGGAGTCCGTTTCGTCCCTCATAGAAACCTCCCACTTGTCATGTGTTTCCATTTGCAGAGTCTCTTCATAGTAAGCTGGTTTACCATTATCTGTCACACTTCGAGTCATCCAACTCAACTATTTCCAATTCTATATCAATCTTTTGTTCTCTTCCAAGTCTGTCCTTGTATATGACAAACTCATTAAACATAACATTCATACTCCTGACAACGTTGCACTTCTCAGAATCCCAAAGTCTGTAGCCATAGTTGTTACCTCTATAGCTAATGATCATGCATCTTCGAGACTTAAAATCAAGTTTGATCCTATTCTCTGCCTCCATGTGAACATACGCATCACATCCAAACACCTTGAGATGAGAACGACTCATCTTTTTCCCTGTCCGTGCTTCTTCCAGTAGCCCACATCCAATGATACAGATGGTCCTCGGTTAATCAAGTATACAGTTGTGTTCACCGCATCTGCCCAAAACTCCATAGGCAAGTGTGAATTCTCATACTTCTCTAAAATAGTCCGATTCATTCATTCAACAACTCCATTTTGGCTGGACTTCTTTGGAATAGTTTTCAACCATCTAATGCCATTCTTAGCGCTACATTTGTCAAACTCTTTCTCACAATATTCTCCACCATTGTTTGACTAGAGACACTTCAACTTGAGACTTGTCTAATTCACAACTAGGGATTGAACACATCAAATATTTCATCCTTGTGTTTCATGAAGTAAACCTAAAGCTTCCTTATCGCATTGTTAATAAGAGTCACAAAGTAGTTAGAGCCGCCGAGAGACCTAACTTTTGTCGTTCCCCAAACATCAGAGTGGACCAACTCAAGTCGTTCAGTCTTAGGAGTCTTTGTGCTTTTCGTGAAGTTTATCGTTCTCTGCTTGCCAAGCACGCAATCTTCACAAAAACCTACTGCTATATCTTTCAACCCTTTCAACTTGCCTTGGAAAGAAAGTATCTTCATTCTCTTCTTACTCATGTGACCAAGATGACGATGCTATATGCCTACATCTGTTTTCGAGGATGCAACCATAATAGCATCATGAGAACCAGATGTCATATATAAGGTGCTTGCCTTCTTCTCTCGAGAGAGCACCATTGCTCATTTTGACATCTTCCAAGATTCATTGTTGGATGTGATAATCCCGCCTGCCTCTGACAATTGTCCCACGGAGATTAGGTTGCGAGTTAAACCAGGAACATGTCTAACATCCCGTAACTTAAGAATAGAACCATCCACTTGGGTGATCTAAACTTCTCTCTTACAAGTGATGTTACAAGGTTTATCATCCCCCAAGTAGACCCTACCAAAGTTTCCTGGGACATAGTTGTTCAATATGTCCCTCCGTGAAGTGGCATGAAACGAGGCACCAGAATCAATTACCCACAGATCATTGCGAGCATCCAACAAAGTATAAGTGTATCCGAAGACTCACCATCAGATAGGCAAACTGTCTCTTTGCTATTTGATTCTTGGCTTCTTAGAAGACTTAGGCAAATTTCTCTTCTAATGTCCTTTTTGTCCACAACTGCCGCATTCTGCACTTCTCTTCTTTGACTTTTCTCGTCCCTTCGCTGACTTGGAATTAATCATTTCTTTCTTGCTATTTAATTATTTTAACAGTTAAAAACGACGGCCTTCATCACCATCTCTATCTCATATATAGAAAAATTCCAGATTTAGAATTTTTAGATTTGAAAAATCTAGATCTAGAAATTCCAGATTTGAAAAACCTATCGTTCTACCGTAAACAACAACCTTCATCTTCATCATGTCTCTCTCTCTCTCTCTCATATCTAGAAAAATTCCAAATTTAGAATTTTCAGATTTGAAAAATCTAGATCTGGAAATTTCAGATATCAAATGTTCAACAAAAGGTGAACAACGACCTTCATCTTCATTGCCTTCATTCGGCCTTCATCGTCCGGCTTTCGTTCCAATGGCCTTCGTCATTCAGATGTCACGAATGAACAACAGTGAACGACAATGGCGCGAATAGTCGTCACTCTCTCTATCTATCTCTCTGAATTGTCGCCCTCTCTCTCTGTCTTTCCCAAATCTGGTTCAGATCTAGAAAATTAGGTGATTGTTCATATGCAGTTTGTGTTTTTCACATTGAATGTTCATTTCCAGATCTTTTTTTTGTAAATATTCATAATGGTGTGTGTTTTGGTGAATGTTCACATTGGTGTGTATTTTTGTTGATATTAGGTTTTTTCAATGTTTTGATTTGTTGTTGTTAGTTGCACCTCTGAATTTTTTCAGATCCGAAAAATTCTAGATCGGGAAATGCATTTTGTTGGTTTAGTTCTGTGTTGATTTTGGTGATTTTTTTTCTTTATTCATTGTGAAGGTTTTTTGTTGATTTTTTTTTTCTTTGTGAATGTTCATATCGGTGTATTTTTTTGGTAAATATTCATTGTGGTTTGGTTAACGATCATACCGGATTTCGCTTTTGGTAAATATTAGTTGTGGTTGGTGAACATAACAAAAGACCGTAATTTTTGTGAGCATAACAAAATACTGTAATATAGAAGAACGTGTGAGCATAATAAAGAACGTAATTGTTTACATAAAAATTGTGAGCACAATCAGCCGTACACATGTAATAAATATTTGAAAATAGCAAATAAATTTGTGAATGCTCATGTCTTGCTATATTTTACAAACTGATATTTTGTGTAAATTATGAAAAAATTAAGGCCAAATAACAGATGACTAAATTTAAAAAACTTTCTGGGTACTAAAAACTTTATTATGGTAGTTGGGGGTTTATTTTCTGATTTCTATATTTTTTGAGGACTATTTCACCCAGCACCATCATTTTCATTTCCTCTGGTAGTGTCTCCATCATTTTCAGTTCTATGGATTGGTCTGCTCCATTCATAGCTAGGTAGTCGAATTGAAAGATGTAGTTGTCACTAAGAAACCTTTTGCAGTCCTTAATCCATAGTTTTTATCGATGCAGCTCCAAACACTCTCTAAGAGTTAGTGTGACCGCCTCCTAGGAATCAGTTTCCATCACCACTATAGGCAAGTCCCTAGCCGATACAATTTGTATTCCGATGTGTATGCTCCTGATTATTCTGAATAGAAATAGCATTGTCTCTCTCGCCCGAGGGTGTAACCCTAACAGGGATGTGGAGAAGGAGTCGCGTTCAGCTGATGTTGTAGTCGCTTTTGGAGTAGAATGCTTAAGTTGGGAAAGTCTTGCGACCGGCTAGGAGCCCACTATAGCTTCTCATGATTGTCGTGTGTCTACGGACATGTGGCGTCATTTTAGGCTATGTCGGATTTTCCCTTATCATTAATTATTTTCATTCTGGGTTGCCTCGGATTTTCCCTTATCAGTAATTTGGGTTATTTATGCTCCTTTTTTTTTCTTTCTTTTTTTGGGTACAAATGGTTGGGGGAAGGAAGTTTGAACACTAAATCTTCCATTAAGGAGACACACTAGATAACCGTTAGGCTACGAGACTTTCTATTGTAATGAATTTGTAGTGTTCGTTGCTTGAATTTAGAGTATATTGTTATTTTAAATTAAAACAAAATGGATGGTTTTTAGGACACTCAAAATTATCTTGTAAACTAAATGAAAGATTTATTGGGATATTAATAGTGTCCTATAAATAAGTTATAGGGGCATAATTTATTGCCCTAATATATTTAATTTGAAAAATGTAAAATGGTGTAATGTTAATGTTTGTCCAAAGATTTACCTAAGAGGAGGGGTGGGGGAGGGGGGTGAATTGGGTAGTTACAAAAATTTAAATAATTAATTTGAACACAAAATCTTAATTTTCCTACATTGATTATTATCTTGTTTAGCATAAAAAATGTATTTATCTAAATATACACCTAAACAATCAGAAAAATAGATAATGCGACACACAAATATTTATCTTGGTTCGATAAGTTAGTCTGGTCCCCCCGAGCTACACGGAGATTAACAATCCACTGAACCCCGATTTATTTCTATTGGTGTATAAAACTGGTATACACCTCAAGTATGGCCCAATTAGATGACAGATGGGTCATCTTGCTGAGGTGGAGTCGTCAGTTGAAAATTCTTCGGGTGAGATGTGCTGGGTCTTGCGGGGACTGACCCGCTGTGTCCAAAGTCCTACTCCTCAAGAAATGTACCTGCAGAAGGCTTAGATTGAAATTTATCCCCGTGAAGTTGCTTCAGCGTGGTAATCAGTACTCACAAAGAAAAGGTATAGTAATGAAGCAAGTAAACAAATGAACTCACACGTAATGTAAAATATATTCTCGCGTACCTCGGGCTTACATAGCCCCCGATATATATAGGCGTTGGAGATGATTAGTCGGGCCTAAACACTGTTAATTGGTCGAAACCCTGTGTTTAGCCGATAATCTGAGGCGTTTAGGAGATAATTGCTGGGCTTGGGCTTTTGGGCCCATTTGGCAAAGCCTGCGGGCCTTTGTTAAGCCTACGGCGGTGAGTTGGTGGAAGAGAGCAGAGATTCGTGGACTCTTGGAGAAGAAATAAGGTGAAAGGGGGAGCTGGTCGAGGTGAACGACTGAGTCCCTGAAACTAATCGCCTAGGGCACGACGCAGAGCTCAGAGCGGCACGTCTTTGCAAGGCTCCTCGCTCTTCCGTGGATGCAAATGAGGTTCCAGGAAGGAGTTGTGGTCGGTGTATGATCTAGCATGGTATTATGGATTTTAGAATGCATCCCTATTACTATGACGACGGACACGTGGTTGGATCCCAAGTGCTAACTCAGATGTGTCCAAAAATACCCTCATCAATTGCCCTCTAGCCCTGTGCGGCGAGGGAAGTGCGGCGGTCAGAGATATCAATTCCTGGATAGAACGAGCATCCTGGAGACTTCGAAGGGTGAGAAACAACTCTGACCAACATTTTTACGAGAGTTAGTTTTTTCCTGAGGAGCTTATTTGAAATAGGCCTCCATACGGTCGGAGTTCGGAGTTAGGTAGCACGGCAGGGCGATCCTGAATTTCTTCGATTTTCAGGACGATAACTTTTCAAGAGTTGAACTTTTTTAGATGCACTAACTTGAAATACGCTCCTATACGGCCGGGGTCTAGGGTCAGGTAGCACGGTAGGGAGGCCATGAATTTCTTTGATTTTTAGGGTGCCGTTTTTCCCGCGGTTAGTTTTTACGAGGAGCTAATTTAAAATAGGCTCCCAGACAACCAGGGTCTGGGGTTAGATAGTACGGTAGGGCAGCCCTGAATGTTTTCGATTTTCAGGGTGACACAAATTCACCGTGAACAGACCCTAAGCACGGACAGGCCTTTACCATGGAGAAAATAGAGGTGAGCCCAAGAGGAGGAGCGCGCATTGAGTAGGGATCGAGCCATACCCAACTACACCTCTGGATGCGCTGGCCCGTGGGCAAGCTAGGTGCACCGGCTCGCCTACTGGCCATCCCAGTTTTGTCGACTTGAATTGGGTGGATGATCCCCTCTTGTTGTAACGGGCTGATGACCAATTCTTGTACATCTTTTGAACATATGAATATAAATTATTTTTTGTGTACTTCTGCAGGTCTGTTTTTCTCCCTGATGTTTTTGCCACGTCATTCTCTAACTGGCGTGGTTTTTAGAGTTGTAAAATTTTGAAAAGTTTACAAAAACTTCAAGAACTTCTCGTTTCTGTCCACTGCCTTAGACCACCCCCCCCCCCCCCAGTCCAAGACACGAGTTGATCGTGAGAAAATCATGTCGCAGACTTAGGAATATGGTTTCTTAGGGTGCCTGGTCCTCTCGGTCCACAGAGATTCAACACAATGGTTGGTTTCTCGTGGTTGGTCATAGGCGAGTTCTCCCTAGTCGGGTTCGTTCTTGAACCTTTTCAGGTTATCTCATTTTTAGCCCATGCAGGAGCACCTTCCCCTTTAAAACGTTGGACTTATCGTCGACTGGTAGGGATAGGTACTTATCTACAAGTCCTCAGACCCGATTAATGCCCAGTCCTTGGTGGATGACCTTAGTCTTTCCCCAAGTATGGACTATTGACCTCCGGAGAGAGTCTGGTTGTCACCCTCAACGCTGAGCGCCGGGATGAGTCTTGTGGAGAGTCCTCCGCGACGTTGAGTGTCGGGAAGCCATTTATGGAGAATCACCCGCGACCTTATGAGCTGGGATGCCGTTTACTTGGAGGAGTAGAAGGTACTTTATACACAATAGTTTCTTTATTTAGATAAGCAAAAACTATTACACTGTACAAAGCAAAAGTTATTTATAAAGGTGAATCTTCCCTACAAAAGTAGTGTTTCAGATGATCAGCGTTCCACGGGTGCCTGAGTGGCACACCTTCCTATGTTTCAAGATCGTAGGTGCCTGGACGTGTGATCCTGGTAACCTTATACAGACCTTCCCAAGTGGGGGCTAGCTTCCCGGCGCCTTATTCTTTGGTGGCTAGAGTGACTTTTCTGAGAACAAGGTCACCAATGTCAAAGGAGCGAGGAAGAACTCGTTGGTCGTAGTATCTCGCTACCCTTTAGTGGTAGGCAGCTTGCCGAATCTAGGCTTGTTCCCTTCGCTCTTCGAGGATGTCAAGGTTTAGCGATAACGCTGCATTATTCTTGATTTGATCAAAGGGCTCGATAGTTCGGAGAGTCTGCACGCTCATTTTCGTAGGGATGATGACCTCGGAGTCGAAGGCCATCGTAAAAGCTGTTTCTCCGGTTGGAGTTCTTGGAGTGGAGTGGTACGGCCAAAGGACATGGTAGATGTATTCCACCCACCATCATTTTTACTTATCAAGTCTTGTTTTCAACCCGTGCAAGATGGTCATCTTTGTAACCTCTACTTAGCCATTTGATTGTAGGTGGCCGGGGGGGAGGCAAAGTTCGTCCTGATCCCTAACTCTGCATAGAAGGCGATGAAGAGAGAGTTGTCGAACTGGGTACCAATGTCAGACATAATTGCTCTTGGGACCCCAAACCGATACACTATGCTCTTCTATGCAAAGTTACAGATTTTTTCCTTGGTGATTCACACTAATGGCTTAGCCTCAACCCATTTTATGAAATAATCAATGGCGATGATTAGGAACTTCTTCTGCCCGGTCCCTTTGGGGAAGGGCCCGATCAAGTTAATGCCTCACTGGGCAAAGGGCCATGGGCTTGTCATCGGAACCATCATGGTTGGAGGAGCGTAGGGGTGCAGGGCAAATATTTGACACTTATCGTATTTCTTAATGAATTTTATGACATCCTCATGTATTTTGGGCTAGAAATATCCTTGGCGGAGTAATTTTTCTGCGAGGGACCTACCCCTCGAGTGGTTATCGCACAATTCTTCATGAGTCTCACTTAAGACATACTTGGCTTCTTCAAGATGGAGACATCTGGAATAGGGGCCTGAGAATAACTTCCGATAAAGAACTCCGTCAATGAGAGTGTATCTTGCTTCTCGATAGCGTACCCTCCTGGCCTCCGTAAAATCCCCTGGGAGAGTACCGTGCTCCAAGTACTATTTTATTGGGTCCATCCAAGTTAGCTAATCAATGAGTTCACAGATAGTTTCCATTGGATCTAAGACTGCAATTCTTGGGGTGTCAAGATACTCTACATGGATGCTCATCTTTAGAGTCCACTCTATCGCCGAGGCTAGATTCGTCAGGGTGTCTACGTACCTATTCTCTTTGCGCGAGATTTGAGACACTTGGATTTTTTTTAAAACTCGTCATAAGTGCTCTGACCCTTTCCAAGTATGCTAACATACTTGGATCCTCTTCCATGTAGCCACCATTCACTTGGTTAACCATGAGTTGCGAGTCACAAAAGACTAGGAGAGTTTGCACATTGAATTCTCTCGCTAAACGGAGGCCAGCGAGCAAGGCTTCAAACTCAGCTTCATTGTTTGTAGCCCTAAACCCGAGTTGGAGAGCGTATTCAACAAGTTCTTTATCAGGGGCTACCAAAATCATTCCCTCTCTACAGCCACTCACATTGGATGATTCATCTGTGAAGAGCTGTCACGTTGTCGGATCGAAGTCGTATGGGTTAGAGGAGGTCCCTGGGTATCCGGAGATGGAGGCCTCTGATGATTTACTTTTGGATCCTACTTTTTCGGGAAGGTGAGTTCTGCAATGAAATTGGCGAGGACTTGGCCTTTGATGGCCATTCTTGGCCGATATTCAATATGGAACTATCCCACTTCAAAGTTGTAGTTCATCAGCCTTCCTGAGACATTAGGAGAATACAGGATCTGCTTTAGGGGTTAGTCGGTCAAAACCATAATGGTGTGCGCCTGGAAATATTGCTGGAGTTTTCTGGAGGCGATCAGCAGGGTATAGGCTGACTTTTTCAATCTCGAGTATCTGGTCTCAGTATCCAGGAGGACATGCTGGAGTAGTACACCAGGTTCTGAATACTATTTTTCTCTCTCACAAGGGTTGCGCTTACCGCGGTTGAGGAAATAGAAATGTATAAGAACAACTCCTCCCCCACCTTGGGAGTGCTGAGTAGAGGAGCTGAGGAAATGTAACGTTTCAGATCACAAAATACAGTTTTATACTCACTTGTCCAATTAAAGTCTTTGTTCCCACAAAACACCTTAAAAAATGGAAAACACCGCTCTAAAGTCTTAGAGATGAATCAATTCAGGGCTACAAGCTTGCCGGTCAACATTTAGATCTTCTTTTTTTAGCCAGGCGAGGACATGCCGAGTATAGCGGTGATCTGGTCAGGGTTGGCATCAATTTCGCACTAAGAGACCATATAACCAAGGTACTTCCCGGCAGAGACGCCGAAGATGCACTTGGTAGGGTTGAGCTTCATCCGGTGGGTTCTCAGTGTGTCAAAACATTTCTGGAAGGGCTCCAGGTGATTGGGAGCTCGCGAGCTTTTCACCAGCATATTATCAATGTAAACCTCTATTGTCTTACCAATCTCCTCCTTGAACATTTTGTTGACCAACCTCTAGTAGGTGGCTTCGGCATTGCGCAGGCCGAAAGGCATCACCTTGTAGTAGTATGTTCCCTTGTCCATAATGAAGGACGTCTTGCTCTTGTCAGGGGGGAACAAGGGGATCTGATTGTAGCCGGCATAAGCATCCAGAAAGCTAAGGAGCTCGTGACCCACCGTGGCATCAATGATAAGATCAATCCTCAACAGAGGAAATAAGTCTTTGGGATAAGCCTTGTTGAGGTCCTTAAAGTCAATGCGTAGTCTCCACTTGCCTTCAGCTTTAGGGGCGAGCACAACATTGGACAGCCAGTCCGGAAATATTACCTCCTCCACGACACTAGACTTAATCAATTTCTACATTTCTTCTTTGATGATTTTCTAGCATTCAGGGTGGAACTTCCTCCTCTTTTGTTTGACTGAAGGATGGTGGGTCTACGTGCAGCGTGTGCATGGCTAGTAATTTCGGGGAGCTCATCATGGGACCAGGAGAATACATCGATGTTCTTTCGTAGTAGCTTTGTGAGCTCATCCCGTTGTCCTGGGGCGAGCTTGGCTCCTACTCTGACAATTCTCTCTTGAGAGTTGGGTGAATCAAAACTTCAACCAAGTTTTCATATGGGCAGGGGCTTGGCTCCTCATCCTTGGGGTCATCAATAAGCACCAGGACTTCTTCAGCATCTAGGGCCGTGAGCTCAGGAGTTGCCAGCTCAGACCTTTGGTGCTCAGGTCCCGCCACTACTATTTCTTTTGCTCCAATACCCTCTGGGCACAGGTGCGTAATGTCTCCTGGTCACCTATGACCTCTCCGATCCCATGATTTGTGGGGAATTTCATGATTTGATGGTACGGAGAGCACATGGCCCTGAATGTTGAGGCGATCAGTCTCTCCTTGATAGCGTTATAAGGCGATAGTCTGTTCACAATTAAGAACTTGGCCCATACCGTTACGGACCTTGAATTTTTCCCAATCGTGACAGGCAATGAGGCCCATCTGAAGGAATTGACCACTTCACCCCCAAAACCAACTAGGGGGACTTAGCGGGTTATAGAGCAACGACCTCTGCTCCCAGTTTGTCAAAGGCCAATTTACAGATGATATCAGCCGAACTCTCTCCGTCGACCAAGACGTGCCCCATTCTGAAATGACTGACTAGGGCGGTGATGACTAAAGAGTTATCATGGGGCATATTTACTCCCTGGAGGTCTGCCTCACTAAAGGATATAACATTGTGCGCGGTAGCATCTATGGTACTCACTTCATATATGCCCTCGTCCGCTTTTGTTTGACCCTTCACTCATACCTCTTTCTAGAAGATAATGTTTCACCTCGGAGCCGAGTCCATTGTGGATGACGTTGATCTTGCCATCCATAAATTTTTTATCATCCCCAGCCTCTTCCCTCCGAGGCTGTGGACGTGGGCGGTTCCCCCATCTCCTCTAGGCTTGAGGCTCGACCAACGGTTCTTCCTCGGCGAGGCGCTCCTGATTCCTCCTCCCGATGTAGTTCCTAAGATAACCTCTTCGGATGAGGGCTTTTATTTTCTACTTTAGCTGGAAGCAGTCCACAACAGAATGCCCATGGTTTTGGTAGAATACACAATACCTGGCTATTGCCCTTCCTAGCGGCTTCTCTCTCAGGGGTGGCGGAGAAGGAAAAAAATCTCGCCCTAAATTCTCCGCGAAGATGAAGGCTACCGAGGTCGTAAGCGGGGTGAACCCTTGTTGGCGATGCCTTGGGGGAAGAAGTGGTCTCAGCTCCCTAGGTAGGGGCCCCAATATGTCTTCGGCCTGTTACATTCTTAAGCCTTGGGTTTGATTTGAACCTCTATTCCTTGGTTCCCTCGATTGGTTTGCCCATCCCCGCTCTATTCTGGTTGCAGCACGGAGGTCATCACCATGGAATCTAGTTCTACGATCTAGAGCTTGATCAAGTGTAAGAGCAAGGTTGGAACAGAGATCATAGGATAATCTCTGATGTTGGAGCCCATCAACAAAGGCATTTAGCACAACAGTGTTAGGAAGGTCATCGCACATATTTGCTTCTTAGTTGAAATGCTAAACTTAATCACCCAAAGATTCAGTGGGCTCTTGCCGAAGAGTGGGGATATGAGCCACAGTCTTCGGCCTCCGCTGGGAATAGCTGAAACGAGCCAGGAACAACTGCTCGAGTTCCCTGAAGGTAGAGATGGACGCTGGCCTCAAATCTTGAAACCTCGATCTTGTAACACCTATAAGGGTAATGAGAAAGGCTCTGCACCGCGAAGCTAAAGAGGCCACCTGCATGTCCAAATGAGACTTAAACATAGACAAGTGGTCAATGGGATCTGAAGTCCCATCATACAGACTCATTTGGGATGGGGTGAAGTGCCTCGACACTACTTCTTCCAAAACCTCATCCACAAAAGGAGAATTCACCTCAAGAATAACACCCAGTCCTACCCGGCCTCCTTACACCTCCTAGAGACGGGCTTCCATGTTGGCCAAGTGGCGCTCCACAGCCTCCCATACTTGGGGCTCTCTTTAGATCTAACTGCCCCCAGCTTGGGCCATAGGGTGATGGGAGAAAAGTGAGTAGAAGTTAACTTTACTCTCACGCTGGCCTCTGTGATCAAACCTGGAAAGTCAATGAAAAGCTCGACTGTTAGGAGACACCGACATATCCCTTAGCACAAATTCGCGTGGTGAAGGAGGTGAAAATCTAGGCATGGCATGGGGGGCCCTCTCTTGTCCTGCAAACTCAGGGTTGTGAGGTGGAGGGCAGTCATCAGGCTCCTATCCATTTGGAGTGTCCATAAAAACATCACGGTCTTGAAGCGGTACCTCGAGCGTTGTGGGTTGGAGGGCTGGTCTACCCTAAATAAGGGGCGGTGGCAAGTGCGAGAGGAGAAGTTGTACATTCGAATTGAACTCTTCCATTTGGTATTCAAGAAGATCAACTCGAGATGTCTCCACAGCTCTCGAAGTCTGTCCCGCAGCCCTAGGTGGTAGAGTGGATGGTCCTGCCTGACCATGGAGGGGGCAGTTATCCTCGTTGGTGGGAGCTGGGGGGTGTGCCCTTAGATCTTTCGACATACCTTCTGGTTCTTCTATTTTGTGTCTATCTAACTGGACCTTGTGATCACCCAAGCTCAGTTGAGTAGAGAGCAGTGATCAGGGGATGGAATTTCGTATGGTTCCCATAGACGGTGCCAAATTATTGGTGTATAAAATTGGTACACACCTCGACTATGATCCAGTAGGATGACAGGTGGGTCTTCTTGCTGAGGTGGAGTCGTCAGTTGAAAATTTTTCATGTGAGATGTGCTGGGTCCTAGGGGGGACTAACTCGTTGTGTCCAAAGTCCTGCTCTTCAGGAAGTGTACCTGCAGAAGGCTTAGACCGAGATTTATCCTAGTGTAGCCCCTTCGGTATGGTAATTAGTGCTTAGAGAGAAAATGTACAGTAATGTAATAAGTAAACAAATGAACTCATGCGTAATGTAAAGCGTATTCTCACGTACCTCGGGCTTACATAGCCCCCAATATATATAGGCATTGGAGATGATTAGTCAGGCTTAAACACTGTTAATTAGTTGAAACCCTGTGTTTAGCCGATAATCCGGGGCGTTTAGGAGATAATCGTTGGGCGTGGGCTTTTGGGCCCATTTGGCGAAGCCCGCGGGCCTTTATTAGGCCTGCAGTGGTGAGCTGGTGAAGGAAAGCGGAGATCTGTGGAGTCCTAGAGAAAAAACAAGGTGAAAAAGGGACTCAATTAAGGTGAACGACTGAGTCCCTGAAACTGATAGCCTAGGGCACGGCGCAGAGCTCAGAGTGACACGTCCCTGCGGGGCTCCTTACTCATTTCTGGATGCAAATGAGGTTCTAGGGATGAGCTGTGGTCGATGTATGATCCAGCGTGACGTTATGGATTTCGGAATACGTCCCTGTTACTACGACGACAGACATATAGCTGAGTCCTAAGTGCTGACTCAGAGTTACCCAAAAATACTCTCATCAATTTCCTAGGTAGAAACCAAACCCTTACAATCTCAATTTCTTTCACAGGTTCATAATCAACCTTTACAATCCTGATTATTTTCACTGGCTAAGAATCAACCTACTACTCTTACACTTATCATTTTCACTGGCTTAGGAAAAACATTTACAAACACACTAATTCAAGTATAAGAAACATTAATACCTAATATTTTCAAAGGATAAAGATTAACCTAATCTTTTTGCAGGCGAAAGATCAAACCCTATTTTTTTTTCTTAGCCTAAAGATTGAAACCTAGCTACCCTGATTAGACATCGAACCAAACGTGTTTAATCCGCTCAAACTCGTTAATATGAAAAATTAACAAGTTTCTTCTCACAAGGAGCTTCTACCACCTCAATATAAGTATACTCAATCAATGTCTTAAATATTACTGCTTAATAGATTCAATGTGATACACAAATCTGATTTAAAAATAATTAACACACAAATAACATGTAATCAGATTTCTCAAATAAAAATTATTTTAAAATATTTTCACAGAATTAAGTTTGAAAAATATTTTTATCAAATATCTTATCCAAGTAATTAATCAATAATAACATATGAAAGTAATAACAATAACTTGGAAGGATCTAACTATGATTCGTCGAAAACGATAATGATTTCACGATAGAGAACACAAACCGGTGATAATAATGATGAGCACCTTAGATCAATAACTTTAAGTATAATCACACTTATGAATTTCAGCAGCAAAATCTCTCTTATAATTACTAGAAGGCTGATGTTCTTGAGTACTGAAACTGAATCCTGCATGTTTATATTAATAGACCTAGAATTAGGCCTCCAACAACTAGTTTTCAAATGTCATAACTCTAAATGAAATTCCAAGTCCCCATATATCATATATATTCAAAATATATATGTTTCATTAGAAAATACTCTTGGAAAAACTTATTTTGGTCCTTAAAATTTTTTCAAATCAAAATCCATAGAAAGATGAAGTATTTAATCACTTTAATTCAAAGAATAATTAAATAAATAGACCAATTAATTATGAATCATTTAATATATGATATATTTCAAAAATAATTTGAATTCACTTAAAAACCTCCCTTGGAATCATCAAAATCGAATTAATTTGACTAAAAAACAAATCAGTCAAAATTCAAACTGAACACGTCGGTTGACCGGCCAGACCTGCTGATTGATCGACCCATCACAATAGTCATTATTTTAACCGTTGTGTTGGTCCAATCGGTTGACCGACCCTCCTGGTTGGTTGACCGATTGGACCGTAGGGTCCTCCATTCTTCCTATTTGGGCCACTGGATTCTTTAGTTAACTGGCCCAACTTGTTAGTTAACTTATTTGACTAGTAGGTCACTCATTTCACTTTCTAAACACATTGTTTTGGTTAGTCGACTTATTCCTTTCGCTGGTTGACCGAATTGACTAGAGAAACCACCATTTTAAGCATTAAAATAATTTTTTCAATTAGGTCCTTGACCAAAATCATTTCAAATACTTAACACATCATAAAACACACTTTAGAACCCTAAAATTGTCACTACACACATAAGATTAATTCATTTTAAAATATCGTGCGAGATCCTAATTTGAGTTACATTAAGAGTATAAGAGTAAATAATTATTTTCACCTATTTATCTTCAATGTATCTAATACTATTCAACTCTTCATTATTGTTGGCCCAGTAGAATACCCAGGAGAGGAGGTGAATTGGGTAATTAAAAAATAATCAGAATAAAAATTAATAAATCAAATAATTAATTTTATACCTAAATTAATTATTATCTTTATAACACAGCGAAATTAATCAATCAGCTAGGTCCACACACAAACAACAAAAATAGACAAATTAAGAAAGCAACACACTAGAAATTTATACTGGTTCACCAAGTTACTCTTGGTTAATCCAGTCTCCCGAGCTCCACGAATGTTGCACCCACTAAAACCAAGATTCCTTTAAAGGTAGGAACCAAACCCGCACACCGATTCTTTTATAGGCTCAGAATCAACCTTTACAATTTCTTTTTCAAAGGCTAAGGAATAACCTCTACTTTTACAGGCTAAAGAATAACCTAATTCTTTTTAACACTTAGGCTTAAAAATCAAAACCTCACCAAAACACTCCAAATATTCTTTTACCCGGTAAGGATTGAACCGGTACAAAATCACTCACAAACACGCAATTCTTATCCAGGAAGAATCATTACCCCAATTTCTTTATAGGAAGAGACTGAAACCCAACTACCCTTGATTAAATATCCCCAATAATATTTAATCCATCACAACTCACCATTACAAAAATTGATAAGTAAATCTTACTCAGAGCTTCTGCCACCCCAGATATATATAAACTCAATTAATATCCCAACTAGTGATAGAATTATGTGAGATGTAGAAATCTGATTTTAACAATACATGGATAGAAAATTAGAGTACGTAATCAGATTCAAGAAATTGTTTAAAAGAATATTTTCTTTAAAAATAAAAAATAATTTCTAAGATCAATTTTCAAAATATAATAATAAATAAGTAATAATCAATATGAAAAGATCTCACTCGGAATCCACAGAATTAATGATGAAACCAATGTAGCTTCAATTTTGGTATCAGCACAAATTGATCCCAGTTGATTATCAGAATCACTCTTAGAACAGCTCACGGTATCGTTGAATGATAACTCTTATAAACGCTCTCTCAAAAAGATATATACTGATTTTTTTCTCTTAGAATGATTAGGATGATTAGCTCTCTTAGAAAATTCGCAGGTCTATATCAGGGCACATGTAATCAGTCTTCTAACGGCTAGTTTACAAGTGTCATGACAATAAAATACTCTTATAGACCCTTCATAACATGAGGACTTTATTTAGGTTCAATTTTACTTAATAATAACTTTTAAAATTCTCAATTAAATCCCCAAAATATTTCTCAATAAAAACAAATAAGTATAGAATCCATTTTAAGTACCAAATTAAGAAACTTTAATAATTAATTAACCATATTGAAAGGATTTAATTAGTATATGAACCATATCTCAAATGTTAAGAATATCCCCGAAATCTCTCTCAAATCTTAACAAAAAATGGCTACTTTTGGATTTAAAATCAGATCAACCAATATCCTGAAACTATGCGTTCACTCGACTGCCCAGTCGACTGAAAGATACTGGAAGTAGCCCATGCACTTGATCGGTCGACTCCTCAGTCGACCCGCAGATTCAGAGAGTTTGCCAAGCTTCCACCGGTCGACTGCTCTGTCGACTCGCATATTCAGAGAGTTTGCTAAGCTTCTATCGGTCAATCGCTCTGTCGACTCCCAGATTCAGAGAGTTTATCTTCTTTCTTCGGTCGACTCCTCGGTCGACTGCCCCCTCCTGAATCTCTTCTCTGATCTCGTTTTTAACTTACTTTCTTTTACATTTTTACCCATTTATCCCTATTTATATTCAAATGAACTCCACTAATACTCTTATATTGTATTTTAGTCATTCAAAAATATTTCTTTTTAATTCACATAGGAGCAAATAAATATATTCAACAAAAACACACATAAAAGATAAAATTCATTTTGTGCCGTGTGTGTGTTCCTAAATGGGATATTAAGAGTTTATATTTACCTAGGTTGTTTTTCCTAATGTCTTCAAACTCTTAATACTTCATCATCATCGTGATATTTTCATTTAGCATCCATTCACTTTGACATCTTCATTACTGGAACTTTAAATTACTGAAACACTTGATCAAATATTAGTTCCACTAAAACATCAATACTTAATTGTTCATCAAAATCTTGGGATCAACAATTATCTTCATTTTGCACCCGCTATGTATTCTTCAGTGATTTTTCGTCTTAATCAATTACATGGAACTTTAAATCTGAAACTACTCAGTAAAAACATTAGTCTCATAAAATATCAACATTTAATTGTCCATAAAAAAGTTGGGTTCAACAATTAATTTATAGCGCCCCAAAAAGTTATTAAAGTTATTTTATACAACACCTATTTTTGCCTTCACAAGTTTAAATCAAAAGGACACTTTTGGCATAATTTAGTGCCCTAATATATTAAATTTGAAAAAATGTGAAATCGCATAACGTTAATTTATAGTGCCCTATAAAGCTATTTTATACAACACCTATTTTTGTCTTCACAAGTCTAAACTAAAAAGACACTTTGGAGTTCTAATAATCTATCGGGACCATTGTTAATAAGGAATAAGTACAAGATGTCCTAAAAGCTAAAATGTCGCAATAAAATTTCTATTACGCCACTTAATAATGTCCCATAAAATCAACTTCACTGTGTCAGTAGCTAGAAATGAGGGATTCAAGTAAAATTTCGGTCTATAAATGTAGATTAACTTATTCTCACACAAGAGAATATTTGGTTGATGCTATTCTATTATCTTAATTATTTTTTCTTTAAATTTTTGTAGGTGTTGATAAGTGAGATAGAGAATTAAGAGTATCCTGAAATTTCCAACATTATCCAATACAAAAGAACGAAGAAAAAAAAAAAAAAACTAAAAAACCACCCAGTGAAACCCACTTTTTTTTTTTTTTTTATACATTTACAGAAGAAAGTGACCATCGAATCTAATCTCTTCGAAATCTCATATTACTGCTTAGTTCTGAATAAAGTAAATCCGTCAACCCTTCATTTCAAATTCAAAAAGTAATAATCTTTTGACTTCTTTACATAAAAGCATTTTTTATTTTTCGAGTGAAAAAATTGACAAATAAATCACCTTCCTACCACTCTAAAAGTCACTTACTACGCAAAATCCTCACATTTAAATCTCATTGGACTCCTCAATTTATTAGTCAACTTATTCGTGTGAAGTCGTTGGATTATTTTATTTTTTAAAATATTTGTGATAAGATTATTTAGAAGTGGGAAAATGATTCATAAATTGATATTATGCGAAAAAGATACAAAAAATACAACGCCATACACAAGTATTTATAGGAGAAGTGGGGGTTAGGTTTTGCCCTAATGGGCCAAGCCCATTATTACATTAATATTCCCCCCTCAAACTCAAGACGGTAAATGGGCGGTGAATTTGAGTTTAGAAACAAGAGAGTAAAAGCGTCCGGGTGGATGAGTCTTAGTGAAAAAGTCTGTTGTCTGATCGGCTGAACTGACAGATTGTAAACGATCCTTATTCTAGAGAATATGATGATGTATGAAGTGACAATCAGTCTCGATGTGTTTTGTATGCTCGTGGAATACATCAAAGAGTGTCTTGTATTTCATTGCATTACCTGAGCAAAAAACTTTGATATTTCTAGAAAATTGTATTTGAACCATAGAGAAAAACTCAAAATATATTTGGAATAGTTAGGATTGATGTTTAATAAGTAACAATCATGTATATCAAGAGTAGTCGTCCATAAAGATAACAAAGTAATGACAACCACCTATCGAGACATGAAGAGAAAGCCCCCAAATATCAGAATGAATTAGATCAAAGGGTGTAAGGGAAATAAACTGACTCTTTTTGAAAGGTATGGCTGGTTGTTTTAAAAGTTGGCAATTGATACATTTGAATGACTTATGCTGAATTGAACCTAACTGACCACTAGAGATAAGTGATTCGAGTCGGCTACATGAAGTGTGGCCCAAATGAGTATGCCAAATTTGGGATAGTAAAAGAAACACTGATGGTTGTGGAGATAAGAATGAGGATGATGAAGAGGATGCTGGCGGTGGTGGTGAGGATGCACACGTTGATGAAGGGACATGTGGTTGTGGTAGTGATGGAGTTGGAGATGGAAGGTGCAAACTGGTAACTTCAAATAGGCGTCCAACCTTACGACCAGTCGCAAGAGTTTCTCCTGTTCGAGGATCCTGTACATGATAACCATTATTAGAAAATATGACTTCAAATCCCAATTCACAAAGTTGTCCAACAGACAATAGATTTAAGGTGATTTTCGGAATCAAGTACGTGCTAGGAACAGAAAGATAGGAAGTAGAAACCTAATCGGTATGAGTAACACGCATTTGAGAACCATCATCGGTATGAATACTAGGACTATTCATAGTGGAGAGTTTGGTTTCAAAAATATTACGATCAGATGTCATATGATTACAACAAGTAGAATAAAAAAACCAAGAAGAGTTACCTCCAGTAAGTGAGAGAGCAGGGGAAAGGTTTGTACCATTGTTAGAGAAGATATGAAGCATGAGTGAAGTCAAATCTGCAATAGATAGGGTAACAGTAGTGGAGGAAGGATCTGAACCCTCTTTGGCATTGATAATGAATGAAGAACCCACAGACATCATTGCTGAACCTGGGGAAATTGCTATCACGGATGAATTCAGAACTTTGAAATTGTCCAGAAACCGGTCTATACTCGGGAACAACAGATTGAGAGCTCCTTGAACCGATCAAATCTCTGTGATGAACCGAATCAACAATATAAAAAGAACTATACTGTATGATCTGAATTTGATTTGTCAAAGATCGCAAATAGATCAATAACCAATATTGAATCTTCAAGGATCGGGTGAAAAATGGGTGAATCGGTGTAGGAACCACACAGATATAATAGAAAGTATATTTTGTGAGCCTTAAACCACAAAACAGAGGCCGAAAACAGAATCATAACGTCGAAAAACCCGAGGAACCGGTCTAACGTTTTAGAAAACTAGTCTAAAAATGCCTAAACCAGTTAGAAGAAGATTAAATAAAAAAAAACCAGTGACGTGGCAGTTGACTGGACGCTGACTGGTGGTCAACGATAATGTGGCAGGACAAAAGTCAATGATGACATGGCATGGTCAAAGGTGACGTGGCCGCCACGTGGCGAAATAACCATGAAAATACTAATGTGGCTGATGACGTGGAAGATGACGTGTCGCTGAATTGGAGCTGAATAGGCACTGACTGGGCTGAGCTTAGGGCTGACGTGGCACCAAAATAGATAAAAGGTGATGGTGACGCATGGATCTCACGCAAAGAAACATAGTTAGATTTGTACCATATGTGGGGGCGCGTGAGGTAGGTTACAGGGCTGATTTTTGCATCGTTGGATTCGTCTCGTTGAGACGGTTCTGATGGTATATTATGAGATGAATTTGGAGCCCTGGTTGAGGTGGTAGATCCCAAAATCCGAGATGGCAAAGGATGGTGTTACTGTGGGCTGTTGAAGGCGCGTGATGGTGTGTGTGGCCTCTGATGGCGATGATTTTGGTTGCATTGTGTTTGTATCTGCAAGACGAAGACGATAGTGTGGTGGTTGTTGATACCAGAGATGGGATGAAACTTACAATAGCGACAAAAGTCTCGGGAGAATAAGGATAGCGGCAGCGGCGGAAGCTTTATGGTTGTGAAAATTTTAGGGAGAACAGGTCTAGAAAAAACTTGCTAAGATAATGTAGAAACGAAAAAATAAATCATGAATTGATATTACGCAATTCAATTAGATCCAAATGATATAAGACTTTATCAATATAAGACTTAATTATTTTTGATTTTATGTATATTTATTATATAAAACATGACGGTTTTTTAGCTGACTAGGACAAACTTATGACTAGGACAAAAAAAATATGACTAGGACAAAGAAAGTTGCTGACTAGGACAAACAAATTGCTGACTAGGACATTTTAAGATATAAGTTTAGGATGTGTAAGGAAATTAGATTTGCCGAAAAGAAAATTGTATTATATATTTCTTAATGCCTTAATGTCATATTCCTTTTACACGATTCAATTATCACTTATTTAGGAAAATAATTTTCGGTAATTATTACTTTGTGAATAATTATTTCTCTCTCTCTCCCCATTGCTAATGATTTCTCTTCCTTATTTGGACCCCTTCCTTCCTCAACACATACCTCCATGCCCTAGAGTGCACGCACACCCTTTCTTAATTCCATACCTACTTGCTATTTATTCCTATCCCTCGCGCGCATACACACTAGAGCTCGAATCGCCGCCGATGTCAACCACCATCACTCTCACACACTCGAATCGTCGCCGGTGCCAACAATCCACAAACGTATTGCCTGCTACCTCCATCATTTTCATATATGTTCTTCCACAGGTTCGTCCTCCCTAAATTGAAATTTTCATTTTCATTTTTATCCTAGGGTTCTTTTGATTCAGTCACCTTATTTTTCCCTCTCAATCGAACACCTCCACTGTCGTTGATTCTGGTTCCAGATGTCGTCGACCACCATTTGGGTGGAATGTAGCTGTAGGATTACTGATAATCGAGCTGCATATATGGGTTTTAATGATAGATACAATGCCTATAAAGTGTTTGATGTGTGAACCCAATCAGTTTTCAAGTACAACCAATTAAAAAAAGGAGATTGCGTGTGATACGTCATTCCTGTCATTACTTCATTCCATTGATGGCGTTAATCTGGTGTTTTGGGTGATTTCGCCTTATTTTTGTTTTGAAGAAATCTTTACTTACCCAAAAGTGAGCAGTTCATTGATAACTGAATGGCTTATGATTGCTGTGTTATTGGTGTTTTTCCTTTGTTTCTATTCGCTGTGTTGCATCCGCTTGGTCTCATAAGGCATGAGATTGAGAGCTAATAAGTTTCACATATTGTTTTGGTTATAAAAATGTTCTTTGGACTCGAATTTGATTTGAGTGTCTTTTTTCTTGCGATTTCTACTTGGGTTTTATGTATCATTATTTGTTTCATTATTTTTTTTCAGAAATTCTCCTCAATTCCAACTCAAAATAGGTATTGAGATCTACCATTTCACATCAAATGCATAATGTTGACTGTTTTGATCTACCATTGTTTTTTTTCTAGATTTTTCCAGATCTGAAACAACTTTGATACATGGTGGTGGTATTCAGATTTCCGGTGAGACCATATTGTTGATGTAGAGGCTTAAGGTTTTAGGTATCTCTCTCTCAGAGAACAAATCTGCTAGATATGTTCTTAAATAAAATAAAATTTCAGATCAGATCTATTTTTTCTTGGACTTTTAAAATATCTTTTGTGATTTTTTGTGTTCTTTATATACAAAGAGTAAGAATTGATGGAGCATTAAATTTGATTCTTTCAAGTTTTTAGAGATAGAAGATCAAAGGAAATGTTAATCTCAGTTTTGGTGTTCACATCATTTGGGGAAACAAAAGACAAGGTATTTTTGTTTCTTCATTTTCGTCTTTTTATTTATTTTAATTTTTCTTAATGGATTTCATCTATTATAATTAATATAGTAATTTATTTTTTCTCCAATTTTTTTTTTTTATATATGGTGGGGGTGTTTAATTCCAACTCAACTGCAATTTATCCTGGTAAGTTCATGAACACCATCGGCATTATCATAAGTTTTGCATTTTAGTGTTTTTGTTCCAAGAATTTTGTGTCTGTTCCCAGTATATTATACATATGTGTGTGTGTGTGTGTGTGTGTGTGTATTTGCTTGCATTTATATAGTTATATCTGAGGTGTCGGTGGTCTTAGTATTCAGGCCTTTTCGGGGCTGTCGGCGTTTAAATTATTTGCGGCGTTGGCTGTGATGTTGTACTTGGCAAAATGTGTTCTGTATTTTAAACTTAATATTTCGATTTGTGTGCAAGGCGATTTGGACAGTGTTTGCAGGGCGGTTTTGGGGAGTGTAAGTGACAACTTTAATCTATATTTATTGTTTTGGTTGCCGGTACGAATTTTTTGTTATACTAAAATTTATTTTACCATCATTTAGGTTTAATAAAGTTCTTTTTATATTCTTTTTTATATTTTTTCCAATTGTGATTTATCCCTTGAGTGAGTACTTGGAAACACTGTTATCTTTTCGTTGACGCCGTTGTCATCACGTCTTGAAGGTAAGACTTTTGTTCAATTTTTTTTTTTTTTTAAACTAAATTCTCTATTATAAAGGTGGTGTTTGTTTAGTGATTTTGTTCTAACAAAAGTACCGTTTCTCTTCGTTTCATGATATATCTTTCTGCATACTCTTATTTTTGTATTTCTATTCCCAGTTTTTTGTCATATTGTTAAAGTTCATGTTTGTGTTAGTTATTGTCGAGTTGTGTTTGGATTACGTTCAATTTTTTACTGTAATTATTGGTTTGTTCATGTGAAAATATTTTTTGAATATTAGAAGGTGTCATGTAAACATATGAGATTGTCAAGAAAAAATTTGTTTAGGTTATTTTTTTTTTTTATACTCGTGCCTTCAGGCATGGGTTATACGCTAGTAATATACACACACATACATATATATTTATTATTATTCACCGAAAATCCTTCACTGTCTTAAATTATTAGCTTCGTTTTCGGTAACATTAATTTGATTTCCTACTATTATATTGTTGATTATTATTTTTAATTATTTATTTATTCATATGTGATATGGCTAACATGAATTTCAATTTGTTTCATTATTTAGATGAGATACATGAGGATCAAGAATTTTATGAATTTGAAGTTGGATTCTCATCATCAATTTAATTAGATCCAATCGAAGTACAATTAATACCCCAACTGCTATAACATTTACATCAAGTCTTATATTCAATTCTCAAATTTCATTTATTAAGTTTGAAATTTTTAATAGAATACCTATTTTATTTTTTAAACTAAAAATAAATTTTAATAAAGTCAATATTAATTTATATAAATTTAATTAAAAAAAATATTTTTGAAAAAAGGATAACATGTTTTAAAACTTAAAATTATTTTGACAATTGAATATTACTCTTTAATTATTTCCACTTGACATATATACATAACCAAGACTTGTAGTTTAGTGGTTTGTAAGGTTATCTTTCTTTTAGAGTTCTAGTATTCAAATCCCTTTATCCTCAATCATTTGTAAAAAAAAAAATAAAAAATGAATTATTTTGAAAAATAAAAAAGCACGAAATTCAGGCTTTCAAGCCCGAGCCTGAAGCCCGTAGATCCAAAATGTATGGACCTATTGGATGGACTCAGACTTCTTCAATTCATGCCTGGCCTGAGCCCGACAAGCCCGTTGACCAATCAAAGCCAGATGGACCCGGGCCCAGTCGAGCTTCAGTTATTTCGGGCCGGGCAGGCCCGGCCTGGCCCATTGCTGACCCCTACTTGTACCTAGATAGGACACTTGTCCTAAACCTCGTACCCCCGAAAGCTAGAATTTTTTGGCAAAGCCAAATCGAACCATAGGTAGGCCACTCTAGCGAGTCCCTCGAAAAAGGAATAGGCACGAGAATGTTCACCACTGCCGCTGCAGGCAGTCCCAAGGTTACGATACAAGAAACTAGAGAAAGCCTCTGCTCTTTCGGTGTAGATGCTCTCACCCGTCAGACGGTACAAGGAGAGGAACGCATAAGCATTGCCCGCAACGCCATCGGAAAGCCCCACCTTCTTCACCAATCCGCTCTTCCACACTACTTCACCTGCTTCTATAGCTCCATCTCGAAACTCCCTCTCAAATGGGAACACCTACACAAAATGAACACGCGTTAGTGCTTCTGTTCCTGGTTATTATTCTATAATTATTTATGTTCATATCCTAAAATTTATTCTAAAAATATGTGAACAGTGTCAGTTTTTCGGTTTATATTTTTCTGTGTACCTTCCCATTCTTCTGACAAAGGAAAAGAAAAACAGAACACTGTTTTAAGTTTCCACCCGGAATCAATACTAAGAGAGAGAAAATTACTAACCTGTGACGCCTTGGAGAGAGTGATGGCCATTCCAGTAGCGCCGTGAGACCATTGCACGAGCTTGTCCCTCGGGTTCCCCCCACTAGAAGGGTAATTTCCGCTTTGAGGAAACCTATTCCTCATCATATACCTTAAAGTTCCTTTAACATCCTCGGCATCTTCTTCCGAGAGCTGAAAATGAAGCAACACATGCAAAATACCGGCAAGGCCATGGGCTGAACCCCAGTACCTTGTTCCATGCCACCTGTACATGAGGGGGCAGGCCGAGTTATCGGATGCTCCCGCTCTGCCCCCCCGCTAACACTGCCCCAACAATTTGAAGGAGAAGCTCATTTGAAACCATCACCGTTTCTGGTCCAAGGTGCTTGTTTGCGAACAGAACAGCCCACAAAAATCCAGCACGCCCGTAGAGAAGATCATACGACATCCCAAAACCGCCTTCCTCTGGTCCCACAGGTAGGGCTCTCTTGCGCGCCACCTACAATCGAAACACATGTGAGAAGAAATTTGTGACAACCAATTTTGGGGGAATTGGACGATTGTCAGGAGTGTCCAACCAGATATTATTTTTGGATATGACACTCATAAATTCCAAGAAAATGGGAAAATATCAAAGCAGTGTCAAGTTGATAGATGAAGACCTCAAGGAAGACATCTAAATAGAAGTCACGCTTCAGATGGTCCCCTATATAATTTGCGACGACAGCACCGAGTGCATACACCCCTCCTCTACCACACAATAATGTCACGTGCCTGCACCCACAAACATGAACGAGGTTTGGATGTTACTATTAAATTTACACACAGAAAGCTGTGTCATATACATCTAAAACGCTAATAATTCATCTGGTGAATATCAAGGAAATGGTAACTTGAAACCATAAATTAAAGGTAGAAATAAAACAATATTCTAACTTTTTTGGCCACATGCACCCCCCAAAAAATTAAAAATTTTAATTTTAGTTCCAGGTGCCATGAGCAGGGCCCGTGCCCGGCTCAATAAATTAAAATTTCATTAGTACCCTATGTTTTTTGTTAGTTTTATTAGTGCTCCTTATCATTCTAAATCATACCACTCATAATTTTTCTACAGTCAAGTTTGCCCCTTGGGGATATATTATTTAATCCTGACTATTAATATTTTGTTATAAATTAGTTCAAATATAAAAAAAATTAATGATTTGAGTGTATTTTACTTTCTTATTATATCAAATTAGATAAATCATGTGTCAAAACACTCCCAATGATTCTTGCTAAAAATATATGAATTGTATTGAACAATCATTTAAACAATTATCATATTTAAACAATTATCAAATTAAATTTAAATATTTTTAATTTATTTTGTGGATACTAATTAATTTAAGACTGTTATTGATGGGGTGGTTTTATGATGTGAGAACAAAAATTCTTCATTAGCTTAAAATAGTTCATGTCATGTATTTTACCTTTGTAAATTTGACTTGAGCTTTTTTTGGGGGGGATTTTAATATGGGCCCCAAGGCCCACCTACTTATTAGTGTCATCCCCAAGCTACTCTACCCATTTAAAATAAACCCCAAAACAAACCGTGCATTTCACTGTGTGGGAATAGGCGCGTGGAAGAGAGCTTGTTTTGGAAGGCTTCTATCGTGAGAAAGCTTGAGGCGAAATTTGGAAACTACCATTCGAACTTCGAAGACCCTATAAACTATTCGACAGCAAAAATCCCGTCTCGTTCTTCTTCTCCCACCCTTAGCAACTCGTCGCGGTTCATCGAAGATGAGAACATCGCCACCGGAGCCGTCGTCGTCGCCGTCGCCTTCCATTCCATGCGTCATCGCGGTGTACTTATCTAGTAATTTTCATCTCACACGCTATATCCTCCGTTTAGGGTTTAAGGGTTTCGCGACCACTAGCATAATTTGAGATAACGATCGCGTAATAGGTGACCCCAACGACGCCGAGGACCAACAAGATCATGATTGCCCAAACCTCGCAGGGCCGTACAGAACTTGAACACATTCCAGGCCATTACAGCTCCAGATCTATACATAATCCGAAGGAGAAAATGATTTAACAAAATCAAAACCCGCGTTTTCCTTCGATTTCCAGATTGAATCGATCTTCAGGTGTGGTTTTTTTCCCCTTTCTTCTTTAGAGTTTATGAATTCCGGGTGCATAGTATTGAGTCCATGATTTTTAAGAGAGCGGAGAGAGGAAAATTGAAGAGCAAAAAGTCCTCGTGTCTTAAAGAAGAGAGAAAAGCACATGTAGCAAAATCGTTACTGATTGAGTTCTTGGTATAGAAAATTGATGTGCAGAATTCTAACATTCATATGGGATTGTTCATTCCAACATTAATATTTAAACAACCATGTTGATTTTTGTCCCAAAAATAGTCATTTTAGTTTAGTGTTGATTTTCGGT
Source organism: Eucommia ulmoides (assembly GCA_016647705.1). NCBI lineage: Eukaryota > Viridiplantae > Streptophyta > Magnoliopsida > Garryales > Eucommiaceae > Eucommia > Eucommia ulmoides. Next base: position 15,361,895 of record CM028325.1, read on the forward strand.
CATCTTCCTCTCTTTAATCAATGTTTGATTTATCGAGTTTTTTACTGTGTAGCAAAAATTAAGAATTGAAGTTTTGGATTAACATCTTGTTACTTTGCATTGTTGATGTGGGGTTGTTGATGAAAATCGTTACTGTGATGTAAAAATCTATGTTTAGTAAATGTGTTGCAAAAAACGATGTTCTGTGTAAGAAAAATTGATGTTTGAGTTAACGAGATTTTTCCTGTGTAGCAAAAGTTACAGGTTGGGTCTTAGATTTTTGAATTTCCCTCGCCCTCTTTTCATTTTTCCTATGTAGCAAAAATCACATATTGCCGTCTTGAATTTTTGAATTTTTCATTGTTGATGTTTGGTGTTGAGATTGTTAATGTTTAATGCGCAGTAAAAATTACATATTAAATTCTTATTTGAAGTTCTATTTTGTTCCTTTTCATTGTTGATGTTTGATTTTTTCAGATTTTTACTGTGTTGTAAAAATCCACAAATTGAATTCTTGGTTCCTTTCAACAGATTTTCAAAGATCCAATATTGAAATGTTGTTTGAAGTTCCATCTTGTCCCTTTGTAATGTTGATGTTTGATTTATTGAGATGGTTAATGTGTAGCAAACATCCACATTTGAATTCTTGGTTCCTTTTCATATTGTTGGTGATGTTTGGGTGTTGAGATTGTTAATGTGAAGCAAAAATCACATTTTGCCATCTTGAATTTTTCTCTCCCGTTTTTTCATTGTTGATGTTTGGTGTTGAGATTGTTAATGTGTAGCAAAAATGACATATTGCCGTCTTGAATTTTTTGAATTTTCTCTCCCATTTTTTCATTCTTGATGTTTGGGTGTTGAGATTGTTAATATGTAGCAAAAATCACATATTGCCGTCTTAGATTTTTTGAATTTCTCTCTCCCGTTTTTTCATTCTTGATGTTTGGGTGTTGAGATTGTTAATGTGAAGTAAAAATCACATATTGCCATCTTGAATTTTTGAATTTTTCTCTCCTGTTTTTTCATTGTTGATGTTTGGTGTTAAGATTATTAATGTGTAGCAAAAATCACATATTACCGTCTTGGATTTTGTGGATTTCCCTATCCCATTTTTTCATTGTTGATGTTTAGGTGTTGAGATTGTTAATGTATAGCAAAATTTGCTCATTAAATTCTTAGTTTTGATTTTCCGTGTTGATCCTCCTCAGAGGTTATGTGAGAGTTGTTGAAAAAGATAGTTACTGTGAAAATGTTACTGTACAGTAAAATTTTCTAAAAAGGGATTTCTTGAAGTTGCGGCCCATCATTTTTTTTTTGTGAATTTACTAAGCTACGGTGGTTGCAATTATTCTGCATACTTGGTGGACTTGATTTCGGCACAATGGTGATGCTTGTGAGTGAAGAGACGAAGGTTGTTGCAATGTAATTATCATCGTCGACAATCTTCTTCGATGTTTTTACTACAGGGACGTTGAGTTTGGTGGTAGCGTTCCCGCGATTATGTTTCAACGCCAATTATCGGCAGCGTGTTACATTTCAGCGACGGAGACAATTCACTTCAACAGCGGCAATCTTCGGCAACAACATTTCAATGGTGGTGAAATATTTTATTACTGTGTAGCAAATATTGCTCCTAGTAATATTCCTGCACTGCAATTGTCACGGTGGCAGTTTGATTTTAACAGTGTGGTGGCAATTTTTTGCAGTGCGATTTTCATCAACGGAGAGGGTAGCAAAAATTTGATTAATCATTTTTAGCCACGTTGAGTGTAGTTTTAATATTTTTGGTCTATCTATTATGCTTCGATGATTGAAGTAAAAATCTCATTTGAGTAAATATCGTTGTACATTAATTATTATCAGTTTCATATGAAATTCACACCCATTATCTTTTATTGTGTGCCAAATACTATAATTTTTTTTAGAGAGAATAGATGGCTCAGAGGTCAACCAAATCGAGATTGAAACTGGGACATTAAGGTGGCGTTGGGTTAGTGTTTCCACTTTTCTGAACCCAACTGGAATAGGTTGGATTGAGTTGAATTGGGTTAGGTTGAGAATTTTGGGAACAGAATTGTGTTTGGTAATAACAATTCTTATTTTGTGCTGAGAACAAAATGTGTTTGATAACGATTTTATCCTAAAACTATTTTTTTTTTTTTTTTTTTGATTTTTTTTTTTGTGTTTGGCGGCGGCGCCGGCAGCAAAAGGTCGTCGGACAGTGGCCGGAGACGGGGGAAGGTCGCCGGACAGTGACCGGCGACGGCGGACGGCGGCGGGTGATGGTGGTCGACCGGCAGATGAAGACGGAAGTTGAGAACTTTGGGTTGAATTTTTTGGGCACGAAAAGAAACAACTTTTTTTTGTTTCTGATTTCTTTAGGATTTTGAGAATCAATTCCTATTTTTTAGGTTGGGTTGGGTTGGGTTGAGATTTGTATTTGCCAAACGCGTTCCCAAAAATCAAACCCAAAATTTTTGGGTTGGGTTGGGTTAAGTTTGGTTGGGAACACTAACCAAACGGGGCCTAAAATTCTAGAAATAGTGACATCATATTTTCAAACCAAAATTCAAAATCCAGTTTTTTTGCAAAAACAATTTCTCAGTACTATTGTTGTTGTACAGTAATTAATCATAAATAATTATATATTTTACATAAAAATTGAATACAAATGTTAATAGTTATTGTACAATAACTTTTGATGATTATTGTATGATTATTACTGTACAGTAAATATTAAATATTGAATGCGAAAAAAGTTGCTATGCATTAATATTCGCTATATATGTAATAAATGTACATTTTCGTTATGGAATGATACACTTGGCCAAGCACGATCCGCTTAACTATTTTCAATAAAGACTACAAGTTACTTAGCCAAACAGGCTCTAATGAAACAGTTTTCCAGTCTAATTTGCAGGATTTGAACATAGTTTTTGAGCTAGTCAAAATCAGGAAGAGGAAGGAAAAAAAAAAACGATTCTATGGTTTAAAACAACTCTTACAATTTCTTGTTACTCATGTCAGCATTCTCACTTCTGAGATCTCCAGATCTTGTCACCAAAAATCTTTCTCGATTGACAGAACGTTCCGCTACTAACACTCCATAGTTTTGCAGCAATTTTGCGCGCGCACACAGAGAATGCAAAAGAATCTACCTGGTGGATTTGCGAGCGATGGTAGTACACGCATCAACGATGTCGGTGCCAAGCAGCAAATCCCGGCGACTACCGGTGGCCTGGTATGATTTCAAGCATAGGAGAGCCGTCCTAGCAGTCCCGTGTAAGCAATCGGATCCGTACTATTACCGCTCAAAATTCCTCCCCGCAGTTTCATCCACGTGGCCTCTGCAACCTGTACGACCACCGGGGGAAAAACAACTCGGCGGCGTTAGCATACGTAAGCTTAAAGTAATACGATAAAAACCTCCACCAACCAACACATAAGTACCTGGTGCTTGAGGGAGATGGCTGCTTTGAGGAAAGTCTCATCCGGAAGTGAGAGATTTCCTGGCGTCGGATATGTAGACGGAAACAAATCAAGCCGTTCATTGCCTTCTTCTCGATTACTCTTACTCTCCTGTGAAGCAAACTCCACTGACGACATTTTCTCTCTCTAAAACAGAAAAATTCTTCTCTGTCTACAGTTAAGTGGTAGCTTTGCAGTGCAGAAAAAATACGCAGTGTAGGAGAATAAATAGTTGCAGGGGCAGGTGTGTCGCACGGTGTTTTTGCACGAAAAAGCGGTGAGACCACGGTGATACGGTAGACAAGTGCCACGTCACCGCGATGCTGAGTAAAATCCCGCATGAGGATCACACCGTTAGCATGCTCCAAATGATATCTGCTCTGTGGGGTCTAGTAAACATGATAAGGTGGAAGGGAACAGCTAGCTACGCGGATGATATATTTAATGGTTAAACCGCACATAGTTATTTCTTTGTTTTAAACGCTAAATTATATTTTAGGGAATTGGTGTGAGATTTTTTATTTAAATTCTAATTGGTCAAAAATTTTATATAGAGTAAAATTTTTTGATTTAGTCTCATCTGTTTTAAATAGGCGGAAACCTTACTTACGTGATAACCACGCGCTAGTTACATATAATTACTTTCTGTGTAATATTACTGTATTTAGTTACAGGTAACTAATTTTTTATTTTTTTTTATTTTTTTTTTCAGTTACATATTCCAATAATATGTAACTTTTTAATTACATGTCTCTGATACGTAATTAAAAAATTTAATATTTTTCAATTACATGTTTCAATAATATGTTATTTTTTAGTTACATATCATAGATATGTAACTAAAAAATTTGATATTTTTTTTAGTAACGTCACAAAATAGTATACATATATAGAAATGTAATTGTAACATGTAACTAATATTATATAAGCACATGTAACTAAAAATGTCCAAATATGTGTGAAAAGTAACAATTATGAAATTGTAACTAATATTAGTTACATGTAACATAATTCACTATAAAAATCAAATGTACTCACTAAAAGGCTCCCTACAATCTCTGCAATATCCCTACAATTCCTGCAATGTTGGACTAAAACATAAGTGGAATCTAACTTAAAGAATTAAATCAAAATTTAATAACACAAAATGACTTTTCACCAATTAGACTTAAAAAAATGGATTTTTTACCGATTTTTCCTATATTTTAATCACGTTAATATCAGATTCCTTCCTCAGTCTCTTTTTTGAAAAACAATTTAGATCTTTATTTGTAAAACAATGAAATCGCCATAACGTGTAATAGATGTGCCATCAATTTTTCGAAAAGCATCTGATTTTGAAATAGCCTAATTATGGAAAGACTCTCCGAACTGTAGTTTAGGTCCCGTTTGGTAATCATTTTGTTCCCATCCCATGCAGTGGAACGAGAATGAGATGGTATGAGATGAGAATTATGTTTCCTTCTTGGGAACAAAATTGCTTTTGGTAACGACATTTTTTTTTTATCTGGGAACAAAATTACGTTTGGTAACGATTTTATCTAAGAAATCAAGAATGAACCCAACCACAATAAAAAAATTTAAGAATGAACCCAATCACAATCAAGAAATCCTACCACAATCAAGAAATCAAGAACGAACCCAACCACAATCAAGAAATCAAGAACGAACCCTACCATAATCAAGAAATTAAGAACGAACCCAACCACAATCAAGAAACCCTACTTAGAAATCGAAATTGAAACCAAAGAATTGAAATCGATCAGGAAATCGGAATCGATTTCGATTTTGAAACCCTATTTTGTTTTCAAAATCAAAATCAAAATAGGAAATCGAAATCGAATCTGTTTCGATTTTGAAACCCATTTATTTTGAAAATCGAAATCAAAACCGGAAATCGAAATCGATTTCGATTTCGAAATCCTATTTCAATTTCGAACCTTAGGGTTTCGATTTCGAAATCGAAACAGGAAATCGAAATCGAAACCAATACAAAGCAGACGAAGAAGACGATGCCATTGATGCATACGAATGAACACGAAGACGAAGCATACGAATGAACACGAAGACGACGCGGATGAAGTATACGAACGAACACGCAGTAGACGAACGAAGACGAAGTAGACGAAAAGGACAAAAAAGAGGATGCCATTGATGCAGACGAAGAAGACGACGCCATGTAGTGGGAAGAACAAAGAAGAAGACAACGCCATTGTTAAAGAAAAACAAAGAAGAAGAAAAAAAGGAGAAAGAAAAGTGAAGGTCACAAAGGTTGAAAGAGGGTCTCACTAACAAACCAAATAATGATCAGCGTGTCCTTTTTTGAGAATGGGAATGGGATGGGCAGAAGTTGGCACAATTATTTTTTTTGCTTTTCACTCCTTAAGAAAAATGAGAGTGATTCCTAGTTTCGGAAATGGAATGGGAACACAAATGAGATTTACCAAACGCTATTCTTAAACAGAAATCCTAAAAATCTGGGATGGGATGAGAACGGTTACCAAACGGGGCCTTAACTATTATTCTTTTCTTGCGCTAGCCTCGTCCGGCCTAAGCCTCGCTATGAGAACTTACGCTTTCTAAAAAAAATAAAAATTGGAAGTCGATAATATTTAAGAAAGGTGTTAGTAACTCAACACATCCGTCTGAAAAACAATTAGTTGTGTTGGCTTTAATTTAAATTATCCAAATCTAATTGTAGTGTATTAACTCATTTATAAAGAGCCCCATCGGATAAAAAACAACTTTATATTTTTGGACCGTTGGATCATCCTGACCCACATATGAGATAGAAAATTAAGGTTAAGGTTAATGTTAAGTTATCACTCCTATCTTGTCTTTCCCATCCTTTCGTAATCTCATCGTTCCGTGTGTATGTGTGTGTGTGTGTGTGTTTGTGCAATCTGAAAATCAACTAATGACTCGTCTCCCTCCCATTCCCTCTCCATCTTAAGCTTCTCACAACTGAACTTCTCTCTCTCAACACACACAACCACCATTGCTATTGTCACTCTTTCTACCATTGCAACCTATCACTACAACAAAATTGACCTATCGTGATATGAAAAAGTGTAGCGATAGAAAATCTATTGCAATACTTGGACTTTTTGGGATACTTAGACTGGTGCTCCATAAGTAGCCGCCCCAATAAGTTATAAAGGCACTATATATTGCCTTTTTTGTTTGAACTTGTTAAGACAATAATAAAGGTTCTATAAGATAGTTATTAGGATATTGCGTCTATAGCATTTTATATTTTTTAAAATTATATATATTAGAGCACTATAAAGTATTATGAAAAACCTATAATAGAACACAAAACTGTGTCACAATAAATGTCTAAAACAAGCAGCATATAAAGACACTTTTTGGTACCTCAAAAGGTACCCATTTTGTTTTTTAATAATTTAAAATAACAAAATACTCTAAATCTAAATAATAAACAATACAAATTCATCACAATACAAAATATATAATTACCCAAATACACAAGATAAAAAAAAAAAAACCAAAAAGAACATTAACCGATATATTAACCAAAAAACAATGTCAATGTATTTTTGTTCCTCAATAAGTAAAACTAAAACAAAATTCATAACCTAAAAACTTCTTGCAACCAAAACAACCGATAAAACTATATTTCTAAAATTGAACGCTATATCTATAACATAACAACATACCATACTTTCCCTAATCTTCATCCAACTTAATTCAACCTTCATCCACAGAAACCTATATTATCAAAACATATGCATAAAAAACCAATAAGTCATAACTATTAATAATATTAAACAAAATTCATAATATTCGAGACAAACAAACCAATGACAATGTCCATAACCTGCAAATCAAATACTAAATATAAATCCTACAAATTAGATTTCTAGATAGATAGAGAAAGTCAAGACATCTATTCTACCATTATATAGTGATCTCCTTACACCATGACTCCACCGAGAGTGCTTCTCAACAAGAAACATTAAAGTAGTATTTCCATTAGTCTAATGCTAAAAGAAGACATATATATCAAAAGACATATCGCATCCATACTTGTAAACTTGTCACTCATATGGAGGGCCATAGTTACTACCTTTACTATTTTTGTGCCCAAATTTAAGTACTACGTGGTAGAAACACCTGCCAGAATCCACCTTTACCTAACTTTCTTTTAATCTTATAAATTGGTGATCCTACAACTTGAACTTGAAATCCAACCCAAAACCATGAAAATCAATATAGCAATATACACTTTAGTAATAATTCTAATTAAGGGGTCAATGCTCAAGTCCCCGTTGAAGTGATATAATTTCCAAAATGTAAATACGAACACATATTTCTTCATAAATTGATTAGCCTTGGTGAGGGATGGCAAAAGTAAGTTGGATAAAGAGTAAGATGAATGATTTCAAAAAATCAGGAGCTGTTCAATGTATATAATGGTGTCTCTTTGGTGTTGTAATGTTGTCTGAAGTATGAACACTAGGCCATGTTTGGAATGAGAAAGAAATTTATAAAAACTGAAACAACAATTCGTTCTGAAAATGAAGGTAATAAACCAGGGTAAAGTAAACAAGCACATTGCATTGTTAACTAGCAGTCTAACCAATAGATCATACTGCCTATAGAAGCTAAAACAGGCACTGAAATCCTACTTAGTAGAGAAGAAGCAATAGTAAAGAATTTACATCAGTTTGCTTTTCCCCATCTAATTTTTGCAGATCTTCTCTGAGCTCAAACAATAATCAACCACATGAAAAATCAAATGAATATTTCTCTCATAATCAACCATGTTCAGGCCAGACACATATGCTCAGGCATCAAAATCAATGGATTGAGGTCTAGATCAACTAGTTAGGTACTATTTTATTAGAAAATCAATTAGAATATGCCTTATTTCTTGACAAATTATACTTGTCCAACACACCACCACTTTAATTGCAAAAATCAAGCACAAAATACAATTCACAAGAATGAAAAAAAAAAGAAATAAAAAGAAAGATGATAGAATCACATATGGCCATCTAACAATATATGGACTAGTCCAGCTAAAACAATTGAACTAACATTAGACAAGATTGGTTGATTTAAGAATGAAACTATTACCATGGTGATTTAGCAGAAGAGGCTGGTGATTTGTTCAGAGATGTCGATAAAAATATTACAACAAAATCAAGAGTTAACCTTAAGAAGAGAATGAAGCCATTGCTGTTATGGATGAATATATGGCAGATCTGTTGGTATGCAATGCTGCATAACCATGTGAGAGGAATCAAGGAAGAATAAATGAACTTTTAAATCCTCAAATTTCTCAGATGAAAAACAAATAAGTATATGAACACAAAATATATAGGGAAAAACAAATAGCAAAGAAACTGAATTGTAAAGCAAGCAAGGAACCAAGCCACAGTACCTAATTATCATATATCCAATTTCCAGAACATCAACTATGATAAATCAGAAATACATTAAAGTTACCTTTGTAGTGAAGAATTGAAGCCTAGAAATCAAAATTGGAAGTCAGTGTATGTAAACTTTCAAATTTTACATGTGTCAATTTTTAATTACAATTCCAAGACTCTAATTCGATGAAGCCCAATGCTAACTAAGGAATTCAGGGGAAGAAAGTCAGAAATCCACAATCAAGGAGAGATTTAGGCTTAAAATACTGATTAATAACACTCTAATTCCATAATTAATCAACAAATTGCAAAGCACAAATTCAATTTGGACCTTAAAAGTTCGATATATAGTGAAAATCATTGAAAAAAAATACCAGAACCTCTTTAGATGTTCGGGCTAAATCCCTGCAGAAATAGGGAATATTGCAAAAGATTAGGTTTCTAATCACTGCCTATGTTATTAGGTTTGGCGGCGGCGTTGGGGGTAAGGGATGAGAACAAAAATACGAAACAATAGAAAAATCCTTTAGGAGATGCTCATAGACCAGTTTATGGCTCTGGGAAAACCCTCGATAGCGCTGCCGCCCCTTGTCATCGTTGATCCATTGCCGTCGCCGTCGCCGTCGCCGTCGCTAGCCGTTGTCTCAAAATCGTCATCGTGCACCAACAAACAACCATCATTTCTCATTCAAATGGCCAAATTTATTCACCTCCAGTTTCGATTTTGTCAGAATCGGGGTTGATTTGGTTTGATAACAGAGCGAGGTGAGGGAGAAGGAGAGAGAGAGGGCTCAGATCAGAGGTAGAGAAAAATGAGATCGCGATGGAGGGAATGGAGGTTGCAAGATCGAATACGATGGAGACGGTAGAGATGTCGAGGGAGGCAGTGATGGAGACGTTTGTGAGTTGAACACATCGGCGTTGGAGTAGAGGAGTTTAGCTCGAGTTTGGGGTAAGGATGTGGTGGTAGAATATTAAGTTGTCAGTATCATCGCAAGTGTATGGGTCAAGTTTTAGTATAGAAGAGAAGGAGTAAGAGTTGTCGTATGTACATGGATTGGTTGAGATTATTGTCGAATACCGCGATCGTCATAACTTAATTTTATCTAGGCGACATAAATTGAGTTTATAATTAATAAATACTAATAGTAAGTTAATTAATCTAACTATACTAATATTATATTGAGATGTTTAGGGAAAATATTACCTAGGGATTAACTTTGTTTACAAAAACATATTCGTTTCAATCTAGTTTACATTAACGACATTCAAATCTATCCGAGAATCTCTGTATCGTAAACTCAATCGCCACCTCTCCTGAGTGTAAGACGAGTGAATATGTGACTTCGCGTCAACGAAGAAGTCTCCTTCAACATCATAACGACATTAGGTCACATGAGTTTTGCCCCAACGTCATGGATTGCATACTTTCTAACTCCCTCCCGGGTCATTAGATTGTCGCATTGTGTTTACCCTAATCCGAATTCGGGATTATCTTTTCCGAGTGTCAAACCCCGTATTCTCTATATATCTAAACAAGCATATAATCAAAGAATAACGGTAAACACAATCGAAATAGCGAAGAACAATCGTTAAAGAAACACAATTTAAACAAACAATGATTTCATAAAATATATTATCCCTAGACAAAATCCGTTTAGCTCATTGTACGCGCGAGAGTTCACAACCATCATTCTCGTGGTAATTGGACTACTCGCAACTGTACGAGGTCTAGTTTTAATAAAATGGATCTTGTAGGATCGGATATCGTTCCACTGGGAATGACAGGTAATTCGGTTGAGTATTGCGATTTCAATAGTTTCATATTATCTCGACTAATCAATTTTTGTTTGTCTTCTAATTAATATACTAAGATAAACGACAACTATAAAGTTAGTTTTAATTACACTAATTACTTAGGCATTGATTTCTTTCACATAATGCATAATCGAAGTCATTAGGTTAGCTATAATGGTTTTTATCTAGTCCGACAATCTCTGTATCGATAACTCCTCCGCTACTTCTCCCGAATGTAAGACGGGGGATTACACGACTTCGTGTCAACGAGGAAGTCCCATTCAATGCCTTAACGACCCTAGGTCGCGTGAGTCTTTAGCCAACGTCATGTATTGCATAAGTTCTAACGCCCTCCCTGGTCGTTAGAACGTCACGTTGTATTTACCCTAGTCTGAATCCAGGGTTACCTCTCCCGAGTGTCAAACCCCGTATTCTCGGTTTATCAATACAAGCATAATATCAAGAATAATGGTAAACACAATCGGATTTAGATAAATAACACATTAAAGTAACACTAATTCATTCAACTTAACAATTACATGATTTCAACTACACTTAAGTAATATTTAACTAATACTATAAGATCTTAGCTATATACCATACAAAATAAGAGGGATTCAACATTCTTAGATATGAAAAAGTGATTACAAAGATAAAAACAAGAAAGAAACGATCAAATCTAGAAGTGAAATGGTTCACTGTCGCTAATGATCGGTCCACAAGTGATTCTTCTTTGTCCGAATGATGAACCTCCTTCTTGATCTTCAAAATATAGCTTAAGAGCTTTCTACAAGGGTTAGGGTTTGTCAACTTCTTGTTTCAGACGTGGGAAAGGGGTATATATAGGCCTAGTGGTTCAAAAATATCTAAACAGATATTTTGGGCTGTTCTGCGAATTCTGCCTAGGCGGTAGAATCTTCGCCTAGGCGGAGGTTAAGTCGGTTAGAATTCTGCCTAGGCGATGGTTTCTTTGCCTAGGCAGAGGACTAACTTCTTAGGACCCCTATTCTTTCTGACGGATTTCCGCCTAGGCGGTAGCTACTTCGCTTAGGCGGATTTACAGCAGTGCAGCTCTTCCAGCAGTTCAGCACTTCCAGCGTTCTGATGAATTTTCGCCTAGGCGATGGAAACTTCACCTAGGCGGATTCAATACTTCAGCCCTTGCAACCTTCTGATGGATTTCTGCCTAGGCAGTGGAAACTTCGCCTAGGTGGATTTGAACTCTTCAACTTTTGCAGCTTTCTGATGAATTTTTGCCTAGGCGGTGGATACTTCACCTAGGCGGAATTGCACTGTTATTTGAAACCTCATTTTTTCATCTTTTTGACTATCTTTTTTTCTACCATTTCGCTCGGTTTGCCGATTGTTGACGTCCTTTCTCCTGACTAATAAAAATAGCTAAAAAGGTATTCAAACTCTAATAAAATACTCGAAAACTTGCAAATTCGGTTTAGAATTAGATAGATATTTTACACCTATCACTCATGGCCATAACCATTTTTACAATAAGAAATGAGCTAAATATGCTCAACAACCTACCAAAATTAGGAAAATAAAGAGAGAAATAGAAGAACTTAGCCGTAGTCTGAAGATTTGCCGCTAAAACTGTTCAGCAACAGCTTCTCATTCTTTACAACGTGTTCTTCTCCTTCAGAATTGGTTGAGCACTCCCCAAAACACTCTCAAAATATCCTAAACCTAAGGAGTCTCTAATGTGCTCTCCCTTGGCCGAAATAGAGAAGGGAGGAATAAATAGGGGCTCGAAATATCTAAATAAATATTTAAACTGTGTGCAGAGTGACCGCCGCGGCGTTAAGTATGTCGGCTGGGTCACGACCTCGGTGGTAGAAGCAGAGACCTCTCTATTATTTCACCACCTCAATGGTGGGATTTTAGAAACATATTGGCCTTCTTTGCATATTAACCGCCGCGACGGTGGTCTGGACACCGCAGCGGTGGGCTGCATTTCAGAATTTTGCTCTTATGCTTGTTTTCCTATCGTTCTTCCATCGTTCTTGATGCGATTTGATCGTTTATGATCTATTTTTATGCCTATTCACTCTACACACCTGTTTTATACAAAAATATATAACAACGTATTAAAACATAATAAAACTTAATAAACACACTCGAAAACTAACAAGTTTGGTTTGGAAATAGATAGGTAAATTACACCTATCAAATGCCCCCAAACTTAGAATTTTGCTAGTCATTGAGAAAAACATCCACACAATATGAGAAAATATAACAACTAATTACAAAATGAAAAACTAAAAATGGAAAACACTAAAAACAAAAATGTGCAAGTTTTGAATATCATCTACCGGCCAAACAATTTTTCCCTCATCGGCCCCCAATTCTATCGAGTTCAAGAATAAATTACACCATGTAATGTTCTAGAATTTTAACATTCAATTATAGTAAGCACCATTCTAGATCCTATCAAAGTGTGTGTGATAAAACTCAAATATACAACTATCCGTTGATCAGATGGGATTATCCCTCAATAAAGTTCATGACTAAAACCATTTAGGTATAGGGAATCCATAAGCCTGACTTGCGATCTATTCTCCATTAATGTAGGCTTGGAGAAATCCAAAAAAATCATTAGGACTTGGTTCGGTTTTGGAAAAATGGCCAAGGGTATATCGGAATAGAAAACAAGTTAACTTTGTTAACTTGACGATACTCGAGCCATATGCTTGGCACAAAATCACTCTCGAACCCCCATAGATAAATTGAAACAACCCTAAACATATATTTAAAAATGACGTATTTACTTGTCAAAAGAAACGAAAAATGTACTATATATACATAGTTTTTATTTTTTATTTTATTTTAATTTACCACATCCCCAAACTTATTTGATTATTAGAATTTCACGGGTATGGATTAAACAAAAGAAAAACGACAAGTGAGTACTCGAATATTTAACCAATTAAAAGTTTGCCCTAAACCCAACCGCTCACTTCAAGTAGCATTCGCAACTGCTAGCTTGATTCACTCTAATTGTGCTTTTAGCTCAGCGATATAGGTTTGGAAAGAAGTTTTATCGGCCAGGGTATTTGTTATATGTTCAAAATTGAAATGAATATTTAGCTTCGACAGGGTAACGAGGGATAAATATATTACATGTGTTGATCCCAAGATTTTGATGAACAATTAAGTATTGATGTTTTGGTGGAACTAATGTGTGATCAAGTGTTTCAGTGATTTGAAATTCCAATAATGAAGATGTCAAAGTAAATCGATGCTAAATGAAGATATCAAGAAGAATTATTAAGAGTTTGAAGACATTAGAAAAAATAGCCCAGGTAAATATAAACTCTTAATATCCTGTTTAGGAATACACATATGGCACAAAATGAATTTCATCTTTTATGTGTGTTTTGGTTGAGTATATTTATTTACTCCTATATGAATTAAAAAGAAATATTTTTGAATGACTAAAATAGAATATAAGAATATTAATGGAGTTCATTTGAATATAAATATGGAAAAAGGGATAAAATTGTAAAAGAAAGTAAGTTAAAAACGAGATCAGAGAAGAGATTCAGGAGAGGCCAATCGACTAAGGAGTCGACCGGAGAAAGTAGATGAACTCTTTGAATCTGCGAGTTGAGTGGGCGGTCGACTGATGTACGCTTGGTGAACTCTCTGAATCTGCGAGTTGAGTGAGCAATCGACCGATGTAAGCTTGGCAAACTCTCTAAATCTGCGAGTCGACCGATCAAGTGCATAGGCTACTTCCAGTATCCTTTAGTCGACTGGGCAGTCGACTGAATACACAGTTTCTGGATATTAGTTGATCCGATTCTAAATCCAAAAGTAGCCGTTTTTGGTTAAGATTTTAGAGAGATTTCGAGGATATTCTTAACATTTGGGATATGGTTCATATGCATATTAAATCCTTTCAATATGGTTCATTAATTATTAAAGTTTCTCAATTTGGTACATAAAATGAATTCTATACTTATTTGTTTTAATTGAGAAATACTTTGGGGATTTAATTAAGAGATTTAAAAGTTGTTATTAAGTGAAATTGAACCTCAATGAAGTCCTCATGTTATGAAGGGTCTATAAGAGTATTTTATTGTCATGACACTTGTAAATTAGTCCTTTGGAGGCTGATTACATGTGTCCTTATATAGATCTGCGAATTTTCTAAGAAAGCTAATAATTCTATTCATTCTACGAGATAAAATCAATCTATATTTGAGAGAGCTTTTATAAGAGTGATCATTCAACTATACTTTGAGCTGTTCTAAGAGTGATTCTGATAATCAACTGCGATCAAATTTGTGCTGATTCCGAAATTGAAGTTATATTGTTTTCATCATTAATTCTGTGGATTCCGGGTGGGATCTTTTCATATTGATTGTTTATTATTGTCTTTGAAAATTGATCTTAGAAATTGTTTTTGATTCTTTAAAGAAAATATTCTTTTAAACAATTTCTTGAATTTGATTATGTGCTCAAATTTGCTACCCATATATTGTTAAAATCAGATTTCTGCATCTCACATAATTCTATCACTAGTTGGAATATTAATTGAGTTTATATATATCTGGGGTGACAGAAACTCTGAGTGAGATTTACTTATCAATTTTTGTATTGATGAGTTGTGACGGGTTAAATATCATCGGGGATATTTAATCAAGGGTAGCAGGGTTTCAATCTCTTCTTGTAATAAGATTGAAATAGTTATTCTTCTTGGATAAGAATTGCGTGTTTGTGAGTGATTTTGTAATGATTCAATCCTTACCCGGTAAAAGGATATTTGGAGTATTTTGGTGAGGTTTTGATTCTTGAGCCTAAGTGTTAAAAAGAATTAGGTTATTCTTTAACCTATAAAAAGTAGAGGTTATTCCTTAGCATTTGAAAATGAAATTATAAAGGTTGATTTTGAGCCTGTAAAAGAATCAGTGTGCGTGTTTGGTTCCTACCTTTAAAGGAATCTTAGTTTTAGTGGGTACGACCTTCGTGGAGCTCGGGGGACTGGATTAGCCAAGAGTAGCTTGGTGAACCAATATAAATCTCTAGTGTGCTGCTTTCTTGATTTGTCTATTTTTGCTGTTTGTGTGTGCACCTAGTTGATTGATTAATTCCGATGTGTTATAAAGATAATAATTAATTTAGGCTTAGAAATAATTATTTGATTTATTGATTTTTATTCGGATTATTTTTTATTACGCAATTCACCCCCCTCTTGGGTATTCTACTGGGCTAACAATTGGCATCAGAGCTGGTTTAGCTCGAATTTATTTTGCTAACAAAGATCACATGGCACATATAGTAGACACATTAGATGAGGGGCAGTCTATGCACCGACCACTTTTGTTTGTAGGTGAAAGTTACTCGTTTTGGAAAGACAGGATGATAGCCTTTCTTCAGGTTACAAATTATGACGTGTGGCTAACAATTGAGGATGGTCCATTTGTTCCAATGGAAAACGGAGTTGAGAAGAAGAATGAACAACTCACTGTTTCCAATAAGCAGAAACTCTCTATTAATTCTCAAGCTATCAATATTCTCTTTTGTTCTTTAGATGCTAATGAGTATTCTAGAGTTTCAGGTTGTAAGTCTGTAAAGAAGATGTGGGATAAGCTACAAGTCACCCACGAAGGAACAAGTCAAGTGAAGCAGTAAAAAATTAATGCGCTTATGAGAAAATTTGAGCTGTTCAGGATGGAAAAAAATGAATCAATTCATGAGATGTACACTCTTCTCAACAACATATGTAATAGTATGAATCAACTCGGAAAACCATACTCCATGGAGGATAGAGTACGAAAGGTCCTACGGTCTTTAACGAAAATATGGGAGTCAAAGGTGACGGCAATCGAGGAAGCCAAAGATCTTAGAAAATACGACATCGATGGTCTAATTGGTAATTTGATGACTCATGAATCGATGATCAAAGGCTATGAGGATGATACCAGAAATAGAAAGAGGAAATCCTTTGGCACTAAAAGTTAAAAAAATTGAAGAAGAGGATTACAGTGATGATGAAAGCCTTGATAGTGAGCAAGAGAAGAATGTATCACTTCTCACAAACAATTTTAGAAGAATGAATCGGCGCACATTCCGTGGGAAAAGAAATCTCAACATGTCCAAAGTGGAATGCTACAACTGTCGTAAAATCGGTCATTTTCAAAATGATTGCCCCGAACCGAAGAAGAAAAAAGAAAAGAAGAAGAAGAAGAAAGAAAAAAAAAAAGAAAATAAGAGTAAGAAGAAATCAATGAAGGCTACTTGGGATGATACCGATTCAAGTAGCTCGGAAGAATCAAATAGTGAGGATTCATCAATGCTTGCTTTACTGGCCACTGGTGGTGAGGTAACCGATTGTTCAAGTGCTTGTCCTTTAAAAGTTTGATGAATTATTTGATGTTTATCAAGAACTTTCACATGGTTATAAAAACCAGTGTTCAAAAATAAATGCCCTTCAAAGTATAATTAACACATTAAATAAGTAAGTAGTGGATTATGAATTTGAAAACAATGAGTTGAAATCTAAATTGATGGATTTGCAATCAATTGTTCTCAAATTTATCGGCGGTGAAAACAATTTGAAAATGCTTTTGGGAAGTTCACGTGGA
The DNA here is from genome assembly GCA_016647705.1 of Eucommia ulmoides. Taxonomy (NCBI): domain Eukaryota; kingdom Viridiplantae; phylum Streptophyta; class Magnoliopsida; order Garryales; family Eucommiaceae; genus Eucommia; species Eucommia ulmoides. The sequence goes on from CM028325.1 coordinate 15,379,140, forward strand.
GTTTTTGATAAGGCCGGTGTTGAATTTCAGAAAAATCTTAAACAAAAACGCTTTCATAAATTCTTTTCTGAAACCAAAGATCTTGTCATATGTTTTAAATGTAACGTCGTGGGGCATACTATTCGAAGATGTTTTGCAAAACTATCTACTTGTTGACAAGTTTGGGTTCCGAAAGGAACAAAAATTGTCCCGATTAATAAGATCGGACCCACGTAGGCTGGGTACCACTTAGGAACTATTTAAGGTGCTCATTGCAGGTTATTCTAAAATCATCAATAAGTAAGGACAAATGGTTCTTGGATAGTGGTTGTTCTCGACACATGACGGGAGATAAAAGTAAATTTACATCTTTGACACCTAAAGATGGAGGTTATGTGACTTTCGGAGACAACGCAAAGGGTAAAATTATCGGTATAGGTAATATTGGTAATGGTACTACTATGATTAAAGATGTATTACTAGTTGATGAATTTAAACATAATTTGCTTAGTATTAGTCAACTGTGTGACAAGGGATACAATGTTATATTTGATCATGATAGATGCATCATTAAGAATAGTCGTGATAATAGTATTTTGTTAGTCGCATCACATTTTGAGAATGTTTATACTTGTTCTTTTGATGATTTTAATTCTCAAAATTTATCTTGTTTAAATGCATTATCTGAGAATAGTTGGTTATAGCATAGAAGACTTGGGCATGCTAGTATGAAGTTAATTTCTAACTTATCTAAGAAAAGTCTTGTATGTGGCCTACCTGATTTGAAATATGTGAAGGATAAAGTATGTGATGCATGTTAATTAGGCAAGCAAGTTAGATCATTATTTAAGAAAAAGATGCACACTTCCACATCTAGATATCTTGAATTATTGCATTTTGATTTATTTGGGCCTAACTCTATTGCTAGTTTCGGTGGTAAGTTCTTTGCATTTGTTATTGTTGATGATTATTCTAGACTTACCTGGGTATACTTTCTTGCTAAGAAAAGTGAAGTTGCTTTTGTTCTTGCTAAATTTTGTAAACGTGTTCAAAATGAGAAGTAATATTCTATTATTAACATTCGTAGTAACAGATGAATGAAATTTAAGAATGATGAAGTGATAAGTTACTATGATGTGCATGGTTATGCTCACAATTTTTCTGCACCAAGATTACCGCAACAAAATGGTGTAGTGGAAAGAAAGAACAGAACGCTTCAAGAGATGGCTAGAACAATGCTAAATAAAAATCGTTTACCAACCTACTTATGGGCTGAAGTAGTAAGTACCGCTTGTCACGTGGTAAATCGGGTATCAATTCGTAGAGGGTTTAAGAAAATCCCATATGAAATCTGGAATGGTAAGACTCCAAATATCTCATATTTTAAAGTCTTTGGATGCAAATGTTTTATTTTGAATGACAAGGATAATTTTGGTAAATTTGATGCTAAATCTGATTATCGGATTTTCCTTGGATATGTTATTAACAGTAAGGCTTATAGAGTCTATAATAAATGTACTTTAGTAGTAGAAGAAACTATGCATGTCGTTTTTGAGGAAGCTGACCTATATTTGTCGAGAAAGGTTTTGGATGATAATGATGCAGGTATCTTACATAACCAAAACCAAGGTAATGATGCAACAAAGGAGTCTCCACAAGAGGAGGAACCTAAGGAGAAGGATTCAACTTTATCAAGAGCTATAAAGAAAGTACCAGGGCATTTAATTAAAGAAATCATTGGTAATTTCGAAAAAGGTATAAGTACTCGATCTTCTCTTAGGGATATAATTAATCTTGCTTTCTTATCTCAAATTGAGTCTAAAAATATAAATGAGGGGATTTTCGTAATGCAAGATGAATTAGTTCAATTTGAGTGGAATAAAGTACGGTGTCTTGTTCTGAGACCGGATTTTCATCTAGTTATTGGTACTAAATGGGTATTTAGAAATAAAAAGGATAAATCTGGTATGGTAATTAGAAATAAAACAAGATTAGTAGCATAGGCCTATAATCAAGAGGAAGGAATTGATTATGATGAAACTTATACTCCTGTTGCTAGACTAGAAGCAATTAGAATGCTACTCGCCTTTGCATGTTCACGTAATTTTAAGTTATATCAAATGGATGTAAATAGTGCATTTCTAAATGGCTTTCTAGCTGAAGAAGTTTATGTGGAACAACCCCCGGGATTTGAAAGTGACAAATTTCCCGATTATGTATTTAAACTTTGCAAGGCTTTGTATGGGCTCAAACAAGCTCCGAGAGCTTGGTATGAGAGACTTAACCGATATTTGATTGAAAATGGTTTTCGAAGGGGTATTTGTGATATAACATTATTTGTAAAGCAAACTGATTCTGATATTCTATTAGTACAAGTATATGTTGATGATATCATTTTTGGATATACTAATGAGGATCTTTGCCAAGAGTTTGCTAAGATAATGCAAGTTGAATTTGAAATGAGTATGATGGGAGAGCTGAATTTCTTTCTTGGATTGCATATTAAGCAAACCAAATAAGAAATATTTGTGAACCAAGCTAAATACACCAAGGAGATGTTAAAGAAATATAGCTTGGAAGGAGCTAAAGAGTACAAAACTCCCATGGCAACGGCTACAAAAATTGAAAAAGACGATACGGGCAAAAGCGTTAATGAAAAGATGTATCGAGGTATGATTGGTAGCTTGTTGTATTTAACTGTTAGTAGATCTGACATTATGTATAGTATTTGTCTTTGTGCAAGATTTCAGTCTTGTCCTAAAGAATCGCACTTGACTGCGGTTAAGTGAATTTTTCATTATTTAAAGGGGACGACTGACCTAGGATTATGGTATCATAGGGGGAGTGATTTTAAATTGGTAAGTTACTCCAACGCTGACTTTACCGGTTACAAAGTTGAGCGAAAAAGTACAAGTGGAGCATGTCATTTGTTAGGACATGCTTTGGTTTCTTGGTCAAGTATGAAACAAAATTCGATAGCCTTATCCACTACTGAGGTTGCATACATGGCAACTGGTAACTATTGTGCACAAATTTCATATATTAAGCAACAGTTAAATGATTTTGGAGTTTGTATGGTGGAGGTCCTGATCTTTTGTGATAATAAAAGTTCTATATGTCTAACTAAGAATCCTACACTGCACTCACGAACCACGCACATAGAGATTAGACATCACTTTATTTGTGATCACATTCAAAAAAGGGATATTATTATTGAGTATATTGATACATCCGACCAGCTTGCTGATGTCTTTACCAAACCACTAGCGGAAGATTAGTTTATGAAAATCATTCGTGGTTTGGGAATGGCTATGCATAATGATGTTTGCCTAGAGTGACTTACATGTTTATTGTTTTCTCCTTCTCTACCTAATTGTTTTTTGAAGATGACAAAGGGGGAGAAATGAGTGATGTTTTATTTAGGGGGAGAATTCTAAAAATGAGTGTTTTAATCAAAAGGGAGAAATTTAAAAAAATTATGCTTTATTGAGTATTTTTAAATTGTGCATTATTGAAATCTTCATTATGATGTTTAAATGAGTTAAATAACCCATCCTCGGAATCAGGGGGAGTGTGGTTATATTTTATTTTTAAAGAAAACATTAAAGTTAATTGTCATCATAAAAAAGGGGGAGATTGTTGATCCCAAGATTTTGATGAACAATTAAGTATTGATATTTTGGTGGAACTAATGTTTAATCAAGTGTTTTAGTGATTTAAAGTTCCAATAATAAAGATGTCAAAGTGAATGGATGCTAAATGAAGATATCAAGAAGAAGTATTAAGAGTTTGAAGACATTAGGGAAAACAACCCAAGTGAATATAAACTCTTAATATCCCATTTAGGAACACATACACGGCACAAAATGAATTTTATCTTTTATGTGTGTTTTGGTTGAGTATATTTATTTGTTCCTATGTGAATTAAAAATAAATATTTTTGAATGACTAAAATAGAATATAAGAATATTAGTGGAGTCGACTGAGGAGTTGACCGATCAAGTGCGTAGGCTACTTCCAGTATCCTTTAGTCGACTGGGCAGTCGACTGAACACACAGTTTTTGGATATTGATTGATTCGATTCTAAATCCAAAAGTAGCCATTTTTGGTTAAGATTTGAGAGAGATTTCAGGGATATTCCTAACATTTGAGATATGGTTCATATTCATATTAAATCCTTTCAATATGGTTAATTAATTATTAAAGTTTCTCAATTTGGTATATAAAATGAATTCTATACTTATTTGTTTTAATTGAGAAATATTTTGGGGATTTAATTGAGAGATTTAAAAGTTGTTATTAAGTAAAATTGAACCTAAATGAAGTCCTCATGTTATGAAGGGTCTATAAGAGTATTTTATTGTCATGACACTTGTAAACTAACCGTTAGGAGACTGATTACATGTGTCCTTATATAGACCTGCGAATTTTCTAAGAAAGCTAATAATTCTATTTATTCTAAGAGATAAAATCAGTCTATATTTGAGAGAGCTTTTATAAGAGTGATCATTCAACTATACTTTGAGCTGTTCTAAGAGTGATTCTGATAATCAACTGCGATCAAATTTGTGCTGATTCTGGAATTGAAGCTATATTGTTTTCATCATTAATTCTGTGAATTCAGGGTGGGATCTTTTCATATTGATTTTTTATTTATTATTATCTTTGGAAATTGATCTTAGAAATTCTTTTTGATTCTTTAAAGAAAATATTCTTTTAAACAATTTCTTGAATTTGATTACATGCTAAAATTTACTACCCATATATTGTTAAAATTAGATTTCTGCATCTCACATAATTCTATCACTAGTTGGGATATTAATTGAGTTTATATATATCTAGGATGGTAGAAGCTCTGAGTGAGATTTACTTATCAATTTTTGTATTAATGAGTTGTGACGGGTTAAATATCATCGGGGATATTTAATCAATGGTAGTAGGGTTTCAGTCTCTTCTTGTAAAGAGATTGAGGTAGTGATTATTCCTAAATAAGAATTGCGTGTTTGTGAGTGATTTTGTAACGGTTTAATCCTTACTAGGTAAAAGGATATTTGGAGTGTTTTGGTCAGGTTTTGATTCTTGAGCCTAAGTGTTAAAAACAATTAGGTTATTCTTTAGCCCGTAAAAAGTAGAGGTTATTCCTTAGCCTTTTAAAACGAAATTGTAAAGGTTGATTGTGAAACTGTAAAAGAATCAGTGTGCGTGTTTGGTTCCTACCTTTAAAGGAATCTTGGTTTTAGTGGGTGCGACCTCTATGGAGCTCGGGGGACGGGATTAGCCAAGAGTAACTTAGTGAACCAGTATAAATCTCTGGTGTGCTGCTTTCTTGATTTGTCTATTTGTGTTGTTTGTGTGTGCACCTAGTTGATTGATTAATTCTGCTGTGTTATAAAGATAATAATTAATTTAGGCTTAAAATTAATTATTTGATTTATTGATTTTTATTCTGATTATTTTTTATTACCCAAGATATTACCCAATTCACCTCCTCTCTTGGGTATTCTACTAGGCCAATAACATGGTAAGATTCAAAGGTTCAAGCGATCAAATGAATGCCTAAATCATATCTCCTGAATTATCTTGCCTAGGATTTCGTCTCGATTTTTCCCCAAATCAGGTTCTAAAATCCCTATTTTCATGAAATTGGTTGACAGATAATCATTTTCAAATCAAGTAGACAGTTATATATTGAGTTTATGTGCTCGTGCATTTAGGATCTACAATAACTTTTACTAAAATGATACGTCAAGTACACAGAACACACATGAATGAGCTTTAAGCTCGACCTCAATAAATAATTCAGGGGACAGATTCAACATCGGGTAATGCTTAGATGAAGTCTAAACTTATCACATAAAAACAACTAAACTAAACAAACATGCATTCAATAAAAACAAAACAACATAAACTAACAATACTCAAATACTACACATCACTTCCGAATGTAAAATGGACAGTGTCCTCAGCGGCCCAATCATCAATCTCAACATATAGAAATAAGGCATGCTGACGAAGGGGGTTTAGAACACGTACCTAAGAGGCGAGAGAATCTCGCCTCAGAATTAAGTCGGCATAGATGGATTTAATTTATTTTTAACTTGGGTTACCTCCCAAGAAGAGCTTGGTTTATTGTCCTCGGCCTAACACAGAGAACGACTCATCAAAGAGCGGCGTCCGCCTGTAGCACATGTCATACAACACCACATATGGGTTTTGGTTTAGAAGGCCCTCAAGATTGGTGAGATTTGGCTATGTTCGGCTCAAGCTTTCAACAAGACTCTTCCTTGGCTCATGTGCTTGGTGGGCATCAAAGAGCATTGCTTTTAGTGGCGAAGGATAAGTAAGCCATATCGGATCCTCGTAGATGTGATCGTCTTGGATCGGTGGTGGCTTCACAATTTGGATTTCCAATGGTGACGAATCACAATTGTTGATCCATGCTTGGGTTCCTGTTTCATTTAAGTAATCATAGTTGAACTCTCCCAAGCTCCTTCCGCTTATTTTTGGTTCCTCGTGGTGGCTTTTACAATTGGATGTGATTTGTGTATCTTCTAGTGCCACCGTATCTGACTCGGTCTCAATAAAACAGATTAACTGACTGATTTGCATCTGAAGAGACGTTATAGTTGCATTAATTTCGGCACAGACTATCTTGATATTGTTAAGACGATCCTCCTTCTCATTGATCCTGTCATTCATTTTTCCCCAAAAAGTCTAAGTCTTCCCCATAAATTCATATCTCTTCCAGGGCAGGGAAAGACTCCTCCTGTTGGTCTGGGATGTAATCCATGGCGCCGAAACTGTGGAACTATCCCCCAAGTTTTGGTAACTTGGTGAATAATTCCAACAGTGAAAATTATAACCGACCATGTCTTCCAACAACCAATAGGCTTCGTCCGCGGTTAATTGGTCGAAAGAGGTGGTACCGTTTCGTTTTTCAACCCAATTTTTGGTTGCGGCCAATAACCCATCGAGGAAGTTAAGTAGTTGACACTCTCTTGGGAAATAATGGTTCAGAAAATGGAATAGCAATTCCTTGTGTCGATCTCAAGCACAATAAAATGGCTCAGAATCCCGTTGAAAGAAATACAAAAGTACTTGTTGATCTAACATCTTCAAGTACCTTGCCGGAAAAAGAAAAACAAAACTACAAAGAAAAATAGTTATAAACAAAAGAAATGTCTAAATTAAAATCAAGTTATTTACTCATAATATCAACAATAATCTAAAACACAATCCCCGGCAATGGCGCTAAAAATATGGTGGCGAAATATTACGTCGCCACTTTCACTGTAAGTGTACGGGTCAAGTTTTAGTATAGATGGGAAGGAGTAGGGATTGTCGTATCCACAGGGATTGGTTGAGATTATTGTCGAGTACTACGATTGTCATAACCTAATTTTATCTAGGCGACATAAATTGAGTTTATAATTAATTAATACTAATGCTAAGTTAATTAATCTAACTATACTAATATCATATTGAGATGTTTAGGGAAAAAATTGCCTAGGGATTAACTTCGTTTAAAAAAATGTGTTCGTTTCAATCTAGTTTACATTAAAGACATTCAAATATGTCCGACAATCTCTGTATCATGAACTCACTCGCCACTTCTCCCAAGTATAAGACGAGTGAATATGTGAATTCACATCAACGAAGAAGTCCCCCTCAACATCTTAACGACACTAGGTCACATGAGTTTTGCCTCAACATCATGGATTGCACACTTTCTAACTCCCTCCGGGGTTATTAGATCATCGCGTTGTATTTACCTTAGTCCGAATTTAGGGTTACCTATCCCGAGTGTCAAATCCCGTATTCTATAATTATCTAAACAATCATAATATCGAAGAATAACGGTGAACACAATCAAAATAGAGAAGAACAACCATTAACGAAACACAAACTCAAACAAAAAACGATTTCATAAATATTATTAATCCTAGACGAAATCTGTTTAGCTCATGGCCATAGCCATTTATACAATGAGAAATGAGCTAAATATGCTCAACAACCTACCTAAGTTAAGAAAATAAAGAGAGAAATAGAAGAACTTAGCCGTAGTCCAAATATTTGCCGCTAAAACCGTTCAACGATCGTTTTTCTTACTTCGCAACATGTTCTTCTCATTCAAAATTGGTTGAGCACTCTCCAAAACACTCTCAAAATATCCTAACCCTAATGAGTCTCTAATGAGCTCTCTAATGGCCGAAATAGAGGAGAGGAGGAAGATATAAAGAGCCAAAACATCTAAAGTGTGTGCAGAGTAACCGCCGCGGCGGTGAGTATATTGGCTGGGTCACGACCTTGGTGGTGGAAGTAGAGACCTCTTTGTTGTTTCATTGCCTCAGTAGTGGGATTTTAGCAACATATTGTCCTTTTCTTCATATTGACCGTCGCAGGGGTGGTCTAGACACCGCAGCGGTGGGCTGTATTTCAGAATTTTGCCCTTATGCTTGTTTTCCCACCGTTCTTGATCCGATTTAATCATTTATGATCCGATTTCATGCCTTTTCACCCCACACACCTGTTTTATACAAAAATATATAACAACATATTAAAACGTAATAAACACACTAAAAAACTAACAAGTTTGATTTGAAAATAGATAGGTAAATTATACCTATCAGGTGATGACTGAGAGATGAAGAAGAGGGTTTGCGAGTGGGAATGGTTTTTTTTTCTCTTTCAGCAGATGTATGAGCGGGAGGGAATGGGGATTTTGTTTTTTTTTTCTTCCCAACAAATCTATGAATGGGAAACGTGATAAGGATTGGCACTGGGACAAAACGATGTTGATTCGATATAATAGTTTCTATTTCATTTTATTTTTAGTTTTTTTGAATTTAATTTATTTTTTATCATTTATTAGGGAAATATTATTTATCCTTTAATCATATAGTTCAACTATATTAGGGCACAACATTGTGCCCTAATATAATTTTTGTTTTTAGGGCACTATTTTCTATCATTTTATATTATATATAGATATTAATTTATTTAATTACTAATTAAATTTTATTGGGGCACTACTTTTTGTCCTTTAAATATTTGATTATAGCGGCACAATATATATAGTATCCCGACAAGCATTTTTATAGGGCACAATATTTATAGTGTCCTAACAAATTTACTTTTATGCGACACTTCCAATTTTGTGCCCTGAAAATTACCTTTATAGGGAACAATACATATAGTGTCCCAACGGAAGTGCCCTTATAGGCAGTTTTTGTTGTAGTGTATTCAATCCATGGTTTTGACGAGCAATTAAATATTGATGTTTTTGGTCGAACAAATGAATTTATTGAGTGTTTCAAATTTATAATTCCATGTGTTTGATTAAAAAGAAGATTTGATAAAGAAAACATGAAGGGTGTATGATGGACATGATGAAGACATGAAAAATGTTGAAGAAACTGAAGAAAACTAGGTGAAAACAACTCTTTATTTATATACTCTTAATGCAACCCGAATTAAGATCACGCACGACACTTGGAAAGAATTAATCTTATGTGTATTATGATAGGAAGTGATAAGTTTAAAATCCTAAAATGAGATATTGTTTGTGCTCTTTATGTGAAATGGTTTTGATAAATGTGCTAATTGAAAAATGTATTTTAAAGTATAAAATATTGTGTTTTTGGTCAATTCGGTCAACCAACAAAAGGGGTAAATCGACTTATCAAAATAATGAGTTTTGGGAGTAGAATTGGAGTCCTATTGATCTAATCGGTGAACTAAGAAAACTAGTTGGTCAACCATTTAAAACAGTAGCTGAAATGAGTAAGGGAGTGAGCACTCTTATCAATTCGATCAACCGACAAGTTCGGATTGGTCAATTGAATGAAACAATGGCTGAATTAAAGAAATTGGAAAAGCCACTGATCGAGTCAGTTAACCGACTAGGTATAAGGTGTACGACGAGATTTTTACATGCTTGCGTATTGACTACTCGCAAATATACGAGGTCAAGTTTTAATATAGTAGATCATCGGATATCATTCCACAGGGACGGTGTGAATAATTGAAAACCGCACTTTGCATAGTCTTATATTATCCTGATGGTTCAAGAATTATTTAAAATTAAATTAATTAAAACTAAATTAAACTACAATTAGTGGGTTAATCCTAACTAAGTTGATTTCCTAGGGATTGATTTCGTTCACTTAATACATGTTTGATTTCGTTTAATTAACAATAACGGATTTTATCCTATTCGACAATCTCGATTCGTAAACTCCTTCGCCACTTCTCCCGAGTGTAAGACGGGGGAATACGCGACTTCGTGTCAATGAAGAAGTCCCCCTCAACATCTTAATGACCCTAGGTCATGTGAGTCTTGCCCCAACGTCATCGATTGCAGACTCTCCAACTTCCTCCCAGGTTATTGGATCGTCGCGTTGTGTTTAACCTAATCCGAATCCAGGGTTACCTCTTTTGAGTGTCAAACCGTGTATTCTCACAACCAACCCTAATACCTTAACAAGCATATTAAGATCGTAATAAAATGATAAACACAATCGGATTTAAACACAAACAACCATTAAGGAAACATATATTAGATCAAACAAGTATTTACACAACTACATCTATCCCTAGCTAATATTTATCTAATCTATCATGATCTTGGCCATTGACACATTAAAACAAGAGTGATTCAACATCATTCACAATAAAACATTAATTTACAAAGATAGAAACATAGAAAGAAAGATCAAAGCTTAAAGTGGAGTGGTCCACTGTCGCCAAAGATCGATAAGTTAGTGTTTTCTCTTATCCGGATGATGAATATCCTCTTTGAGCTCATCAAGATTGGCTAAGGACCAAGTCCTAATGTTAGGGATGTCCAAGAGAGTTTTTTTGTAAGTGGAAAAAAAGGGTTTTATAGTGGTAAGGTTTCAAAAATATCTAAAAATATCTCAAAAGATCTTAATTCTACACAGAGCTAACCGTCGCGGCAGTGGGGATCCCCGCTGCGGCGGTGGGTATGTCGGCCAGTTTCCTAGACTCTCTGATCTTTCACCGCTGCGGTAGTGAAACAGGCTCCAATTCTTTCCACTTTCACCGCCTCGGCGGTGGACAGACCGCCTAGGTGGTGGGACTTGTTCATTTTTAGCATCTCCCAACATTCTCACCGCCGTAGCGGTAGGGATCACCGCTGCGACGGTGGGTCTGCTATTCTTGAAACCTTGCTTCTTCACCGTTTTCCTACTGTTTCGCTCATTTATAGCTCGTTAACGTCCCTACACCTGATTTAACTAAAAACAAACTAAAACGCAATTAAATATTAATAATACACTCGAAAACTATCAAATTCGATTTAGAAGTAGATATGTATTTTACACCTATCAAGTACCCGCAAACTTGGAATTTTGCTAGTCCTCGAGCAAAATACCCTAACAATAAATTAAACTAACTACACTAATTAACTAACAACTAATCTAAAAATGAAAATAAAAAAACATAGCAAAGAAGAAGTAAATGCATTCAAGTTCTAAGTTCAATCGAAGAAACCAAGTAGTTCTTCCCTCAACAACCCTAAATTTGATCAAGTTCAGGAAATAACACACACCAGGTGGTGTTCTAGGATTTAAACACTCAATATCAATAAAAACCATTCTAGATCCATTGAAAATGTGTGTGTGTGAGAACTCAAGTACATAACTATCCAAATACTGGATTGGATTATTCAATCGCTAAGCTCATGACTTAAACCTTAAAGGATTCAGGAAAACCATACGCTTGACTGGGCTCAACTATCCACTAATGTAGGTTCGGACATTCACAGCGATCAATAGGGCTTGGTTAGCTTTGAAGAACGACCAAGGGTATCACAGGAATAGAAAACAGAAAATCGTTATAATTGAATGATACCCGAGGCACCAACGCTTATCACTATCTCTCTCTCGTAACCCCAAACATTTAAAACACAACTCTGAACAAGAATTTAAGAACTTTGTATTCACTTGTCACAAGAAACGAAATTAAAAACTATATTCACATAGTTTTTTTTTAGACACATAACACAACCCCAAACTTATTCAAATTTCTACAATTTTAGGAGTGTGCAAAAAGGATTAAGTAACACACCCCCAAACTTATTTGAATTTCTATAATTTTAGGAGTGTGCGAAAAGGATTGAGAAAATGACAAGTGAATACACTAATACTGAATCAATAAAAATTCATCCGAAACCCGACCGCTCACTTCAAGTAGCATAAATTAATGCTAACTTGATTTCACTCAATTTGAAACTTAGGCTTAGCGACAATGGTTTGGAAAAATTTAATTGGATAGAGTATTGATACGTGTTCAGAATTGAAAAGATTATTAGCTTCGACAGGAGAATAAGGGAATAAATTTTTTAGGTTAGTTTCAAAAGGTTCAAGCGATAAAAATGAAGGCCTAAATCATGCCTCTAGAATTACCTCACCTATAATTTCGCCTCAAGTCTACCCCAAATCAAGTTCTAGATTCCTCATTTCTATCATGAACTTATTACTGAATAATCAACGTCAAATCATTCAAATAATTATACACTGAGTCCATGCGATCGTGCGATTTTAGGATGAAAATAATTTTACCTAATCGACATGCTAAGCACAAAACACACACATGCATAGCATCACCCCTGACCTCGATATACAATTAGGGGATAATTTTCATTATCGGGACATAGCCCAGACGAACTCAACAACTTAGCATGCACATACGACTTCATTCATTAACATATCTACATTAACACTAAACACTAACATATATATACTAACTAATCATTACACATGCATCAAAATTAAAATACATTAACAAAAACTAAACATTCTAGTTTAATACACTTACAATTTTTTTTTTCATCCTTCTCATTTTTCTTTAACAACACAAAACGTGATGCACATTCCCTACTCCCAAACTTGAACGAGGCAGTGTCCTCACTGTCTAAGCAGTGAACTCAATAATAGAATATAGAAATAAAAATAGAAAACTGGGTTCCGACACATACCTAGGAGGTAAGACATAGAAGTCTCACCGTCTACTGTCCACCTGGGGGAACGTCATCACTATCGCCATTGCTTCAGAATGGAAATTGTGGCAGTTGCAAAAGGTGCAACGGTACATGCGGCATAGGCGGATAAGAACTCATGCACTAATAGCAACAGTTTCAACAAAATTTCAAAAAATGTAGTATGCAATTTTGTTTCATACAATTTAATTGATTTTTGGAGGACAATTCGTGGTGTAAATCACAAATTTTGTAAATGGAAGGATGAATTTGAGGGTTCGAAATGGTTTGGAAAGATGAAATAGAGAGATTTTGGAGTTTCAAAAGTGGTTGTCGAGTTTTTGTAATAGGGGGATGGTTTTAATCAAACAGAGGCTTACCGCCGCGGCGGTGAAGCGTTTTTTTTTAAAATATCACACTCTGTTGTTTCATCGCCGTGGCGGTGGAGTTCATTGCTACGGCGGTGAGGCGTTTATGCTGAAAACTTGACATCCTATATTTTCACTACCGCGGCGGTGCGTCCACTACCCCGGTGGTGAGTCTGCTGTTGAATTTTCATTTTTTCTTCAAGTTTTAACACAAAGGTCCACACCATGCATTTCCACTTCACTTGTTCAATTATTTTAAGTGCGAAACACATCGCCGAGTATCCTCACTCCTTAATTTACCTCCAAACACGCTCCAAGACCATTTCGGCTTCCAAAAAAATAAATAATAGCAAAAATCAGGTAAAACTTGATACCTTCAATTTCATAACAAAAAAATATGACGTGCTTGATTTAAAGTCTCTAGCTGGACCTAGCAAATTGCATGATCATTGTCAACGAGGGAGATACTCTCCACAACTTGTTTTTCATTTTTCGATATAGCGCTTGATCATCTTCTCTTCACCTTCCAGTTCGACTGAACCAAAGGAAAATTTTCTTGATTCGACACAATTCGGATCATCCGCAAAAGGTGTGCCGACTTTAGGTATGGATTTAGGTAGGGCTTTTGGTACGTCTTTTGGTATAGCTTCCATAGATAGGACGTAGTCTATAACACCTTCCTGTGTGGTTGAGCATTTTTTACCAAAATCCCTAATAGACAAGGAATTTGGGATAGAATGCTCTATTGGATCACTATTCATGGTATTGAAGTTGGATTCTTCTCTCTCTCCTTATCGTTTTCAACGTACGCTCGATCTTGAGATCAAGAGTCAAGATTTTCAAATTCCTTCTTCGTTGCATGCACTGTTTGTTCACAACTCACGAAACAAATTAACAAAATAATTTAAAATAAAATAAAACAAAATAATTGTCTGGATTAATATTCAACTACTTAGTTACAATATCAATGCATTTGAAACACCATCCCCAGCAACGGTGTCAAAAGCTTGTACGACGAGGTTTTTACACGCTCGCGTATTGACTACTCGCAAGTATACGAGGTCAAGTTTTAATATAGTGGGTATTTAAGATCGGATATCGTTCCATAGGGACGGTGTGAATAATTGAATACTGCAATTTGCATAGTCTTATATTATCCCGACGGTTCAAGAATTATTTAAAATTAAACTAATTAAAACTAAATTAAACTACAATTATTGGGTTAATCCTAACTAAGTTGATTACCTAGGGATTTATTTCGTTCACTTAATATATGTTTGATTTTGTTTAGTTAACAATAACAGAGTTTATCCTATCCGACAATCTCGGTTCGTAAACTCCTCCGCCACCTTTCCCGAGTGTAAGATGGGGGAATACGTGATTTTGTGTCAACAAAGAAGTCCCCTCAATGTCTTAACGACCCTAGGTCACATGAGTCTTTCCCCAACGTCATCAATTACACACTCTCTAACTCCTTCCTAGGTTATGGGATCGTCGCGTTGTGTTTAACCTAGTCCGAATCCAGAGTTACCTCTTCCGAGTGTCAAACCCTGTATTCTCACAACCAACCATTAAGGAAACATATATTAGATCAAACAAGTATTTACACAACTACATCTATCCCTAGCTAATATTTATCTAATCTATCATGATCTTGGCCATTGACAAATTAAAACAAGAGTGATTCAACATCATTCACAATAAAACATTAATTTACAAAGATAGAAACATAGAAAGAAAGATCAAATCTTAAAGTGGAGTGGTCCACTGTCGCCAAAGATCGATCCGCTAGTGTTTCCTCTTCTCAGAATGATGAATATCCTATTTGAGCTCTTTAAGATTGGCCAAGGACCAAGTCCTAATGTTAGGGACGTCGAAGAGAGTTTTTTG
Organism: Eucommia ulmoides; assembly: GCA_016647705.1. Lineage (NCBI taxonomy): Eukaryota > Viridiplantae > Streptophyta > Magnoliopsida > Garryales > Eucommiaceae > Eucommia > Eucommia ulmoides. The sequence goes on from CM028325.1 coordinate 15,394,378, forward strand.
TAAGTGGGAGAAAGGGTTTTATAGTGGTAAGGTTTCAAAAATATATGAAAATATCTCAAAAGATCTTACTTCTGCACAGAGCTAACTGTTATGGCGGTGGGTATGTAGGCCAGTTTCCTAAACTCTCTGATCTTTCACCGCTGCGGTAGTGAAATAGGCTCCAACTCTCTACACATTCACTGCCTTGGCGGTGGACAGACCGCCTAGGCGGTTGGACTTGTTCATTGTCAGCATTTCCTAGCATTCTCACCGTCGCGGCGGTGGTCTACTGTTCTTGAAACCTTGCTTTGTCACCGTTTTTTTACCATTTTCCCACTGTTTCGCTCGTTTATAACTCGTTAATGTCCCTACACCTGATTTAGCTAAAAACAAACTAAAATGCAATTAAATATTAATAATACACTCGAAAAACTACCAAATTCGATTTAAAAGTAGATAGGTATTTTATGCCTATCATAAGGCCAATGACTATTTTCAGCCTGGCATAAGGCGGTCGATCGAATGCAGTGGTCGATCAATTAACTGTCTCAGTCAATGTTTTGATTGATTTGGTCTCTTGATAAAAAAAACTATTAGATTTTTTATGATTCCAAGAAAGAAAATTAGAGGATTTGAGTGGTATTTAAATATGTGTAACTTATTATGTGATCCCTATTGATTTGTTCTATATATTTTGAGATTCTCTTAATTTAAATGATTTAATACTTCCTATTCTTATGGTTTTAAATTTGAAAACATTTTATGGACCGAAATGAGTATTTCAAAGAGTACTTTTAAATGAAACAAACCTATATTTATAAGAGATGTTATATAAGGTCTTAGAGTGTTATTTTATGGCATATTTTTGACAAACCAGCTGTTGGAGAGCTAATTGTAGGTTTATTTAATAAGACCAACAGGAATGGGATTAAATACATCAAGAACATCAGTTTTGAGATTTTATAAGAGTGATATTAGTGCTAAGATTTCTACAAGAAATTCTATTCAAGTTTTTGATCTAAAGTGCTTGCTATTTGGCATCACCAGTTTGAGTTCTAATCGAGATATCTTTCTTGTCTTCGATGTTTCCTGGTGAGATCCTTCCAAGTCTTATTATTTGCTTTATAAGATATATATATATATATATATATATATATATATATATATATATATATATATATATTGATTACTTTGTTTAAGATTATTTTAGAAAATCGTTTTGAACTTAAAAACCTGAGAATATTTTAAACGGTTTTTGCTTAATTATTTGATTATGTGCTTAATTTGTGCTACTCATTTATTTATTTAATCATATTTAATTAATCTCACATTGTATGTATCATTTAGTAATTATTTAGACCATAAGGTGGTAGAAACTCCTTATGGATAGAAACTTACATTTTTTGTATTTGTGAGTTTGAGAGGATTAGACACGCTTGGGACGGTGTCTAGTCAAGGTAGTTAGGTTTCAATCTTTTTTATATAAAAATAATTAGGATTTTATCATTGTCCTGTTAAAGAGGTTTGGTTATTATTTTTCCTTGAAAAGAACTAGGTTTTGATTCATCTTGTAATTGAATTAAAGAGTGAATTGTAAATGTTCGACCTAACTCTGTCAAAAAGATAAGTGAGAGAGTGTTAGGTTGATTCTTAGCCTGTGAAAAGAATCAGAGTATTGTTAATGTTGATTCTGAGCCTATGAAAAGAATTGATGTAAAAGTTTGGTTCCTACTTTGTAAAGTAATCAAGGGGTTTAATGGATTATGAATCTCCATAGAGCTTAGATGACTGAATGTAGGTAAGAATAGTTTACTGAATTAGGATATATTGTTTTGTGTTCGATTACTTATTTTCTTATATTGTGTTTGAGTGTACATTTAGAAGTAAACACATTTTCGCTGTGTAACAAAATAATAATTGATTTAGAAAAATTTATTATTTGTATCCAAAGGACTTAATTGTTTAAATTTTGTAACTACCCAATTCACCACCTTATTGGGTAACCCTTTGGGCCAACAATTAGTACTAGATCTAATATTAACTCGATAAGTTTAACATCCTAACTAAACCGATCATATGGCACACACCATGGATAATGTTTTTTGTGTATCATCTCGTGAAGGTGATAGATCTGTAATACCCTGAAAATTTATATTTTGAAAATATCATTTTATATAAGTTTAATATTTTTAGGGTTGTTTTGTATATTACGAAAAATTAAAGTATAGATTGAATATTTATTATTTTTTGAATTATTTTGTATATTTAAAAAATTTATGGTATAAATATATTTGATAACTTTAGGGGTATAAGTATAACTTTAGGGGTTTCACAATAATATTATATAAATTGTGGGTGTGTTAGTGTAGTTAGAATAAAAAAAAATAAAAAAAATCTTGAATAGTAATGATCACTATTATTTATTATGGGGTTTAAAATTCAAGAAAATGAATATGGGTGTCTTACCCATATAGTGCTAATGTAAAAGGCAAGAAAATAATTAAATATTATATATATATATATATATAGAAAGATAGGTGTTGGGGAAGAGGGATGGGATGAACTAGGAGCATAAGAAAGGACAAGAAAATGAAGAAGAAAAAGGGAAGAAAAAATAGTTTCTTTTGTGGATTACTATCAATTTCGAATTTCAGGTAAAATTTATAATTATTTTAATATATGTATTTAATCTCTCTCTATTGTGTGATTTATGTTTTTATTTTTGTTGAATTATAATTTTTAATTTCCTTGAAATAATTATGATTATGTGAAAATTATATGTGATATATGCCTATGTGTTTATTTGGTGTATTACTTGAATACACGTATTAGAAGGGTTGAAATTCTGCTGAGCTTTAACTGACAACCCCACAATTTTTATTACAAGGTCGCTAACAAAGGAACTACGGCAGGAATTATAATGGATTTAAATTAAATTTAATTTTTTTGTAATATTTTTATTTATTGTTATTGTTGTAAAATTGATTCGATAAATTCAAAATTACAATTCTCGCCCTAGTTTGTAAAATTTCACAAATTTATGGGTAATAAAATATTTGTTATTTAAAATTTTTAATTTTAATTCTGTTTGGGAGAAACCGTGTGGCTAACCTAGGAAACTGGGCTATTACAAAGTGGTATCAAAGCATAAGTTATGCAATACCCCGAAAATTTAGATTATGTAAAATATTATTTTATACAAAAGTTTAATATTTTTGGGAATGTTTTGCGAATTTATGGTATAAATAATATTTAATAATTTTTGGGAGTTAAATGTTTATTTCAAATTGATTTTAGAAGTTTTGGGACTATTGGGTTATTTAAAATTTTACTTTTAAGAGTTTTGGGGTATAATTAATATTTTTTTTTATTTCAAGAGGGTTATTAATATAAATAGGTGATGACTCATGATTTTAACTCATGAGTCACCACTTACGTGTTTATAATAATAATAATAATAATAATAATAATAATAATAATAATAATAATAATTTACCTATTAAGAAAGTGCAGGGGATATATATATTAAGCAACATATCACATCTATACATTAAGCATTTATATATAAATATATATTAAGGAGATATGAAATTAAGGGGATATGAAGGAAGGAGGCTATCGGGTGATGTCAATTCATATGGATAGATATTAAGCCATTAAGAAAAATTGCAGTATTATATATTTGGATGTCTCAGTTCGGATTTCGGCTTTGGATTTCAAGTAGAATTTCTAACTCTTTTAATATATGTATTTAATTTTTCTATGGTATAATTTATGTTGTTATTGTTGTAAAATTTTAGCTGTTAAATTTGATGAAATAATTATGATTATGTGAAAATTATGTAGAAACCATGTCAAAGTGTTGTATTAACTAAATGCACGTATTAGGGGGGTTGGAGTTCTATTGAGCGTTGGCTCACAACCCCACAGTTTTGATTGCAGGGCCGGTGAGAACGAGACGACGACAGGAATTTATAGTGAAATTTCTATTTAAAAATTGTAATAGTTATATTTATTATTTACTGTTGTAAATTCGATTCGATAAAATGATACATCATAAATTTGATAATTCCAATTGTCACTGTTGCATTTTAAAAATTTATTAAATTCTATAGAATGAAATTTTGGTCGATCGAATTTAGTGATAATTCTTCAAAAAGAGAAACTGCGCGACGACCCTAGAAAATCGGGTCGTCATAGGTAGTATCGGAGATGGTTTACGATCACTCTAGGCTTGGGTTATGGTTCCCATTAGCCCACTACTTATAATAAGTTAAGTAATATTAAAATAAAAAAATATAAATAAAAGCAAATAGTAGTTTTAGTCATCACCATTTTTCTTAAATGTTTAACACTGATCTTGAAGCTTTTGTTTGTTTCTTGTGTTTAATCGATTACTGCCACTTCATCTGCCAACTATTTCTCTAAAAAAAAAAAAATGACGTGAACAAGTATACATAGGGCCTGATTTCATTGTTTATTCAGTTTGTAATATATATCTATATGAATGTATAAATTTGAATTTATGAATATTGTATTATGTTAGAAAATCTAATGATGAATTTTAAGAATAGTTCTCAAGCCATTTAAAAACTAAAAATGCTATATAACCCCAAACACATCTTTAGGATCGAAACTTCTTTGTATTCTTTTTGAAAAAACAAAAACAAAAAGGAAAAAAAAGAAAGAAAGAAAAAGAAATTGGCTTATTATATTATGAAAGGAAAATTGTTTGGTAACATTCTGAGGGTCCAGTATTTTGCTGACAAACATTGATTCAGTAACCTTATGTTGAATTAGTTATTATTTGTTTATATTTATGTTAATATTTTCTTTGACCCTAAATAGTATATTAAAAATTCAAGTAGAGAGGTTTTTATGTATTATTTTTATATGCGTTACATGAGTATTGAACTCGTTTTGAACTTAAGTTATAGATTCTACATATTCAAAGCGTAGGATAATTGCTGAAATTATCCTCATATAGCCTTAGGAAGTTAATAGACCAATTATCTTATTATTCGCATAATAATTATAACCCACTGATCAAGTGGCGACCAACTGGATAATTTAAATAAGATAATTGCTGATCAAATTATCCGTTGAATCAATTTTACCCATATTACAATATTAACACTAATAATTTTCATCTGTTAGGGATTGGTCACAACAGGAATAATCTGCAATCTGATCAAGTGAATAATAATTAGAGTTAATAAATCCTGTTAATGGTACCAATATATTTTATAATGGTACAATTATCACTTTGTTGTTGATAATTGTGCTAATATTAGTACTAATAATTTCATCTTAATAATAAGATATTATTATTAGTCTGCTTTATTTATATGATCAATTCACATAATTTTCCTCCTGATGGTTGACCTTGCGTGATTTTACTTTGATTAGATGATTGTGTAATATAGTCTTTATTAGGTGCTCTAAATCCATGTCTACCCAATTTGAATTCCATTATTTTAGTTAATTGCTTGGTCCATATTTGCATGCATTGATGTTTCCGTTATGTTTTGGGTAGTTTGACACTTTGCGCCTATGTGTTGTTACCATTATTTCACTTTGGTTCCTATTGTTCCAAATTTGAACATATTAACATCTTAGGTGATATTTGATTAATCCAACTTACTTGTAGTAGTAAAGTGAGGCTATATTCGTATCGTGTTAGTCGTTGAGCATAGAAATGTCGTTAAATTGGAATATCAATTTAAATGTATTTACTGTCTTCTATATAAATCGTGAAATTATATTTTCGTATTTAAATGAAAAAAAGGGGTTGTTGAAAATGGACAGTTTTATGATGATTAATGGATCAAATAAAATTTTAAAGGAGAAAAATAATTTTTATTATCCTGCTATGTCATAGTTATCTTCTCATCAGGAGGGTCAGTCTTGCGAGATATGGATATATATTATTACCTGTCAGGCAAGTCCTGCACGGTGGATATATTATATATATTATTATCTGTCAGACAAGTCCTGCAGGGTGGATATATTATATATGTTGTTACCTGTCAGGTAAGTCCTGCAGGGTGGATATATATGTTGTTACCTGTTAGGCAAGTCTTATAGGGTGGATATGATAAATTCCGACTGTGAGGTAAAATAATCATATGGCTGGTAAGGAAGTATGTTATTTTAGTATATACAAGTGAGTTGACTAGTTGACTTAAATTTGATTGTCTTGTTATGATGATATTTTTGTTCCTAATGTGGCTATATTTTATTGGAAAGTGGATTCAAATAAAAATACTTGATCCATACAATATTTTTATACTACGAAGACAATATACCGATAAAAATAATTTGGATAGATATTGGTCCATTACTAACGATTGATAGAAGTAGAGCGTTGGGTCATTGTGGAACTATTGGGAGCCAATTATTATTTTGAAGTGTTAATTTGAATTTTTGAGCTTAATTGATGTGGTAAAAATGTGATTGGGGGACTTATGTAATATTTTTTTGTGTATATAGTTTACATGAGTATTGAATTCCATATTGAACTCGTTATGTTACGTGACTTTGGAGACGTAATTATGTGATTTGAGATGTATTTAATTTTTATAGTGTGACACGTATTCGGAGGTTTGAAACATATTGATGTGATTGAAACGTAGTTATATATGTATTGATGTGGTTGAGACATATTTAGTTGATTGACATATATTTATGTGATTCATATGTATTCATGTGTCTTGATACATATTTATGTGGTGGAGATGTGTTTATGTAATTTGATACGTATTTATGTGATTCGGTGGTATTTATGTGTTTTGAGGGGTATTTATATGATTTTGACGTATTTAGGTGTTTTGAGATGTATTTATGTGCTTAAGAAATATTTATGTGTTTTTGACGTATTATGAAAAAAATTTATTACTTAAAATTTGAATTATTTGATTTTATGAAAAAGTTTATGGGATTATTGGAAGTTTAATGTGAATATTGGAGGTAGTCATTTTTAGTCTTACGGGATAGTCCATTAGGAATTTGGGCTATCTACTGGCTATACTATTGGTTGCAAACGTGTTGGCTTGAAATGTCGGACGAAATTGGTAAATGTTGGATATGGGATATGGCAGTAGACTTAAAAAGTCATGCCAAGTGGAAAAATTATTAAGATCATATAACTGTTGGAAATGAGATAAACCCAATCTAGTGAAACTACCGTGATATTTTAAAATATATTTGTTGGTCGTACATATTTATTACTATTTTTATCAAAGTAGCGCAACGGAAGCATTTAGAAACATAAGATTATTTGGCAATTAGTTAATTTGTGTCACACCCCACCCCTGGCCCCTATTGCTCGAGGCTGGGTGTGACATCGGTATGACACTTCTTAATCAATCAACCAAATACATACATACATATATATACACATTCAGATGCACGCGTACCGCTATTAATATTTTGTTTCTAAAAATAATATCTATTTACTCATTTCCACAAATATAGGAACACAGCCATCCCAAATATATACAACAAAAATAAAAAAATACTGAACCTTCCACGGAATCGCCTCCGACCGGCTCACTCCCAAAATGACACTACCTCCGGACTCTACATAGTGCCAGTAGTGGACCCACTCTTGGTTGCGGCACTTGAAACCTAATATTTTATTGGCGTACTGTCTTTATAATATAAAAATATTTTTATGGATCAAGCATAAGTATTAAATACCACGTTTCAAAATATAATATAATATAACCACGTACCATACGAAAATTCGGTTTCCTTGTCACCAATGAAATAAACTAATATATTTAAAATACCCAATCCAAACATTTTAAATCAACCAACCCAATTTTTTTAAATAAACTAATCCAAACATCTCGTTATATAATAAAATACCGCACACCACTCTCCTACTAGTCATATGATTGTTTTTACCTCACGATCGGGAGTTACAACGGTACCGTAACCTGTACAACTGTGCCATCTAATGTGACTATCATTGCCAGGGCCATTTATTATCCCCAATGGTAGGGGTACCACTCGCAGAATTTACACTCCTGACGGGTCAATCAACCACCTACATGACTAATTCTCTTGACATGTTATAATAATCAACCACCTGTAGCACTAATCCTCCTGACATGTCATAATATCAACAACCACCTATAGGACTAATCCTCCTGATAGGTTATAATATTAACAACCACCTGCAGGACTAATTCTCCTGACAGGTCATAATATCAACAACCACCTGCAGGACTAATCCCCCGACAGGTCATAATATCATCAACCACCGGCAGGACATGCTCTCTTGACAGGTCATAATAATCAACTACCTGTAGGACCGACGCTCCTGACAGGTCAATAACATAATCAACCACCTGCAGGACGTGCCCTCTTAACAGGTCAAAACCATCCCGCAGGACATACCCTCCTCACGGGATCAAAACTATCGCATAATTGGACAAAAATCACCTTCTACATTTAAAATTTACTTGATCCACATAAATCATAAAATTGTCGAATTTTAATAAATTTTTTTTCCACAATTTATACGAAAATGAAATTTGTAAATTTACATAGAAGACAGTTCACTCACCTCGATTTCCGCATTGCAAAAATACCGACATCAAAAACTACTGGGACGTTGGCACCTGTAAACCTAACAGCAATAGGGCCTAAATTAATATTTTTATTTAAAATAACCCCAATATGCAATGCGTGGCCCTAAAGCATAATTTCCCATTTCCCAAATTTAATTATGCAAAATTATTATTTGTCCCATTTTACTATGTTAATATTCATTGAACAAAATAAAATTAAAGGTTGCAAAAATTATCATCCCGTTTGCGAAAATTTAATTAATAAATTAATTTGATGAAAATAATAATCGATGAAATCGTTACATGTTTCGAATTTTTCATCCTGCCGAAAAGTGGTTTTTTTTTTTTCCCTGGTTCTGTTTTCTGTTTTGCTTTCTCACTAGTTCTCGCCGCCGATCACCTGCTCCCACCGCCAGACCAACGGCCGACCGACTACACCTATGCCGAACCATAAAACAGAACACACACCTACCTACCTACTCTCGTCATAGCCGACCGACGCTTTCTCTCACTAACTCTCACTCACCGCTGGCCACCCTACACTGATCACAAACACTCACAGCAGATCAACGACGACCGACCGACCACCCTCACCCACCTGAATTCGACGACAACATATACATACATGATCATCGACGATTGACTAGTACACACACACACACATTGGTAGATGAGTAGATCATACACTGAATGACGGCAACCCACACAACCTACCGGCGACACACACACCGTCGATGAATAGAAACACACGCACGAACCTTACACATACACACGTCCGATCACATATACACCCCATCCCCCTACACACAGCAGCAGCAGCTGAATATATACCCCCCCCAACTGGATGAGCAGAACACACACACACACACACACACACACACACACACACACACACACTACCAACAAAACCTACACACTTATTGGCCGACAACACCCACTCCACTGATGACTTTACACACACATGCAATTCGCTAGATGAATGTACCCACACTGCCAACGATCAATAAAACAGCATCGACGACACATACACCGAACGACGATGAGGAGGCACCACTGGAGAACAACTGCCAAATGATCTTCATACCAATCGACTGCTTATCGTCGACCGAGCACACCCACCACGCCGACCGTCTGAACCACCGCCAACCTACTTCTCTCGATCCCTATTTTTTCTTCTTCTTTTGAGACACTCCAGTATGATGCATGAATGAATGTATATATACATATACATATAGTGGGTTATGAGATCATCCATCCATTTACTTATTATTATTATTTTATGTCTTAAATTACATAAATCCCCCCTAAATTTTCTTTAGGTTATTATTTAAGCCCAATTCAAAATTTAATATTCTTAAAATTATAAATTTGCCCCTAACTTTTTTAAAATAATTGTTATTTAACACAATTTACCCCGTTATTTTCAAAATGTTCGAAAATGCAGCTAATGATTATGCATGCGCGAAAATTAGGGTCTTACAATTAGATTAGTATTTCATATTTATAAACAAAAACATATTTTTTATTGCTTAAATAAAGTTAGGTTATGATAATTACGGTACTCAATGATAATCTAAACCAATCCTTGTGGATACGACAACCCTTACTCTTTCCACTCTACTAAAACTTGACTCGTACACTTGCAGTGAAAGTAGCGATGTAATTTCGCGCTACCAAGTTTTTGGCACCGTTGCCAGGAATTAGTTTTTAGATTGTTGTTGATATTGTGAGTAAATAACTTGATTTTAATTTAGACATTTATTGTGTTTATAATTTTTTCTTTGTAGTTTTGTTTTTCTTGCAAGGTACTTGAAGAAGTTAGATCAACATGTACTTTGCATTTCTTTCAACAAGATTCTGAGCCGTATTATTGTGCTTGGGATTGATACAAGGAGTTGCTGTTCTAGTTCCCAAATTATCATTTCCCGAGGGAGTGTCAACTACTGAACTTCCTCGATGGGTTACTAGCAGCAACAAGAAATTGGATTGAAGGAGGAAATGGTACCTTTCTTTCGGCCAACTAACTGCGGATGAAGCCTATCGATTGTTGGAAGACATGGCGGAATATGATTTTCACAGTTGGAATTATTCAACAAGCTACCAAAGCTTGGGGGATAGTTTTACTATTTCGGTGCCATGGATTGACACCCCGGACCAATAGGAGGAGTCGTCCCCTACCTTTGAGGAAATGTTCACTGAATTTATGGGGAAAACTCAGGCTTTTTGGAGGGAAACGAATGACAAGATCAACGAGCATGAGGATCATCTCGACAATATTGAGACGGCCTACGCTGAAATTGATGCAACCGTAATGTCTATTCAGATACAAATCGATCAACTTATCTGCTTTATTGTGGCCGAGTCAGAAGTGGTGGCACTGAGACACACACAAGCCACATGCATTGAAAGCCACCATGAGGAACTAGAAATAAACGGGAGGAACTTGGGTTAGATTGAAGACGATGAAAAATCACAAGATAACACTTGTGATTATCCGCTATTTGAGATCCATCAAATGTTTCCACCACTGATCCAAGACGATCACATTTATGAGGATCCAATGTGGTTTACTTGTGCTTCGCTACCCTTAGCACTGTTCATTCACACCTACCAAGCACATTAGCCGGCAACGAATCAAGTTGGGAGCGCGAGCTGAATAATGACAAATCTTGCCAGTCTGGAGGGAATTATGAATCAAGACCCATATGTGGTGTTGTAAGACACTTACTATGGGTGGGAGCCACTCTTTGACGAGCCCTTCTCCATGTCAAGCTGAAGACATTAAATCAAACGCTTCTTGGGAGGCAAACCAAGTCCAAAAATAAATTAGATACGTCACTGCCAATTTGATTCAGACGAGAGCTTGTCTCGCCTCCTAGGTATATGTTCTAAACCCCCTTCGTCGGCATGCTTTCTTTCAAATGTTGAGATTGATGATTGGGACATTCTGGACACTACCCGTTTTAAGTTTGGGGGTGATTTGTAGTATTTTAGTATGTTTTATTGTTGTTAGTTATGTTGTATTGTTTTTAATGTATGCATGTTTGTTTAGGTTAGTGTTAGTATGTGTTTATGTGATTAGTTGTTTTTGTGTGCTGAGTTTTGTACTTTATCTGGGCCATTACCTGATGACGAGTCTATCCCCTAGTTGTTTTATTGAGGTCCAGTGGAATGCTCATTCATGTCTGTTCTGTGTGCTTGACAACTCGTTTTAGTTAAAATTATTGTGCATCCTACTTGCACGAGCACGTAAACTGAATGTATAATTATCTAATTGATTTGACACCGATTATCTGTTAGCCGAGTTCATGACAATAGGGATTCTAGAACCTGATTTGGGGGAAATTCGAGGCAAAATCCTAGGCGAGATAGTTCAGGAGATATGATTTAGGCATTCATTTTGATCGCTTAAGCCTTTGAAGCTTACCTTATTATATGTTTATCCCTCGTTACCCTGTTGAAGCTAGAAAGACGCTTCAATTCTAAAGACGTAACTAATACCTTGGCCAATTAAATTCTTTCCAAACTACTATCTCTAAACCTAAGGCACAAATTTAAGTGAAATCAAGTTAGCGTTTATTTATGCTACTTGAAGTGAGTGGTTGGGTTTTGGGTGAATGGTGGTGGAATATTACGTCGCCACTTTCACCGCAAGTGTACGGGTCAAGTTTTAGTAGAGTGGGAAGAGTAAGGGTTATCATTTCCAGAGGGATTGGTTGAGAATATGGTCGAGTATCGTAATTATCATAATCTAATTTGATCTAGGTGACAAAAAATGTAGTTTAAAATTAAATATACTAATACTAAAATACTAATTTATCAAATTAAACTATATTACTATTTTGAGATGTTTAAGGGAATGGATTATCTAGGGATTAACTTCATTTACTTAAATGTGTTTGATCTTCTTTAGTTTATGTTAACGGTGTTCGACTTATCTGATAATCTCTGTATCGTAAACTCATTTACTCCCTCTCCCGAGTGACAAGTAAATGAATATTTGACTTAACGTTAACGCTGAAGCCCCCCTCTAGCATTTTTTAGAGCACATAGTCATATGAGTCTTGCTCCAACATCGTTAATTGCACACTTTCTAACTCCCTCTTAGGTTATTAGATCGTCGCGTTGTGTTTAAAACCTAATACGAATCCGGGGTTACCTCACACGAGTGTCAAATCCCGTATTCTCCGTATATCATAACAAGCATAATAATCAAGGAGAAATGGAAAACACAATCAAATAATGAATAATTGAAACGGTTTTTTTTTTTTTTTTTTTTTTTTTTTTAATTTTTAGGCCTCGACAGGGTAACGAGAGATAAACATTTAACAAAGTAAGCTTTAAGGGCTCAAGTGATAAAAATGAATGCCTAAATCATATCTCCTAAACTACCTCGTCTGGGATTTCGCCTTGAATTTCCCCCAAATCAGGTTCTAAAATCCCTATTGTCATGAATTTGGGTGACGGATAATCATTTTCAAATCAATTAGATAGTTATACATTGAGTTTACGTGCTCGTGTATTTAGGATCTACAATAACTTTTACTAAAATGATACGTCAATCATACAGAACACACATGAATAAGCTTTACGCCCAACCTCAATAAAAAACCAGGGGACAGACTCATCATCGGGTAATGGCCCAGATGAAGTCAAAATTCAGCACATAGCAATAACTAACTTAAACAAACTAATCCTAAACAAATATGCATACATAAAAAACAATAAAACATACTACACATCACCGCTAAACTTAACACGGACAGTGTCCTCAACAACCCATTAGCGATTGCAATGAAAGCGTAAAACATGATATTGAAGGTGGGGGTTTAGAACACGTACCTGGGAGGCGAGATAAGCTCGCCTCCGAATCAAGTCGGCAGTAATGGATTTAACTTATTTTTTCCTTGGGTTGCCTCCCAAGAAGCACTTGATTTAACGTCTTCGGCTTGACACAGAGGACGACTCGTTAAAGAGCGGCTTCCGCCCATAGTAAGTGTCGTACAACACTACATATGGGTCTTGATTTTGTATACCCTCAAGACTAGCGAGATAAGGCTCTAATCGGTTCAAGCTTTCAATAGGACTCTCTACCAACTCATACGTTTGGTGGGCATGAAAGAGCATTACTTTTGACGGCGAAGAACTAGTTAGCCACATCGAAACCTCGTAGATGTGATCGTCTGAGATCGATGGTGGCATCACGATTAAGATCTCCAATGGTGTTGAATCACAATCGTTGATCCATGCTTAGGTTCCCGTCTCATTCGAGTAATCATATTTGAACTCTTCCAAGCTCCTTCCACTTGTTTCCGGCTCCTCACGGTGGCTTTCAATGCGTGTGGCATTTGTATCTCCTAGTGCTATCGCGTCTGACTCAGACTCAGTGCAATAGATTAGATAATCGATTTGTGTCTGCAGAGACGTTATGGTCACGTTGATATCGGTGTAGACCGTCTCAACATAATCAAGACGATCCTCATGCTCATTGATTTGGTCATTCGTCTCCCTCAAGAATCTTTGAGTTTTTCCCATAACTATAGTGAACACATCTTCTAAGGCAGGGGAAGACTCCATATCTTGAACTGGAGTGTCAATCCATGGCGCCAAAAAGGTGGAACTATTCCCCAAGCTTTGGTAGCTCGTTGAATAATTCTAACAGTGAAAATCATACTCGGCCATATCTTCCAATAACGGATAGGCTTCGTCCGCGGTTAGTTGGTCGAAAGAGGTGGTACTATTTCCTCTTTCAGCCCATATTTTGGTTGCGGCTAGTAACCCATCGAGAAAGGTAAGTAGTTAACACTCCTTTGGGAAACGATGATTTGAAAACCGGAATAAAAATTCCTTATATTGATCCCAAGCACTATAAAACGACTCAGAATCCCGTTGAAAGAAATGCAAAAACACTTGTTGATCTCGATAGAGTAGTGTATATACACATATATAAGGTGTCAGTCCACAAGCTTGAGATATGGGTCATACTATGATCCAGACTATTGCAGAAAAGTAAATGTTAGTTGTTAGTAGTTAGTAGTTAGTAGTCTTTTATCAAAAGTTTGTTTTGAGTTGATTGAAGTTCGGTTTCATGGGTTCTTGATAGAATCAAAGATGCTATACACAAATCATGATGTTCTTGATTTTCTTGACATGTTCTTGATGTTCTTTATATGAACTTGATGTTTTTTATATGAACTTGATGTTCTTGATATGTTCTTTGATATCTGTACTACATACATAATCTATGAATCTAAGAACTAACCAAATATGCTATGCACAAGCAATATAACAATATTTAAAAGAAATCAAATAGAAGTTTAAGAGGACTTACATAACTTCCCTTATCATCATATCTAAATGGAGCTTTCCGATTCGGAGGAGGAGGATGCTGGCCAGGAGCACAGAGAAGATGGCAAGATTGAGGCCAACAGAGCTAAAGGTCGAGCCTTCCCAGGGTAAATATTCTCAGGTCACTAAGTAGGGGCTCCCCATCCTGACAAGGGGAGAACACTTGTGGCTGGTTAACACGAGCGGGGTATGCTTCTTCTCATCTCGGGCTTTTGTTTTGTTATTTGTATTTTTTTAACATTTTTACCCGAACAAGCTTTTTGTAATGGGCAAGAAGCCCACACTTGTATATGATTTTTTTTTTGAACAAATGAAATGAAAATATCTTTTCTGGTTGGTAGAATTGTTTGAGTTGCATATTTTTTATTTTCTTTTTGCCTAATGTTTCCATTTCCAGCTCGAGATGGTCATTCCAACCAAGATTAGCCTTTGTACCTTAGTTTGGTTAAATGAGGTTGGGACTTCTTTGAAGGTTCATTCTCCTGATGTAACTGACCAGGGTCATCTCGGGTAACGAGCTTTGGTGCCCTGTTAGGTTGACTTGAGCTCTAGAATTCTCCAAAGGTCACCTAATTTGAGAAATATTGAGTAGAGTCTATTAAGCGGAGGGAGGTTGGCTAGTCTGAGCTCGGCACAACTCTTTTCACACACTTTGGGACGTTTTCGGAACTCATTGATTTTACTTTGGTTTAAGCATGTTCTTTAGGCCCAACCTTTCTCTTACACTACACAACGGCTGCCCGGCTTCGGAGCTCGAAGAACCTGAGTCCGACTCGGTTGATAAATGCCTCATTCCACTATTTTCCCTTATAGAGTCTGCTTGGCCACAAAGCTTGGCAGTGATGAGCTCTAATCGGCTCATTCCATCTAGTTAGATTTTTTAGAATCCTATATTTTTCTTTTGGCCTAGGTGTATCTTACAGAGGTTTCACTCTATGCTAATACTGTACAGAGGTTGTTCAACTATGGAGACCGGAGAGTACTGACCTCGGGCCAGACATTGATCCCTAACTTGTGATTTTGTTGGATTGAACCTGCTCGGCTACAAAGCTTGGCAAGATTGGGCTTAGGTCGGCTCCTTTGGGTTTGACCTTTGGGGGTCATTGACTAGAGTCTGGTAGGCGAGATTGAGCTCTGTCCGATCATTCTTGATGAGATGGTCTCGAATTTGTAAAAAAAAAAAAATGTTTTCCGAATTTCCCACTTCTCCCAAGTAGGTTGTGTTTCTACCATACCCTTGTCCTCATTGGCCCCCAACCTAGTACCTGAGTTGAGTCAAAATAAGCATAGGTGGTAAGTTAGGCTCTGGGCAGTACTTCCATAGTGTCTAGCCCTCTCGATCCCCAAGGGTGCAACACTACAGTTGGTCCCCTGTGGTCGGTCATAGGTGGGTTCTCTATATTAGGGCTCATTCTTGAGCCTTTTTCGGGTTATCCCAATTTGGTCCTTATAGGAGCATCGTCGATTTATATCGCTTGACCTGTGGCCGGCTGTGAGGGGGTACATATTTAGCCGTAGGCCCTTAGACATGATCAATGCCCTACCCTTAGGGGA
This sequence comes from Eucommia ulmoides, assembly GCA_016647705.1. Lineage (NCBI taxonomy): Eukaryota > Viridiplantae > Streptophyta > Magnoliopsida > Garryales > Eucommiaceae > Eucommia > Eucommia ulmoides. Next base: position 15,410,838 of record CM028325.1, read on the forward strand.
TGACCTTGGTCAATCTCCAAGTTCAGATTATCGACTTGTGTAGGAGGTCTGGTTATCACCCTCAACCCATCTTCCTTTTGATTTGTTAGAGCTGAACATCATCTCAATGGGTGTCTTGCTGGTAGGTCTGTTGTCCACTCAAAATTTTTGTTTCCCCAGAGTACCTTGAAGAAGGGGATGAGGCATTTATCTAAGGAAAAAGAGATGAAACGATTGAGGGCGACCAACTTTTCGATAAGCATCTAGGCTTTTTTTTTTTTTTTTTCTGTGCAGGGTAAGGCCTTACCGAGCACGACACTTATCTTGTTAGGATTCGCATCGATGTCGCACTAGAAATCCATGTAACCCAAGAACATCCCCTATGAAACCCCAAATATGCACTTATTGGGATTGAGTTTCATTCGATGAGTCTTAAGCTTGTCGAAGCAGCCCTAGAGGTGAGCTACATGAGTAGGAGCTTGGGAGATTTTCATGAGCACGTCATCTATGTACACCTCCATCATCGTGCCAATCTCTTCCTTAAACATATTGTTTACCAACCTCTGATAGGTGGTACCGGTGTTGCATAGAACAAAGGGCATGACTTTGTAGCAATACGTTCCTATGTCTGTGATGAACAAAATATTGCTCTTGTCTGGTGGGGACATTGGGATTTCATTATAGTCGGCGTAAGCATCAAGGAAGCTTAGGAGCTCGTGCCCCGCCGTGGCATCAATGACTAAATCTATCCTCACAGATGAAAGAAGTCTTTAGGGCATGCTTTATTCAGTTCGTTAAAGACCATGCAACGTTGCCATTTGTTTCTGTCTTTAGGGTCAAGGACCACATTGGAGAGCCAGTCCAGGAACTTGACCTCCTCATCCATGACTGATTTTACTAACTTATCAATTTCTTCTTTGATGATTTTTTGGTGGTCGAGGTGGAAATTTCTCCACTTTTGCCTCACGTGTAGGTGGTGTGGTCAGCATGGAGTTAGTGTATCGCCACACTAGGATTAATCCCTAGAAGCTCATCGTGTGACTACACAAAGATATCGTAGTTCCTTCGGAGAAGGTCGATGAGCTCGGCTTGCTGATCCGGGCTGAGCTTAGCACTAACCTAACCGTCCTCCCCTCAATTTTTAGATAAATGGACACTTTTAGTAGCTCTTCATGTGGTTGGGGACTGGGATTTTTGTCACGAGGGTCGTCGATGGGTATAAGCCTAGGTTCTATGTCCAAGGCAATGAGCTTGCCGCACCACGGATTAGGCTCGGCCTCTAATTACTATTATTTCTTTTCTAGCGCCCTCCTGGTGTATGCTCTTGCTTACTTTGATCTTCTCTTACCTCCGTTACTCCCTGGTTGGTGGGGAACCTCATCATTTGATAGTACAAAGAGTAAACAACCTTGAGAGCAAAAACGGTTGCTTAGCCCATTATCGCATTTTAAGGCGATGGTCTATCTAAGATTAAGAACTTGGTCTAGATTATTGCCAACCTGGGCTTAGAACCAACTGTGATGGGCAGGGATACCCATCCAATTGAATTGACGACGTCTTCATTAACCCAATAAGGGAGGACTTGGTGGGCTGCTGGTGGCTGCAATTTAAGCATTGTTATTTTCACCGCAAGCGTATAGATCAAGTTTTAGTATAATAGACCTTTTGGTCGGGTATCGTATCCACAAAGATTGGTTGAGATTACTATCAAGTACCGCGATTGTCATAACCCGACTTTATTTAGGCAACAAAAATGGTATTTATAATTAATTACTAATACTAAACTAAAATACTAATTAAGTTAACTATACTATAAATACTATATTGAGATTGTTTAGGGGATTAGATTGCCTAAGGATTAACTTTATTTACTCAAATGCGTTTGGTTTCGTTTTAGTTAACATTAACGGCGTTCGGTGTATCCAAAAATTTCAGTTCGTAAACTCCCTCGCCACTTCTCCCGAGTGTAAGACGGGGGAATACGCGACTTCATATCAACGCCAAAGTCCCCCTCAATGTATTAATGACTCTAGGTCACATGAGTTTCGCCCCAACGTCATCGATTGCACACTTTCTAACGCCCTCCCAGGTCATTAGATTGTCGTGTTGTGTTTACCCTAGTCCTAATCCAGAGTTACCTCTCCCGAGTGTCAAACCTCGTATTCTCAATATATCTAAACTAGCATATAATCATAGAAACACGGAAACACAATCGAAATTATAAGTAATAACCATAAACGAAACACAAATTCAACCAAAACTACATTTTCATAAATAATACGTTAATCCCTATTACAATATATGTTTAGCCTATGGCCATAGCCATTTATACAATTGAAACAAAGCTAAAAATGCTCAAACAAGCATAGAAGATAAGAAATAAAAGGAAAAACGGATGAACTTAACCAATATCTAAAGATTAGCCGCTAAAACCGTCCACCGATCGATTCTCTTTCTCTGCATGGTAATCTTCTCATTTGGATTTGTTTGAGCACTCCCCATACTCTCTCTATATTTTATACTAAGTCCTAAGGGCTGTAATGGCCGGAGATAGGTAAAGGAGGGGAGGAGAGGGGTTTAAATAGGCAAAATATCTAAAAATAAAATATCTAAACTGTGCAGAGCTGACTGCCTAGGCGGTGGGATTCACTACCTAGGCGGTGGGTATATCAGTTTAATGTTCGCCATGGTGGTAGAATGGGAAAACATTCTGTAATTTCACCACCTAGGCGGTGAGTTTATAGCATCTATTGCCCTTCTTTGCATTTTCACCGCCGCGGCGGTGGGCTTCTTTCAGAATATTGCTTCCTTGCTTGTTTTTATACCGTTCTCTGACCGTACATATTCAAACTTAATAAAAACGTACTAAACATACTTGAAAACTAACAATTTTGGTTTGGAAATACATTGGTAATTTACACTTATCAGCTGCACAATATTTTATTCTACCTTCATTTTATCGAAGGCCCATTTGAAGGTAATATCGGCGGAGTTTCCCCTGTCGACCAGGATACGTCTCATCTTGTAATGGTTAATCAGGGCTGTGATGACCAGAGTGTCATCATAGGGTATATGTATTCCATGGAGGGCATCCTAACTGAAAGAGATAACGTTGTGAGAGGCGGCATCGATCGTGCTCACCTCATACATGTTTTTGTCGGACTTCCTCTTAGCCTTGTACTCGTGCATCTTTTTGGAGGAGGATATCTCTTTTCCTAAGATAAGTCCTCTATAGATGATGTTAATTTCTCTATCCTCATGCTGGTCATCATCGTCCCTTGTCATTTCTTCTCTGGGCAGAGGGTGGTCACACTTTTCTCTCATTCTTTAACCCATATACTCTTCTCGGAAGTCATTCTCTTCAAACCTCAGTTCTCTATTTTTTCTCCGGACATAGTTACCGAGGTAGCCCCTCTAAATATAGGTGAAACTCTTAATATTTGTGGAGGGACCTTCCCATAGGTTTCTCATTCAGATAAGGAGTGGAAGGAAAACATCCCCTTCTAGAGTTCTTTGCAAAGATCATCACTATGGATTCTATCAGAAAGGGGATCCCTTACCGACGAGACCCTAATGCAGGAGCGGTCTCTAGTCCTCGGGCAAAGGTCCTAGCCTCTCTTCCGCCTAAAGTTTTCTCGACCCTTGAGCTCTACTTGGGGCTTCCTCAGCCTTATCCTTCTTCTTATAGCCCCTTTCTCAGTCTTTTTTCATATTTTATCTTAGTTTAACATTATAGAACCAAATGCCTCTCTCTAGGTCCATGCGAAGATTGGGGGTTGGGTTTAAGCATAGGTCATAAGACAACCTCCTATGCCTAAATATGTTGATGCAAGCATTCAAGGCTACGACATTTGAGAGGTCCTCACAAGTCATGGACTCACTCTTGAATTTATCTACATAGTTGCCAAGGTTCTCTCCAAACTGCTGTTGGGGTGCGAGGATGTGCGTCATGGTCTTTGGCCTTCGATGAGAGTGATTGAAATAGGAAAGAAAGAGTTGCTCAAGTTGAAAGAAAGTTGATATGGAGGCGGGGGCTAAGTCTCAAAACCAAGACCAGGCAGTTCCGGTGAGATTGAGTGGAAATGATTTGTGTCTCAAAGCCACAGAGGTAATGGGCATGTCCATGTTGGACTTGAAGATGGATAGGTGGTCCACCGGGTTTGAGGTCTTGTCATAAGAAGTCATTTGGGGTAGGTAAATCGATGGGGCACCACATCAACTAGGATGTGCTCTATGAAAGGGGACCTCACCTCGGTAAGGAGTCTTATCGCTGTCCTCGAGCCTTGTATTTAGTGAAAAACTACCTTCACGTCAGCGAAGCACTTCACCCCTGGGCGGCGCTCGTACATAGCTTCCCGCTGCACGGGTACCTTATATTCTAGACGGTGGAGAATATGAATCCACCTCCCACACATGACAGACCTTGTGTTCGGACCTAGCAACGTGGCTAGGTGCTTTATTTAGCGAAGACTTTCAATAGTCCTCAAGCCCGTGCTCCTGTGTGGGTAGCGAGGGTTGTGCCCCCCATGCATAACTGTTGGAATGGATCACCCAATCTCTTAATTATTACGGCTGTTCCTATGGCCCCGCGATCTAGAGAGTCGGTCCCCCCTAGATAGGGGTTGGTGACAGGTGGGAAATGAGGACCTAGAAGTAGTTCTGGAACTCATCGAGCTGGCATTCCAAATTGTCGATCCGGGTAGCTTCTATAGCTTTGGAGGTCTACCCCACAAATGGTCCAGAGGGCAAGGTCAAAGAACTCGTCTGACCCGTGGGGTATAGGTTATCTTCCTCGGTGGGGACGGGGGCCTTAGCATTCGATCTCGGGACCCTCGCTATATTTCTGAAGGGGAGAGCATTCGAGTTGTTATTTACCACATGAGTTTAATCTCTTTGTCTAATGATTTGACTAGACCTTGTGATCATTAAGTCTTAGTTGAGCAGGGAGTGGATGACCAAATGAAGGCTTCTTGTGCATTTCAGACCGACGATGTAAATTGTTTGTGTCTAAACTTGGCTAACATGTTCAGTTGGTCCAGTTAGGAGGTGATAGGTGTAATTTACCTATCTATTTCCAAATCGAACTTGTTAGTTTTCGAGTATGTTTATTATGCTTTATTATGTTTCAATACGTTTTTATGTGTTTTTGTCTAAATCAAGTGTGTGAGGTGAAAAGGGATAAAAACGGATCATAAATGATCAAATTAGATCAAGAACGGTGGGAAAACAAACAAAAAGGCAAAATTCTAAACCTACAGCCCACTGTCGCTGTGGTCAAGATGCAGAGAAGGGCCTAAAGTCTCTGAAAATCCACCGCCACAGTAGTGAGATCCACCGCCGTGACGGTGAAACATTAGAATGTCTCTGCTCCCATTGCTACATCTACCGCCGCGGTGGTCACTCTACATAAATTTAGATATTTATTTTAGATATTTTGAGTCCTATATTTTCTCATCTCCTCTCCATTTGGCCAAGAGAGACCCCTAAGGGTTCATAATATTTTGAGAGTATTTTGGGGAGTGCTCAACCAAATCCGAAGGAGAAGAACACATTGCGAAGAAGGAGAAACGATCGTTGAATGGTTTTCGCACCAAATCTTCAAACAACAGCTAAGTTTCTTTTGTTTCTATCTTTATTTTCTTAACTTCGGTAGTTTGTTGAGCATGTTTAGCTCATTTCTCATTGTATAAATGGTTATGGCCATGAGCTAAACGAATTTTATCTAGGGATTAATAATATTTATGAAAATGTTTTTTGTTTGAATTGTGTTTCTTTAATGGTTGTTCTTCATTATTCGATTGTGTTTATTGTTCTTGTATTTCCATTATATGCTTATTTAGATACAATATGAAATCAGGTTTTGACACTCGGGAGAGGTAACTCCGAATTCGGACTAGGGTAAACACAACGCGACGATCTAATAACCCGGGAGAGAGTTAGAAAGTGTGCAATCAATGACGCTGGGGTAAGACTCATGTGACCTAGTGTCATTAAGATGTTGAGTGGGACTTCTTCGTTGATGAAAAGTCATATATTCACTCATCTTACACTCGGGAGAGGTGGTGAGTGAGTTCACGATACAGAGATTGCCGAATAAGTCAAATACCGTTATTATAATCTTTTCTCCTAAACATCTCACATTTGTACTATTAGTATAATTAGATTAATTAACTTAGTCTTAGTATATTATTTAATTATATAAACACATCTTTTTATCGGCTAGATAAAATTAGGTTATGATAATTATAGTGCTCGACAATAATCTCAACCAATTCCTGTAGACACGATAACCCTTACTCTCCCAATCGATACTAAAACTTGACCCATACACTTGCGGTGAAAGTGGCGACGTGAAATTCTGCCACCAAGTTTTTGGCATTGTTGCTGGGGATTGTGTTTTAGATTATTGTTGATACTATGAGTAAATGACTTGATTTTAATTTAGGCATTTTTTTAGAGTATATAATTTTTTTCTTTGTAGTTTTGCTTTTGTTTTCCTACAGGGTGCTAGATAATGTTAGATCAACAAGTGCTTTTGCATTTCTTTCAACAGGATTTTGAACTGTTTTATAGTCTATGGGATCGATATAAGGAATTGTTACTCCGGTTTCCCAACCATCGTTTCCTGAGGGAGTGTTAACTACTGAACTTTCTCGATGGGTTACTAGTCGCAACTAGAACGTGGGATGAAGGAGGAAATGGTACCACCTCTTTCAACCAACTAACCGTAGACGAAGCCTATCGGGTACTGGAAGACATGGCCGAGTATGATTTTCAGTGTCAGAATTATTTAACAAGCTACTAAAGCTTGGAGGATAATTCCACCATTTTGGAGCCATGGATTGACACCCCGGACCAACATAGGGAGTCTTCCCCCCAGATTGGAAACCATGTTCGTTGAATTTATGGAGGAGAATCAAGTATTTTGGAGGAAAACGAATGACTGGCTAAATGAGCACGAGGATCGTCTTGACAATATCAAGACGGTCGGTGCTGAAGTAGATGCGACCGTAATGTCTATTCAGACGCAAATCAGTCAGCTAATCTGCTTCATTGAGGCCGAGTCAGATGCGGTGGCACTAGGAGATTCACAGGCCATATTCAGTGAAAGCAACTGTGAGAAACTGGAAATGAGCGGAAGGAGCTTGGGAGAGTTGAACTATGCTTATCCGAATGAGATGGGAACCCAAACATGGATGGACGATTGTGATTTGTCACCATTGGAGATCCAAATTATGATGCCACCATCGATCCCAAACAATCACATTTACAAGGATCCGATGTGGCTCACTTATTCTTCGCCGCCATTAGTGATGTTTTTTCATGCCCACCAAGTACATGAGCTGGTAAGGAATGTTGTTGAAAGGTCGAGCTGATCAATGCAAAATCTCACCAGTCTTGAGGGCGTACTGAATCAAGACCCATATGTTGTATTATATGACACATACTATGGGCAGAAGCTGCTATTTGACGAGCTGTTCTCTATGTCGAGCCGAGAACAATAAACCACGTGCTTCTTATGAGGCAACCCAAGCAAAAAATAAGTTAAATCCGTCACAGTCGACTTGATTCGGAGGTGAGATTCTCTCGCCTCCCAGGTACGTGTTCTAAACCCCCTTCGTCAGCATGCTTTATTTCTATATGTTAAGATTGATGATTGGGTCGTGTACGATGAGGATTCGATCCTCGCGTATTGACTACTCGCAAGTGTACGAGGTCAAAGTTTTCGTAAAGTGTGATCGTGAAAGATCAGGTTATCGTATCCACAGTGATTGGTGTCGTTACTATCGAGTACCGCGTTTGTCATGACCTAACTTTATCTAGGCTAAAAATAAATATATTTAATTAATTAAACTAATACTAATATAACCGAAATTAGTTATACTAATATACTAATATGTTTTAGGGGGAAGAATTGTCTAGGGATTAACGTGATTTACAAATACACATTTGATCTCGATTGACCTACGTTTACGGTGTTCGACCTATTTGACAATTTTGGTATCTAAAACTCATCCTCCACCTCTCCCGAGAGTAAGACGGGGGATATAATGCAAATTTGTGTCAACAAAGAAGTCCCCCTCAACGTCTTAACGAGACTAGGTCGCGTGAGTCTTGCCCTAACATCATTGATTGCGCACAATCCAACTCCCGACCGGGTTATTGGATCGTCGCATTGTGTTTACCCTATCGACAATCTCAGTTCTAAAACTCCACTGCCACCTCTTTCGAGTGTAAGATGGGGAAATACATGATTTTGAGTTAATAAAAAAGTCCCCCTCAATGTCTTAATAACCCTAGGTCATGTGAGTCTTTCCCCAACGTCATCGATTGTCCACCATCCAACTCCCCGACCGACTTATTGGATTGTGGCGTTTGTTTACCCTAATCCGAATCTAGGGTTTGTCAAATCCCGTATTCTCCATGTATCTATCTAAGTACAATAAATAAATAATACGATTAACACAATCAAACTAGGAAGAACAAACATAAACGGAACACCGAAATCATCCGAATCACATATTTATAAATATATTCGTTAATCCCTATACAATCCATATTTAACTACGGCCATAACCGCATTTACAAATAAAGAACGAGCTAACCATGCTCACAAAATCATAAGTTAAAGAAACAAGAAAAGAAATCGAAGAACTTAGCCTCGTCCAAAGATTTATCGCTAAGAACCGTTCAACGATCGCTTCGCCTTCTTCCTTCACCTCGGGATGTGAGAACTCCCTCTAAAACTCCTAATTCCAACCCTAAGTATAGCCCAAGTGGCTCTAATGGCCGGAGTGAGCAAGAGGAGAGGAGAGTAGTGGATATTTGTAGGCAAAATATTTCAAAAATATCTAATAAATATCCTAGGCTGCGTAGAGGTCACCGCCGCGGTAGTGGGATTTAGCACCACGGTGGTGAGTAAGTCGGTTGGCTGATCGCCTCGGCAGTGAAGACAACGATGGACTTGGTTGTCATCCTGCAGTTTCACTACTACGGTGGTTGTATCGCACCACGATGGTGGATGTTTAGTAAGGTAAGTCAGTCTCTGTATTTTCACCGCCGCGGCAGAGGTTTGGACGTGACGGCGATGGGCTTCTTTCACAATATTGCCTCCGAGCTTGTTTTTTCACTATTCTTTGACTGTTTTTGGTTCGATCTCATCGTTTTTGCTCCAGTTTTTTATCTTTTTGCCCCACACACCTGTTTTATACAAAAAGTAATAAAACTAATTAAAACATAATAAAATAAATATAAAAACTACTCTAAAACTAACAAACTGGTTTGGAAATATGTAGGTAGCTCACACCTATTAAATACCCCCAAACTTGGAATTTTGCTAGTCCTCGACCAAAACACACACACGAAAAAAAAAAAATACAACGAAATAAAATAACAAACAACCTAAACAATCTTAATATAACGACATGCGAGTTTTAAATTCTTCTAACGGCCAAGTCATTATTCCCTCAACAACCGCTAGTCATATCGAGTTCAGGCAGTAAAACACATCATGTGGTTCTAGAATTTTGACATGCAACAATGGTGAATGCCATTCTAGATCCTGTAAATGTGTTCGTGGAAGACTCAATAATATAGCTATACAATGACCAGATTGGATTATCCCCCAATGAAACTCATGACTTAGACCGTAAAGGATTAGGATTTCCATATGCCTAATTGGGGTACACTCTCCACTAATGTAGGCTTGGAAGTTCAAAAAGATTAGAAGGACTTAGTTCGGTTATGGAATATTTTGCCAAGGGTAATTTGGAATAGAAAACGAGTTAACGTTGTTAACTTAATGTTACCCAAGGCTCAATGCTTGGCACATTCACTCTCGAACCCCCATAGATAAATTAAAAACAATCTCGAACAATATTTTTAAGACCGACATACTCACTTGTTAAAAGAAACAAAAACTTATTATTTTTATTTTTATTTTTTTTAACTAACCACACCCCCAAACGTATTTGATTAGTATGATTTTATGGGTGTGGTTAAAATGAAAGAAACACGACAAGTGAGTACTCGAATACCGAACCAATCCGAAGTTTGTCCTAAACTCAATCGCTCACATCAAGTAGCATATATGAATGCTAACTTGATTCACTCAAATGTGCCTTTAATTTCAGCAATTAAGGTTTAGAAAAAGATCAACTGACCAGGGTATTGGTTTATGTGTTTAGAATTGAAATTGACATTTAGGCTTCGACAGGGTAACGAGTGATAAACATATAACAGGTAGGCTTAAAAGGCTCAAGCGATAAAAACGAATGCCTAAATCACGTTTCCTGAACTACCTTGTTTAGGATTTTGCCTCAAGCTTCCCCTTAATCAGGTTCTAGAATCCTTAATGTGTCATGAGTTTGGCTAATCGATAATTGGCCTCTAATAAATTGAATAGAAATACATTGAGTCTATGTGCTCGTAAAAATTAGGATCTACAATAACTTTTACCAAAAAACATTATCAGGCACACGGAATCACACATGCATGGGTATTACCCTTGACCTCTAAATCAACTAGGGGTAATCTCATTATCGGGTAGCGGCCCAGATGAATGCAAAACTCAACATGCACAACAACAACAAAAAAATAAACACATTCTAACCTAAACAAACATGCACACGGGAAAAATAGTAAAACATTTACTAACAATACTAAATACTACACATCACTTTTGAACTTAAAACGGATAATGTTCTGAACGATCCTAATCATCATTCTCAATATATGAAATTAAAGCATGCTGATGAAGGGGGTTTAGAACACGTACCTGGGAGGTGAGAGAGTCTCACCTCCAAATAAATTTAGCTATGACGGATTTAATTCATTTGACCTTGGGTTACCTCCCAAGAAGCACGTGGTTTAATGTCCTTGGGCCATCATTCAGAATGCTCTCAAGCTTGGCTAGATATTGCACTGCATGGATCAATCTTTCAATGACACGCCTCACCGGCTTATGTGTGTGGCCCAGCACAATAAACGACTTGGAATCCCGTCGAAAGAGATGCATCAATACCTGTCAATCTAACATTGCCAAGTATCCTACATTCGAAATAAAAACAAAACTACAAAAAAAAAAAATTATATACAAAAGAAATGCCTAAAGTAAAATCAGGTCATTTACTCACAATATCAATAACAAACGACAAACACAATTCCCGGCAATGTCATCAGAAACTTGGTGACGATTGCCAAAAATTGAATTTTCTCAACTAATCCCCGACAATGGCGCCAAAAACTTGTATGGCGAGAATTCGATTCTCGTGTATTGACTACTCGCAAGTGTACAAGGTCAAAGTTTTAGTATAGTGTGATCGTGAAAGATTGGGTTATCATATCCACAGGGATTAGTGTTGTTACTATCAAGTACCGTGGTTTTCATGACCTAACTTTATCTAGGCTAAAAATAAATGTATTTACTTAATTAAACTAAAACTAATATAACCTAAATTATCTATACTAATATACTAATATGTTTTAGATGAAAGAATTGTCTAGGGATTAACGTGGTTTATAAATACGCGTTTGATCTCAATTGACTTACATTTACGATGTTTGACCTATTTGACAATCTCGGTATCTAAAACTCCTCCGCCACCTCTCCCGGGTGTAAGACGAGGGATATAACGCAACTTCGTGTCAACGAAGAAGTCCCCCTCAACGTATTAACGACCCTAGGTCGTGTGAGTCTCGCCCTAACGTCATTGATTGCGCACAATCTAACTCCCAACCGGGTTATTGGATCGTCGCGTTGTGTTTATCTTATCAACAATCTCAGTTCTAAAACTCCACTGCCACCTCTCCCGAGTATAAGATGGGGGAATACATGACTTCGAGTCAATGTATAAGTCTCTCTCAACGTCTTAACGACCTTAGGTCACGTGAGTCTTGCCCCAACGTCATTGATTGTCCACAATCCAACTCCTGACCGGGTTATTGGATCGTGGCGTTTGTTTACCCTAATCTGAATCTGGGGTTGGTCAAACCCCGTATTCTCTATGTATCTATCTAAGCATAATAAACAAACAATACAATTAACACAATTGAACTACGAAGAACAAACATAAATACAACACCGAAATCATCTGAATCACATATTTATAAATATATTCGTTAATCCCTATACAATCCATGTTCAACTACGGCCATAACCGCATTTACAAATAAAGCATGAGCTAAACATGGTCACAAAATCCTAAGTTAAAGAAATAAAGGAAGAAATCGAATAACTTAGCCTCATTCGAAGATTTGTCGCTAAGAACCGTTCAACGATCGCTTCGCCGTCTTCCTCCACCTCAGGATGTGAGCTCTCTATCTAAAACTCATAATTTTAACTCTAAGTATAGCCTAAGGGTCTCTAATGGCCAGAGTGAGCGAGAAGAGAGGAGAGGAGTGGATATTTATAGGAAAAATATCTCAAAAATATCTAATAAATATCCTAGGCTACATAGAGGTCACCGCCGCGGTAGTGGGATTGAGCGCCACGGTGGTGAGTAGGTTGGTTGGCAAATCGTCTCAGCGATAAAGATAGCGGTGGACTTAGTTGACATCCTGCAGTTTCACCGCCGTGGTGGTGGATGCTCAGTAACTTAAGTCAGTCTCTCTATTTTCACCGCTGCGGCGGAGGTCTGGACACCGCAGTGATGGGGTTCTTTAACAATATTGCCTTCGAGCTTGTTTTTCCACCGTTCTTCGACCGTTTTTGGTTCGATCTCGTTATTTTCGCTCTAGTTTCCTATCTTTTTGCCCCACACACCTGTTTTATACAAAAAATAATAAAACTAATTAAAATATAATAAAATAAATATTAAAACTACTCTAAAACTAACAAAACTAGTTTGGAAATATATAGGTAGATCACACCTATCAGGTCGCTGAGGACATTGTCCGTTTTATGTTTGGCAGTGATGTATTGTATTTTAGTATGTTTAATTATTGTTTTATTGTGGGCATGTTTATTTAGGTTAGTTATAGTTATGTGTTGAGTTTTGACTTCATCTAGGCCATTACCTGATGATGAGTCTATCCCTTGATTGTTTATTGAGGTTGAGCATAAAGTCATTCATGTGTGTTCTGTGTGCTTGATGTATCGTTTTAGTAAAAGTTATTGTAGATCCTAAATGCACGAGCACGTAAACTCAATGTATAACTATCCAATTGATTTGAAAATGATTATTTGTTATCCAAGTTCATGATAATAGGGATTTTAGAACCTGATGTGGGGGAAATTCGAGGCAAAATCTTAGGCGAGGTAGTTTGGGAAATATGATTTAGGTATTCGTTTTTATCGCTTGAGCCTTTAAAGCTTACCTTGTTAAATGTTTATCCCTCGTTACCTTGTTGAAGCCTAAAAACTGTTTCAATTCTGAACACTTAACTAATACCATGGCTAATAAAACTTCTTTCAAAACCTATATTGTTGAACTGAAAACACAATTTGAGTGAATCAAGTTTGCAGTTGCAAATGCTACTTGGAGTAAGCGGTTGGGTTTAGGGAAAAATTTTAATTGGTTCGATAGTGTGAGTACTCACTTGTCGTTTTTCTTTAGTTTAAACCACACCCGTGAAATTCTATTAATGGAATAAGTTTGGGGGTGTGGTTGTTGAAAAAAAAAAACCATATGTAAATATTGTTCAATTTCCGTTTCTTTTGACAAGTGAGTACGACATTCTTAAATAATTGTTCAGGGTTGTTTCAATTTTATTTGTGGGGTTTTGAGTGTGAGAGTTCCAAGCATATGCCTCGGGTATCGTCAAGTTAATGACGTTAACCTGTTTTTTATTTCCAATATACCTTTGGCCATTTTTCCAAAATTGAACCAAGTCCTACTGAGCTTTTTGAATTTCTTAGCCTACATTAGTGGAGAATAGCACCCATGTCAGGCTTATGGATTCCCTATACCTTTTTGGTTTTAGTCATGAGCTTATTTGATGGATAATCCCATCTGATCGACGAATAGTTGTATATTTGAGTTTTAACACACACACATTAACAGAATCTAGAATGACTCTTACTATTATCGAATGTTAAAATTCTAGAACACCACATGGTGGGTTTTATTCTTGCACTTGATAGGATTGGGGGCCGATGAGGAAAAAATCGTTTGGCCGGTAGATGATATTCAAAACTTGCACATTATTGTTTTCAGTATTTTTCATTTTTCATTTTTAATTTTGTAATTAGTTGTTATATTTTCTTGTATAGTGTGGGTGTTTTGCTCGAGAACTAGCAAAATTCCAAATTTGGAGGTATTTGATAGGTGTAATTTACCTATCTATTTCAAACCGAACTTGTTAGTTTTCGAGTATGTTTATTATGTTTTATTATGTATTAATATGCTTTTATGTGCTTTTGTCTAAATTAGGTGTGTGAGGTGAAAAAAGATGAAAACGGATCTTAAACGATCAAATCGGATTAAGAACGGTGGGAAAACAAGCAAAAGGGCAAAATTCAGAGACTTTAGGCCCTTAGGGTTTATAATATTTTGAGAGTTTTTTGGAGAGTGCTCAACTAAATCCAAAGGAGAAAAACACGTTGCAAAGAAGAAGAAACGATCGTTGAATGGTTTTAGTGCCAAATCTTCAGACAACGGCTAAGTTTCTTTTGTTTCTCTCTTTATTTTCTTAACTTCGACAGTTTGTTTAGCATGTTTAGGTCATTTCTCATCGTATAAATGGTTATGGCCATGAGAAAAATGGATTTTATCTAGGGATTAATAATATTTATGAAAATGTTGTTTGTTTGAATTGTGTTTCTTTAATGGTTGTTCTTCGTTATTCGATTGTGTTTACCATTCTTGTATTTCCATTATATGCTTATTTAGAATATTGTGAAATCAGGGTTTGACACTCAGGAGAGGTAACCCCAAATTCGGACTAGGGTAAACACAACGCGACGATCTAATAACCCGGGAGGGAGTTAAAAAGTGTGCAATTAATGATGCTGGGGAAAGACTCATGTGACCTAGTGTCATTAAGACGTTGAGGGGGACTTCTTCATTGACGCGAAGTCACATATTCACTCATCTTACACTTGGGAGAGGTGGTGAGTGAGTTTACGATACAAAGATTGTCGGATAGGTTGAATACCATTATTGTAAACTAAACAAAATCAAACGCATTTAGGTAAATGAAGTTAATCCCGAGATAATATTTTCCCCTAAACATATCATATTAATAATATTAGTATAATTAGATTAATTAACTTAGTATTAGTATTTTATTTAATTATATAAACACATTGTTTTTATCGTCTAGATAAA
Organism: Eucommia ulmoides; assembly: GCA_016647705.1. Taxonomy (NCBI): domain Eukaryota; kingdom Viridiplantae; phylum Streptophyta; class Magnoliopsida; order Garryales; family Eucommiaceae; genus Eucommia; species Eucommia ulmoides. The sequence continues at coordinate 15,426,086 of CM028325.1, forward strand.
ATTTGGTTATGATAATTACGGTACTTGACAATAATCTCAACTAATCCCTGTGGACACGATAACTCTTACTTTCTCCATTTATATTAAAATTTGACCCGTATAGTTGCGGTGAAAATGGCGACGTGAAATTCCGCCACCAGGAGGCATGTGTATTTTTCTTGCTGGGGTGGTGGTGGTGAATTCCTAATTCTAGTCCATTTACGTCAATGATGTTCAGGTGTGGTGAAGTCTGATGTTGGTGTCCTTCCAATTTGAGCTGAGCTCCAAGCTTGTACTTGCACAAGAACCCATAGAGATTTTGCCTAGTGAAATCTCTCCAGCATGAAAGTAAGAGCTCGGGAGGATAGGCAATAAATATGCTTCAAGATAGTGTTTGAGCATTACCTTTGGGTATTGAATGTCCGGGATTTTATAGGCGAGAGAGGTGATTAGCCTCGTAGAATTAGGAGGCCTTGTACGACGTGTTTTTATGCTCGCGTATTGACTACTCGCAAGTGCACGAGGTTTAGTTTTAATATAATGGATCTTGTAAGATCAGATATCGTTCCACCGGGAACACGTGTAATTTGGTTGAATATTGTGATTGACATAGTTTCATATTATCTCGACTAATAAAAAATTGTTTGTATTCTATTTAATCTACTAAGATAAATGACAACTATTAGGTTAGTTCTAATTACACTAATTACTTAGGTATTTATTTCTTTCACATAATGCATAATTGACTTCATTTAGTTAGCTATAACAATGTTTATCTATTCCGACAATCTCTATATCGATAACTCATCCGCTAACTCTCCCGAGTGTAAGATGGGGGATTACACGACTTCGTGTCAACAAAGAAGTCCCCCTAAACCCCTTAACGACCCTAGGTCGCGTGAGTCTTGAGCCAACGTCATGGATTGCATACATTCTAATGCCCTCCCAGGTCGTTAGAACGTCACGTTGCATTTACCCTAGTCCGAATCCAGGGTTACCTTTCCCGATTGTCAAACCCCGTATTCTCAGTTTATCAATACAAGCATAATATCAAGAATAACGGTAAACACAATTGGATTTAGACAAACAACACGTTAAAGTAACATTAATTCATTCAACTTAACATTTACATGATTTCAACAACACCTAAGTAACATTTAATTAATACTACAAGATCTTAGCCATATACCATACAAAACAAGAGTGATTCAACATCATCTCTGCACCTTCACCACCGCGGCGGTGGATCTACTGCTACGGCGGTGACTTGTAGTCATGTAACCTTATATTTTTCCTTCGTTTCTTCGCCGTTCTCCCACTGTTTTGCTTGTTTATAGCTCGTTTACATCCCTACATCTGAATAACATATATACTAACAAAAACACAATAAAAGTTTAATAAAACACTCGAAAACTGATAAATTCGGTTTAGAAATAGATGGGTATTTTACACCTATCAAATACCCCCAAACTTGGAATTTTACTAGTCCTTGAGCAAAACATCCTAACATTAAATTAAACTAACTACTCTAATTAGCTAATTTCTAAACTAAAAATAACTAAACATTAACAAATCGGAAGTAAACAAATGTGAGATTCAAATTCAATCGAAGAGACCATGTGGTCTTCCCTCAACAGCCCGTAATCAGATCAAGTGAAGGAATAACACACATCATGTGGTGTTCTAGAATTTCAACACTCGATATCAGTTAAAACCATTCTAGATCCATTTGAAATGTGTGTATGTGTGAACTCTGATGTATAACAAATCAAACATCGGATTGGATTATTCAATAAATAAGTTCATGACTCAAACTTTTAAAAGATTCAGGAAAACCATACACTTGATTGGGCTCAACTATCCACTAATGTAGGTTCGGATATTCACAAAGATCAATAGGGCTTGGCTTAGCTTTGAAGATCGACCAAGGGTATCGTGGCATAGAAAATAAAAAATCTATATAATCTAACGATACCTGAGGCACAAATGCATGTTGCTAAATCTCTCTCGTGACCCCATATGTTGAAAATACAACCCTGAACAAGATTTAATAAACTTGTACTCACTTGTCACTACAACTGAAATTAAAAACTATATTCACATAGTTGCTATTTATTTATTTATTTTTTTATTTTTTTAGGCAAACCCCCAAACTTATTCAAATTTGTACATTTCAGGGGCGTACAAATAGACTAAAAAGACTGACAAGTGACTACGCTAATACTGAACCAATAACATTCTCTCCGAAACCCCAATCGCTTACTTCAGGTGGCATAAACTAATGCTACCTAATTTCACTCACTTTTGCCTTTTATCCTTAGCGACAACAGTTTTGAAAGATTTAATTGGCATATGTATAAAAATGAGTTCAGAATTAAAAAGTTTATGGGCTTCGACAGGGGAATGAGGAAATAATTTTTCAGGTTAGATTCAAAAGGTTCAAGCGATAAATGTGAAAGCCTATATCATGCCTCCGGAATTACCTCACCTATAATTTCCCCTCAAGCCTCCCCCAATCAAGTTTTAGATTCCTTATTTCTATCATGAACTTATTACTAAATAATCGTCGTCAAATCGTTTAACTAATTATATAATAAGTCTATGCGATTGTGCGATTTAGGATCAAAATAACTTTCACCTAATCGATATGCTAAGCACACAAAACACACATGAATGGTATCACCCCCGACCTCAATATAAAATTAGGGGATAATTTTCATCATTGGGACATGGCTCAGATGAACCCAAAAACTCGACATGCACTTACAATTTCATTCACCAACACCACTATTCTAAATCTAAAACTAGCATACATACTCTTAACTAAACATTATACATACATCAACGGAAATTTAAAATGTAACTTAACTAGTCATTAACATCAATATTTATAAATTAGAATGTCTACAAAGCGTAATTACGTATACATAAACATCCATATAATATACATCAAAAAATTTTGGTCAAATATTTGTTCATCCTTTTCTACAAAAAATTAAAAATGGATGAACACTATGGATAACATCATAATATAAACACCATCACACTCCCCCAAACTTAAACAAGATAATGTCCCTACTGTCAGAGCAGCGAACCCAATTTCAATATATAGTATATAGTGAAAAATATCGGGTCGGAACACATACCTAGGAGATGAGACGTGGAAGTCTCACCTCCTACTATCCTTGTGGAGGAATGTCATCGCCACCACTACCGGGCATGAAAGGAAATTGTGGCGGCTGTGAAGGTCAAGCAACATCTGTGGCATATTACTCCATGTAAGCCCAAGCGCTGTAATCTGGAGATCAGTATCATACTAGGCTTGGCGTAGGACCCGGTTATCTAGTTGAACATTCCCGATATCTTGAGAAATATGCGCTAAATCATCCGGCGCTTGCCTGGGCATCTCAGGAACAGAGGCCTCAGAAGGCCTGGCCTTAACTTCCCGATGTGCTTCTCGTGCTTCCCGTCTTCCTTCTCCATGCCCCGGTGCTCTCTCTTTCCACATTCGATTTATCGATGATTGATCTATTTGAAGGATAGGGGAAACAAATTATCCACTCCAATTTCGACACCGGCTTGACTGAAAAGTTCAGTCAAGAAAGATGGAAAAGGAAGACCTACTTTTATTGATCAGGTGGTATGGAGAATCAATGAGTAGATCAAATCGCCTATATTAATCGGCTCCTCGGATTGGATTGCATAGAGCACCCGAGCCCTTTCCTTAGAGATATTGGAGTGGTAAGCGATTGGAATGGGATTTAAGAATCTTGCGGGAAAAATTACTGGCTCTGACCCCACGGTAGTCTATTGGACATTTCTGGTAGTTAGGGCCGGGAGAACTCTATCCATACTCGCCCATTAACTGCGTACGGCCTCGTCAGATAGTGCCGGCGGGACCACTTCCAGTAGCGTATTTAACCGAGAAACACTAAATTCAATCGAGCGTCCTTGGACTTTGGTTTAGGTGTCCGTCTCAACGGAAATATTGGCATAAAATTCCCGGGCGAGGGTGATGTCTGCCGGAGGAGGCGATCTGCAGAATCGTTCCTAGCCCCTTGCTCGGATAACATTTCAGAAATCCACTGGAAGAGCCGCCACAGGTCCAAAGCCACGCTGTTTGATGCAAGCCCTATTGTGGTCATGCCTCTGGTAGTGTTCTTCTCCAGCCTTGGATACAAACTTCGTAAAATCGAAATCCGGAGGAGGCTCCGATGTTTCTCCTCTTCTTGGCCTTTTGATTGCAACCTTTCTCGGCATTTTCCCTAGCAATCACAATCACAGAATAGAACAAGGAAATCAAGACCGAACAATTCAAATCAATTTTAAGAGTCCAAACCGTCATGACTACCCCCTATTCATAATGCGCATAAACTAACCACAATGTTCTCACACGAAAATCCGACAATGTAGCTAACAATTCGTTTCCACAGAATACACAACCTATATTGAAAGATAAGCACTACCAAAAATCGATTAAAAACCCTAAAATAAAAAAAAAAATTGCGAAAATGGGGGCTTACGGTTTGGGGTTTACTCCAAATTCAACCATTTTTGCAATGTATAGGCAAATCATCCTATAATTTCATCATACACATGAAATATAAGTTGAAAAACACTTACTTGATGGAAGAAATAAGACAAATCGGCTTGAAACCCGTCGAAAACACTCCCTATGGCCAAAAACCCCAAAAATCCAAAAATGGGGGGTTGAATGCTCGGATTTGGTGGATGATTTTAGGTTTAAATTGGTAATATGGAATGAAGAAGGTGAAATTTTTGGGTTTTGGAAGGGTCTAGTGGAACAAATCTAGAGAGGTTTTGGTTTTGGGAAGGTGGTTTTCAGAAATGTGAAGTAATGGCCCTTTAAATCGAGCAAAAGGCTTCGTCGCCGCGGTCGTGAGAACTCACCACTGCAGCAACGACACGCTGATTTTTTTTTTTCAAAACTCTCTGTTGAGTTACCGCCGCGGCGATGGCTTCTTCGCTACGGCAATGACTCGTTTTATAAATTTGGCAAAACACTCTATTGTGTCACCGCTGCGGTAGTGAGCTTCTCACCGCGGCTTTTACTGATTTTTTCCATTTTTTTCTCAACATAACTCTTCACCACTTGTTTCCACCTTGCTATTTCATCAACTTTTGGGTTCAAAACACCACCCAAAATATTCATTCTCATAGATTCATCACCAAACATGTTCCGAGGCCATTCCAGCCTCCAAAATAAAATAAGTAATACAAAAGTTGGGTTATTTCATACCCTCGAAGACCTATAAAAAAGTTGTGTTTTAACGTCCCTAGCTGGACGTTTATAAATTCCGGCTTTAGCTTTCAACGAGGGAGATGTTATTTACAACTCGCTCTTCGTCCTTGAAGTAGTGCTTGATCCGCTCCCCGTTGACTCGGAAAGTCCATCTGTCTTTACCTTCCAATTCGACAGAGCCGAAAGGAAATACATGCTTGACCCAGAACGGTCCAGACTACCTAGACTTCAACTTTTTGGGAGAGAGCCTCAGCCTTGAATTAAACAACAGAACTTGCTGGCCCGGACTGAACTCCCTTCTGACTATCATTTGATCATGCCACTTCTTCATTTTATCTTTGTAAAATTTGGCATTCTCATAAGCCTCGTGCTGGAATTCCTCTATTTAATTCAATTGGAGGAGATGTTGCGTACCAGAATCCTTTAACTTAAAGTTGAGTTTCTTAATCGCCCAGAATACACGGTGCTCCAATTCAACAGAAAAATGACACGCTTTCCCAAACACCAATCGATACAGCGACATGCCAATCGGTATCTTAAAATCTGTACGGTACGCCCATCAAGCATCATCAAGCTTCACCGCCCAATCCTTGCGATTAGTATGAACCATTTTCTCCAGAATTAGCTTGATTTCTCGGTTTGAAACTTCAGCTTGGCCATTTATCTGTGGGTGGTATGGTAGCACCACCTTATGCCTAACCCCATACTTTGCCAACAAAGAACTAAGCATTTTGTTACAGAAGTGGGTTCCCTCATCCCTGATTAAGGCTCGAGGTGTCCCGAACTATGTCATGACATTTTGTTGAAGGAACTTTAAAACCACTTTGGCATCATGGGTAGGTGTTGCCACAGCCTCGACCCATTTGGACACATAATCCACTGCTACAAAATATACTCCTTGCGAAATGATGGCGAAAATGGCCCCATGAAATCAATGCCCCACACATCAAACAACTCAAGCTCAAGAATAGAAGTCAGTGGCAATTCATGCCTTCTCGATATGTTACCCACCCTTTGACATCTATCACAAGTTTTCACAAACGTGTACGAATCTTTAAATAAAGAAGGCTAGTAAAAACCTGATTGAAGTACTTTTGATACTGTCCGAGTCACACCAAAATGGCCACCACAAGGTGAGGAATGGCAATGATAGAGAATACTAGCTATCTCCTTCTCCGGAACACATCTCTGGATTACCTGATCAACACATTTCTTGAATAGAAATGGCTCGTCCCACAAATAATACTTTAAATCAAAAAAGAATTTCTTCCTTTGGGCTCTAGTCAAATCGGGTGGTAACACATTACATGCAAGATAGTTCACAATGTCCTCATACCAAAGAAGTGCATTTTCAACTGAAAATAGTTGTTCGTCAGGGAATACCTCCGTGATGCTAGACTCCTCACCAACGTCTTCTTGAATTAACCTTAATAAATGGTCAGCAACAACGTTCTCACTCCCCTTTATCCCTTATTTCAGCATCAAACTCTTGCAATAGAAGAATCCACCTTATCAATCTCGGCTTAGCATATTTCTTTGCAAACAAGTACCGAATAGCCGCGTGATCTGTGTAGACGATCACTTTTGAACCAATGATATAAGATTGGAACTTATCACAAGCGAAAAAACAGCTAGCATTTCTTTCTCTGTCGTGGTGTAATTTTCCTAGGCATCATTCAATGTCTTACTTGCATAGTAGATTGATCGGAAGATCTTCTCATTCCGTTGGCCTAACACCATGCCAACGGCATAGTCACTCGCGTCGCACATAATCTCAAATGGCATCTCCTAGTCCGGAGTGACCATTATTGGAACCGTGATCAATTTCTCCTTTATCGCCTTAAAAGCCTCCATATAAGCCTCACTGAATTCAAATGAAGTATCCTTTTCAAGTAGGTGACATAACGGCTTCACCGTCTTCAAGAAGTCTTTAATAAAGCGTCGGTAAAAGCCGACATGCCTCAAGAAACTTCCAACTCCTTTCACATTAATCGGTGGCGAAGCTTCTCAATCATTTCAATCTTTGCTCGGTCCACCTCAAGCCCCTTGGAAGAGACTCGATGACCCAAGACGATCCCCTCCTTAACCATAAAGTGGCATTTCTCCCAATTGAGAACTAAATTCTTCTCCTCACATTGGTCAAGAACAAGTGCCAAATTGTATAGACAGTGATCAAAAGACGACCCAAAGACTGAGAAGTCATCCATTAAGATTTCCATTTTCTCTTACACCATATCCGAAAATGTTGCCATCATACACTGTTGAAAAGTTGTTGGTGCATTGCAAAGGCCGAACGTCATACGTCTACAAGTGAACGTCCCATACGGGTATGTGAAAGTAGTATTTTCTTGGTCCTCCGGTGCAATGGCTATTTGATTGTAACCTGAATTGCCATCAAGAATGTAATAGTACTTATATCCGGTTAATCGATCAAGCATTTGGTCAATGAAAGGAAGAGGAGAATGATCATTCCTCGTCGCCTTATTCAACATTCTATAATCAATGCATACACGTCATCTCGTCATGGTCCGTTTAGGAATAAGGTCGTCCTTATTATTCTTCACCACTATCATACCTCCTTTCTTGGGCATCACTTGCACCAGTCTAACCCACTCACTATCGGATATAGCATATATAATTCCTGCATTCAAGAGCTTCAACACCTCTGCTCTCACCACTTCTTTCATAGCCAGATTTAGCCACCGTTGATGTTCAATGGAGGGTTTGAACAAATCCTCCATCGAAATCTTATGCATACAAATCGAAGGGCTAATTCCTTTGATGTCCGATATAGACCAAGCAAAAGTGGATCGATGCCGCTTCAAGATTCTCAGCAACTTACTCTCATCTTCTTCCATCAAAGATGATGAAATTAAAACTGGATTAGTTGAATTCTCTCCCAAAAAGATATACCAAAGATGCTGTGGTAATTGCTTGAGTATTAATCCACCGTGAGGCGGATTTGATTCCTCGGGAGAAGTTACAACTTCTTTAATTTTTGCCACATGAATAGGATCCTCTACGTCTTTAGATTGAGCATCCAAAGTCAGCACGTAGTCCACAACTTCAAGTTTCGTGGTAGAGCCTTCCTCACCAAAATCTCCCATAGATAAGAAATTTGTGAGAGTATGCTCTAATGAATCCATCTCCATATTTGCAAGAAAGAACTCCCTCACGCAAGAGTCCACAACATCAACTCGATTGCATTTGGGAAGTTCATCCAAAAAGTTTATAGTTTTAAAAATGTTGAACTTTAACTCTTCATCATTTACCCTTAATGTCAGATTTCCATTGTGCACATCAATTAAGGCCTTTCCCGTTGCCAGGAAAGGTCTTCTAGGATGATCGGGATTTCTCTATCTTCTTCCATTTCTAGTACAATGAAATCCACCGAAAAGATGAATTTGTCGACCTTCACTAGCACATCCTCAATGATACCTTTAGGATAGGTTAACGAATGATCCGCCATTTGGAGGGAGATCATTGTCAGCTTTGCACTCCCGAGTCCTAACTTCCGATAAACAGAAGAAGGCATCAAATTTATACTAGCCCCAAGATCTCAAAGAGCCTTATCAAAGTGAGATTTCCCGATAGTACACGGAATTGTGAAACTACCCGGATCTTTCAATTTGGTAGGCAACTTCCTTTGAAGTATCGCACTATATTCCTCCGTTAGCTTTACCGTTCGTACTCCTCCAACATTTTCTTCTTTGTCATGATATCTTTCAAGAACTTGCTATAGTTGGGCATTTGTTCTAATGCATCCGCAAAAGGAATGTTGGTGTGAATTTTCTTGAAGATTTTAAGAAATTTTTCAAATTGGGCATCCAACTTCCTCTTTTGGAATCTTTGAGGATATGGTAATGGGGTAACTAGAATTGGTGGATTTTCTGAAAATGTTACTCGCCCCGACATCACCCCTTCATCTCTTCTTCTCTCCTTGACTTTCTCTTGGTTCTTCTCCTCATTCAAGTCTTCACTTGACTTCTCATTTCTTTCAACAATTTTCTCTTCAACTTCATCCTCCGCATTTATTCTTGGTTCATCATGATGAAACTCATGACTCACTCCTGGCTCATTTTACATAGGCTTTCTCACCTCCACTTCTCTTCCACTCCTCAATTTAATTGCCTTACATTCCCTAGGGTTGATTTCTGTGTTGCTTGGAAACTTGCCCTTTTGTTGTTCTTGGATGGACCTAGCAAGTTGCGCCATTTGAGTTTCTAAAGACTTCACCATGGCATTGGTGTTTGTACAAGTTGTATCGATTGAGTAAAGCCATGTTTCATGCTTGTTCAGCCGGTTATGCGTCTCACGCATCATAGTTTGAGTCTCCTTCATAAACGAACCCAATACTTCATCCAAATTTGATTTTGGATTATGCATCGGTGGTTGTTGCATTTGCTGATTGGATTACATCGGATATCCCTGAGCTTGATTTCCATATCACGGAGGTAGCCGCAAAGAGTTCTAGTTGTTCGCATATGAGAAGTTCTCATGGTTGCGAAGTCTAGGATTGTAATGAGTTGGAATGTTGGTAGCGGGCCTGAAAGTATAAGCTCAGTTGTTCAGAAAGTGTCATTCCTCGAACTCATTATCCAATCCAGATTGAGAACAACTTGCAACATTCTCCTCTTCTTGACTTGACAAAGTGCCTTTAGTATACAAGGTGACCAATTGATCCGAGAGCTTGGACACTTGGGCCAATAATGTTGCAATATGGTCAGATTCTTGCATAGAAGAAACCCGTCTTCCCGTGTTCCTCTCATTTGGCCATTGATAATTGTTGGCTGCCATTTCTCCCAATAGTACATTAGCTTCGGTCGGGGTTTTAGACAAAATGATTCTCCCGAGGTAGCATCAACAATCGTTCTAGTTTGTCCATCCAACCCATGCTAAAATAATTGGGGTTTGAAACCAATCCTGATACCTGTGTTGGGGGCACCTTTGCAATAGATCCTTAAATCGCTCCCATGCCTCAAATAACGGCTCAAAGTCTCTCTGGCGAAATTGCGCAATCTCGCCTCGGAGTTGAGAAGTCTTAGAAGGTGGAAAGAACTTAGTGAGGAACCTTTAAGCAAGGTCCTCCCAAGTATTTATGCTCCCCGGTTGGATCGATTGGAACCAACCCCGTGCTCTATCACGTAATGAGAAAGGGAATAACCTCAATCGTATAACATCCTCAGCAACACCATTGATCTTCACAGTGTCACATATCTCCAGAAAGGTTGTCAAGTGGACGTTGGGATCCTCATAAAGATTCCCTCCATATTGGTTTTGCTGAACCATGTTGATTAGGGCGGGCTTCAACTCAAAATTATTCGCTTGGATTGGTTGCCTCCGGACGCCGGAATAATTATCCAGCATCAATGGTCGATAATAATCCCTAAGGACTCTCTATGGGAGCTCTTGTTTCAGAGGCTGGAGTGCCTACGGCTCCGGCGGTTGTAGGACGTTTTCACCTCCCCCGGCCATAGTGGTAGATTTCTTCTATTTCTTTTTACTAATTCGTTTACTACACTGCATGCACTGCTTAGTTCAAACAAATAAATCAAATAAACAAATGAATTGAATGAAATTAAAAGTAAAAGAATTATCGTGATTAACATTCAACTACTTGATCACAATATCAACTCAATTGAAAAACACCATAATTTTCCCGGCAACGACACCAAAAACTTGTACGACGAGTTTTTATGCTTGCATATTGACTACTCACAAGTGAACGAGGTCTAGTTTTAATATAATAGATCTTGTAAGATCGGATATCGTTCCACTAGGAACACGTGTAATTTGGTTGAATATTGTGATTGACATAGTCTCATATTATCTCGAGTAATCAAAAATTGTTTGTATTTTATTTAATCTACTAAGATAAATGACAACTATTAGGTTAGTTCTAATCACACTAATTACTTAGGTATTGATTTCTTTCACATAATGCATAATTGACTTCATTTAGTTAGCTATAACGGTATTTATCTATTTTGACAATCTTTGTATCGATAACTCATCCGCTACCCCTCCTGAGTGTAAGACGGGAGATTACATGACTTCGTGTCAACGAAGAAGTCCCCCTCAACTCCTTAACAACCCTAGGTCGCATGAGTCTTGAGCCAACGCCATGGATTGCATACATTCTAATGCCCTCCCAGGTCATTAGAACGTTACGTTGCATTTACCCTAGTCCGAATCCAGGGTACCTCTCCCGAGTGTCAAACCCCGTATTCTTGGTTTATCAATAAAAGCATAATATTAAGAATAACGGTAAGTGTAATCGGATTTAGATAAACAACACGTTAAAGTAACATTACTTCATTCAACTTAACATTTACATGATTTCAACAACACCTAAGTAACATTTAATTAATACTACAAGATCTTAGCCATATACCATACAAAACAAGAGTGATTCAACATCATTAGATATGAAAAAGTAATTACAAAGATAAAAACAAGAGAAGAACGATCAAATCTGAAAGTGAAATGATCCAATGTCGCTAATGATCAATCCGCAATGATTCCTCTATGCCCGAATGATGAACCTCCTCCTTGATCTCTCAAAGATAGCTTAAGAACTCTGTACTAAGGTTAGGGATGATGAACAACACTTTTAAGACGTGTGGGAGTGGTCTTTATAGGCCTAAGGTTTGGAAAATATCTAAACAAATATTTTCCTCTGTGTAGAGCTGCTCACCGTGGCGGTTGGGATCACCGCTATGGTGATGGGTGAGTCGGTTAGTGCACCACTGCGACGGTGGGATTCCTGCTATGGCGGTGAAGATTTTTACGAATTCTCTGATGTTTCACCGCTGTGGGTGACTAATATTGCTGCGGCGGTGGAGCCTTTGAGTAGAAGTCACATTTCTCTGTTGTTTCACCATCGCAGTAGTCGATCTACCACTGCGGCGGTAAGGCTTCAGAAGAAAAACACATCATCTCTGCACCTTCACCATCGCGGCGGTGGACCGTCGTGGTGGTGAGGCTTCAGAAGGAAAACATAACATCTCTGCATCTTCACCGCCGTGGCGGTGGATCTATCGCTGCGGCGGTGACTTGCAGTCATGAAACTTTATTTTTTTCCTTCGGTTCTTCTCCGTTCTCCCACCGTTTTGCTTGTTTATAGTTTGTTTACATCCCTACACCTGAATAACATAAATACTAACAAAAACACAATAAAAGTTTAATAAAACACTCAAAAACTGGAAAATTTGGTTTAGAAATAGATAAGTATTTTACACCTATCAGGCCTAAACTCCATTAATTATCGTAACTCGATGCTTGGCCAATGAACAAGCGCATGGGAAGGTTACGATCTTGGGCCTAGGCTTTCTATCCCACTAGGATATGACCGACCAGGGGATGGCTGAACCAAGGGAGCATCGAAGCGGAGGTGGAAAATCTACGCCTTCCTTTGACTCGTTAAGTGGAGGATCGAGTGGAGGTTGTCGAAAGACTCTTGTCTGGTAGATGGTCTTTACTATTGAGGACCTATGCTAAAAAGGCCATTTGGTTGTCTCCTTTCTCAAGATACCGCTCAGAAGCAACTTGGTGATTGAGTCCGACGTCTTAAATTCGGTATACTTAGCTTGGCAGGGCACCGTGGTCTTTGCTTGAACTAGGGTCGTCTAGGACCCGATTTGGACCCCTGGCTAGTCACGAATCCAGAGGCCTTCCCAATGGTAAAATCGACCAGGGGTGCTCAAAATATCGGCTCAACAACTTCGTAAGACCCGGTCAAGGTGTTCGTCCACGTGTAGGTCTTCAACAGGTGTTTGGGGGGTGGCCAAATTTTCCCTCATTAATAATAATGTTTTAAAACATATATAAAATTAAAAGGTACTATTTATACTTTGCACCCCATGTAGTAAGATCGAATTGCACTTCGTATCTTTGTGTTATGTTCGTCAGCATTTACACCCCTGTGCTTAAAACTTAAGAACAACGGTTAAAAATTGAACTAAAGTAAGGGTAATTGTGTCATTTTATTTCAAAACTGAGATTAATTTTATCACTTTCATCCAACTAATTTAATGGGGCTTATTTAGAAAGTCATCCAAAGTTTTAAGTGTCAAAATGTAACTTTACCGATTCATTCTCACCACCTTCGTCGTCTACTATTTCGATGATCAATAAGCCACCACTACCATATTCGATGGCCACTACCATTAGCCCACCATCAATCCACAATCTTACTAGCTCAAAATTTGTTCATCACAAATGCAAAACAAGTCCAGATCGAACATTGAAATTGTTGATGTCGAATTTCGGATGATCTTAATAGTATGGTTTAGTCATTGTTGATGGAGATCTTTGTCCCTACTGTGATGGGAATAGAGAGGTTTGGGATCAGTCCACCTGGCCTGGGATGAGCAGAGTTATAGTAATCTAAGATGGGAATAGAGTAGAGAAGTTACATGAGGGTCTTCTGATCCATGAAGAGTCTTCTTATCCATGGAAAATCCTCTGATCAGGAAGGGATGGGTCTGAGCTGAAATGAGCTCGACTGTCTTTCGGTGTGAGATGAGTTGGGTCTGAGCTGGAATGAGCTTGAATGCCTTCTGGTCTTCTGATCCGTGGAAAGATGAGTCCGAGCTGGGATGGGTAGCACCTTGACACTTGCACAAAGGACTTGGCGGAATGGACTCGACATGTCCTCTTCGACGTGAGAATCAACGCTCAAGAGGAAGATTTATAAAGATGCAATCAAGAAAAGTAAGCAAATTTGGTGTACCCTTGAGCATTGGCATGCCCTCCTTTAGATTGGAAATGAATGGATTAGTTTAGGGGCTTAAGTGAGTATAAGTGTCTCATCCATGTCCCATCTCGGCGTGTGGCCAAGGAGAGGGTGAGTGGAGGACTTTATCTTGTGGACCTAGGATTTTTGGCCCTTTTGTTGAGGCCCGTGGTAGAAAATATCTATAATTGGAGAAGTGTCCTAGCCCATGATATAATAACGATTCTTTCTTGCTATACTCGAGATGGAGAGTTCGATCTCTACCTTTCCTGGATAGTTGGGGATGGGAAGGGAGGAGTTGTAAAAAGTTTCCTGCCCTGCCCTGACCTTCTCGGATAGCCAGAGACGGGAATAAGGGATTTATTGAATAGCTTGTAGAATCAATTTCTGAGATGGGCAATGCCGCTGTGGAGAATACCAAGATTGGGAAGGTTTCCCATCCCGATGGCGGTTTGCTAGCTCTTCTTGGAGAGTGCTACTAGTAAGACCTTTGGAATGGTAGGCATAGGTTTAGGACATGCCCCTTCCCGGCACAATATTCACACAGTTTTTGGTGAGAGTTGATCTTGGTGTAGAGTTGTAAACATGTGGAGATCTTTTGTTGGTTGCGTGTGAGTGACTAGTTTTACACTTATCAGTTGCCCCCCAAAGGCGTAGTGTTGAGAAGGAACTTAAAGCACTGGGGAATCTACTCTGAGCCTTTTCGAGAGTTATGATTCTTTTATGGAGTATTTCGAGGTATTTGGAATCTTATTTGGCCTTAGAGATAAGCTGAGGAATGAGCAAACCTTCTTCCGAAATAGGGAATGGGTGGTTCCGAGATGGGAATAGTTAAGCCGGGAATGGAAATGGATGGCCTAAAAAAGGCGATGATTTTCCCACCCTAGTCCAGCGAAAGTCCTGATCATACAACGCCCACATCACACATGTGTCCCATCAAGTCAGCGCCCTTTCGATGCTCCCTAAAGCGCCACTTGAAAAACCAACGCAAAGAGGACACGCGTTTGTACGACTTTGAATGGGCGCACTGATCCAAGCGATATCAAATTATTTCCCTTTGCGACGGTTGAGATAGACAGACCCCCTATATAAATGAGGCTTCCCAAGCCTATTTTAACATTTTAAAATGTTTAGAACACCCTTTTCTTCCCGGCAGGTAATCCTTTTCTTCTCGCCATGTCTTCAATTTATTCTTCTTCATCTTCTTCTTGGTCTATGTTGGGATCCTCTCCAAGGTCCCCGTCAAGCATTAGTTCAGGGTCTGCTACCTCTAATTAGGCTTTAGATGTATACCCAATTCAACGGGTTGATCTTACCTTGGATTTATCCCATGCACAGAGGAGCAGGTAGATTCTTCGAGTAGCGCTAGGCCTTTCAGTTGCCACGATAGTGATGATGGTGTTAGGCCTACTGGCGGCACCACCATTGAAGTCAGTTTGGGCTAGGAGGGTGAGACTGGGCCTGAGGGGGATGCGGTGGTGGTTTAGGAGCCTAAGGAGGTCTTGGAGGAAGCTGTTCCTCATTGGAGCCCCATCTGGAGTGTTGAATCCACAATAACAAAGGCAGGGCTTTTGTTGGTCCGGAGCACTTTCACTTTCCCAGAGGGCGTGGAGGTCCGTCTCCCTTTTCCTTAGGAAAGGGCTTGTGCCCCTCCCAAGGGTTTTATCACTGTATACATAAAGCATCTTTGTGGTGGCATGAGGTTTCTGATCTATCCATGGATAAGGGCCCTCTGCGTGGAATACCAATTGTGTTCGTCACAGCCGGCTCCGAATTACATGAGGGCCTTCGTGGATTCGTATATTACTTGTAAGGTTGAGGGTATAGAGTCACCCATTGACCTTTTTAAGTCCTTCTTCTATCCAAAATTCGTGCATTTCAGGAAGGGTTGGTGCTATGTGGCTTCCAGGAAGCAGTTTCTTTCAGGTCTAGAGTCTTCTGTCAAGAACTGGAAGCCCATATCTTTTTCTTGGGAGGAATCGATTGGGAGTTTTGTCCAAATGAGCATAGAGTCAACCCCTTCCCAAGGGAGTGGGGTGTTGTAAGTGAGAATATAACCATTTGTGAATGATTTTACGATTGTGTAATCTTTTTGTAGTTTGATAATTTATCTCTTTTTTTGCTCCACCATGCAGTTCTAGAGAAATTGAGTGGCAAGGGGGTAAGACTAAGTGCATTGATTCAGTGGTAGAGGAAGAACATTTGAAACACGGAGTTCAGTAGCGTTGATAAGCTGTAGGAGTCAACACTATACTGTCTCTATTTTTATCGTGCTCCTGGTTTGCCCGTGCTGGAGATTGTCCTAGAAACAAAGAACAGTAAGGTTTCTCCCCTTCTCGAAAGTTTTTAAATAGTTTAAATTTTTTAGCGCTACCTTGTGCTTTCCTTATTCAATTGTTCTAGTGTTCTCTTGATAAAGATGGATAAAGTAGCATTGAAGAAGATATTGATGGAGAAAGCCGTAAAGGCAGTTGTCGAGAAGAGACAGGCCTTCCAACCCGAGGGAGGAGTTTCCAGAGTGGAGTACCTGAGGGAGGTGAGGGAACAGCTGCAAGGAGTTCCCCATATGAAGCCCCAGGGGGGGTAGAAATTGAGTCGAGAAGGGTAACAAGGAGAGAACTGCAGAGAAGAAAGACGAAGGCCGCAGCGAGAAGAGAGACATCGTTCTCGTTAGAGCAAACTCCCATCCCCCCATCCAAGAAGAGTAGCACTAAAGGGATCCTAGAGAAGGGGAAGTGGAAGGTCGAGGAGGCAGAGGCTAAAAGGCAGAAAAGGAACAAAATTGGGAAAATCGTATCGGAGGTCCATACGGGGGGAGAGGTAGTCCCTGGCTCTCCTTAGTCAAGTAAAGCTCCTACTCCTTTTTCGATGTTGGACGCAGGCCTTTTCCTTGGTTAGAGGATCTTAAATCATCTTGAGCTACTATCAAATTATGTCCATCTCACCATTCTGCCCCCAAACCTGGAACGCGTGAATTTTAAACTGGACGTAAAGATTACCACTATGCTGCAGAGGGTTTCCATGTTGGTAAGGCTTCTCACGATAATAAAATTTACTTTGATTTCTTTCTGCACTCAATTTTTGGCTGAGCACTTGACATTTTCCATGCAGGCGCTTTTGAGAGCTGCCTCTTTGTCTGAGCGCTTCTAGGCAATGTTGAGGAGAGATAAAGGACTTAAGGATGAGCATGCGAAACACTGGGCCCAGATTAGGAAATTCCATGAGCAAAGCAAGAAGTTGATGATGAGTGAAAATGGCTTTAGAGTAGACGTGACCAAACTGGCTGATGAGAAGAAGGACCTCGAATTCCATCTCAACAAGCTTGAGGCTGACCTCACTGATGTATGGGAGAGGATACAAGAAAAGGAGATAGAGCACAGTACCGTTATTACTAAATCCAAGGGAAATGTTATGAGGGAATGAAAGTTGTCCCCTGCCTTTGACATGATGAGAATGGAGATAGTTGTTGTGATAGTAAAAGATGGCCATAGGTACACGATTTGTAACCTGCGCCGTTTGTATCTGAGTTTCCTAGCTGACGAGATTGGAATGGACTATTCAGACTCTAAGAAGAACCTGGTTCCAAGTAGGAGGATCCCGAGGTCGGGCAGGGAGATAGGAGAAGCCAATACCGGCCAGGGTGAAACAAATACCGTTCACGGAAGTGTTAAGGTCGAGCATTGCGAACCCCACACCAGTGAAAGTGCAGTCGGACTATTATCCGCTGCTCAATAGGAAATTCTTCCAACCCCAAACTCAGTCCCAAAATGATTCAAGAACTTGTACTTTTTTTTTCTTTTATATATATATATATATATATATATATATATATATATATATATATATATATATATATATTGCAATGCCCCTTTTTTAGTGCCCCTGCCCCTTCACCTGGAAAGGGCCTGTTTGAAACGGGCTTTAGGACTCCATAATTGTAACATAAATTTGAATGAATGATAACTTCCTTTTAATCTCATCTCGGAATATTTCATACATTTGCATTATTTTCTTTAATATCTTTGAGTTTTTGTCTGTCCTTGGAAGGATGTTCCCTTTGGAGCAGAAATGGTTCCCCTTCTCGATGGGGAAACTTTGCCTCTAGTCTGATATCGAAAATTTGGGATGGGAAGCAATCTAAGATTGGAAAGTTATCTAAGTATAGAGTTGAGTTTTTGCATGGTGAACTGCCTGAACCCATCTTGGAGATAGACTAGAGCCCCTGCTTGGGCATTCTCAAAGACTTGGACATTTTTCACAATGATGTCAGTTTTTTGCTCTTTGCCTTGGTCAATTGGACGTCCTTTTGAAATTAATCTCGATCTCGGCAGTACTCTACCCTAGACGGACAATCCTTGTTACTTGGCTATTTTATTCATTGCTCCTTTTTTCTCCCTCAGGCTTTATGTTAGACGTTCCGTTAAGAATAATTACTCGTATCAACACCGTTTAAAGTTTGGATGTGTTGAGGACGGCATAAGATCTGATCTTGGTCTCTTATTTCTTCTCGGTATACCTATTAGAGAAACGGTTGTTTGTGCTATATCCTTTTCGGTCACAAAACACAAGTTCAGTATGATCTCAGGTTGGGTATTGAAGTTAGTGATTGCAATTTTTTGTTTGAAAGATTCAAGTTCTTCCATTCTAGGTACGTGTCGTTTCTTGGCTAAGTACCCAAGAAGAAATCTCGCCTTTCCATCTTAGAAATTACATTCTTATGCTACTCACCATATCCATATCTTCCCTACCCTCCAGCCTAGCATCCGAGCGTAGCTCTGGTGGTAGGTTTTAGTCAGATGGGGGTACTCGTATGGATTTTGGCCCTCGCAATCCCCAGGAAGGTGACCTTGGTTGGTCCCTATGGCTGGTCACAGGTGGGTTATCTGTAGTGGGGCTCATCCTTGAGCCTTTTTGGGTTATCTCAATTTGTCCTTACAGGAGCATCGTCCATTTATGTCGCCTGAGCTCAACTCGGCTGTTATGGGTGGGATGCTTAACTGTAAGTCCTTAGACCCGATCGATGCTCAGTCATCGTATGTGGATGCGACTACTTTTTCACGTCTTAACATACTGGTAAGTGCACGAGGTCAAGTTTTAATATAGTAGACCTTTCGATCGGATATCATCCTCTAGGAAACCTATTTGATTAATTAAATACCGCGATTTGTATAGTGTTATATTATCTCAACGGTTCAAGAAATACTTGAGTTTGAATAATTAATAACTAAGTTAAACTAAAAACTATTGGGTTAATTCTAATTAAATGGATTACCTAGGGATTGATTTCATTCACTTAATACATGTTCTAGTTTGTTTAATTAAAAATAACGGTGTTTATCCTATCCGACAATCTAGGTATCTCAAACTCGCTCATTACCTTTCCTGAGTGTAAAATGAGCGATTATATGACTTGGCGTTAACGCCGAAGTCCCCTTCTAGCGTTTTATATAACACATAGTCACATGAGTCTTGACCCAACCTCATGGATTGCACACTTTCTAATACCCTCCCGGGTCGTTCAATTGTCGTGATGTGTTTTACCCTAGTCCGAATCCGGAGTTACCTCTCCCGAGTGTCAAACCCCGTATTCTCAAAACCAACCCTAATACCTTAACAAGCATATTAAAATTGTAATTGAATAGTAAACACAATCGGATTTAAACAAACAACTGTTAAAGTAACATATATTCAATCAAACATGTATTTACATAAGTTACATCAATCCCTAGATAATATTTATCTAGCCTACCATGTTCTTAACCGTACAAATATTAAAACAAGAAGGATTCATTATCATTTGATATAAAAAGTTAAGTTACAAAGATAGAAACAGAGGAAGAGCGATCAAATCTTTAAGTGGAATGGTCCACTGTCACCAAAGATCGGTCCTGAAATGATTCATCTTCTCCAAATGTTGAATCTCCTCTTTGAGTTCGCAAGAAATGCTTAAGATCATGTATAACAAGTGTGTGATGTTTTTGACAAATGGGGGAAACAAGGGTTTAAATAGAAGGTTTCAAAATATCTAGAAAATAGATATTTTCTACACAAAGAGACCGCAGCGGTAGTGAGTTAAGTCGGTTAACTTCATCGCTGCGTTGGTGACTGATCGCTGCTGTGGTAAACCAAAACCTAAACTCTCTATATTTTCACTACCTAGGTGGTGAGATCACCACCTCGGCGGTAAGACTGGCTTAGCTCACTGGACTTTCACTGCCTCAGCGGTGGCCTAACCGACGCGGTGGTGGGTTTGTTGTCCTGTAACTTTATTTTTTTCACCTTTTTTTCACCATTTTTTCCACCGCTTCGCTTGTTTATCACTTTGTTATGTCCCTACACCTGATTTAAATAACAATAAACAAAAATGCAATAAAATATTACTAAAACACTCAAAAACTACCAAATTCAGCTTAGAAGTAGATAGATATTTTCAACCTATCAAATACCCCCAAAATTGGAATATTACTAGACCTCGAGCAAAACACCCTAACACTGAAATAAACTAACTGTACTAATTAACTAACTACTAAAAATGAATAAACTTTAACAAATAAGAATTAACCGCATGCGAGTTCCAAGTTCAATCGAAGAAACCAAGTTGTTCTTCCCACAACAGCCCTCAATCAGATGAAGTTCAGGAAATAACACACCACGTAGTGTTCTCGAATATCAACACTCAATATCAATAAAAACCATTCTAGATCCATTTAAAGTGTGTGTGTGAGAGAGAACTCAAATGTATAACTATCCAAACACCTGATTGGATTATTCAATAACTAAGCTCATGACTTAAACTGTTTAAGGATTAGGAAAACCATATGCTTGACTGGGCTCGACTATCTGCTAATGTATGTTCGGAAATTCAAAGAGATCAATTGGGCTTGGATAGGCATTGGAGAACGGCCAAGGGTATCTCAGGAATATAAAACAGGTAATTGTTATAATTACGATAATTCAACGATACCCAAGGCATAAACACTTGTCGCTATATCTCTCTCGCAACCCTAAATATTTAAAACACAACCCTAAAAAAGACTTTAAGAACTTTGTATTCACTTGTCGAAAGAACGAAAGTAAAAACTATATTCACATAGGCTTTTTTTAGATAACACACTCCCAAACATATTCAATTTTGTACAATTTTAGGGGCGTGTAATTAGAATTCAAAGAATGACAAGTGAATACACTAATACTGAACCAATAAAAATTTGTCCAAAACCAGACTGCTCACTTTAAGTAGCATAAAATAATACTAATTTGATTTCACTCAATTTGTGTGTTTGTCTTAGCGACATTAGTTTGGATTTTTTTTAAAAAATTATTTTGTTGGCCCAGTAGAATACCCAAAAGGGGAGGTGAATTGGGTAATTAAAAATTATCAGAATAAAATTCAATAAATCAAATAATTAATGTTAATCCTAAATTAATTATTATATTTATATCACAACGGAATAATATAATCAACTAAGTGTACACCCAAATAGCAAAAATTACAAAGTAAATATAGCAGCACACCAAAGATTTGTACTGGTTCACCAAGCTACTCTTGGTTAATCCAGTCCCCCAAGCTCCACGGATATCGCACCCACTAAATCCAAGATCCCTTTAAAGGTAGGAACCAAACCCTCACACCGGTTCTTTTACAGGCTCAGAATCAACATTTACAATATCCTTTTCCTAGGCTAAGGAAGAACCTCTACTTTTACAGGCTAAAGAATAACCTAATTCTTTTTTTTAACACAAAGGCTTAAGAATCAAAACCTCACAAAACACTCCAACTATCCTTTTTCCAGGTAAAATTGGAACCTTTACAAATCACTCAATTCGCGATTCTATCAAGGAAGAATCACTACATCAATCTATTTACAAGAAGAGACTAAAATCCAACTACCCTTGATTAAATACCCCCAACAGTATTTAACCCATCACACCAGTTACCAATACAAAATGATAAGCAAGAAATCTCACTTGGAGCTTCTACCACCCCAGATAAATAATAACTCAATTAATATCCTAACTAGTGATAGAAAAATGTGAGATAGAAAAATCTGATTTTAACAAGATATAAGTAGCAAATTTGACTATGTAATCAGATTCAAGAAATTGTTTGTAAAAATATTTTCTTCAAAAAATTAGAAATAATTTCTAAGATCAATTTCTAAACAATAATCAGATAATACAATGAAAGAATATAATTAGAAAGATCTCACCCAGAATCCACAGAAAGAATTATTAGAACAATATAACTTCAAATCCGGTAGTAGCAAGGATTAATAGCAATTGATCTTCAAAATCGTCTCTCAGAAAAGCTCACAATATCTTAATATGATAACTCTTATAAAAGCTCACAAATGATCTTTTCTTCTTTGCTCTCTTAATATTAATTGATTAATGATATAAGAAATTCGCAGGTCTATTTAAAGGAGAATGAAAACAGCTTTCTAACAGCTAATTCACAAGTGTCATGATAATTAATAGCACTTATAGACCCCTTATATCATAATGACTTCATTTTGGTTCAATTCTCTTAATAACAACTTTCAAATCTTTCAATTAAACCTCCCAAATATTTCACAATCTCAATTAATAAGAATAGAATCAATTTTAAGTACCAAATTGACAAACATTAATATTCAATGAACCATATTAATAGGATTTAATTAATATGTGAACCACATCTTAAATATAGAAAATATCCCTGAAATCTCTCTCAAATCCAAACAAAAAACGGCTACCTTTGGATATAATCTCAGATAAAATAGTATCCTGAAACAGCGCATCTGGTCAACCGACTAGTCGACTGGTAGATTTAGGTTGTAGCCCAAGGCGTTAATCGGTCGACCTGTCGGTCGACTTGTAGATGCAGAGAGTTCGTCTTTCCTTCACCGGTCGACCTATCGGTCGACTTATAGATTTAAAGAGTTCAGTTTCTCTTGGCCAGTCGACCTGTCGGTGACTTAGAGATACAAGATCTTTCAGCAGCTTAGTCCGGTCGACTCATTGGTCGACTGATGTCTTCTGGATCTCTCTTCCGAACACTTTTTAAAATTATTTTCTTTTACGTTTTAGCCCCTTTAACCATTTTCTCTTCTAAATAAGTTCCACTAATATTCTTATATTCCATTTTAGTCAATCAAAAATATTACTTTTCAAATCACATAGGAGTAAATAATTTCATTTAATCAAAACACACATAAATAATAAAATACATTTTGTGCCATGTTTGTGTTCCTAATTAGGATATTAAGAGTTAAGATTCACCTAAGTTGTTTTCCCTAATTTCTTCAAATTCTTAATTCTTCAATATCTTCAACATCATCATTTAGCATCCATTTAATTTGTTATCTTCATCACTGGAACTTTAAAACTGAAACACTCAATCAAAACATTAGTTCCACCAAAACATTAATACTTAATTGTTCATCAAAATCTTAGGATCAACATATTTGGAGGTATTTATACATGTTCAGAATTGAATAGGTTCAAGCGATAAAAATGAAGGCCTAAATCATGCCTCCTGAACTACTTCACCTTGGATTTCGCATCAAGTTTCCTCGAGTCAAGTTCTAGATTCCTCGAATTTGTCATGAACTTATTACTGAATAATCGGTGTCAAATCGTTTGAATGATTATGCAGTAAGTCTATCCTATCGTGTGATTTTAGGATCAAAATGATTTTTACCTACTCAACATGCCAAGCACACAAAACACACATGAATGGCATCACCTCTGACCTCGATATACAATTAGGGGATAATTTTCATCATCGGAAAATGGCCCAGACGAACTCAACGACTCAACACGCAAATAGTACTAGATACATAAACATCTCTACACTAAATATAAACACTAACATACATACACTAAACTAAGCATTTCACATGCATAAACACAAAAATTTAAATAAAATTTAACTATATATTAAAATCTACAATATACATCAAAGCTTCTATAAAAGCGTAACGAAGCATACAAAGAATATCCAAATATAATACATCAAAAATTTTGTTCATCATTTTATAACAAAAACAAAATTGGATGAACATCCCCCCAAACTTAAAGTAGGTAGTGTCCACAGTGACTGAGCAGCGAACCGAATAACCGTATATAGCATTCAGGAGAAAATATTGGGTTTTGAACACATATATAGGAGATAAGAATAGAAGTCTCACCTCCTACTATCCACTTGGAGGAACGTTATCGCCACCACTATCTCATTAGAAAGGAAGGTGGGGCGGTTCCAAGAGGTGCGACGGCAATTGCAGCATTAGCGGATAAGTGCTCATATCGATGCCGAGGCGCTCGCTAATGAGCCGTTGGAGTTGATCTTGTTGACGCGTATATTGGTCCAGGAACATCCGGAGCTCGGTATTTTGGAGATCTAAATTATATTGCCCTTGGTGAAGAATTCCATTGTCGAGTTGGACATCCTAGAGCTCCTTATAGACTCTCTCTAAAATGATCGAGGGGTCGCTGGGTGCTTCTAGAATTGGGGCTGCAGATAGCCCTGCCTCTTCCTCTCCAAGCCCTTCCTCTTCTTCAACTTCTTGCTCCCCTGGCCCTTGCACTCCAGCTTTCTACATTCGATTTTTCATAACTAGATCGAGCGAAGTGATAGGGGCCAAAGGCTATCCCCGATTATTGATACACCAGCCCATCGAAATAGGTTGATTAATAGCGAAGGAAATGGAAGACCGGCCTTTGTTGTATTAACGACATGAAGTATAGATGAGTAGATCAAGAATCTGACATTGAGTGACTTGCCCTTCTGAATCGAATAAAACATCATAGCCCTTTCTTTGGAAATGTCCGACAAGTGAAATGTCGAGAGAAGGCTTCCGCAAACAAAATAGTGCCAAATTTTGAGTATCGAATTGAGGAACTTAGCCGGGAAAGTGGCTAGACCCGGCGCTGTGTGAGTTCACTGGACATTGCCTGAAGTGATGGCACGGATTATTGTTTCCATGCTCGGATCTCTACCCCCATATGGTTCGTGAGATGGTTCTGGGGCCGCTAATCCAAAAACTTCATTAATGCCCTCAGGAATGAACAAGATGGGGCGAGTTTGGACACTTGTCTAGTTGTCATTTGCTTTGGTGATATTTGCATAGAATTCCCGCACTAAACCGACCTCGGTCTGGGGTGGTGATTTGCAAAAACCTTCCCCACCTCGGCTTTAGATCACATCCTGAAATTCCGCTGTGAGACTTTCTAATTGCCTAAATCTCCATTGTCTTATGGACATCCTCTTATGTTCAAAACGATTGAAATGCTCCTCGGCCTGTTTGGAAACAAATCATGCGAAATCAAAGTTAGTGGCAGGACCCTAGGCGCGAGAACTCGAACCTTCTCCTCTTGCCCTTTTTGATGCGGCTCGCTTATTCATGGCTCCTATCAATCACAATCACAAAACATGGTAACCCAATCATATATTAACAATGGAAAACAATTCCCCAAATCAACACCATCAAGAACATGTCACAATCTCAATATGCACACACCAATCGCAACAGTTTCAACAAAATTTCAACAATGTAGAATGCAATTTTGTATCACACAATGAAACAATTCATAGAAAATGTGTTCATCACCAAAAATCAAACCAATATCCCATAGTGATAAAGAAAATCGCGAAAATGGGGTTCAAAAGTTTAGGGCACAATCCAAATTCAACGATTCTTGATATGAATATGCAAATCAACCAAAGATTTCAACATATAGATGAAATGTAAGATCAAAAGTACTTGTTGAAAAAATTCGGTCTAAACGATAGAAAATGGGTGGAATCACACCTTTTGTTCCTTAAACCCTAGGATTTGAAAATGGGGTGGAAGATTGATTTTTGGAGGAGGATTCGTGGTGGAAATCGTAAATTTTGTAAATAGAAGGATGAATTTGTGGGTTGGAAATGGTTTGGGAGGATAAAAATAGAGAGATTTAGGGTTTTAGAGGTGGTTGTGGCAGTTTAAATGAGTGGTATGGTCTATATTCGAATAGAGGCTTCACCACTGCGACGGTGGGATCACCGCCACGGTGGTAGAGCGCCTTTTTTAAAACCCAAACATTTTGTTGTTTCAACCCCTCGGCGGTGAAGTGCCTTTTTAAAACCATTGCAACCTGAAGTTTCACCGCCTCAGCGATGGAGAGTTTTATTTAAAACCTTACATCCTTTATTTTTCCCGCCTCGATAGTAAGCGTCCTGCTGGATTTTCAAGATTTCTTTAAGTTTTCACAACAAGGCTCCACACCACGTGCTTCCACTTCTGTAGTTCAACGATTTTAAGTGCGAAACACTTCCCCGAGTATCCACACTCCTTAATTCACCTCCAAACACGCTCCGAGACCATTCTGGCCTCCAAAACAAGTAAGTAATAGTAAAAGTCGGGTAAGATCATACCTTCGATTTCATATAAAAAAGTACTTGATTTACCATCCCCAGCTGGACTTAGCAAATTCCAAGATCAGTCGTCAATGAGGGAGGTACTCTCTATAACTCACTCTTCATTTTCTAAGTAATGTTTGGTCCGCTCCCCATTGACTTGAAAAATTTGTCCATCATCGTGTTCCAACTCGACCGAACCAAATGGAAACACATCATTGATCCAGAACGGTCCAGACAACCAGGACTTCAACTTTCCGGGGAAAGAGCTTCAGTCGAGAATTGAATAGAACTTGTTGACCTGGGCTAAACTCTCTCATCTCTATCTTCTTGTCATGCCACTTCTTCATCTTGTCTTTGTAGAGCTTGGCATTTTCAAACGCCTCGTTCTGGAATTCTTCCATTTTATTGAGTTGGAGGAGACGTTGTTCACCTAAAACTTTTAGATCGAAGTTCACTTTCTTTATCGCTCAAAAGGAACAGTGCTCCAACTCGACTAGCAAGTGACATGCTTTTCCAAACACTAACCGATACGGCGACATGCCGATCAGTGTCTTAAAAGTCATGCGATATGCCAACAGTACATCATCCAACTTTACCGCCCAATCCTTATGATTAGAATGAACTGTTTTCTCCAAAATTTGCTTGATCTCCCTGTTTAACAATTTGGCTTGGCCCTTTGTCTACGGATGGTATGGCAACGCCACCTTATGCCTCACCCTATACTTCGTAAACAAAGTATTGAACATTTTGTGACAAAAGTGGGTTCCTTCATTACTAATTATGGCCCGAGGTGTCTCAACCCGCGTTGTGATATTTCTCCAAAGGAACTTAAGCACCACTTTGACATAATTGGAAGGCGTCGCTACAGCTTCGACCTGCTTAGACACGTAGTTTACCGACAGTAGAATACACTCCTGAGTGAATGATAATTGAAACAGCCCCATAAAGTATATACCCCATACGTCAAGTAGCTCCAATTCAAGAACAGACGTCAGTGACAATTCATGCCTTTTTGAAATGTTACCTGGTGGCCGCAATTTAAGCGTTACCACTTTCACCGCAAGTATACAGATCAAGTTTTAGTATAATGGACCTTTCGATCAGGTATCGTATCCACAGGGATTGGTTGAGATTACTATCGAGTACCGCGATTGTCATAACCTAACATTATCTAGGTTATAAAAATGGAATATAATTTAATACTAATACTAAAATACTAATTTAATTAAACTAATATTAATATTGAGATAGTTTTGAGAGAATAGATTGTCTAGGGATTAGTTTCGTTTACGAATACGTGTTCAATCTCGTTTTAGTTTATGTCAACGGTGTCCGACTTATCCGACAATCTCAGTTCGTAAACTTCCCCGCCACCTCTCCTGAGTGTAAGATGAGGGAATACACGACTTTGCGTCAATGAAAAAGTATTCTTCAATGTCTTAACAACCCTAGGTCACGTGAGTCTCGCCCCAACGTCATTGATTGCGCACAATCCAACTCCCGTACAGGTTATTGGATCATCGCATTGTGTTTACTCTATCGACAATCTCAGTTCTAAAACTCATCTTCGACATCTCCTGAGTGTAAGACAGAGGAATAAGTGATTTTGTGTCAACAAATAAGTCTCCCTCAACGTCTTAACGACCCTAGGTCACGTGAGTCTTTCCCCAACGTCATTGATTGTACACAATCCAATTTCCTCTTGGGTTATTGGATCATGACGTTCATTAACCCTAGTCCGAATATGGGGTTTATCAAATCCCGTATTCTCGATATATAAATCTAAGTATAATCAACAAACAAGAACGATAAACACAATCAAACATCGAAGAACAACTGCAAATGAAACATAAACTCAACTAAACAACGTATTCATAAATTTATTAATAATCCCTAAATAACCTATATTTAGACAATGGCCATAACTATGTATATAATGTAAAATGGCGTAAATATGCTCAACCACTACC
Source organism: Eucommia ulmoides (assembly GCA_016647705.1). NCBI lineage: Eukaryota > Viridiplantae > Streptophyta > Magnoliopsida > Garryales > Eucommiaceae > Eucommia > Eucommia ulmoides. The sequence continues at coordinate 15,454,417 of CM028325.1, forward strand.
GAAATGAAGAAAATAAAGAAAAGAAATGAACGACTTAGTCGATATCTGAAGATTTGGTGCTAAAACCCTTCACCGCTCGCTTCCTCCTTCATTTTCTTCCTCGGGTTGAGAGGTCTCCCTTAAAATCTCTCAAACTCACCTTAAAATATATTTTAAGGCCTTGGGGAGGAGGTGATTCCACCGGAAGAGAGGAGGAGATGAAGGGTTTAAATAGGCAAAATATCTAATAAAATATTTTAAGACTGTGTAGAGCTGACCGCCACAACGGTGGGATATAGCGCCACGGTGGTGGTAGGTCGGTTTGATGTTCGCCGAGGCGGTGGAGTCGGTGGTGGATAATAGAGACCATCTTGCATTATCAGTGCTATGGCGGTGGATGTTCAGCAAGATAGCCATTTTTCGTATTTTCCTGGCTGTGGTAGAGGTCTGGATGCCGCGACGATGGGCTTATTTCAGAATCTTGCCTCCTTGCTCAATTTCCCACCGTTCTTCCACCATTCTCAATACGAGTTGATCGTTTATGCTCCATTTTCCAACCTTTTCACCCCACACACCTGTTTTAATACAAAAAGAATAAAAACATATTAAAATGTATTAAAAACGTAATAAACGTACTAAAAAACTAAAAATTTCAATTTGAAAATAGATATGGAGATCACACTTATCAAATACCCCCAAACTCGGAATTTTGTTAGTTCTTGAGCAAAACACCCACACAATACAAGAAAATATAAAAACTAATTACGAAATTGAAAACTAAAAACGAAAAACACTAAAAACAAAAAAAAAATGTGAAAGTTTTGATTATCATCTACCGGCCGAAAGATTTTCCCTCATCAGCCCCCAATCCTATCAAGTTCAAGTATAAATCACACCATGTGGTGTTCTAGAATTTCAACGTTCAAAAAAAGTAAACGTCATTCTAGATCCGGTTTAAGTGTGTGTGTTTTGAAACTCAAATATATAACTATCCGTTGATTAGATGGGATTACCCCTCAATATAGTTCATGACTAAAACCTTTTAGGTATAGGGAATCCATATGCCTGACTTGGGATCTATTCTCCACTAATGTAGGCTCAGAGGTTCAAAAAGATCAATAGGGCTTGGATCGGTTTTGGGAAAAATGGCCAAGGGTAAATTTGAATAGAAATGGGTTAATGTCGTTAACTTAACATTACCCAAGGCACATCGCTGGCACTCTCACACTCGAAACCCCATAGAAAAATTGTAAATAATTCCAAACAATTATTTTAGACCAACATATTTACTTATCAAAAGAAACGTAATTTTTTTTTTTCAAACACACCCCCAAACTCATTCGAATTTCTACAATTTTCGGAGTGTGCAAAAAATGATTAAGTAACACACCCCCAAACGTATTCGAATTTCTATAGTTTTAGGAGTGTGAAAAAATGATTAAGAAAATGACAAGTGAATACACTAATACCAAACCAATCCGAAGTTCGCCCCAAACCCAACCACTCACATGAAGTAGCATATATGAATGCTAACTTGATTCACTCAAATGTGCCTTTAATTTGGCGATATAGGTTTGGACAAAAATCAACTGGCCAGGGAATTTGTTCATATGTTCAGAATTAAATTAGCATTTAGGCTTTGATACCGTAACGAAGGATAATGATATTGCATGGTAGGCTTCAAAAGGCTCAAGCAATCAAATGAATGCCTAAATCATATCTCCTAAACACCCTCGCCTAGGATTTTGCCTCGAATTTTCCCCAAATCAAGTTCTAGAATCTTTATTGTCATGAAATTGAGTAAAGGATAATCGGTTTCAAATCACTTAGATAGTGCTATATTAAGTTTACGTGCTCATGCATTTAGGATCTACAATAACTTTTACTAAGATGATACATTAAGCACACAGAACACACATGAATGATCTTTACGCTCGACCTCAATAAACAATCAGGGGACAGAGTTGACCACCATGGTGGTGGGATTCATCGCCATGGTGGTGGTAGGTCAGTTTGATGTTCACCGAGGCGGGGGAGTAGACGGTGGATGATAGAGACCATCCTGTATTCTCAACGCCGCGGCAGTGGATCTCAGCGCTGCGGCTGTAGACGTTCAGTAACACAGCCATTCTTTGTATTTTCATCGCCACGGCAGAGGTCTGGACGCCATGGCAGTGGTCTTTTTTTAGAATCTTATCTCTTTGCTCAATTTCCCATCGTTATTCCACCGTTCTCGATGCGATTTTATCGTTTATGCTCCATTTTCGCACCTTTTCACCCCACACACTTGTTTTAATACAAAAAGAATAAAAGTATATTAAAACGTATTAAAAACGTAATAAATATACTCAAAAACTAACAATTTCAGTTTGGAAATAGATAGGTAGATCACACCTATCATTACCCACCTGTTGGCATCGATCGCATGTTTTTACAAAAGTATATGCATCTCTAAACAATGATGGCCAATAAAAACCTGACTGAAGCACTTTTGCAGGCATCTGAGTCGCTCCAAAATGGCTACCACAAGGTTATGAATGGCAGTGATAAAGAATACTCGCTATCTCATCCTCCGGAACACATCGTCGGATCACCTGATCAGCACACTTCTTGAATAGCAACGGCTCGTACCACATATAGTGCCTCGAATCGAACAGGAATTTCTTCTTTTGGGCTCTTGTAAGATCCAATGGTAACACTTTACAGTCTAGAAAATTGATGATATCCGCAAACCACGGAAGTGTAGTGTCAATTTTGAACAATTGCTCATCAGGGAACACCTCCGTAATATAGGACTTACCACCGACATCCTCTTGCACCAGCCGTAACAAATAATTGGCAACAACATTTTCAGTCTCTTTCTTATCTCTTATCTCTGTATCAAACTCTTGCAATAAGAGAATACATCTGATTAGATGCGGCTTGGCGTCTTTCTTGGCAAATAAGTACCGGATGGCGGCGTGATCTGTATATATGATCACCTTGGATCCTATAATGTTGGACCAAAACCTATCGCATGCAAAAACAATCGCCAGCATCTCTTTCTCAGTTTTAGTGTAATTCTCCTATGCATCGTTCAAAGTTTTGCTTGGATAATATATGGATCAGAAGATTTTCTCATTGCGTTGGCCTAAAACCACTCCAACCGCATAGTCAATAGCATCGCACATTATTTCAAATGGCTCGTTCCAATCCGAAGCAACTATTATAGAAGTCGTAATCAACTTTTCCGTCATTGTGTTAAAAGATTTCAAGCAAGCTTCATCAAATTCAAATGGGGCATCCTTCTTGAGTAAGTGACACAACGGCTTTACCGTCTTTGAAAAGTCTTTGATAAGGCACCGGTAGAAGCCGACATGCCCCAAGAAACTTTAGACTCCCTTCATATTTATCAGAGGTGTAAGTTTTTCAATTGTTTCAATCTTGGCTCGGTCTATCTCAAGCCCCTTTGAAGAGGCTCGATGACCTAAGACTATTCATTCTTTAACCATAAAATGACACTTCTCCCAATTGAGAACCAAGTTTTTCTCTTCACAATGATCGAGAAAAAGGGCCAAGTTGTACAAGCAATGACCAAAGAATGAACCAAAAACTAAAAATTCGTCCATGAAAAGCTCCATAATGTCTTCCACCAGATCCGAGAATATTGCCATCATACACCGTTGGAATGTGGCCGGTGCATTGCATAGACCAAACGGCATACGTCGGTAGGCAAATATCCTATACGGGCATGTAAAGGTTGTCTTATCCTGGTCTTCGGGTGCTATGGATATTTGATTATACCCCGAGTATCCATCAAAAAAATAATAATGATCGTAGCCGGCAAGACGATCAAGCATTTGATCAATTAATGAAAGCGAAAAATGATATTTCCTTGTGGCCTTGTTTAATCTCTAATAGTTAATACACACTCGCCATCCAGTGATGGTTCGTGTCGAAATAAGATCATTCTTCTCATTTTTCACAACCGTCATGTCGCCTTTCTTTGGAACCACCTACACCGGACTAACCCACTTACTATTGGATGTAGCGTAAATAATTCCAGTGTTCAAGAGCTTCAACACCTCCACTCTAACGATTTCTTTCATTGCCAGATTTAGCCTTCGTTGATGCTCATTGGAAGGTTTGAATGAATCCTCTATTAAGATCTTGTGCATGCATATTGTTGCGCTAATTCCTTTAATGCTAGAAATAGACCATGCAAAAGCGAATCTATGCTGTTTCAGAATTTTTAGCAACTTGTACTCTTCCTCCTCCATCAAGGATGATGGGATTATCACTAGATTGGTTAAATTCTCCCCCAAAAAGATATACCATAGGTGATTTGGTAATTGCTTGAGTATTAATCTATCGTGAGGCAGATTGGATAGTTTAGGAGAACTAACTTCTTCTTCCATTATCGCTATATGAATTAGATCCTCTACATATTTAGATTAAGCCTCCATAGCAAGAACGTAGTCCACAACACGAACTTTCGTGGTTGAGCCCTCCTCACCAAAATCCCCCATAGACAAGGAATTTGTGATTGTATGCTCCAATGGATCCATATATACATTTTCATGAAATAATTCCCTCACATACGAGTCAACAACATCTACTTGGTTGCATTTAGGACATTCATCTATAAAGTTCATAGTTTTGAAAATGTTGAACTTTACCTCATCTTCATTAACTCGCAACGTCAAATTGCCATTATGTACATCAATTAAAGCCTTTCCCGTTGCAAGAAAAAGGCATTCCAAGGATAATTGGAATCTCTCTATCCTCCTCCATTTCTAGCACGACAAAGTCCACCGGGAAGATGAACTTGTCCACATTCACCAAGACATCCTCAATAATTCATTTTGGAAAGGTCAATGATCGGCCCACCATTTGAAGAAAAATTGTGGTTGGATTTGCATTACCAAGTCCCAACTTCTGGTAGACGGAATATAGCATCAAGTTGATACTAGCACCAAGATCACATAGTGCTTTGTCAAAATAACATTTCCTGATAGTACACGAAATCGTGAAACTACCGGGATCTTTTAGTTTTTCAGGCAATTTTATTTGCAGTATAGCACTACATCCCTCCGTCATTTTCACCATCTCATATTCCTCCAACTTCTTTTTATTCTTCATTATATCTTTGAAGAACTTTCCATAGTTGGGCATTTGTTCTAACGCATCTGCAAAAGGTATGTTGATTTGTATCTTCTTGAAGATATCAAGAAACTTTGCAAATTGTGAATCCAACTTCTTCTTTTGGAATCGTTGCAGATAAGGTAAAGGTGTGGTTAGAATTGGTGGATTGTCCGGGAATGTAATTCTCCCCGAAATCACCTTTTGATCTCCTCTCTTCTCTTCCACTTTCTCTTCTTTCTTCTTCTCTTTTTTCTCCTCCATCTTGTCTTCATTCTTCTCCTCTTTTCTCTTATCAAATTCTTCATCAACTTCCTCCACATTTCTCTTTGGTTCATTTCGGTCAACATCATGGCTTACCCTCGACTCTTCTTCCATCGGTTTTTTTTGCTTCAACCTCTTTCCTGCTTCTCAACGTAATAGCTTTGCATTCCCTCGGGTTAGTTTTCGTGTTGCTAGGAAACTTTCCCTTAGTCTGCTCTTGGATCGCACTTGCAAGTTTCCCGATCTGAGTCTCCAATTATTTTACAGTAGCATTTGTGTTTGTACATGTGGTCTTAATAGAGTCAAGCCTCGTCTCGTGCTTGTTAAGCCTATTGTATGTCTCACACAATATTGTTTGCATTTCATTCATGAAAGAACCCATCATATCTTCCAAGTTTAGCTTTTGATTTAGAATTTGAGGTAGTTGCATTTGACGATTTTGTTGCATAGGATAGCCTTAAGCTTGAGTTCCATAATTGGGAGGTGACCGCAACGTGTTCTGATTGTTCGCATATGAAAAAATTTCATGGTTGCGAAGTCCAGGATGATAGTAAGTCAGAATATTGGCGGCAGGCCTGAAAGTATAAACCCAATTGTTGACAAAGTGACATTCTTCGAACTTACTATCCACTCTGGGTTGAGAACTGCTTGCCACGTTCTCCGCTTCACGACTTTACGAAGCATCTTTAGTTGAGCAAGCGACCAATTGATCTCAGAGATTTGATACTTGAGACGATAAGGTAGCAATATGATCGGCTTCTTGAATTGAAGCAACCTTTCTTCCCGTATTCCTCTCGTTTGCCCATTGGTAATTATTGGCTGCCATTTCCTCCAATAACGCATTTACTTTAACAGGTATTTTGGATAACAATGATCCTCCCGAGGTGGCATAAACTATGGTCCTTGTTTGTCCATGCAACCCATTATAGAAGAGTTGGGTTTGAAACCTATCTTGATACCCGTGTTGGGGGCACCGACGCAATAGATCCTTAAATCTTTCCCACGTTTCAAATAGTGGCTCGTAGTCCCTCTAGCAAAATTGCGCTATTTCACCTCTGAGTTGAGAAGTCTTCGAATGTGGGAAAAACTTAGTAAGGAACCTTTGAGCAAGGTCCTCCTAAGTGTTGATACTTCCCGGTTGAATCGATTGTAACCAACCCCGTGCTTGGTCATGAAGTAAAAACGGAAATAACCACAACTGTATTACATCCTCAAAAACACCTTTAATTTTTATTGTATCACATATCTCCAGAAAGGTAGCCAGATGGACATTAGGGTCCTCATGTAGATTCTCGCCATATTGGTTTTGTTGAACCATATTAATTAGAGTGGGCTTTAACTCCAAGTTGTTAGCCTGGATTGGCTGCCTCCGAATTCCAGAGTAGTTATCGAACATAATGGGCCGATAGTAGTCCCTAAGGACCCGTTGTTGAACTTCCTGCTCTGGAGGCTGCTGCGGTAGTACCTGTGGTACCGGTGGATGTTGAGGCATATGTGGCATACGATCGTCTCCACCGTCGGCCATAGTTTGAGCTTTGATTTTTCTCTCTCTCCTTATCCTTTGCAAGGTATGCTCGATCTCGGGATCAAGAGTAAAGAATTCTAAAATTTCACTACGTCGCATGCACTGCTTAATCACGACAAATAAAACAAATAAAAAATAATGAATTAAAAAACAAATAAAATAAAAGAATTATCTGGATTAATATTCAACCACTTGGTCACAATATCAACCAAATCAAAACACCGATCCCTGGCAACGGCGCCAAAAATTTGGACACGACTACTTTTTCACATATTAATATACTCGCAAGTGCACGAGGTCAAGTTTTAATATAGTGGACCTTTCGATCTGATATCATCCTTTGGGAAACATGTTTGATTAATTGAATATTGTGATCTGCATAGTCTTATATTATCTCGACGGTTCAAGAAATATTTGAATTTGAATAATTAGAAACTAAGTTAAACAAAAAACTATTGGGTTAATTCTAATTAAATGGATTACCTAGGGATTGATTTTATTCACTTAATACATGTTTGACTTTGTTTAATTAACAATAACAGTGTGTTTATCCTATCCGAGAATCTAGGTATCTCAAACTCGCTCATTATCTCTCCCGAATGTAAAATGAGCGATTATATGACTTCGCATTAACACCAAAGTCCCCCTCTAGTGTTTTATATAACACATAGTCACATGAGTCTTGACCCAAACTCATGGATTGCACACTTTCTAATGCCCTCCCGGGTCGTTAGATTGTCGTGATGTATTTTACCCTAATCCGAATCCGGGATTACCTCTCCCAAGTGTCGAACCCCATATTCTCAAAACCAACCCTAATACTTTAACAAGCATATTAAAATTTTAATAGAATGGTAAACACAATCGAATTTAGACAAACAACCGTTAAAGTAACATATATTCAATCAAAGATGTATTTACATGAGTTACATCAATCCCTAGATAATATTTATCTAACCTACCATGATCTTAACCATAAAAATATTAAAACATGAAGGATTCATCATCATTTAATATAAAAAGTTAAGTTACAAAGATAGAAACAAAAGACGAACGATCAAATCTTTAAGTGGAGAGATCGGTCCTGAAATGATTCTTTTTCTCCAAATGTTGAGTCTAATCTTTGAGCTCTCAAGAAATGCTTAAGATCATGTATCACAAGTGTATAATGTTTTTGACAAATGGGAGAAACAAGGGTTTAAATAGAAGGCTTCAAAATATCTAGAAAATAGATATTTTCTGCACAAAGTGACCGTCGCGGCTGTGGTTCATCGCTACGGCGGTGAGTTAAGTCGGTTAACTTCACCGCTGTAGTAGTGAACCAAAACCTAAACTCTCTGTACTTTCACCGTCTTGGCGGTAAATGACCTCTGTGGCGGTGACTTCTACACAACTCTCCCTGCATCTCCACCACCTCGGCAATGGCTTAACAGCCGTGGCGGTGGGTTTGCTATCCTGAAACCTTATTTCTCTCACCGTTTCTTCCATCGCTTCGCTTGTTTATCACTATGTTACGTCCCTACACCTGATTTAAATAAAAGAAAAAAAAAAACGCAATAAAATATTACTAAAACACTAGAAAACTACCAAATTCGACTTAGAGGTAGATAGGTATTTTCAACCTATCAATAGGATAACTGTGGTCAATCCCCGGGTATAAACTATCAACATGTGGAGCGGATCCGGTTACACAATCAACGCAATGCGTCTAGTGGATTTTCTCTTTTGAGATCATCCTCGACACAATGCATCGAGATGTCGTTTCTTCTCGGAAAAAGGCTAGGAGTAGCACATATATATCCGAGATGGGACAAAGAGTTGATCATCCAGGACTTGTATTCCATATGGAAAATTTGGAGAACGGAGAACAGTTTGAACCAAATATTCCTTTCATTGATAGGTAACTGTACAACGAACTTCGAAAAAGCGAAATATTTGTAAGTCCATCGGTCCTTCATCACTAGGGTAGTAGAGTTATAGATGCTCTGCATTCTAGGGATGTCTCAAAGGGACACCCTTCTCCGTTTCTAACTCATAGGTTCCAAGACGGGTAATATGAGTAACACGGTATGGTCCTTCCCAAGTATGAGCTAATTTGCATGCAGTTTGATCCTTGGTTGCCAGGGTTACTTTTTGAAGGACAAGATTGCTAATGTCAAATGACCATGGGTAGACCCTTTTGTCGTAATATCTGGTCGCCATTTGTTGATAAGGACCACGGGCATGCTTTTTTTTTTTTTTCTTTGAGAAGGTTAAGGTTAAAAGCCGAGAAGGCATCATTCTCTACTGGGCTAAAAACCATTTCTTTCCGTGGAGAGGGCGTGGTGATCTTCGTAGGGATCATAGTTTTAGATCCGAAAGTCATTGCGAAAGGGGTTTCCCCCGTGTGGGTCCTTTCTGTGGTGTGATATGCCCAGAGAACGGGACACACATCTTTAACCTATCTTCATTTCGATTTATCCAATCTAGTTTTGAGCCTGTGGAGAATAGTTCAGTTGGTGACTTCCACTTGTCCGTTAGCTTGAGGATACTCGGGAGAGACAAATTGGGTCTGAATCCCTAGCCCAGCACAGATTTCCTTGAAGAGATCATTATCGAATTGCTTCCTATTATCGAAAACAATAGACTTTGTTGGCCCAATGAGCTATCCAAGAAGGGGGTGAATTGGGTAGTATTACAAAAATATCAGAATATAACACTTTAAAAATTAAACAATTAATTATTATCTTTATAGCAGCGAATATGTGTTATCAACTAGGTGTATACCCAAACAACAAAATATAAATAATGCAGCATGCCACGATATATCTTGGTTCACTAAGTTACTCTTGGCTAATCCAATCCTCCAAGCTCTTCGAAGATTCGCACCCACTAAACTCAAGATTCATTTACAGGTAGGAACCAAACCCTCACAATGATTTTTTTCACAGGCTCAGAATCAACCTTTACAATTCCTTTTCCCAAGCCCAGGAATAACCTCTTCTTTTTCTCAGGCTCAAGAATATCCTATTTTTTTACAGGCTAAAGATTAACTTAATTCTATTACAGGGAGAATCACGACCTAATTCTTTTTATACCTTAGACTCAAGAATCAAAACCTCACAATCACTCCAAGTATCATTTTCCCAGGTAATGATGGAACCTTTACAATTCACTCACAAATTCAATCAAGGAAGAATTAACACATAATCTTTTTATACTCTAGGCAAAGATCAAAACCTCAATCTCTTTACCAGAAAAGATTGAAACCATCTACCCTTGATTAGACATACCCAGTAGTATCTAATCCGACACTCAACTCACCAATTAAAAATGATTGATAAGTGATTTTCCTACTCGGAACTTCTACCACCTGGTGGCTGCTAATTAAGCATTGCCACATTTACCGCAAGTGTACGGGTCAAGTTTTAGTATAGGTTGGGAGAGTAGGGGTATCGTGTTCACGGGGATTGGTTGAGAATATCGTCGAGTATCGCGATTATCATAACTCGACTTTATTTAGGCGATAGAAATGTGATTTAATTAATAAATACTACTACTACAATACTAATTTATCTAATTATACTAATATATTGGTAGGACGTTTATGGGAATTATTGCCTATAGATAAATGTTATTCACTTAAACGTGTTCGTTTCAATCTATTTTCATTAATGGCATTCATCCTATTTGACAATCTCTGTATCTATAACTCACTCACTCCCTCTTCCGAGTGTAAAGCAAACGAATATATGATTTTGCGTTGACGTCGAGGTCCCCCTCGAACGTCTTCTCAAACACATAGTCACATGATTCGTGAACCAACTTCATTGATTGCACTCTCCAACTCTCTCCCGGGTTATTGGATCGTGGCGTTGTGTTTACCCTAATCCGAATCTGGGGTTACCTCTCCCGAGTGTCAAATCCTGTATTCTTGGTATATCGTATCAAGCATAATAAACAATACAACACGGCAAACACAATCAGATAAACATGAACAACCACTAACAAAACATCGATTTTTATATAAACAATGTTTTCATGAATGCAATCAAGCCCTATACAATATATGTTTAGCTAAATATGGTCGTAGCCCAATATACAACTAGAAACGAGCAAAACATATACAAATATTTAGCCAAACCTAAGAGAGAAAGAGAGAAATGAAGAAACTACCCATTTATCCAAAGATCTGATGCTAAAACTGTTCCGAGAACACTTCCTCCTTCGCAATGTGATCTTTCCTTCGTCAAATGGCTTCGGAGCTCTCAATACTTCCTAAAACATCTAACCTTTTGTTTGGAGGAGAAGGGAGAATATATATAGGCTCAAAAATATCTCAAAATATCCTAAATATCCTAAACTGTCAGCAAAGGGACCGCCACGGCGGTGAGCATGTCGGTTCAGAGGTCGCCACAGCGATGGAGGAGATAGTGAAATTGAAAAACTCTTTGTCGGATTTCTGCCCAGGTGGTGATCCGTCAGTGACATTTGTTCTTTCTTCGCATTCTTACCACTGCGGTGGTGGGCTTCTTCTCGGAATCTTGCCTCCTTACTTGTAATTCCACCGTTTTTTATCCGATTTGACCGCATAAGGATCGTTTTAGTCCCTTTTCACCCCAAATACCTGTTTTATGGAAAAAAAGAATATAAACAAATTAAAACGATACAAAGCGTACTAAACATACTCGAAAACTAACAAGTTCGGTTTGGAAATAGATAGGTAATTTACACCTATCACCACCCAGATAAATTCAAACTTAATTAATGTCCCAATACTAGTGATAAAAAAGTAAGAATTTCAAAATCTGATAAATAAATGTGGGTAGCAAGAAGTTAAGCACGTAATCAAATTTTCTCATAAAATTGTTTCAAAAATAATTTTCAATAAAAAATTTGGAAAACAATTTCAAAGATCAAATTCGAAATAATAAATAATAGAATCAAGCAACAATTAATAGTAAGTAATTTGGAATGATCTCACCAGGATTCCACCAAAAAAATAATGATTAGAATAGCAATGAAACTTCAGATTGGTAGTAGCAATAATCCACAACAAATATTTCTCAAGAACAACTCTCAGAAAAGATCTCACAATTTACTCAGTATGATTACTCTTAGAAAGTACAAGAGCTAAATAACTCAGAATAGTTTAGATTCTCTTGATTTCTGATTATTTTATGTTAAATCCGCAAGTATATTTAAAGTCTCTTAAAACAAGCCCTATAACGGCTAGTTCCCATAAATCATGACATTTAATTACACCAATAGACCCTCTATATCATAATGATTCATTCCTGGTATAATTCACTTAAAATATCTCTTAAAATATTCAATTAAGTCCCTTAAACTTTTACTCAAACTCAATTAGATAAGATTGAAAGAATTACATGTACCAAATTGAGAAATATCAAAACTACTTCAACCATATCTATAGGGATAATTAAATATTAATTAAATAGCTCAAAACATATCAGATCTCTAAGATATCTCTCATATCGTAACCATAAAACAGTTAATAACAGTTACTTTTTGAATAAAATCTGAAAGTCTATAAATCTTGAAACTGTTCCATTTGTCGAACGGCCCAGACCCATCGGTCAACCGCCCAATTCGGGATGTAGCCAAGCCAAAAACTCTTCGCCCATCGGTCAACTGCCCATCCATCACCTGTCGACTGGACGATTTAGAAAGTTTCATAAGTCGACCAATCTGTCAACTTAGAGATTCAGAGACTTCTTGTTTTAAGCTCAGGTCGACCTACCTATCAATCGAGAGATTCAAAAACTTCATTCATTAATCACCGATCGACTTACCTATCGATTGAGAGATACTGGAATCCTCTCCTGAATTCGTTTTAAATCCAATTTCATCAACGTTTTTGTCCCTTTAACCGATTTCGTTTCTAGGTTAACTCCACTAAATACTTAAGTTCAATTTTAATCAATTTATCAACATTTCTTTTTTAATTACATATAGGAGCAAATATTTAAACTAAGTAGGATCCTACAAAAACACACATAATTTTGAAAAATATTTTGTGTAGTGTGTGATTCTAACTGGGATACATTGAGAGTTAGAATTTAACTTGAGTTGTTTTCCCTAAGTTCTTCAATTTCTTCAAACTCTTAATCTTCCATCATCTTTAGCATTCCCACAATATCTTAATGATAATTTTTATCACTGAAACTAATAAATTGAAACACTCCATAAAATCGTTAGTTCCACAAAAAACATCAACATTTAATTGTCCATCAAAATCTTAAGATCAACAGCCTTGGGTATTCCAAAATAGCAAACTATACTTTCCCAAACGAAGTCCCTGATCTGTTATTTTGTGATTCATGCAATAGGTTAGCCTCTACCCATTTCTTAAAACAGTCGATTATAATGACAAAGAATTTTCTCTTCCCGATCCCTGGGGAAAATGGTCCGATAAGGTCAATGCCCTACTGGGCAAAGGGCAAAGGGCCAAGGACTCGTTATGGGGACGAGAACAGTTGGGCGAGCTGTGGATGCAAAGGAAACCTTTAACATTTGTCGTATTTGTTCACTAATTCCATGGAATTGTTTTGCTTATGAAGCATGGACCTTCCTCACGAAAGGTTGCCACAACCCCCTTCCCCCTCCCCCCCCCTTATGAACTTCTCTCATTACGTGTTCAGCCTCTTTTGGCCTAAGGCAATGAGAGTATGGTCTCAAGAAAAAACATCGATAGAGCACCTCGTTGGCGAGGGTATATCTTCCTGCCCTGTAGCGCATTCGTCTGGCCTCTAACTGATTAGAGGAGAGTGTCCCATTCTGGAGATAATCCATTATTAGGTCTATCCATGTTGATCCATCTGAGAGGGAACATATGGCGGATACTTGGTCAGAAACCGTGGTGCTCAGCCCTTCTAAGTATTCGACAGGGACACTTCTCTTTAGGGTGAATTCCACCATAGAGGCTAACTTGACGAGAGCGTCGGCATGCAGATTCTCTTCTCGGGGGATCTGCTTCACTTGGACTTTTTCAAAATTTTCTATAAGTGCTTTCACCCTACCAAGGCAAACAATTATGCTCGAGTCTTTAGCCACGTACTCGTTGTTGACAACAAGTTACGAGTCACAGCAGACTTGGAGATCTTTAGCGTTGAATTCCCTTGCCAACCTAAGTCTGGTGAGAAGGGCTTCATATTTAATTTCATTGTTGGTGGCCTGAAACCCTAATCGGGGGGCATATTCAATCTCTTCCCGGTCTGGGGCTACCAGAACTAGCCTGGCCTCGCAGCCTCCAACATTTGAGAAACCGTCGGTGCAGAGCTACCACTGATTAGGGTTAAGATCGTTGTTTAATTTAGGATGGGATGAGGTCTTTTTTGGGACCGGCGCCTCTGTTGGGTCGAGATGAGTCTCTTACCAGGGAAGGTCATGGTCATCCAGGATGGGCTCTTTTGGGAAGGTTATCTCGGCAATAAAATTGGCTAGGACCTATCCCTTTATGGTTGTTCTAGGCCAGTAGTCAATGTGAAATTGGCTGATCTCGAGGCTGTACTTCGTGAGCCGACCAGAGACGTCTAGGGACTGAAGAACTTGTCTCAAAGGTTGATCAGTAAGGACAACGATTACATGAACTTGGAAATATTGTCTCAACTTTCTTGATGCGATGAGAATAACATAAGCCAACTTCTCAAACAACTGCTTTGTTGTTTTAGCGTCAGTTAGTACTCGACTCGAATAATATACAGGTCTCTAGACTCCCTCATCTTCTTGGATAAGACCTGCATTGACTGCGGTATTTGAAGCAGCGATGTACAAGAACAATTCTCTTTATCCTTGGGGGTACTAAGCAGCGGTGCCAAGGAGAGATAAGCTTTGAGCTCTTGGAAGACAACCTCACAATCCGTCGTCCACTTGAAGGTTTTGTTTCCCTACAATATCTTAAAAAAAGTGAGACATTTCTCCAAAGAGCACAAGATGAAACAATTAAGAGCGACCAATCTCCCGGTGAGCATCTAGACTTCCTTCTTTGTCCGTGGAGAGGCCATTCCAAGAACGACGTCGATCTAATCAGGTTTGGCATCAATGCCATGTCGGGAGACCATATAGCCTAAGAACTTTCCTGCTAAGACCTTGAAAATACATTTGGTAGGGTTCAGCTTCATACGATAGGCTTGGAGTTTGTCAAAGCAGTTTTGCATATGGATGATGTGATCAGGTGCTTTGGTGCTCTTCACTAGGATATCATCAATGTAGACTTTTCCTTATCTTCTTGGAGGAGGTTGGCTATAGTTTCCCTTTCTTGGTTGACCCCTATGCTTATCATTGCGGTTGCTTTCACCTGAGCCTGCATTATCTTTGCAAATGTAGTGACCAAGATACCCCCGTTTTATGATGACCTCAATCTCTTGTTAGAGTTGGTAGCATTTATCCGCCGTGTGACCACGATCATGGTGGAATTCGTAGTATTTGGCAATGGATTTCTTTATGGGTCTTCCACTGGGGAGAGGAGGAGGAAGGAAAAATATTTTTCCTGCATTTTTTTGTGAATATTGTTAAAATGGACACTATTAGAGGAGTCAACCATCGGCGAGTCCCTGGGGCTGGACGAAGCCTTCGATCTCTAGGAAGGGGTCCCAAGCGTCCCTCAGTTTGCAACCTACTAGAACCCTGAGCCCTATTTGGCATTTCTTCTGTTCGGCCCTTCTTCTTTTGATTCCCTTCTCGGTCATATTTCATAGTGTCCCTGAGGTTGTCCTCATAGAAGCTCGTACCCCTGGCCATGGAGGCAACCAGATTGGGCGTGGGTCGTGAACATAGGTTGTAATGGTCTGGTTTCTCAGGGCCACCGTGCAGTTTCTTCTTCGGAGAATTAATACTAAAATCGAATGACCACTATTTCATTTTATAATAATCTGAGAAATTTTATAATACAACAACAATAATTTTAATTATCAAATTCATCGATTCAATTTTACAATGGTAAATAATGAATACACTTATTATAAATTAACTAGAAACTCAAATAATATTCCCATCGTAGTTTCACTCTCACTGGCCCTGAAATAAAAAACTATAGGGTTGTGAACCAACACTCAGTAGAATTATAATCTCTCTAATGCGTGCATTTAATTAATTCACAACTAAACACATAAACGTGTATCTCACATAATTTTCACATAATATCCCTAAATATTTCATGAAAACTAACAGTTAAAATTTAACGACAACTTCTGCATGAATCACATAACCAAGAGAGAGATTAAATACAAATGTTAAAAAGTTAGAAATTCTACCTCATATCATAAATTAATAATTGGACAATAGTTATTATTCTCTTCTTTTCCTCTATCTCTTCTCTTCCTTATTTTTTTTCTATCTTCTTTTCTTCTTCTAATTTTCTTTTGCAGTTTCCTCTCCTTGGCTTCCTCCTCTATTGTTTTCCTATTTTTTCTATATATAAATATGATGATTTAATTAATATATATATATATATATATATATATATATATATATATATATATTAAATCATCATCTTTTACCTTTTACGTTGGATTCATAGTTTTAAGACACCAAAAACATTGTCTCCACACCTCATGAATTAATCAATTAGAGTAATGATTACTATTAGATTTTTATATAAATTACACTAACACTGCCATAAGTTTTATACTATTATTATTAAACCCTAAAATTATACTTTTAACCCCAAAAATTATAATATATTTACTTATACCATAAATTCTCATAGTATACAAAATAAACCCAAAACATATTGAACTCATATAAAATAATATTTTCAACATATAAATTTCTGGGGTATGACATAGTTCGTAAGATAACCTTCAGTGTCTTAGTCCATCAACGAACGCTATTAAGGCGATGACATCTGGAAGGCTTTTACAACATAAGCTCTCTATGTGGAACTTGCGCACAAAATCGCCTAAATTTTCTCTGATCTCTTGCTGAAAGGCGAGAATGTGGGTGACTATTTTAGCCCTTCATCAGGAGCAGCTAAATAGGGTCAGGAAAAGTTGTTCAAGCTGGGTAAAGGTTGAGATCATGGTAGGATCCAAGTCTTGAAACTAAGTACTAGCCATGCCGGAGAAGGTAAGAGGGAATGACTTACACCTAATCGAAAACGGAAGTTGTATGCATATCCATGAAAGCAACAAAAAGAGTGAGGTGATCAATGGGGTTAATAGTTCTATCATGCGTGGTTATTTGGAGGCTAGGGAATCTGTACGACACCACTTCGAGCATTATACCACCAATAAAAGAAGACTTGATACCTGAAGGGAGTCCGATAGCCCCTCTAAGGCCCCGCATCTGCATGAGTGCTGCTTCTATCTCAGCCATGCGCCTTTCTAGAGCGACACCCCTTGGGCGGTGTTGCAACTTAGCTCACAGCTGTTCTAGATCCCTACCTCCCCGTGGGAGAGAAGTTAGAGTCTTCCCCCTGAACACGGTGATTCCTACGCTCGGCACGAGTGACGTTACTGAAGGTTCTCCCAGGTCAGGACTCATGGAAATCCTCTATTCGATGTCCTTGAGATGGTAGAGATGTGGAGTCCGACGCAGTTGGCGTGTCAAAATCCTTTTCCTGGACTGGTTGGTCATGGCAATGAGGCTAGTCTCTTGGGATATGCCCTTCAGAATGGATCACACAATCTGACTCCTGGTAACGCAACTTCTCCCCTAGATTTCGGATAATCTATCCCCCCTAAAACCGAGGCCGAGGCCGGTGCCAAGAGAGAGAGGATAACATCGAGGCAAGATTGGAGTTGGCCTAGCTGGTATTACAGATTGTCAATCTACACTGTATCCGCAGCCCAAGCACCTGGTCTGAAAACTCCCGAAGGTGGAGCCGATTGACCTGCCTAGTCAGTTGGGGGTATGTTTTTTTTTTTTTTTTCTTCTTCTTCTTCCAAGTTGGGGACTGAAGCCCTCACATTCGGTCTAAGGACTCTTGACATATCTCTAATCGGGTTGCTATCCACCGTGCTATTTAGGTCTCTCGGCCATGTAGTATGACCAAACCTTGTAATCGTCAAGCTTCTAGCCGAGATAGGAGCTGATGATTGGTGGAAGGCTTTTAGTAGTGCTTCCCACAGATGGCACCAAGCTATTGATGTCAGATTTTAGATAACCTCAACAGTATGGTTTGGTCACTGTTAATGGAGATCTTTATACTTGTTAGAATGAGAATAGAAAGGTTTGGGATCAGTCCACCTGGATCGGGATGGGTAGAGTTAGAGTGATTCGGGATGGGAACATAACAGAGAATTAACCTGGGGGTCTTTCGATCTATGGAGAGTCTTCTTATCTCTGGAGAATCCTCCCACTAGGAAGGGATGGATCCAAGTTGAAATGAGCTCGACTGTCTTCTGGTCCAAGAAGAGTTGGGTTCAAGCTGGGTTGAGCTCGAATGCCTTCTTGTCTTCTGATCTATAGAGAGACAAGTCTAAGTTGGGATGTGTCTGAGTAGGGATGGGAAGTACCGTGATACCTACACAAAGGACTTACCGGGATGGACCCTACGTGTCCCCTCCGGCGTGAGAATCAGCGCTTAGAGATAAGATTTATAAAGATGCTACCGAGACGAGTAAGCAAATTCGGTGAACTTTTAGGCATTAGCATGCCCTCCTTTATATAAGCAATGAATGGATTAGTTTAGGGGCTTAATTAAGGATTAGTGTACCATCTCGGCGTGCAGCTAATGAGAGGGCGAGTGGAGGACTTTATCTTGTGGGCTTGTGCTTTTTGACCCTTTTGTTGAGGCCCATGGAAGAAAATATTTGTAATTGGAGAAGTAGCCTAGCCCATGATCCAAGAATTATTCTTTCCTCTTGTCCCCGAGATGGAGAGTTCAATCCCTGCCCTTCCCAGATAGCTGGGGATGAGAAGGAAGGGAGTTGTAAGGAGCTTCCTGCCCTGCCCTTCTTGGATAGCCAGAGACGAGAAGAGGGGATTTATTGAGGAGCTTGTGGAATCAATATTCAAGATGGGGTAACGTCACTGTGGAGAATGTCGAGACGGGAAAGGTTTCCCCACCTCGAGGGCGGTTTGCTAGCTCTTCCTGGAAAGTACTGCTGGTGAGACCTTTGGAATGGCAGGCATGGGTTTACGGTACGCCCCTGCCCAACATAATTATCACGTTTAGTTTTTTGTGAGAGCTGATCTTAGTGAAGAGCTTTAAACAAGTGGCGGTCTTTTGTTGGTTGCGTGAGAGTGACAATTTTTACACTTATCAGAAATTATTTTTCTGGTAGTATTCCTAAAATAAAATTGTTTTTTTTTTTTTTTTTTTTTTTTTTAAAAAAAAACTTCAAAGCAGGAAAATAACTACAAATCTATCATAAATAAATCTCATGAAATTTTAAAAAACAAAATGATTTCTCCTATGGCGAACCGTCAAAATCTTCAGAATCCGATGGTTCAGATTAACCGTCAGTACAATCATCTTCATCGTCGACGAAATCATCATCGTCATTAGTATTGTCTTCATCATCGATTTTGATCGGGCGACGGTGGGTCTCAACATGAGAGTCATTTTCGGCGGGAAAAGAAACAACAAATATATGAGTACCTTTTGAAAACAAATTGTTACTTTCTGTAATGTCCGATTTTTTGAGGAATGGGAGACTGCAATTGGAATTGAGTCTCCAACTCCGAAGTACCGCTTTGCATCGAAAGTACCATTTTCTCTATTTTTTTCTCCATCTCTCTCTCTCTCTCTCTTGCTCTTTCTTCTCTCATTTCCTCTCTCTCTCTCGTTCTCTCTCTGTAACATATATACACATACATATATATAGTGACAAAAGGATCTTTGCTCGGATATGTTAGATTCGAGCTGAGATCTATCTCTTATTATATATGTGTGTGTGTGTGTGTGTATATATATACACACACACAGAGAGAGAGAGAAAACTATGCATACACAAATATATATATTATAGAGAGAGAATAGAGAGAGAGAAATGGTTGGTGGTCATCTGTTGGTGTGGTAGTTGCTGGCCGTACCTATGGTGTTGGGCGTCGGTATGGTGGAGGTGATATTCGCCTGGGTGTGGTGATGGTGGGGGTGGAGGTGCTGTGTTCGGCCGTAAAGGAAACAAACGAAGATGATGCTAAATAGTGTAGATAATGATATAGTGAATTTTCATTTTGTACCTTTAAGCTTTTGAATGTGTCTAAATCATCCCAAAAAACTATTGAGTAATATTTATATAACTTAAAGGGTATAAATATCAATTAATGTTAAATAATTTATTTTCATTGACTTTCGATAGTCAACAGTAAAGGTAATGAAAAATGTAACCATTGCATTTAAATTTGAAACATAGGGGATGTCATTGTAGACGAAAATAACATAGGGACATAAAGTATATTTTGATCTATCCAAATTATAATCAACCCAATTAAAAGTTAATATGTTCAAAATTATAAACTAAAAATATATATATTCTTTTTCTAATTACTTATTTCTCTAAAATTTATATTCTCAACTTTCCTTCGCACATTTCTCTCTCTAAATTATTTTCTTTAGCAACTTTCTCTCTCTATAATTTACTCTCACTAAGACATGATTAAAAGACAGAACAAAGAGATATTGTGAACCATTAGGGATAAAGACAATCATTGGATTAAAAGACAAACAAAGTGATATTATAAACCGGGAGGGACTTCATTCTCCTTCTCTCCCCCTAACGATTCTCCCTATTGTGTGGCCACCCTCCTCATGTCATAGCCAAAGAATCACCTGTCATCTTTCACACAATGGCCACTACCCCACCATCGAACGACCTCATATATCACTGATTTTATTTCCAGATGCATTCTTTAGTCCTCTCTTCCATCATTAAAATCCTTATCTCACTGAATGAGGAATGCGCCACCATATTGAGTTTCTCCTCTACCCCTTTCTCCAACCACTGTAGTTAGATCTAAACTCGTCATCATGACCTTTTATAGATTCAGTTATTCTCATCACTCTCCATCTCCTGTGCACCTTCCTTTGACCATCGTAGATAGATTGGAGCCCGATTTGACTAAATCTAAGCTCCCTTGACCAAATTTCTAAATTCCTCATTTTTTAAAGTTACTCCTAACTTTTTGAAAACACAATCAATTAAGTTTGTAAAAACTTCAGATAAACCCGTTAATTTATATTAAACATTTAATTACATTTCTAATGTTTCTAACTCCATCAATCAAATTTCTAAATTCCTCATTGAATAGGTCACAAAGAGAAATGTGCCCAAACATTTATAATAAAAATAGTTAACTGTGAAATTTATGCTAGTAAACTATGAATTGAACTTATTATTTGACTAAATCAGTTCAAAGAACTCCCCAATAAGGCCGGTATCCTGTGCCAGGATTGCAAATACATTGACGACCAAATACCAAAAAGGGAGAACCTATCTTGGTGGAGCTCAGGTCAGAGCAAGGTGCCATCAGACGTTCAACAGGCAGTCCCCCAATCAGGCACTCATGCCTAGAAGTTGTCTACTAGGGATATGCGTTTATTTTGTAAACATTTACATTCTTGTTGAAAATTGGCTTGCGTTATCTTCAATTGCAAGTCAGTCTCTATTCGAAAACATGACTTCCAGGCTCAATTGAAGTAACATTGGAGACAAAAATATGACTTGAAACGTAGTTCATGATTATATAATCAGATTTTTTTTGGGCTTTAGGCTTAATTATGATTTATGAACAAGAACAACATTTGCACATTCTTTTTATTCTTTGGCATCAAGGACTGGAAATATCTACAAAAAAAAAAAAAAATAGTTTGAATCCATACAGCATAACTCTAGTAAAACTTCTAGTCTGCTTGGATTGAGAGGGAAAAGGGGAGGGGAAGTGCCAATTTTGTTGCTTGGATAAAGGGGAGGGGAGAGGATAAGGAATTAGGAGCGAAGAAAATGATACCTTCCAAGTCGGAAAAATACTCTTTCTTTTCAATATCTCTCTGTATTTTATACTCATATTTAATTTATTTTGTGAAAAATTACCTTTTATTAATCTGCTGCATATATGCAAGGTATAATACTATTATTACCTGATAGAAAGTTAATCATTTCTCTTTCATCCAAATACAATAAAGGAAAGACAATCATCCTCCCATTTTCTTCCTCCAAACTGACCGTTAGGACAAAATAGGAATGGATTACAAGAAAGAAAAAGAAGACAAACTTTTCGACATGAAACCAAGGCTTATCTGAATCGGTGCAATAGCAATCTTTCTCCAACGAAACCCGGGGATCGAGCTTCATCCACGCCCCCTTCCCCTAAGACAGTTAACATGGTTAGGTAGAAATTCTTCTCTACAAAGAGAAGAAAAGAATAGAAATGCTTGGCAATAGTGCTTGTGAAAACTACTTCTTGTTATGAGATCAGAAAATTTCCTCAACAAGGCCTTCCTCCTCCAATGGGTGTTTTTATCACTCTCTCAATCTTCAAAACCCTTAGATTCTCCACCATCTTTGTCGTATCCGAAAGACCACCCATTTTTGTACCAATTACCTGATCTCGGAATATTCTGCTCCGATTTAAGTTCTCCAATCTTATCATTCTTCTCATTCTCACATTCATATGTTAAGTTTTTCGAAACAAACTATTTTTTTTCCGTTGATCCTAAGTTCTTCGTTCTCTCGAGTGAGAGATTTAGGCCCCGTTTGGTTAGTGCTTTCATTCCAACCCAACCCAAACCAACCCAAAAATTCTGGGATTGATTTTCGGGAATGCATTTGGTAACAGAAAACTCAACCCAACCCAACCCAAAAAATGAGAATTCATTCTTAAAATCCTAAGGAAATGAGAAACAAAAAAAAAAAAAAAAACTTATTTTTTTTATGCCCAAAAAACTCAACCCAACTTTAGGGAGATGGTCGAAATTTTCTAAAATGTTAATGAGACCCCCTGTTCGAATTATAACACACTCATTTTTTAAGCTTCATTTTTTTTACATTTCTAATCATTCATCCTATTCTCCTACACGTCATCGCAATCGTTCCTCCTCCTTCTATCCTACCTGTCGTCGTCTTCGCCGTTCACCTCCTCATCGCCATCGCCTCTTGCCGAACTCGTCCTTGTCATCTTCCTCGTACATCGTATTGCCAACACCTCTCCCCGAACTCGTCTCCATCGTCTTCATCGAATAGGGTTTCTAAGCTCAAATTGAATAGGTTTCCATTTCGATTTCATTGCTTAAATAGATTTAGGGTTTGGTTCTTGATTTTGGTTTAGGGTTTCGGTTTTCGATTTTGATTTCATTACTGAAATCGATAACGAAATCGATTTCGATTTTCGATATCAATTTCAATACTCAAATCGATTTAGGGTTTGGTTCTTGAATTTGGTTTAGGGTTCAATTTTGATTTCGATTTCGTTACTGAATTTTGATTTCGTTATTGAAATCGATCACGAAATTGATTTTGATTTAGATTTCATTGCTCAAAACGATATGGGTTTGGTTTTTGGTTTCAAATTGATTTAGGGTTCAAGTTCTCGGTTTCAAATCTGGTGTATGCATGCTGCAGTTTTTCAATGCCTGTTGTGTGTGTATTTCTTCTTCAGGTAATGTTTGCGTTGTTGGCTGCTATGTTCTTTTTCCAGGTTCTTGTAAGTGTTTAGTCTATTTTGTTTCTGGCAGTTAGGAAGGCTTCTGATGTTGCTTTCCCATTTTTCCTTGGTTGCTTTATTTGTGTTGCTGTATTTAGCTTGTTGTGTTGTTCCTTGATTTGATAATTTTTGTTCAGATGATTTTTTTGTTTGGATGATTTGATAAATTCTCTGCTTAGATGATTTTGTTTAGATGATTTTGATAATTTTATTTGGATGAATTTTTTGTTTGAATGATTTTTGTTTGGATGAGAAAACAATTCCAGAATAATGTGGTCACCAAACGCAAATCTATTCCAGCACAAAAAAAAATTGTCTATACCAAACGCAATTCTATTCCTATAAGAAAACATAATTCTTAACTCAACCCAAACCATCCTAGTTACGTTGAGAAAAGTGGGAACACTAACCAAATGCCACCTTAAGTGCTTCATCCTTGTCTATGATCAAATCCTTGAGATGAGAATTCTCGGTTCTAGCAATGCTAGCGGCTTCTTTCACGACACTTGATTCATTAAGTGCTTGTTTCATTATATCCCTAAGTTTACTAGTCTCTTCCTTAAGAGCCTTGAGTCCCTTCTCCAATTTATCCTTCTCCTTTTGGGCAATCTTATTTTCTTTCTCTCCTCTCTTTATGACATTAATGAATCCCAATTCTTTCCCATTCCATGCCAAAGTTGATTCCTCTGCTTCGATCCTTAGCCTCTCCGCCCTATTTTTGTGGAGTTTTGTTTCTCTTTTGGCTTCTTCTAAGAACTTTTCACAGCTATATTTGGTGTTTCTCACCATTTCTTTGAGTTGATCGGCCTCTTATTTCATGTGTTGTAGCTCTAGTTCGGAGTTTTTTAGCTTCTTCTCTGAGAGATTAGCTTCAGACAAGACTTCTCTAAAGGCTATGGTGAGATCATCCATGACCTTTTTGCTCTTCTCCTCTGCCTCAGTCGCCAATTATAGTTCTTTTTCAAAACAAGTGTTTTTTGTATATGAAGTATCCAAATTTTGGAGTTTTTCATAGAGAGAAGCGATTTCGATCTTTGATTTTGTGAGATCAATCTTTGTTTATTCGAGTATTATTGTTTGATACGACAATGAATCTAACGTTTTGGATTCGGATTGCTTGCGCCTCTTGACTTCGACCTCGATCTCTTGAATCCTCTTCTTGCTTTCGAATAATAAACTCATCATATTACTCGATTCTTCTCTCATGGCCTCATTGTTTCTAGGATTTATTCCTTTGACCTCCCCAAAATCAACTGCTATGGCATCTTTTTCCTTCTAGACTTCATCCTCGAACCAACGCTTCTGTTGTTGCATCCTCAAAATATATATATATATATATATATATATATATATATATATATATATATATATATTATTTTATTTTTTTTCTTTTGGTCATTTGAAAATTAAAATAAACAAAAACAAACAAACAACAGAAAGAAATCAGTCTTCTGGACAAATTTCAAATGCCTTTTATCCATTTCTTCAAATAAAATGTCTTCAAGATCCGTCTGAAATGGTAAATCACATGTATATGATGTTTAATTCATGAGAAGAACGATGGTTTATGATCATGCAAAAAGAGGCTAAAGGAGAAACATAGAAAACATTAATGGAGCCCAATTTGGCAAAACAAGAACCGTACAGAAAAAAAAAAAAAAAAAAAAAAAAAAAAAAGTGGTATTTTTAATACATTGGCTTGGAGAGTTACATGTTGGTCTTTGATTCTTTGGGGCTCGTAAATCCTTCTCTATATTTGGAGTTGGTGAAAAATATCTCAATGTATTAAAAAGTTTTTTTCTTTTTCCAGCAAGCAAAAACAAATAAGTAACAAATAATTTAATATTATTATTATATTTTTATTTTATTTAACTAAATATTATTAAATTTTATTAAGTAACAAAAGTTATTACAATAACTTTATGAATTATATTATATATATATAAATGTTTTTAATTTTAATTTTTATGTGTATAATTCGTAATTTTATTAATTATAATATTATGTAAGTTATATAATTTATGCATTATATGTGTGTGAAGATGAAAGAAGATAGAAAATAAATAAATAAAAAAATATGATTGATTAATATAAAATATTATGTATGAAATATTGAGGGATGATGCCATATATTTGATATACTTCTTTTTTTATTTATGGGCAATTGAATTTGTGATTGGCTCAATATAAGAATTTTCTATTTGCACCTTGACTCCCTAGATCGTTGTATTTTGGGAATGACTAGTCGTTCAACTTTATGCATAGAGGGGATGTTTATCATCTTAAGATAGTGCTCATGCGCCTTGATCCACCATATATGTTTTCTGTCTACTTTATGTTTTAAATTTAATTATTTAAAAATTGATATTCTGAATAGTTTGAAGATATTGAAATAACTTGTGATGTTTATTTATGATTTATTTAAATTTATACAAATACGTGAAATTTTTTCAACAATCTAAGAAGAGATATATTTTATGAAAATTAGACTTTCATTAAACTTGTTTTAATATAATTTTTAGTGTATTTGATATTAGATATATTTTAAGTTATTTATTTTAAATATTTGAAAGAAGTGCGAGAAATCAAATTTATATTTTCACTGTGATCAATTTTCCATCTCATATTTTAATTTTAATTTGTAAAATTTTATTTGTTACATAAATTTTCATATTTGATTTTAATATTTTTTTTTATGCAAAATTATGCTTTGTTGTTGGTGACGTCAATATTATTTTTTCTCTTAAAATAAATGTTTGCTAAAATTTGATGGTTATATTTGGATAATTATTGAAATGGAAAAAATGTTTGATATAATTTTTATTTATTTTGATTTTCATCACATAAATTATTTTATTATTTATTTTTTGGTTCATGTGATGAAAATCAAATATTTTTGTTTTTTAATGTGATAATATTTGTTTTATAAATAAAAGGTAGTTTCTTAAATATTATTTTTGTATTATACTATATATCAAATTAATCTAAATTTTAGGAATTGATAAGATTTATAAACTTGGACATTTAGATATATTGAATTGTGAGATTCCAAAAAGGTCTTGATCTTCCAATCTATTTGCTTTTCATTTGTCTCGGATTCATCTTCGTCATTTCATGTACTTAACGTAAATCACTTAGGATATATTTGGTTGGAAGGATGGAAAAGGAAAAAGAAAATGAGAGAATAATATTTTTATTCATTGTAAAAGGAAAAATATTTTTTTTAGTGTTGTTTGGTTCGGAAAGAAAATAAAATGAGAAAAAATAATTTACTTTAATGTAATTTACTATTTTTCCCTCATATATGACAAAAATAAATTAAAAAATCTATTATTAAGGGTATAATTGTAATTTTGATACATTTAATCATTTTCTTCCCAAATTTGTGAAGAAAACAAATTATCTCGAAAATTATGTTTTATCCATCCTATTTTATTTTCCCTTCCATTTTCCATCCAACCAAACATGATTTTATTTTTTTCTATTTCATTTTCTTTTTCCATTCATTTTCCTTCTAACCAAACACACCCTTAATCTATTATATTTATTAACACGCTTATTACTCCAGAAAATAATCAAGCTATGCTTATCAACAAAATCATCATTGATGGAATTTTAAACCATTTAGGGCGAACAGATTGAGATTCATCACTCTCAATAGAAAAAACACCAGAACAAGTTAGCCTAGAGTATTAAAGATCACTTTTCAATAATGTAATATCGACAAGGAACAATTAAGAATATAAGGTGGCGTTTGGTTAGTGTTCCCACTTTTCTGAACCCAACTGGAATGGGTTGGGTTGAGTTGAATTGGGTTGGGTTGAGAATTTTAGGAACAGAATTATATTTGGTAACGATAATTTTTGTTTTGTGCTGAGAACAGAATGTGTTTAGTAACAATTTTATCCTAAAACTAATTATTTATTTTTTTGATTTTTTTTTTGTTTGGTGGCGGCCGGACGGTGGCAGCAGTAGCCGGACGACCGGCGACGGCGGCGAGGTGGCTGGCGGCGGAGGTGGCCGGAGACGGCGGTCAGTCGCCGAACGGTGCGGGACGGCGGCGGCGGCGGCAGATGGAGGCGGATGGTGGTGGTCGGCCGACAGATGAAGTCGGAAGTTGAGAACTTTGGGTTGAGTTTTTTGGGCACAAAAAGAAACAACTTTTTTTTGTTTCTAGTTTCTTTAGGATTTTGAGAATCAATTCCTATTTTTTGGGTTTGGTTGAGTTGAGTTTTGTGTTTGCCAAACGCGTTGCCAAAAATCAAACCCAAATTTTTTGGGTTGGGTTGGGTTGGGTTTAGTTGGGAACACTAACCAAACAGGGCCTAAGTTACCAAATGTATTTCATCTCCCCTTTTTAATCATATTAAAGAATTAAAATATTTCAACTTAATATCCAATGTCGATAGCAACATTAATACAATTAAAGATTAATATAAAAAAAATACCTTTTTATTAATATTTGAGATTGAAATATTTTACAAATAAAAGCCATAAATGCACGTGTTTTAATGATGTTACAATATGTGTTTTGATGATGTCAATATTAGTGATATGATGATATCACATTGATATTATTAAACACAAATTATATGTTCCAATCTATTTTGATTGAATCATATCTTGAGTGTACTAACCAATGTGATATCTGAAGTGCAGGTATTAAGATTCATTTATACATTACGCGTGCTAACCACTGCGGAATTTTAAGTGTGAAATACAGGTGTAATCTCGATATGAAGAGCACAAGACTTAGGTAAGATTAAGTCTATAAAATTAAGTTTATAGGATGTTACTCTTGAAGAGATTATATACCTTAACTTATTAGGAGGCACACACACACTGAAAGTTCATACATTCATGATATTATGATTTGAACATAATAATTATTTGATTATATCATGATACATGTAATTGGATTTTTCAACACTTCATTACTTGGAAAACTCACACATTGATCACAATATATTTAAATTGAGAAAACTTATTTTCAATGCGATCAAAAGATATATTGCATGCATTACTTAATACAACATGCTAAAAATAGTTATTATACAATAACAAGATGATATACTTGATCTAATATACTCAACTTATGTTTATATCATAATATAATGTTTTCAAGACACACCTTGCAAACATTACATGTTCAAAATTCTCAATATGTGCTTGCAATGATAATTTGATCAATACATGCATATATGAAATTTTCATATTTTAATCAATATTTTTAAAATGAGAAAATTTATTTTTTCATGATGAATCTTGTTGTTATTGTTCATAATATGTTATTATATGCTCGATTATGATATTTTCATGATATATATGTTATATAATGAAGTTTATAACATTGGATTGATGATTAATTGGCATTTTCAATCTAATGCATGAAAAATCATATTTTTGTATGAAATTTGTTGTACTTTATGTTTGATTATGTTTCGTCTCATGCAAATAACCTATGTGATGATATATATGTATAATATGACTCATATACATGGTATTTAAATGTCATATATGAAATTTGTACATACATTATACATATATACAAGATTTCATGAGAGTATAAACAAATCTTGATTTAGCAACATTATTTTACTTTTAAAATAATTCTCATTAATAGCATGGAGCCAAATCTTTTTAATATATGATATTTATTATTCCATCTATTTGTTGTCTAGATTTATACAAATCATGAGTCATGAGTTGAATTTATGATTATTATAATGGTTTTATACTCTTTATTCAAATTACCACCAGAAAATGTGGATCTTGACCCTTATGTATTCAAAATGGTAATAATTCTCTCAATACTTGTTCAAAACTAATGAATCTTATATGGTTGGAAATCTAATTCAATTATCTTTCATACCATATTAATTTAATGTTAGTTCAATTTGTTTGAGTTGTCCAAATCTAAACATTTTCTCAGAAAATAGCAGGAGGTTTGAAAAATGCGGCCTGGACTTTTGTTTACTTAAATGACCATATCTCACTCATTTTATGTCCAAATGAGGTGATTCTTTTTTATATGGAAAGCTAATTCAATAATATTTAATTTTGTACTTAGTATGTATGATTTTTATTTTTCCTTATTGTTCGAATATATCCATTTGTTCAAAAATCAGTAGCTACCAGTAAAAATCTGAGCTAGACCTTTGTCTATTCAAAATAAAATATCTCTTTCAGATCTTGTCCAAATCAAGTGCAACACATATGGTTTGAATGATTATTCAAATAAATTTAAAACCATAATAAATACATATAGGTCCTACTTATATTATTTGAAATATATGATTGATTTTGTCAGAAACAAAATTGCAGAATTTTTGGAATCTGTTGAGTGCACTAGTGCGTAGGACTCTTCTTTGCTTCTACTCTTTAGAGGATAAGTATCAACGGTCATAAGGACTTTTGGATCTCTTCTTATATGATATTATACCATCTTTGTCTATATAAATTAAGGCTAAACAACTTGGATAAGTAAGATCTCACACAAGTGATTACAAAGAGTTCTATACAAAGATCTTCAAGCATTCAAGTGATATTCTTTAGCACCATATCTGTGATTCTTTTTATTACACTTATTTTGTGATCACTCTTGTACTTAAAGTGTGTTCATATTCTTGAGTTATATATGTGAGAAGCACCAAACACTAGTGCGTTAAAAAATTGTAATCTTTATAGAGAGTGTTTAGAGCTCCAAGATCGATTTTTGTAAGTTAGATTAAGAAACCATTAGAGTATTATTTTGAGAGATTGTACTTCATTGATACATAAAAGCAAGAAGATCCTCAAGGAACACCACATCAAAGATCAACTTGTGAATAAGTTGAAGAAGACCAAAGCAGGCACCTTTGGTTGTGACGGACTGATCTCACCGGAAAGAATATTGTAAACGGTTTGATCTTTACCCGTAAGAAGATTGTGAAAGGTTGCTCTTCACCCACAAAAAATATTAAAGGTTGTAAAAGGCTTTATCTTCACCCATAAGAAGATTATAAATGGTTTAATCTTCACTCGTAAGAAGATTAAAGATTAGTGGATTATAACTCGCCATTGGGAGGGCGGAGGAGTAGAGCAGACAAAAAGATTTTGCCGAACTACTATAAATCTCCTGTCTTGTGGTTTGATTATATTTATCACTTATTATTTACTTTGATTATTTTGATTTGATTGATTATTCTGCTACACACACTATCAAAAGAACTAACAAGTTTGATTTGGGATTTTAGTACAAAGATTTTATCGAAAAATTTTAAAGATCCAATTCACCCCCCCTACCCCCCCCCACCCCCCCCTTTTGTGTTATTCTCTAGGCTAACAACATGAATAAAATATTTATTATAGGGCTTACATCCAACAATATCCCTCTAGTACCATATGTAATACCCCAAAAAATTTATATTTTTTGAAAATATTATTTTATATAAGCTTAATATTTTTGGGATTGTTTTACAAATTTAGGGTATAAATATTATTTGATAATTTTTGGGAGTTCAATGTTAATTTTAAATTGACGTTTAAAATTTTTGTGACAATTGTATTATTTAAAATATACTTTAAAGAGTTTTAGAAAATAATTAATATTTTCTTTATTTTAAAGGGAGACATTGCATAAATAAATAAATGGCTGGATTTGTTTCCTTCGCACTGAAGGAAACAAATCCCACCATAAGTATATATAATATGCATATACGTGCATATAAACTACGAGTGTCATACTTAATAATTAAAATAATAATATAATAATAATCATCACATGTACTTATATATATGAAAGAAATGAAACTGTTTAGGAGGACTAAGATATTAGCACTCATATATAGCTTAAATATATATACGAAAAATTATAATTTATAGAGATGAAAGGTTTTTGAGTGATAATTAATATTTCAGTCTAGATTTCGACTTTGGATTTAAGGTAGAATTTTTAACTCTTTTAATATATGTATTTCATTTTCTTATTGTGTGATTTATGTTATTATTGTTGTTGAGTTTTAACTATTAAATTTTGATGAAACAATTATGACTATGTGAAAAATTTATGAAAATCATATCAATGTATTTATTTTTCATATTAATTAAATACATGTATTAGAGGGGTTGAAATTTTACGGAGCGTTGACTCACAATCCCATGGTTTTAATTGTAGAGTCGGTAAGAGTGAAATGGCACAAGGAATTTATTTTAAATATATTTGAAAATAATGTGGCAACTGGAACTTCATTTGAATTTTTATTATAATTGTAATAATTGAATTTTTTCCAACACTTTGTAATAATTGCAATTTCAATTATCGGTTTCTCAGTTTTGTATAATTTACAAATTTATACAATTTTGAAATTTGCAACTACAATTTGCAAGTTTAAAATAATTTATATGAACTGATAATAATTTAGTTATTTTTTGTAAATAAAATATTTGTTATTTCGCGATAATGCGATAATTATAATTATTGTCGTCGTATTGTAAAATATTTCAGATTTACGGATAATAATAAAAATTGGTCCTTTGGTTTTAGTGTTAATTCTCCAAGGGCAGAAAATGCATGACGATTCTGGAAAATCGGGTCCTTAAATGTGGTATCAGAATAGGTTTGTAATCGCCCTAAGTATGGGTTATGGTACCCAATACTTATAATAATCAAGTAGTACCTAAAAATAATAATTTCGTACAATATATAAATTCAAAAAAAAATGAGAAGTTTAGTATTCTGAATATTCTTTGTTTGTTAAAAAAATAATAATAATAAATAAATAAATCGAAAAAGAATCAGCGGGAGGATCTCTTTATTTATTTATTTTATTCGCTTGATATTATTATTAGAAAAGTGTATGAATATAAATTAATCATATGAACAAGTTTTAATTATAAAATTTAGGGTGCCACCTATATTATAGACTAGGGTATTCTTTATGATATAATTTACAACTACTCAACAAATTCTAATATATGAAACATTTGGGAATTTAGGGCATGATCAATGATAGGATAACCTGCAACCTCGCACACAATTTTGGTATTGGCATG
Organism: Eucommia ulmoides; assembly: GCA_016647705.1. Taxonomy (NCBI): domain Eukaryota; kingdom Viridiplantae; phylum Streptophyta; class Magnoliopsida; order Garryales; family Eucommiaceae; genus Eucommia; species Eucommia ulmoides. The sequence goes on from CM028325.1 coordinate 15,486,929, forward strand.
CATTGATGCGTGTAAGGATTTTTGAAAAAAAAAAAAAAAAAAAAACCAATTCATGAACTATTTAGCACAGTTTGCTAAAACTTGTTCTTTAAATTTTTTGAGGTTTGGACACTTTAACTTTATGCACCTGAAGTTTGACGAAAAATCTCACTATAGTCCTTGCAATCTCAATTTGTTCCTTTAGTTTTGATTTGGTTGGTAATTATCATTTGTACCCTTGGACCTTTGGTAGTCTCGAAGTTTGATCAAAATTTTAGCTCTAATGGAACACATTATTTACATTATGAACCGATAGTTATGTATGTTAGTGTTGTTGTTCATTTTTGTGCTACTTTGTATGATCAATGGGTTTCGGGAAAAAAAAAATTATGTGAAAAGTGGTATTATAAGACAGAAATTTACATTATTTTTCTCCTGATGGTTTACGTTGCGTAATTGGACTTGGATTAAATGATTGTGCAATAGAGCCTTTATTAGGTGCTCTAAATCCATGCCTACCCAATTTGAATTCCATTATTTCATTTAATTGTTTGGTCCATATTTATATGCATTGACATCTCTGTTATGTTTTGGGTGGTTTGACACTTTGCACTCATATGTTGTTACCATTATTTCACTTTGATCTCTATGATTTTAATTGGAACATATTAACATCTTAGGTGACGTTTGACTAATACAAATTACCAATAATAAATTAAATAAACCTACGTGAGTGTTGTGTTAATCATGGACCGTAAGATTTATTGTTGAATTGGAAATATTAATTTAAAGGTGTTTATTGTCTTTTATATAAATTGTCAAATTATATTTTCGTATTAAATTGAAAAAAAAATTTGTTGAAATTGGACAGTTTTATGATGCTAAATGGATCAAGAAAAATTTAAAGGTGGAAAATGATTTTATTATTGTGCTATGCCATAGTTGTCTTCTCGTCAAGACGACATGTCCTACAAGATGTGGATATATGTTGTTACCTATCAGGAAAGTCCTGCAGGATAGATATATGTTGTTACCTGTTAAACAAGTTCTGCAGGGTGGATATATGTTGTTACCTGTCAAGCAAGTCCTGTAGGGTGGATATATGTTGAGATTTGTCAGGAGTGCAAATCCTGCAGGTGGCTGCCTCTACTATTGGGGATATTGAATGGCTTTAATACTGACAACCACCATAGATGGCATAGTTGTACAGGTTACGGTACCATCATAACTCTCGATCATGAGGTAAAATGATCTTATGGCTAGTAGAGAAATATATGTGCGGTATTTTATTATATATCAAAATGGTTTAGTTTGTGGATTTCAATGCATTATTTTATTGTGATAGTAGTAGAGGAATTTTATTTCAGATCAGTGTGTGGTTACATTTATATTATATTTTGAAAGGTGGTATTTGATAAATATACTTGATCCATAAATTCTTTTTATATTATGAAGACATCGTGTGTATTGTCTTCTAGGAAAATTGCCAAATTATATTTTTGTATTGAAACGTGGAAAGAAAAGATTTATTAAAATGGACTAATTTATAACGTTATACAGATCAAATAAAATTTTAAATATGGAAAGTGGTTTTTATTATCCGACTATGCCACAGTCTGATCCCGACAGGAGGGCATGTCCTACGGAATGTTGTTGGTCCTAACAGGAGGGCATGTCATGTATGACAATATATTGTGACCTGTCAGGAGGACAAATTCTACATGTTATTGATATGTTGAGACCTGTCAGGAGGGTAAGTCCTACAGGTGATTGATTATGTTGTTGATATGTTGAGACCTGTTAGGAGTGCAAATCCTACAAGTAGTTGCCCCTACCATTGGGGATATTAAATGGCCCTGACATTGACAGACACCTTAAATGGCATAGTTGTACAAGTTACAGTACTGTCGTAACTCCCGATCGTGAGGTAAACGATCCTATGGCTGGCAATGAAGTATGTTATTTTATTATAGACAAGTGAGTTGACCAATTGACTTAAATGTAATTATCCTGTTATGGTGATATTTTTGTTGAGATTTGGATACTACCCAGTGTGGCTACATTTTATTGGAAAATGGATTTTGATAAAAATACTTGATCCATAAAATATTTTTATACTACGAAGATAATACACCAAGAAAAATAAGTCAGATAGACATTAGTCCACTTCTAGCGTTAGATGGAGTCGTAATGTGGGATCATTTGTAACTTGGGAATGTTAATTTGATATTTTAAACTTAATTGGTGTTGTAGAAATGCAATTGGGGGCTATATGTAATATTTTTTATATAGTTTACGTGAGTATTGAACCTTGAGATAGAATATCCTATATGTGGTTTGAAACGTAATTATGTAATTTGGGATGTATTTGGTTTATATAGTTTAACACGTATTTAAATGTTTGAAACGTATTTGGGTGGTTAAGACATAGTTATGCGTTAGTGACATGTTTACCTGTTTCCAAATATTTATATGGTTTGGGATATATTTATATATTTCGAGATGTATTTACGAGATTGACACGTAGTTACGTGATTCATATGTATTTATGTATTTCGATACATATTTATGTGATTAAGACATGTATATATTTCGATACGTATTGATGTGATTGAGAAGTGTTTATGTATTTTGACACATAATTATGTGTTTTGAGACATATTTAGTTGATTGACACGTATGTATGTGTTTCAAGACGTATTTATGTGGTTCAGTTGCATTTATGTATTTTGAGATGTATTTATATGATTTTGATGCATTTAGGTGTTCTTGAGACATATTTATATGATTGAGAGGTATTTATATATTTTTCATACGTATTTCCGAAAATTTGTTGTTTGAGGGTTGAATTGTGTTGATATTTATGAAAAAGGTTACGAGATTATTGGATTTTTTAAAATGGATATTGGAATTGGTTATTTTTAGTCTCACGGGGCAGTCCACGTGGAATTTGGGCTATCTACTATTTATAATGTTGGTTGCAAATATGTTGGCTTAAATCTTGGATAGAAGTTGATAAATATTGGTTATGGGATATAGCAGTGGACTTGAAAAACCATGTCAAATGGAAAAATTATTGAGGTTATAGACCTGTTGGAATTGAGATAGACCCAATCCATTGAGACTACAATGATATTTCAAAGATATATTGTTATTTATTGTTATTTTTATCAGAGTAACACATTGGAAGCATTTAGGAACAAAAATTTCTTTGGCAATTGGTTACCTGTGTTAGGTGTTACCGACCAAAGTGCACCCTGTCCGTAGGTTGTTGGATCTAATATGGGCCACTACGAATGGTGATGTCGCGATGTTCTAGAATCAAGTGTGTCTAATATGACCGTGCGATGCGATTCTTAATTGTTATTGTTTTGAATGAAATTTCACAGACGAAATTTATTTAACGGGGGGTAGATTGTAATACCCTGAAAAATTTATATTTTTTGAAAATATTATTTTATATAAGCTTAATATTTTTGGGATTGTTTTGCAAATTTAGGTTATAAATATTATTTGATAATTTTTAGGGGTTAAATGTTAATTTTAAATTGACGTTTAAACGTTCTGGGACAATTGTGTTATTTAAAATATACTTGCAAGAGTTTTGGGATATAATTAATATATTTTTTTTATTTTAAATGGGGACATTACGTAAATAAATAAATGACTGAATTTGTTTATTTCGCACGGAAGGAAATAAATCCCACCATAAGTATATATAATATGCATATATGTGCATATAAACTACACGTGTCATACTTAATAATTATAATAATAATATAATAATAATCATCACATGTACTTATATATATGAAGGAAATGAAACTGTTTAGGTGGACTAAGATATTAGCACTCATATATAGCTTAAATATATATACGAAAAATTATAATTTATAGAGATGAAAGGTTTTTGAGTGATAATTAATATTTCAGTCTAGATTTCTACTTTGGATTTAAGGTAGAATTTCTAACTCTTTTAATATATGTATTTAAGTTTCCTATTATGTGAGTTATATTATTATTGTTGTTGAGTTTTAACTGTTAAATTTTGATAAAATAATTATGATTATGTGAAAAATTTGTGGAAATCACGCCAATGTGTTTATTTGTCGTATTAATTAAATACACATATTAAAGGGGTTGAAATTCTACTAAGCGTTAGCTCACAATCCCACAGTTTTGATTATAGGGCCGGTGAGAGTGAAACGACACCAGGAATTTATTTTAAATATATTTGAAAATAATGTGGCGCCGGGAACTTCATTTGAATTTCTATTATAATTTTGATAATTGAATTTTATCTAACACTTTTTAATAATTACAATTTGAATTATCAGTTTCTCAGTTTTGTATAATTTACAAATTTATACAGTTTTGAAATTTGAAACTGTAATTTGCAAATTTATAATAATTTATACAAACTAATAATAATATAGTTATTTTTTGTAAATTAAGTATTTGTTATTTCGCGATAATTTGATAATTATATTTATTGTCGTCGTATTGTAAAATTTCTCAGATAATAAAAAAAACTGGTCATTTGGTTTTAGTGGTAATTCTCCAAGGAGAGAAACCGTGTGGCTGTCCTAGGAAACCGGGTCATTAAATCATAGCCAATTAATATAATTTCTAATATCTATTTTTGATGATGTTGATCCAACTGTTGTAATGTCAAAAGCCCTAATAAGAGGAACTACTACATTATCCGTTGTGTTTACTCTCTCCTAATGATAAGTCAGACACATGTATGCCTACCAATGCCTCGATCACCAGCTGCCTGTCATCAGGTCACGAACTTGACCTCATTGGTCTTCTCATTTGAATGGACATTCTTACCCGTCCAAATCTTTTCCTTCATTTTTTTTTCCTTTGCTTTTTTCATCCTGATTTGGATAATTTGTTAAAATCTTACCGTTATTCCTTCTCAATCTAATGAATAGGGAGTCCACTTTAAGGTTTACCCTTTAGGATTGAATGCATTCATCTGGTATTGAGGGAACAGAGACACTTTCTACAACAAAATAAAAACAAGAGTCGTGCCTACCCCTCTAGTAGAGTCTACGGTATATGCACTGCCAAGCTACGCATTGAGAGGCAGAACTTGAATTATCAACCTAATCAACTTCAGATGCTTCACCATAGAATAGATCGACCCAATTCTCATTATTTCTCATTGATGCATTTGGTTAGGCTATGGATTACAAGAACAATCCTATAGACACCGCATTTTGCCCCGGTAATTTCATTTTCAAAAGGTATCGGGTCTAATTTAGAGGGAATGAATTTCCACCTTATATTACTATAAAAAGATATAAAACATGAAGAAAAAAAAACCATAAAATCGTCAATTCAATCGAACTTCGATATATTCAAAATGTTGATCCTAAGATTTTGATGCACAATTAAAGGTTGATGTTTTTTGTAGAACTAACAGTTTAATTGAGTGTTTCAGTTTATTAGTTCCAATGATGAAGATATGATGACAAATAATGAATTGATGCTAAAAGATGATGGCAAAGATCATGAAGAAGTAAGAGGTTGAAGAATTTGAAGAACCTAGGGAAAACAACTCAGGTTAAATTTCAACTCTTAATATCCCAATTAGGATCACACACGACATAAAAAGTTTTTTAAATGATTTCTATAAATATGTGTGTTTTTTATAAGATCCTAATTAGTTGAATTATTTGCTCCTATGTGCAATTGAAAAAGAAATATTGATAATTAATTAAAATTGAATTTAAGAATCTAGTGGTGCTAACCGAGAAAACAAATCGGTTAAAAGGGTGCAAACGTCGATGAAAATGAATTAAAAACGAATTTAGAAAAGGTTCTCAGCATTGACAAGTCGACAGGTAAGTCAACCGTGCATAGAAGGTGAATTTGTTAAATCTCTCGATCGATAGGTAAGTTGACCTGAGCTTAAATGGTGAACTCTCTAAATCAATAAGTCGACAGAGAGGTCGGCCTGTAACTAGAAATTAAACTCTCTGAATCTCTAGGTTGATAGATAGGTCGACCGATGGGCGATGGATTTTTGGCTTGGCTATATCCTGAATTGAGCGATCGACCGGTGACCCTTGGTCAGTTGACTAATGGCACTGTTTCAGGATTTTGTGGAATTTCGGATTTTATTCTAAAAGTAGCCGTTACTAGTCATTTTATGGTTATGATTCACGAGATATATTAGGGATTTGATGTTATTTGAGATGTGCAACATATATTATGATATCCCTATAGATATGGTTCATTAAGTTTTTAATATTTTTCAATTTAGTATATGTAATTCTTTTGTATTCTATTTAATTGTGATTGAGAAATATTTGGGGGACTTAATTGAGAAGTTTAAAAGCCATAATTAACTGATTTGAACCAGGATGAAGTCTTAATGATATAAGGGGTCTATAAGAGCAATTAAATGTCATAATAAGTGGAAACTAGTTATTACAGAGCTTATTTTATTCCCTTTTATATAGACATGCGTTTTTTATTATTAAAGAGACACATCAAGATAATTATTGTGAGTTATTCAACTTTTGAGTTTTCTAAGAGTAATCATATTTATTGAGTTGTGAGATCTTTTCTGAGAGTTATTCTTAAGGAATATTTGTTGTGGATCATTGCTACTACCGATCTGAAGTTTCATTGTTATCCCTAATCATTATTTTTTTGGTAGAATCCGGGTGAGATCTTTCCAAATTACTTTCTATTTAGTATTGCTTGATTATATTTAAAATTTGATCTTTGAAATTGTTTTCTGATTTTTTATTGAAAAATATTTTTGAAATAATTTCTTGAAGAAATCTGATTACGCGCTCAATTACGTGCTACCCAATTTTTGTTTAAATTCAGATTTTGAATATCTCACTTTTCTATCACTAGTTTTGGAATATTAATTGAGTTTTAATTTATCTAGGGTGGTGTACGACAAGCGTTTGTTACATGCTTACGTATTGACTACTCGCAAGTGTACGGGGTCGAAATTTTAGTATAATGTGATCTTTTAAGATTGGGTATCGTATCCATATGGATCGATTGTCGTTATTATCGAGTACCGTAATTGTCATGACCTAACTTTATCTAGGCTAAAAAGAATGATTTTAAATTAATTAATACTAATACTAATATAACCTAAGTTAATCTATACTAATTATACTAACACGAGATGGTTAGGGGATGAATTACCTAGGGATTAACCTTATTTACTTAAATGTGTTTGATTTCGTTTAGTTTACAATAATGGTGTTTAACCTATTCGACAATCTCAGTTCGTAAACTCCCTCGCCATCTCTCCCGAGTATAAGACGAGGGAATACGCGACTTCGTGTCAACGAAGAAGTCCCCCTCAACGTCTTAACAACCCTAGGTCACATGAGTCTCTCCCCAACGTCATTGATTGTACACAATCTAACTCGAGATGGTTAGGGGATGGATTACCTAGGGATTAACCTTATTTACTTAAATGTGTTTGATTTCGTTTAGTTTACAATAATGGTGTTTAACCTATTCGACAATCTCAGTTCGTAAACTCCCTCGCCATCTCTCCCGAGTATAAGACGAGGGAATACGCGACTTCGTGTCAACGAAGAAGTCCCCCTCAACGTCTTAACAACCCTAGGTCACATGAGTCTCTCCCCAACGTCATTGATTGTACACAATCTAACTCCCTCCTGGGTTATTGGATCGTCGCGGGTGTTTACGCTATCGACAATCTCAGTTCGTAAACTCTCTCACCACCTCTCCCGAATGTAAGACGGGGGAATACGCGATTTCGTGTCAACGAAAAAATCCCCCTCAACGTCTTAACGACCCTAGGTCATGTGAGTCTTTCCCTAACGTCATCAATTACCCACAATCCAACTCCCTCCCGGGATATTGGATTGTCGTGTTGTGTTTACCCTAATCCGAATCCGGGGTTACCTTTTCCGAGTGTCAAACCGCAAATTCTCGATATATTTATCTAAGCATAATAAACAAACAATCTGGAAAACACAATCAAAATAGCGAAGAACAATCTTTAAAGAAACAAAAACTCAAACAAAACTACATTTTTATAAATAATATTAATCCCATAGATAATCCACGTTTAACTTGTGGTCATAACCGTGTTTACAATTAAAATCGAGCTAAACATGCTCAAACAACTATCGAAGTTAAGAAATAAAAGGAAAAACGGATGAACTTAGCCGTAGTCCGAAGATTAGCTGCTAAAACCGTCCACCAATCGCTTCTCCTTCTCTACGTGGTAATCTTCTCCTTCGGATTTGTTTGAGCACTCCACATACTCTCTCTCTATTCTAAACTAAGCCCTAAGGGCTCTAATGGCTAGAGATCGGAAGAGGAAAGAAGAGGAGAGGGGTTTCAATAGGCAAAATATCTCAAAAAAATATTTAATCTGTGTAGAAGTGACCACTGTGGCGGTGGAGTTTGTCAGTTAAGTGATCGTCGTAGCGTTGGAAACAACAGTGGACTTGGTTACCATCCTGTATTTTCACTACCGCGGCGGTGGACTTTCAGCAAGAATAGGTGCACTCTGCATTTTCACCGCCACGACGAAGGTTTGGACACCGCGGTAGTGGGCTTCTTTCAGAATATTGCCCTCCAGCTTATTTTTCCACCATTTTTGGTTTGATCTGATTATTTACACTCCAGTTTCCAATGTTTTCACTCCATACACCTTTTTTAATACAAAAAGAATAAAAACTAATTAAAACGTAATAAAATACTATAAAAACGCTCAAAAACTAACTTAGTTCGGTTTAAAAATAGATAGGTAGATCACACCTATCAGGTGGTAGAATCTCCGATTGAGAAAAATTGCTTATGAATTTGTAATTAGTGAGTCGAGTGACGGATTGAATACTATTAGGAGTATTTAATCAAAGGGGTAGATGATTTCAGTCTCTTTCTGTAAAAAGATTGAGGTAGTAATTCTTTCGGATTGAATTGATTTGTGAGCAATTTTGTAACGGTTCAATCCTTACCTAGTAAAAGGATATTTGTAGTGTTTGTGAGGTTTTGATTCTTTAACCTTAGTTTCAAAAAGAATTAGGTTATTATTGAGCCTGTAAAAAGTAGAGGTTATTCCTGAGCCTGAGAAAATGAATTTGTAAAGGTTGATTCTGAGCTTGTGAAAAGAATCTTTGTGAGGGTTTGGTTCCTACCTTTAAAAAAATCTTGAGTTTAGTAGGTGCGACTCTCCGTGAAGCTCGGGGGTCTGGATTAGCCAAAAGATAACTTGGTGAACCAGTATAAATTTCTAGTGTGCTATTATTTTTTATTATTTATTTTTGTTGTTTGGTGTGCACCTAGTTGATATCATATTTTTGCTATTTTATAAAGATAATATTTAATTTTGGATTATTGAAGTATTTTTTCTCTGATAAGTTTTTGTCTACCCAATTCACCCCATCTTGGATAGCTCACTAGGCTAACACAAAAGTTTCGGGTCAACTTCGAAATTTCTGAAAGTTAACTGGGACTAAAATGACAAGATTAAAAGTGAATTTCTTATGGATATAACTTTTAATATGTTTAACTCAATTTCCACCATTTAATTCAAGTTAATTTCACTAATTATCATTACTTCACGTTTTGACCCTTGAAACTTTCATTTTCAGTGGTTTTGTCAAATTGACGGCCAAAAATATTTGTTTAATTTCTTGTATAAAGTGTTAATTTTCTAAATCAAATAATGAAGTCTTGATTAGGAAAATGGATGCCCAAAAGACACCAAGATTACTAAGAGCACACCTTCCAAGCCTAGGAAGAAGCATAGGATTCCTCTACAGGAATGCCCTTAGCCAAATTGGGAGCTTCCCAAGAAATTTGGCATTAATTTGAAGCATTTAATGAGAATCTTATGAACATATTTCATCCATAGAATGTCATCATTTGTTAGAGAATGTCATGATGTCTAAATTAGTTATATTAGCATGACATCATTAAAGAACATTATATGGCATTAGGTGAAGTCATTAATGAAGCATTAATTAGGCATATCTTATGGAAATATTTGGTTTAAAAAATGTCATGATGAGAGAATATCATCATTTCCATAAGTAATTAGTGCATAAACCTAGTCTAAGTGGCCTTCATAATGACAAAACCATTAAGAGCATTAAGTGGGCAATAAATGAAACATTAATCTTTCGGCAAGATTTTGATCGAAGAATATCATCATTAGAAATATCTTCGTGATTACATTCCATATCTTAGAAAATCTTGATCATTGCCTAGCCTAAACTAGCCATAAATGGTCACTTAATACAAGCTAGCTATGCTTGCGCATTGGTGAATGTGCAAGCATGACTTTTCCTATAATAGACAACATGTTTTCATTAGAAACACACACTGGTCATACTACTTCTTTCTCTAAACTCGAAATTTTCCCTAGAGTTTCTTGATTTCTTAAGTTTTTCACCACATAAACACATTCAAATTCTTCCAAAAAAAGCTCTTAATAGGTGATCTTGGTACTCTTTCATAAAGTGTTCAAAACATTTCTCAATAACAACCAAGAAAAAGAGAGAAGAGATAAAAGAAGGAGAATAAGGAAAAAAAATCACTTAGGGAAAGACCACTGCCCTAAGTTAGGTAAGTTTTCTTAAACTTCTCTTTAGTTTTTTTTATTTATCATCCTTTGATTGTTTGTATATATTGTTCTTTCTGTTGTTCTTTAAGTGTTCTTTAGTTTCGTATATAGTGTACATAGTTTTGGTTGTGTTAAGAACAACGAGAACATTTGGTATACATAGCATCTTTATCCTTTGTCAAGAAACACATGAAACCAAACTCAATGGACTTAAAATAAATCGACTAACAATGGATTACTAACTACTAACAACTAACATTTATTTTTCTTGTTGTGCACCTTTACGCGCTAGCCTAGATCATGGCTTGGCCCTACGTCTCAAGCTGTGGACTGGCACCCCTATATATATAAGACTAGATCATGGACTGGCCCTATGTCTCAGATCATGGACTGACACCCTATATATATTAATATGTCTAGACCCTTGTAGCTAAAAGGCGGAATAAAGGGAGACCCTCTATTCCTTCGGGGATAAATGCGTGCCTTCTTCAGAAACGTATTCTCCTTCTTGGTTACAAGTAGAACTAACACTTGTATATATATATATATATATTATTTTCTTTTAACTAAAAAAAGTAAACAATAACAATAAACTCGCCTAAGTAAGTAAGTTTGGTTGGAGTGCTCTTGACAAAATCAAATGTGCATATCATTTATCATTAGTATCTTGTCTTGTTCTAACTTTTCTTAACTAAACAAAAAATTAACTCAAAAAAAAAAAAAAAAAAGGTTTTCACATAAGAAGATTTCTATATGAAAGTACTTTGTATTTTACTCTAAAAAATAAACATTGCTTTTTAAACTACTTTTTCATAAATAAATATACTTATATACTTTTGTGACGCATCCTGGATTTTTGAAAGCAGCATAGGAAGTATAGATTAGGAGAAGAGAAAAATAAGTTTTCATTCCTCCCTTTCGAAATCTTCAAAATCTGTTAATTTTTTGAAATGGTTTTCAAGGGCTTTTCTAGGCGTCGTTTTAAAAAGCTCTTTGGGCTAAGATTTATACTTGAAAAGAAGTCGCCACCTAGCATGGGTTAAATGGTGTGCTAGGTCATCAGATTTTAGAAATTCATTTTTACTTTGAAATGACCTGTGTTTTTACACGTAAAGGTCTTATACTAGAGATTTCTTTCAGTTTGGGGGTCGGTTATGTTCAGGAACAGTTTTAAGGAACCCAAGACACCCGTCCAAAGACGGTACTTCAATCTAAATAGATGTTCATTTTTAAACAAACTCCAAGTAAGTTTCATTGGTTTTGCTTAACAAAATAATTCCATTTTATGTTTTTGTCTTTTTTATGTATTTGATGTATGAAAAGTAAGTAAACTTTAACTAACTACCAGCAACTACCAATAAAAGTGAATGAAATGAAAATGTTTTTGTATCTTTTTTTACGACCGAACCTTGTAAAGGTTGCCTACATTTCCTGGGTTTTACGGAGAATTAGGTCAAAACAAAGTTCACCTGTTTAAGATGAACTAATTTTTATTAGATAGGTGACCAAACCCGTACGTGGGTTTCCTATGTATCTCAGATCGTAGTGAATCAGGTCAACACGTAGTTCATTTTCATTTATGCAAGGTGATATTGATTTGTTTTGATTTAGTTTTCAGACAAAAACATGAATCATACAATGATATGCGAATAATTCGTTTGATTTTATCAAGAACACTGCAACCGAACTCACTTGCTTAAAAAAATTTAGTGTTTATGGTTGAGTTGTTAGTTGAAAAGGAAAGAAAAAACATATTATATATGTCAGTCTTACTCGTAACTAAGAAAAATGGGAACGCTTCGAAAGAAGGTGCACACATATCCCCGAAGTAATAGAGGTCCTCCCTTTACCAAGAATTTTTAGCCACAAAGGTAAAGCCATTTATTAACAATTAATGGTTAGTGATCAGCAATTAATGGTTTGATTTGAGTTTTGGGGTTCAGTTTGATGTGTTCTTGAGAGAATCACATATACTATGCACAACTCATGGTGTGATAGATGTTTTGTCGTAATACTCACATATTCTTAATATGTTTTCATATGTTTAGGTTCCTCACATGATCTTGGATGTTCTTGAACAAGTTTTGACCAGGTTTGATGAATTTGACATGGTTTTAACAGTTTTTACTTGATTACTTGTTATATATGCTATATACATGGAATTTAAGTTTAATAACTACATGAACATGTTATGTACAAGAAAAATAACTATATTTAAGAAAATATCAAAGGTTGTTCAAAAAACATACCTAGCTTAGCGGAGTACTTTTTCCCCAAGTGTTTCGTTCTTCCCATTCTTTAGATTTTCTTGGTTGTTCTCGATCAGTTATCATCAACCTCTTGAGATTTTTCTCCAAGATCCTTAAGAACTCCTTCGGGATGGTATTTCAACAGAATTTTGAGGTGCTTTTAGAAGGGAAGTCTTGGAAAATCTCTAGACCCAAGAGCTTGGAACAAATCTAGCAGTCTTGCAATCATTAGTCATCATTAGCACTCATGAGATATGATTGGTTGCACATGTATCATTTAATGCATGATGTGACTCATTTCGGTTTGGTTTTGTGGCTAAGTATCAGTTACTTGCACTATTTCGGTTTGATTGCCATAAATGCTTTGGAGGTGCTTTGAATCTAGTCTTCAAGTGTCATTTGGAAATTAATGCTTGACAATGACACTTGATGTGATAGGTATTGAATGCCTTCCAATTGGAATGATTCGGTTCGATTTTCCTTGTAACGGGTGGTCACATTTCAAGTAATTCGGTTTTCTCTAAGATATTTTGATCAAAATATCTAGGTTACTTGAATGTGGTATTAACGTGTCATTCCAAGAATTTAATGCTTTCTGGGATGGGAATTTAATGGTTCATTAAATGCATGCCTTGGTGGCAAACTGGATGGGTTAGTTTGGTAACCGTTAGTTACTTTTTAAGTAACTTGGTTTTCTTCCTTAGATATTTAGTAGGAAATATCTAGGAAATGTCTTGGACATTTAATGCTCATTAATGAGTCATTAAATTCTTAGTAGGGCCTTTTGATTTGATGGGCTTTGATTGCTAGTCAAGATGACTTCGGTTTGATTGATTTCGAATCTAGTCCTAACCCTTAGTTACTTGGTGTAACTTGGACTTGTCATGGAAATTCTATGACTTGATTAAGGTATTGTGGATTTGATTCATAAATATTATTAATTTAAAAACATATTTAAAGAAGTATTTTTGGCGTCAAATAGATGAAGCCGATAATAGATGTTTTAGGGTCAAAGTAGGTAACAGAGATAAATTAGTGAAATATCCTATTGTTTAGGGGTAGTAACTAATTTTTATTCATATTAAAGGTGATTTAATGAAAATCAACCTTTAATAATGTCATCTTAGTCCCCCTTTAACTTTAGGAATTTAAAGGTTGACCCAAAACTTTTACTTAACCGAATTAATTCAAATTTGATAGTTTTATGTTTTTCCTTTTTTTTTTCTTTTTTTTTTTTTGTTGTTGTTGTTTTACGTAGTATCTAGTGTAATATCCAGTGTAATCTGAGGTATAAATTCATTCCCTTTAAACTCTATTCTAAAGTTTATCTGAACTTATACTTTCGATCTTATACTGATTGGGCAGGACAAAATGCGGTTTCTATAGCTTCATTTCTTCGTCATGTGAGTTTACTCATAATGACAAAGAATGAGACACATAAATTTTGTTCTATGAGACATAAAAAATGAGGACATGAATTTAAATTCTACTAAGCAAGTCAGGAGCATTCCTGAACTTCGTTGTATCTACCCTATGAAAGTGGTAAAGGATTTGCTAAAGAGTCGCGACATATTAATCCTAGAGGATTACTACTGGGTATTTATGGAGACATACCTATCCTACCACTATACACTCCTAAAGAATGGAGACAAATCGATTATAAAGAAATTTCCTTGAAGGCGACTGATAAAGCCTTATCCTACAAGGATTGCTCTCAAAGGCAATTGTCTAGAGCCTTGTCCTAAGAGTATATTTTTCTAAGGTGATTGTATAAATCCTAGTCCTAAGAAGATTGCTCTCAAAGGCAACTATCTAGAGCTTGGTCCTAAGAGTATGCTTCTCGAAGGTGACTATAGAAAGCCTAGTCCTAAGAGGGTAGTTTCTTGATAAATGAAATTCCTTGGAGACAACTGATAAATCCTTGTCCTACAATGATTTCTCTCAAAGGTGACTATCTAAATCCTTGTCTTATGAGGATTATTTCTTGAAGGTGACTGTATAAAGCCTAGTCCTAAGAATAGGTCCCTCGAAGGCGACTATATAAAACCTTGTCCTAAGAATATGGATTTCTCAAAGGTGACTATATAAAGCCTTTTCCTATGAGTATAGTTTATCAAAGGAGATTGTATAAATTCTTGTCCTTTGTTCTCGAAGGCGAATGCATAAAGCCTTATCCTGCAAGTTTATTTCTCAAAGGCAACCATATAAAGCCTAGTCCTAAGAGTATAGTTCTCATAGGCGACTGTGTAAAGCCTTGTCCAATGAAAATTGTCTATCAAATACAAATGTATAAAGCCTTGTCCTTTGTTCTTGAAGGCGAGTGTATAAAGCCTTATCCTACGAGTATTACGCCAATAGTGCATGGAGAATAACGAATTATCTCCGTAGTTTCCTAGGTAGGCAGGGGTATACAAACCATCATATCATCCATAAGATTAACTACATTCCTTCCTAAACAGGCAAGGAATCTTTTCCATGGAGGGCTAAAGGCTAGTCCTAGGGAATGATCTTTCACAGGCAACGGTATAATACATGGACCTAAAAGGATGGCTCTCATAGGCGACTGTATAAATCCTTGTCCTACAAGGTTTGTTTATCAAAGGTGACTATATAAATCCTTAACCTTTGTTCTCGTAGGCGACTGTATAAATCCTAGTCCTGAGAGTGTGGCTTACCAAAGACGACTGTATAAAGCCTTATCCTTTGTTCTCGAAGGTGACTGTATAAAGCCTTGTTCTGTGAGCATATTCTCTCAAAGGCTACTATATAAAGCCTTGTTCTAACAGGATGATTTATGAAAGGAGACTATATAAAGCCTTATCTTTTGTCCTCGAAGACGATAGTATAAAGCCTTATCCTGCGAGTATAGCTCTCAAAGGCGATTGTACAAAGCCTTATCCTAAGAAGCCTAGTTCTCATAGGAGACTATATAAAGCCTTTTCCTATGAGGATTGTCTATCAAAGGTGGTTGTATAAAGCCTAATCCTTTGAGAAGGTCCCTTAAAGTCGACTATATAAAGGCTAGTCCTACGAGGATGGATTTCTCAAAGGCTACTCTATAAAGCCTAGTCTTGTGAGAATAATGTTAGGTAAGGATGGTGACATACCGATCCTACCTCGTTTGGAGAATAACGACTCATCATCAACTCTTGATTATAGTCGTACCCATAGGGTTTTCCTACATATCTCAAATTAATGAGAATATACTAAAATGTAGTTTTAACAAAAAAAAAAAAAAAGTAAATCAATATTTTTGGTGGATTGGGTTCTTGGCTAGAGAAATCGATTCCTGGGTCTTCATATCAATGCATGATTAAAAATGACTGAGAAAAGTCTTATCAGAGAAAGCTCTCCGGGAAACTCGACCCTTAGTGGAGTTTCATAGCCACATCCAACCTGGAACTGCAGACGATGACTATAAAACTTTCTGTGAGAAATTTACCCCGGGTAAAATATGCCCCAGTCGTAGACTGGGGCTTGATAACACTTGTTTCATTTCAGGGATTGTGAATTTCAGCTCTTGAATTTTTAATTTTGCCTTAGTTGTTGCTGGTGCGACTCTATATTAAGAAATCTCCACAGAGAAATCTGACATAATGTGCCCCAGCTCTAGCTGGGGTGAATCCTATCACTGAATCTCAATGGAGAAATCAGATATAACGTGCCCCAGCTCTAGCTGGGGAACAGGATTATGTCTTGAGCGTTTGAGAGAATATGACAGAACCTACGTAGGTTATCTATGTATCCCGAACTGAGTGTGTGATTTTAATGTTCGATTGAGTCTATAAACCTCGTTAGGTTATTCTTTTATTTTGATATTGCTATTTTGGATAATTCTCACTAGATGATCGAAATCCACCTAGGTTATCTATATACCCTGATTTATTAGGTCGGGAATCCAGTTAAAATGTAGTTCAGCCCTCGCCATGCTGATTTTCTAATTGTCGACTGCACCCACCAGGATTTCCTGCATACCTTGGTAATCTACCATGGATCAGGTTGAACTGTAATTCGTGCACATGTATCCTTTGTTGTTTGTCTAACAAAAGGATGAGATGGGATTCTCAAGGAAGTCGAGGGACTTCTCGGGAGATGCGCCTTGATACGAGGGTGAGAGAATGGCTTGAATTCAATATCTCTTTGATTCGATCGGTTTTCTATGTACCTTAGTGATCTACTAAGGATTAGGTCGAGGCATAATTCTGAACTTTTGATAAATGATTTTTGAGTTAACGACTGAATCTTGTGAAGGTTACCGATGTATCACTGTTTTTATAGGGAAGGTTCACACGTATTTCATCTTTGATTGATGGAGGATTTTTATTTAAAATGGCGACCGAACCCGTATATGGGTTGCCTACGTATCTTAGATAACTAATAACCAGGTTAGCACATAGTTCGTCATTGATTGAATGATTTGAATTAAGATGATTTGGGTATTTTATTTTACGTCGTAGGATGGAAGTGAACGTTGTTTCCATCGAAAAATCCTGAATAGGATGAAATGTGCCCTAGTCTCTAACTTGGGCAGTATTAGATAAGTTTCGTTGGGGAATTTAATCTTACACTTCGTATTATATGATTTTTTATTACTGACAGTGTAAAATAAGCCTCAGCCTGCAGGCTGGGGGAGACTAATTAGTTACTGGATTGACAAGCTAAATCAGTACATCTTTCTATTTGTTGAAAGTTATGAAACATGAATTCGGGATGGTTACTGTGAATCCCCGAATACACTTGTCAATGTGTTTGATATGGGATAGAAAAGGCCTTCTTGAAATATGAATTTAAATATTAGGATTTCGCCCATTTAATGTGACTTCCGGGCCAAGCGATTTAGTCTAGATAGAATTGATAAAATGGATTACTTATAGGACCAAGGCTTGTAGACTATTTGTTGGAATTGAGATGGTGAAACTCTTTCTTTCCATCTAGTTATTTGCTTCAAGTGTTTCACGTTGAATGTTATTATACAGGCACCTTGCGTTTATTTCTTATATTTTTTTACAGTCAAATTATTGATAGAATAAAAAGTAACCCTCGACTCTTTTCCTTGGTCTTGTCGCCTGAACGGGGTATACAGTCTTCTTTCTTTAGTATTTGTCTATCGATGGTCTTCTTTTTATTTTTTGTCAAAAGCGTCCTGCTGAAGGTAGCTCTTGGGTAAACCAATCTTGCCTCAAAATTGATTCTTTGTATCAAAAATCAAGTTTTCTATGGTGTATGATGGTTTTCTGGTATACTGCTTTTTGTTGAAATCTTGGTTGTTGAGTTTGAGCTTTGTCGTATTATTGATTTCATGGTGGTATCATGGGAATTTGAGGGGTTTTTTACCGTTGGTTCAGTGATGACGCCAGACATCCTTAGAATGGAATTGCCTTAAGGTGATGATGTCAGACATCCTTGGAATGGAATTTCCTTAAGGGTGATTTTCCTGGTTTTCCTTACTTCATCCCTTTGCTCTTATGTCGTTTTGTACTTTCTACTTATCTGTATTGAAATGTTAGTCATGAAAGAAGCGTAACATATAAACAATCAGTGGTTATAGTTACTAAACAAAACTCGGATAATCAAGTATATTATCCATTTTTAGAAATATTTTCTTTCTTGGGAGTACAAACTTAGACTCGGTCATTTATCGAAGGCTTCAAGATCTTTAGCAGCTTTCAACCTGTCTTTCTTCAAATTCTGAAGTAGACAGAATTACCCGTTGAATTCTTCGATTTACTCGACCGATCGCAGTGTGTGGTCTCTAGACGAACCTAAACACCGCAGATAAATGAAATAATGGCCGAAATCCAATGTCTCTTATTATATTATTTTTCTTTACATGTTTGCCATTTTTGCCCTTAGCGCCCTTTGGTGTTTTCACTAGGGCCAGCTACCACATTTTCACACCTCAAAGCCCTTTTGGATTTTCATTGGGTTTGTGGTCTTGTATCTTGCTACGATCCTTATTTTCTTACCCGCAATGCCTTTTTGGGTTTTCACAACGTCCTCAGGTTGTACAATTTTTATACATTTTTTTTCCTCACTTCCTTTCGGCCATGAGTCTGGTTTTATATTTTGCTTTTCCAGGGGTAGGACTTCTTGACGGCATCAAAATTTATGCATTCTATGAATCCTTCTCCATCCATCTCTTGAATTATTAGGGCTCCATGCCCTAAAACATTTTTTATGACAAACGGTCCTTCCCAATTTAGCGTAAACTTTCCCTTGGCTTCGTTTTGGAATGGGAAGATCTTATTTAGTACCAATTCACTCACAGTGTAGATTCGTGGATGAACATTTTTGTTGTGAGCTCCAGCCATCCTCTTCCGATAACACTGTCTATAGCAAATAGTAGTAAGTCTTTTTTCATCCATTAGATATAGTTGATCGAGTGTCTATTGTACCCATTTGACTTCATCCAATTCGGATTCCACTAGAATCCTAAGAAAGAGGATTTATACCTCTACTAAGATTACAACTTCCGTTCCATACACTAATAATATAGCGTAGCTCCGGTCAACGTTTGGATTGATGTTCGATAGGCCATCAAGGCAAAGGGAAGCATCTCATCCCATTCCTTGTGGTTGTCTATGATTTTCCTCAGGATCTTCTTAATGTTCTTGTTAGCGCCTTCTATTGTTCCATTCATCTTGAGATGTTAGGGTGCAGAATTCTTGTGCTCTACTTTGAACTGGACGCAAATAGTTTTCATCATACTTCCTTTGAGATTTTGGGCATTATCTGTGATCGAGACTTGAGGTCTCCGTAGTGTGATAAGATATTCTACTTGAAGAACCTTGTTACGGTCATTTGGGTGACACGAGTGAGATAAACTGCCTATACCCACTTAATGAAGTAGTTTATAGCTTCTAGGATGAATTGGCATCCGCTTGGTGCCATGTCGTAATTGGACCAATCGCAGCCATTCCCCACATTGAGAAAGGCCACGGGGCCACTAAGCAATGGAAATCTATAAGAGACAAATGGATCTGATCACCGTGCATTTGGCATTTCTGACATCGTCTCACGAAGTTTATGCAATCACCTTCCATGGCTAACCAAAAGTGGCTAATTTGTAGGATCTTCTTGGATAATATAAATCCGCTCATATGTGGCCCGCAGAATCCGCTATGAACCTCCTTCATAGGTTGTATTGCTTCTCGAGAGCCCATTAAGGGGCCTAAATCTGGCGATCTCTTATATATTATGTTATCACTGAGAAAGAATTGGCCCACTAGTCTTTGCAAGGTTCTTCAACTTAGGCTATCAGCTCCCTCAAGATATTCTTGATTTCTAAAAAACCTTTGGATGTCCACATACCAAGGTTCCTCCTCTTCTTCAACTTCCATCTGATTACAGGTATCTTGCTGTCGATATATCTTTATGGCTATGGGAATCTCATCGTTTTCTTCTTTGATCATAGATATTATAGATGCCAAAGTTGCGAGAGTATCGGTGAAATAATTCTTTAGTCATGGTACGTGTTCGAATTTGATCTTTAAAAAGGCCTCACAAAGATCAACTAAGTAATCATTGTACCAAATCAACTTGGCATCTTTTGTTGCGTACTTATCTGTGATGTGATTTATAATCAGTTCTAAATCCCCGTATACTATCAACTCTTTGATCTTCAAGTTTATAGCCAATTCTAGACCCATGATACAAGCTTTGTACTTAATGCTGTGATTGGTGTTGGTGAACTTTAGCTTAGCAGGGATAGGAAAATGTTGACCTTGAAGTAAGATTAGGATGGCATCGATGTAAGCCTCTTTCGAGTTGCTAGATCCATTGAAATACATTTGCCACGTTTGGTCCTCCTTATCACTAGTTAGCAGTGCGATAGGATCATCAGGAAACTCAGTCTCCATGGAGCTTTCGTCGGATCTTGGATTATCAGCAAGTTGGTCAGCAATTGTCTGACCTTTTACTACTTTTTGAGTCACATATATAATATCGAACTTAATAAGCAGCATTACAACTTGGATATCCTTCAGTTGAGTACAAGTTTCTTGAACATGTACTTTAAAGGGTCATTGTAGCGATTAAATGGGTAGTAAAGTACAGTAGGTAATGACATAACTTTTGAGTAGTCCAGGCTAACGCACAACAGGTTTTCTCCAGTACCGAGTATTTTTCGTCGTACGGAGAGAACCTATTACTAATGTAGTAAATGTCTTGTTCCTTCTTACCCAAACTGTCATATGGTCATGACATTGACCTATAGAAGTTTCTAGGATAATAAGGTATAGAAATAGCAGTTGTCCTTGCTGGGGTGGTACCAAGACAGGAGGGTTCATTAGGTAATCCTTAACTTTATCCAAGGTAGCCTGACATTCTATATTCCATTTTCTGTTTGATTTCTTTCTTAGCTGTTTGAAGATCGGTTCACAAGTTGTCAGTTACAAAATGAAGTGGACGATGAAATTTACTCTCCCAAGGAAACCACAAATTTCCTTTTTCATTCTAGGTACGGGCATTTTGATTGTGGCTTTAATCTTGGAAGGATCAATTTTGATATCCCGACTATTAACCATGAATCCGAGTAATTTCCTAGGTACTACTCTGAATGCACACTTAGTTGAGTTGAGTTTCAACTGGAACTTTCGGAGTCGATTGAATGCTCTAAATGGTCTTCGTCTTTGATCTCACTATCATGTCATCCACATATACCTCTATTTTTTTTGGGTAATGTCATGGAATAAGGCCAACATGGATCTTTGATAAGTGGCCCCGACATTCTTGAGTCCGAATGGCATGAATTAGTAGCATGATACACCTGAAGGCGTGGTGAAGGTAGTTTTATTCTTATCTTCTTCATCGAGTAGAATTTGGTTATATCCATAGAACCTATCCACAAAGGATAAAATCTTGCCCGTGGTAGTATTGTCGAAGATGATATGGATATTTGGTAGTGGGAAGTCATCTTTATGACTGGCCTTGTTGAGGCCTTTATAGTTAACACAGACTCAAATTCTTCTGTCTTTCTTGGACACTGGCACTATATTACTCAACCATTTACAGTAAGTATAGACTTCAATGAGGCTGGCTTCAAATAATTTCATGATTTCTTCCTTGACTTTTAGTTAGATCTTGGGTAACATCTTCTGGAGTTTCAGCTTAATAGGTTTCATTCTCTCCCTGATGAGAAGCTTGTGTGTCACTATATCGGTTGATAATCTTACCATGTCATCATAGGACTATGCAAAAACATCATGATACTCTTTTAACGGAGATATCAGGTCCTCTTTCTCTTGGCTAGTAATCGACTTTCCAATCTTTATTTCTTTCGGATTTTCTAGATCTCCCAGGTTTACTGCTTTAGTCTTGTCTTGACTTGGAATAGGTCATTCTTGCAATCCTTTTAAGGCTCTTCAAACTTCTTTGGTGTTCTCAGGAATAGGATCATCCTTCGTTTTGATTTCTATTAACTCCTGATTTATTTCTTTATCGAAATTATACTCATTGGGAAGATGTTTTTCGCTATTATATAGATTATATGCAAGATTATTTGAGCACCAGAAAAGTAAACATAAAACCTTATTGTAAATATGTTATTTTCTTAGCATAACTATTACTATAAAAGAAAAAGAGAAATTTTAAAAAGTCAAAAGGAGCCTGGAAATAATATAATCTCTACTATCTGGTGGAAAATCAGATAGGAGATGTTACAGCTTCTTTCTAATTAGCAAAGTACTCGTCACACTGTGATTGGACTAGCTTTCAAATTACTGAGGTTGCTGAAGGTTATGTTACTCTAACATCATTCCTTTCCTTGGTTATCATGCAGACTAACTCTGATACCTATGATGCTGGAGGGTCCGGGTTAGTATGGTAAGGGATTTCCACGAAGTTAGGTTTCTCTTTCTTCTCTTATTTCTCGGCTCGTATTATACTAGTAGCGAACAGAAAGTTAACTCGGATATGAGGTATTATCCTCGGTTCTTCGTTCTTCCCAGATTGTCTGCTAAACCCCCCATTTTTGGCTCGAAACAAATCCTAGTCCATAGGTGTCTAGCTTATATCTGATCCTAAAAAATGATCGCATTCTTGCTTCACTTTTGTTGACGTCAATTTTTGGGTCTAAGTTCATGATATTCATGTGAGTGGCTAACATGATGGTGGTAGCAGACAGTCTGGGTGTTGGCTGCATACTTCATTCTCAAATATATGAGGCATTAGCTATGTTGAAGGTTTGGAAATAGCTTGCTCAACATGCTCGGCTATTATTACATGCTCAGTTGGGGTTCGGTAGATGGCATGATCTTCTTCAGCATAGACGGTTATTATTTTATCCTCGTATACGAACTTCATCTTCTGGTGGAGCGATAATGGAACTACCCCGGCTGAGTGTATCAAAGGTATTTCGAAGAGCAAGTTATAGGCAGTTGGTATGTCTAATACCTACAGGTCCACTTGAAAAATGACCAGGCCTATGATTGATAGTGTACTTTCTCCTATATACTCTATTTTATCACTATGAAAAGCCTGAATGGTGATAGTAGTAGTTCAAATCTGATCCTCATTTGCCCCTATTTCCTTAAGCGTACTTAGAGGACATATGTTGCGAAGATCCATTGTCTACTAGAACTCTAGAGAGGATGAAATCTCGATACTGTACCGATATGTTGAGTAGTTTGATATGCCCACTTCCTTCAAAAGGTATCTTATCGTCGGTAAAGGTCACAAGATTGGTGCTGAGTATATTCTCCACTATGTTAGTAAAGTGATCCTATTATATGGAGCTAGGTACATGGGCCTCATTAAGGACTTTCAAGAGTTCATTTCGATTTACTTCCGAAGTCATCAGCTACGATATTCTCAAAATTTGTGCCGGTGCTTTGCTAAATTGTTCGACGATCTTATACTCAGTGCTTTTACTAACTTTATGAAATTTTGTAACTCTTCCTTAGTAACAGTCTTCTTAAGGATACCCTTAGGTTCTTTGTCTGGTACTTTCAGCAAGTCTGGGCAGCAAAGATTCTCCCCGCAAAGATTCTTCCACTCTGAGTGATACCTCTGATCTTACCTACTTGGTCTTCTATCTTTATAGTATTAGTCTTTATTATTATAGAGTAGTTTCAAGGCACTTTTTTCAAATCTTTCTCTAGTTATTAGGCGTTTCAAAGGTTGTGATGGTTTTAGGTCAGATCATTATCAGCTTTTGAAATGTTTGCGGTTATACGATGAAGTAAGAAACTCTTGAATCTCACGTCTGGTCAATGTGTTACTTCATGAAGCCATAGTAAACAATGTTAATCCAGGAATCATCCTAGATTGGATAGTTGGGTCGTCTACCCAGGGTTTTAGAATTCTCCTTGGTTGGGGAATTATTTCGCCAAAAATATCTCTGAGGCTTTGTTAGATTCATACTCTTGGTCATCTTGACTTTGGTAATTGAGGTCAAATATCTTCTTAGGTGGGAGTAACAATGTGTTCCTCGGGGTGACTTGTGGTTGAGGTCCAACAGAGGTTATTTCTCCAGTAGCCGGCCTAGGGCCTTGGGAACTGGAAGGTTGATGGTTAGTTACTAGTTTTATCAGTTTCTAGGTTTGAACGGAGGCTATATTATTTTTCTTGAGACTAGTGGAGCTGTTGCAGAATTTCAAAGATCTGGCTAACAGATTGTTTTAGCGCGACCGTATCTTCTTTCAGTTGGATTACTCAGATAGGTTTATGTTGATCCCGAGATTTTGATGAACAATTATAGGTTGATATTTTTGGTAGAACTAATGTGTTTGTTGAGTGTTTCTAAAAAAAGAGTTCCATTTATTGATTGAATCATAAAGATTCTTGGCCTAGTGAGCTACCCAAGAGGGGATGTGAATTAGGTAGTTATAAAAATTTAAATAAATTTCTTATCTTTCAACACTTAAATAACCAAATAATCAATTTATCCTAAATCAATTGTTATCTTTATAAAACAGCGAATAAGTGTTCTAATCTAGGTGCACACCCAAACAACTTAACGTAAATGAAATAAATAATGCAGCATACAAGGATATATTCGGGTTCACCAAGCTACTCTTGGCTAGTCTAGTCCTCTGAGCTCCATGGAGATTCGCACCCACTAAAATCCAAGATTCCATTACCAGGTAGGAATCAAACTCTTACAACAATTCTTATATCATACTTAGAATCAACCTTTACAATTATCATTTTCCCAGGCTAAGGAAGAACCTTATCTTTTCCTAGGCTAAAGACTAACCTAATTCTATTACAGGAGGACTCACCACCTAATCCTTTTCCCAAGCGCATGAATAACCTTATCTTTTTTCCAAGCTCAAGACTAACTTAATCCTTTAACAGGATACTGATCAAACCTCATAGAACACTCCAAGTATCCTTTTCACCGGTAAGGATGAAACCATTACAATTCACTCACAATTAATTCTAATCAGGAAGAATCAAACCTAATACTTTTCAAGGGAAAAGAATAACCTAACCTTTTTGTTCCTTAGGCAAAGATAAAACCTCAATCTTTTTCCCGAAAAAGGTTGAAACCCAAGCTACCCTGACTAGATACTCCCAATAGTATCTAATCCGCACAAACTCACTAATTACAAAAGTAAATAAAAAATAAAATTCGTAAGTTTCTTCCCACTTAGAGATTCTATCACCTTAAACCAATTAAACTCAATTAATGTCCCGATAATTACTAGTGATAGAAATTAAGTGAAGAATTCAATATCTTATTATAATATGCGTGGGTAGTACAAAATTAAGCACCTAATCAGATAATCACAAAAATCATTTTAAAAAGAATTTTCATGCTCTTTAAAGTTCAAAAACAATTTTACTAAGATCTTATCAACCAAGCAAAGATAGTAATATGAATTCACAATAAAGAACAATAGTGTTGATCCTAAGATTTTGATAAACAATCAAATGTTGATGTTTTTGGTGGAACTAACGATTTTATTAAGTGTTTCAGTTTATTAGTTTTAGTGATGAAAATGATCATGAAGATATTGTGACAATGCTAAAGATGATTAAAGATTAAGAGTTTGATGAAATTGAAAAACCTAGGGGAAACAACTCAGGTTAAATTTCAACTCTTAATGTATCCCGGTTAAGATCACACATGACACAAAATGTTTTTCAAAATTATGTGTGTTTTTATAGGATCCTCATTAGTTAAATTATTTACTCCTATGTGTAATTAAAAACAAAATAAAGATAATTGACTAAAATTGAATTTAAGATTTAGTGGAGCTAACCGAGACAAGAAAACGGTTAAAGGGGCGAAAACGTCGAAGAAATTAAATGAAAATGAATTAAGGAGAGGCGTTCCAGAAGTTGTCGGTCGACAGGTGATAGGTGTGATCTACCTATCTATTTCTAAACCGAATTAAGTTAGTTTTCGAGTGCTTTTATAGTATTTTATTACGTTTTAATGTGTTTTTATTCTTTTTGTATTAAATCAGGTGTTTAAGGTGAAAATGTATGAAATTGGAGCGTAAACGATCAATTCGGACCAAGAACGATTGGAGAACGGTGAAAAAACTAGCACGGAGACAATAATTAGATCAGCAGCCCACCGCCGCGGCATCAGACCTCCGCCCCGGCGGTGAAAATGCATAGAAGGGCAAAGTCTTGTTAGACATCCACTACCGCAATGGTAAAACTGTAGGATGGTCCCTGAATCCGCCGCCTTCTCCACCACTGTGGCGAACATTAAACCGACATACCCACCGCCACGGTGGTCACCTCTGCACAGATTTAGGACATTTTTAGGATATTTTTTGCACCCTATTTTTTATCCTCTCCTTTCCATTTTCGGGACACACCTCCAAGACTAGAGGAGGATATTAAGAGATTGTTTTAGGGGAGCTCAAGCAAATCCTTAGGAGAAGAACACAAAGCAACGAAGGAGAAACGATCTTGGAACATTCTTAGCGACAAATCTTCGGATTATGGCTAGTTTCTCTCATTTCTCTCTTCATCTCTTATCTTAGGATTATTGTTTGAGCATGTTTAGCTCATTTTACTTTGTATAAATGGTTATGGCCAAGAGCTAAACATGGATTGTCTTAGGGATTAACATATATTTATAAAAATGTGATTTGGTTGAGTTTGTGTTTCGTTAGCAGATGTTCTTCGTTATTTTGATTGTGTTTATCATTCTTGTATTGTTTATATGTTTAGAATGATATATTGAGAATACGGGGTTTGACACTCAGGAGAGGTAACCCCGAATTCGGATTAGGTTAAACACAACACGACGATCCAATAACCCGGGAGGGAGTTGGAGAGTGTGTAATCAATGACGTTTGGGTGAGACTCATATGACTTAGTGTCGTTAAGACATTGAGGGGGACTTCTTCATTGATGTGAATTCAAGAATTCACTCATCTTACACTCGGGAGAGGTGGCGAGTGAGTTTACGAACCGAGATTGTCGGATAAGTCAAACGCCGTTAACGTAAACTAAACAGAATGAAATGCATTTAAGTAAATGAAATTAATCTCTAGGAAATATACTTCCCTTAACTGTCTCATATTAACATTAGTATAGTTAATTTAATTAGATTAATTAACTTAGTATTAGTAATAATTAATTAAACACATTTTTAAACGCCTAGATAAGGTTAGGTCATGATAATCGCGGTAATCGATAATAATCTCAAACAATCCCTGTGGACACGATACCCCTACTCTCCCCATCTTTACTAAAACTTGACCCGTATACTTGTGGTGAAAGTAGCGACGTATTTACGCCCTACCAAGTTTTTTGCGCCGTTGCCGGGGATTGTGTTTTTTTCGTTATTATCAATATTGTGAATAAATGGCCCAATTTTACTTTAGGCATTTCTTTTGTATATAATTTTTGTTTTGTAGTTTTTTACTTACTGCTTATGTAGGGTACTTAGCGATATTAGATCGATAAGTATTGATGCATTCCTTTCAACGGGATTCCGAGCCATTTATAGTGCGTGGCCACACACATAAGCCAGTGAGGCGTGTCATTGAAAGATTGAGTTGAACAAAGAAAAATCTCACCAAGCTTAAGGGTGTTTTGAATATGTTGGGAGACAACCCAAGGTCAAAAATAAACTAAATCCATCTCAGCCGACTTGATTTGGAGGCGAGATTCTCTCGCCTCCCAGGAACGTGTTCTAAACCCCCTTCGTCAGCATGCTTTAATTTCATAATATTGAGAATGATAATTGGGCTACTGAGAACACCATCCATTTTACGTTCGGAAGTGATGTGTAGTATGTAGTATGTTAGTTATGTGTTATTGTTTTCTTGTGTGCATGTTTATTTAGGTTAGTTTGTGTTTGTTTGTATTTGTTCTTTCATGTTGAGTTTTGCATTCATCTTGGCCATTACCCGATGATGATATTACCCCCTGGTTGTTTTCAAAGTCAAGGGTAATACCTATGCATGTGTGTTCTATATGCTTGATAATGTTTTTTAGTAAACGTTATTGTAGATCCTAATTTGCACGAGCACATAGACTCAATGTATTTCTATTCAATTGATTTCAGGACAATTATTGATTAGCCAAATTGATCACAAATTAAGGATTCTAGAACCTGATTGAGAGAAAGCTTGAGACTAAATCCTAGGCGAGGTAGTTCAGGAGACGTGATTTAGGTAGTCGTTTTGTCATTGAGCCTTTTTAAGCCTACCCTATAACATGTTTATCACTCGTTACCCTGTCGAAGCCTTAATGCCAATTCAATTCTAAACACATAAACAAATACCCTAGCCAGTTGATCTTTTTCCAAACCTTAATCGCTAAATTAAAGGCACATTTGAGTAAATCAAGTTAGCATTCATATATGCTACTTGTTATGAGCGATTGGGTTTAGGGCGAACTTCGGATTGGTTCGGTATTAGTGTATTCACTTGTCATTTTCTTAATCCTTTTTGCACACTCCTAAAATTGTAGAAATTCGAATAAATTTGGGGGTGTGGTTAGCTAAAAAAAAATTATTTACGTTTCTTTTGACAAGTGAGTACGTCGGTCTAAAATGATTGTTCGGAATTGTTTCCAATTTTTCTTTAGGGGTTTGAGAGTGAATGTGCCAAGCGTTGAGCCTTGGGTAATGTTAAGTTAACAACGTTAACCCATTTTCTATTCTGAAATACCCTTGACCAAATAAATCAAAACCGAACCAAGTCCTTCTGATCTCTATGAACTACTCAACCTACATTAGTAGAGAATGGACCCCAATCAGGCATATGGATATCCTAATCCTTTACGGTCTAAGTTATGAGTTTTGTTGGTAGATAATCCAATCCGGATATTGTATAGCTATATTATTGAGTCTCGCACAAACACGTTTACAGGATCTAAAATGGCGTTCACCATTATTGCATGTTGAACCGACATACCCACCGCTTAGGCGGTCACCTCTGTACCAGATTAGATATTTTTGGGATATTTTGCCTATTTAAACCCTTCCTCTCCTCCTCTCTTTGGATGGAATCACCCCCTAAGGCCCTTAGAAGATATTTAGGGTGAGTTTAAGAGATTTTTGAGGGAGAGCTCTCAACCCGAGGAAGAAGATGAAGAAGGAAGTGATCATTCTACGGTTTCAACACCAAATCTTCGGATATTGGCTAAGTTATTTTATTTATTTTCTTTGTTTTCTTCATTTTGGTAGTTGTTGGGCATGTTTAGTCCATCTTACATTGTATATATGGTTATGGCCATTGGTTAAACATAGGTTGTTTAGGGATTAACACTATATTTATGAATTTCTTGTTTGATTAAGTTTATGTCTCGTTAGCGGTTGTTCTTCGTTATTTTGATTTTATTTATTGTTTTTGTATTGTTTATATGCCTAGAATGATATATCGAGAATACGGGGTTTGATACTCAGGAAAGGTAACCCCGGATTTGGACTAGGTTAAACACAACACGATGAACCAATAACCAGGGAGAGAGTTGGAAAGTGTGCAATCAATGATGTTGGGGCAAGACTCACTTGACCTAGTGTCGTTAATACATTGAGGGGGACTTCTTCGTTGATGCGAAATCACGTGTTCACTTGTCTTACACTCGGGAGAGGTGGCGAGTGAGTTTACGAACCAAGATTGTTGGATAAGTCGAACGTCGTTAACGTAAACTAAATGAAATCAAACGTATTTAAGTAAATGAAGTTAATCCCTAGGCAATCTACTTTCCTTAACCGTCTCATATTAATATTAGTATAGTTAATTTAATTAGATTAATTAACTTAGTATTAGTATTAATTAATTAGACACATTTTTAGCCGCCTAGATAAAGTTAGGTCATAATAATCGCGGTAATCGATAATAATCTCAACCAATCCCTATGAAAACGATATCGCTACTCTCTCTATCTTTACTAAAATTTGACCCGTATACTTGTGGTGAAAGTAGCGACGTATTTACGCCCTACCAACAGGTAAGTCGACCTATGGTTATAAGGTAAACTCTTTGGATCATTTAGTCGACAGGTAAGTCAAACTGTGCTTAGAGGATGAAATCTTTGAATTGTTCGGTCGACAGGTAGGTTGACCTATGGCTAAAATAGGAACTCTCTGGATCTCTAAGTCGACAGATAGGTCAACTTGTGAAACATCCTGAATCGTCCGGTGGATAGATGAAGTATGGGCAGTCGACCGATAGGCGAAGGATTTTTGGCTTGGCTACATCCTGAATTGGGCGGTCGATTGATGGGCCTTAATCGATCGACAGATGGAGCTATTTCAAGATTTATGGAATTTTGGATTTTATTCAAAAAGTAGTCGTTACTAACCGTTTTATGGTTAAGATATGTGAGATATCATAGGGATCTGATATATTTTGAGTTATTTAATTAATATTTAATTATCCCTATAGATATGGTTCAAATAGTTTTGATATTTCTCAATTTGCTACATGTAATTCTTTCAATTTTATCTAATTGAGATTGAGTAAAAGTTTGGGGGACTTAATTAAATATTTTAAGAGATATGTTAAGTGAATTATACCAGGAATGAATCATTATGATACAGAAGGTCTATTAGTGTATTTAAATGTTATTATTTATGGGAACTAGTTGTTATAGGACTTGTTTTAAGAGGCTTTAAATAGAACTGCGGATTTCACATGTTATATAATCATTAATCAAGATAATCCAAATTATTCTGAGTTATTCAGCTCTCATGCTTTCTAAGAGTAATCATATTGAGTGCATTGTGAGACCTTTCTTGAAATTTGTTCTTGAGAAATATTTGTTGTGGATTATTGTTACAACCGATTTGAAGTGTCATTACTATTCTAATCATTATTCTTTCGGTGGAATCCTAGTGAGATCATTCCAAATTACTTACTATTAATTGCTATTTGATTCTATTATTTATTTTTTAGAATTTGATCTTTGAAATTATTTTTTGGATTTTTTATTGAAAAATTATTTTTGAAACAATTTCTTGAGAAATTATGATTATGTGTTTAACTGCTTGCTACCCATCTTTATTTATCAGATTTTGAAATTCTCATTTTTCTGACTAGTATCGAGACATTAATTGAGTTTGAATTTATCTGGAGTGGTAGAAGCTCCGAGTGGAAAAATCACTTATCAATTATTTTTAATTTGTGAGTTGAGTGTCGGATTAGATACTACTGGGAGTGTCTAATCAGGGTAGATAGATTCAATTTCTTCCAGTAAAGGGATTGAGATTTTGATCTTTGCTTAGAGTATAAAAAGATTAGGTGTTAATTATTCTTTGATTGAATTTGTGAGTGAATTGTAACGATTCAATCCTTACTGAGTGAAAGGATATTTGGAGTGTATTTGTGTAAGGTTTAATTCTTAACCCTAAGGTATAAAAAGAATTAGGACGTGATTCTCCCTCTAATAGAATTAGGTTAATCTTTCGTCTGGTAAAATAATAGAGGGTATTCCTTAGCCAGTGAAAAGAAATTGTAAAGGTTGATTCTGAGCCTGTGAAAAGAATCATTGTGAGGGTTTGGTTCCTACCTTTAAAGGGATCATGAGTTTAGTTGGTGCGAATCTCCGTGGAGCTCGGGGGACTGGATTAGCCAAAAGTAGCTTGGTGAACCAGTATAAATTTCTATGTGCTTCATTATTTATATTGTTTATATTTTGGTGTTTGGGTGTGCACTTAGTTGATAACACATATCCGTTGCTATAAAAGATAATAATTAATTTTAGGATTAAATCAATTGTTTGATTTTTTAAGTCTTATATTCTGATAATTTTTTAATACTACCCAATTCACCCCCCTCTTGAGTAGCTCACTGGGCCAACAAATAGCTTGGAAAGATATCACCAGGAAAAGACCGAAAGATTGAAATCAGAAAAGCAAGAAGACAGCACAAAGTCGGTGACACCAACTCAATCACTACTTTAAGTCAAGAAACTATCACACAATTGATCTCTCAATATAATCTCGGCATAAAAACTTTTAGAAAGCACAGGAATTGAAAGTTCTTGATTGATGTGTGGTCATGATATGTAAAAATCGTAGGTCTATTTAAGCTGATTTGAAACAGGCACTCTAATGGCTAGTTTTCTCAAGATATGACATTTAAATGCACCAATAGACCCCCTATATATTATTACCATTCATTTCTAGTTTAATTCAATCAGATATAGCTTTTCAAACATTTAATTTAGTCCCCAAATTAATTCTCAAGATTAAATCATGTAGATAGGAAGTATTAAAACAACCAAATTGAGAAACACTTTAATTTTATGAACCATATCTATAGGGATATTCAAATAGGAGTATTATGTCTTCAGTATATCAAAATCCTCAAAATATCTCAATCAGGTAAGCCAAAAACGGCTAGTTTTGAGCAAATCCCAAAAATACTCTAACCTGTAACTGCATAGTTGGTTGACAGATCATAAGCCATCAATTGACCAATTGATTCAGGTTGTATCCCAAGCCATTTCTCAAATAATAGTCAGTTGACCGATCGATTTAGGATGTTTTCCTAGGCCAAAGCTTGGACCTGGTCGGTTGACCGATCACTTATGGTCGGTCAACCGATCGATACAAAGAGTTTAATTTCAGGTCATCAGTTGACCAATCTCTCTTGGTCAATTGACCGATCCATTCAGAGACTTATCATTTTTTCGACCCATGCCCATCGGTTGATCGATCCTTTGATGGTCAGTTGACTGGTCAATGCTAGAACACCCTACTCTCAAATTGTTTCAACTCCAAACTTCGACGTTTTACACCCTTTAACCTATTTATTTTCTCAATTAACTTAAATAACACTAATATTCAATTTTAAACACTAATCTTGCTAAGGTCAATTTTCATTTTTCAATTTCACATTGGACCAAATAATTGAATACTAATTAGGACCTAAATCTTATCAAACTAAACACACATAAATAAAAATCATTCAATTTGTGTCGTGTGTGATCCTAATCAAGATATATTAAGAGTTAAAGAGATTTGAGTTAATTTCTTCAGAATCTTCAATACTTTTTAATGTCCGTCTCGACATTCTTCATAATTACTTCATGATATTATCTTCAGTATAACTCTTAAACTGAAACACTCAATAAACATGTTAGTTCCACAAAAAAACATCAACGCTTAATTGTCTATCAAAACCTTGGGATCAACAAAGATATTATGTGTAAAGATGGACATTGAAGAAATGATGAGTGATGAAGATTCTGAAAAAATTAGGTGAAAATAAATAAATACTCTTATACTCTTAATGCAATCCAAATTAGGATCACACACGACACTATTAAATGAGCTATATTTTTGTGAGTTTAATTTGATGAAATTTAAGATCCTAATTACTAATTAAATATGTGCTCCTATGTGAAATTGAAAATGAAAATTGACCTAAGTGAAAATCATGTTTAAAGTTTAAGTTTAGGGTCAATTCAGTCAACCGAGAAAAGTAATCGATTAACTTAATCCAACGTTAGGTTTTGGAGCAAAAATTGGTAATGGAATTGACCAAGCAGTGTCAATCGAATAACTAATCAAAAAGGATCGATCAACCAATTGAAACAGTGAGGTTTTCGAAGCATGGTCAAAATTGTGCTTGAAGTTGCTGCACCAGCAACAACAATCAGTCAACCGACAATAAGGATCGGTCAACCGACTGTTTCGATTGAGATTTCAAAAGACTTGATCTCTTGGTCAAAAACAAGCCATTTTTTATGATTCCAAGGGAGAGATTTGGAGGATTTGAACCTACTAAAAATATGAAACATGTATTTTGATATTCCTATTGATTTGGTCCACATAATTCAGGATTCTCTTAATTTAAGTAGATAAATACTTTCTATATTTATGATTGTTAATTGCGAAAAACTTTATTAGCTTATTTGAGAGATATAGAAAATTATTTTATTGTGAAATACCCTTGAAATGAATTATTATATTATATGGGGTCAAATAGTACTTTTTAGAGGCATATCTTTTGAAAAGTAGCCATTAGAGGGCTTGTTATCAATCTATATATATAGACCTGCGAAAATTAGATCAATACAAATCAAGAATATCATCTTTGAGCTATTCTAAGAGTGATATTTATGCTAAGAGTTTTGTTAGAAATTATATATAAGTTCTTGATCTAAAGCGCTATTGATTTGGCGTCATCGACTTGTGCTATATTGCGATTTTGTTTTAATTTTCAGTATTTTTCCGGTGAGATCTTTCCAAGCTATTATTATTTTTTGTGTTTTCATATTATTATATTTTCTTGGTTGTTAACATCTTTGAAAAATCATTTTCAAATTTAAGGGCATAAAAATCTTTTTAAAACGATTTTGTGTGTTTATCTTATTACGTGCTTTATTTTGTACTACCCAAATTTATTTATAATCATATATTAATTTTCCCCATATTGTATCTATCACATAGTAAATTTTTGGACGTGAATCGAGTATATCTATTTTGAGGTGGTAGAAGCTCCTTGTAGGAAAAAACTCAATTTTTTGTGTATTTGTGAGTTTGAGTGGATTACACATAGATGGGCTGGTGTCTGGTCAAAGTAGCTAGGTTTCAATCTTTTCCGATAAAAATATTAGGTTTTGATCTTTTCCTAAGTATAAAAAGGTCAGGATATTCTTTTCCCTTGAAAAGAACTAGATTTTGATTTTTTATTAAGTTAAATTAATTTTGAGTGAGTTGTAAAGGTTCAATTCTTACCTGGGAAAAGGATACTTGTGATTGTGGTGAGGTTTAATCTTTAACTTGTTAAAAAGATTAGGTTATGATTTTTTCTGTAATATAATTAGGTTAGTCTTTAACCTGGTAAAAAGATAAAATTCTTCCTTAGCCTGGGAAAAGGGAAATTGCAAAGGTTGATTCTGAGCTTAGAAAAAGAATCGTTGTAAGGGTTTGGTTCCTACCATTAAAATAATCAGGGGTCTAGAGGTTGCTAATCTCCGTGGAGCTCGGGGATTTGATTAGGCAAGACTAGTTTGTTGAATCAGGATATATCTTGGTGTGCTACATTAGTTATTTTCTTTATATTTTATTTGGGTGTGCACCTAGAATTAAACACTTATCCGTTGCATAACGAAGATAATAATTGATTTAAGATAAATTAATTATTTGATAAATTAAGTGATGAAAGTTTTAATTGTCTAAATTTTTATAACTACCCAATTCACCCCTCTTCAGTCGCTCACTGGGCCAACAATTAGTACCAGAGTTGGTTTAGCTGGATTAGCTTAAAACACTAGCTAATAAAGATCACATGGTGCAACCGATAGGCACACTAGGTGAGGGGTAGTCCATACACCAACCACCTTTGTTTGCAGGTAAAAACTACTCATTCTGGAAGGATAGAATGATTGTTTTTCTTCAGGCCACCAATTATTATATGTAGTTGGCTATTGAGGATAGAGCAGCTGACTGCTTCTGACAAGCATAAACTTTCTGTTAATTCTCAAGCTATTAATATTCTATTTTTTTCTTTAGATACTAACGAATATACCAGGGTCTCAAGTTATGGACCAGCGAAATAAATGTGGGACAAGTTGCAAAATAACCCATGAAGGGACAAATCAAGTGAAATAGTCAAAGATCAATGCTTTAGTTCATCAATTCGATCAATTCAGAATGGGTGAAGCAGAATCGATTCTAGATATGTACACAAGATTCAACAATATCTGCAACAACCTGAATCAACTCGGAAATCGCTATACGATGGATGATAAAGCACAAAAGATCTTGAGATCATTAACAAAAGTATGGGAGCCGAACGTGACTACGATTGATGAAGCAAAGGATCTTACAATATATGTTATTGATGAGCACATCGATAACCTGATGACACATGAGACGGCTATTCAAGGATATAAGGACGAAACAAAAAATAGTAAAAAGAAATCCTTGACATTGAAAGTTCAGGAAAATGAGAAAGATGATGATAGTGATGATTTCAGTCTTGACAGCAAACAAGAAAAGGATGTGGCATTTCTCATGAAGAATTTCAGAAGAATGACTCGACGAACATTCCCAGAAAAGAAACATTTCAATATGACTAATGTGGAATGCTACAATTGTCACAAGATTGGACACTTCCAAACTGAATGCCACAAACCAACGAAAGATAAAGAAACAAAAAAGAGAAGAAAAACGGAAAAAAGAACCGGAAGAAATCGATGAAAGCCTACTGTGATGACTCTGAATCAAGTAGCTAAGAAAAATCAGGTAG
This sequence comes from Eucommia ulmoides, assembly GCA_016647705.1. NCBI lineage: Eukaryota > Viridiplantae > Streptophyta > Magnoliopsida > Garryales > Eucommiaceae > Eucommia > Eucommia ulmoides. The sequence goes on from CM028325.1 coordinate 15,523,378, forward strand.
TGAGGGTTCATCTATGCTTTCTTTGATGGCCACTGGAGATGAGTTATCTAAATGTTCTAGTTCTTTTCCTTTAGATTTCGATGATTTATTTTATGTTTATCAAGAACTATCTCAGGATTATAAAAACTAGTGTTCAGAAATTAATGCCCTACAAAGTACAATTAAAACACTTAATAAGCAAATGATGAACTATGAATGTGAAAACATTGAATTGAAATCTAAGATGGCAGATTTATATTCGATAGTTCTCAAATTCATAGATGGTGAGAAAAATTTAAAAATGCTTTTGGGAAGTTCATGAGGTATCTTTGATAAAGTTGGTATTGGTTTTCAAAAAAACCTTAAACAAAAAAGATTTCATAAATTCTTTTCTGAAACCAGGGATCTTGTTAAATATTTTAAATGTAATGTTATGGAGCATACTATTCGTAGATGTTTTTCTAAAGTGACTAAATGCAGACAAGTTTGGATTCCTAAAGGAACTAAAATTGTTTCGACTAACAAGATTGGACCCACGTAGATTGGGTACCACTTAAGAACTATTTGAGGTGTTCCTTACAAGTAATTCTTAAAGCATCAATAGGAAAAGATAAATGATTCCTAGATAGTGGTTGTTCTCAGCACATGACGGGAGATAAATCAAAATTTATGCCTTTAACACCTAAAGACGGAGGTCATGTGACATTTAAAGACAACGCAAAGAGTAAAATTATTAGTATAGGTAATTTCGATAATGGGTCTACAATTATTAAATATGTTCTCCTCATAGATGGTCTTAAGCATAACCTTCTTAGTATTAGTCAATTATGTTATAAAGGTTATAATGTTGTTGTTGTTTTATTATGATAGATGCATAATTACGAATGGGCATGATAGTAGAATCTTACTTGTTGCATCACATTTTGAAAATGTGTATACATGTTCATTTGATTATTTTTTTTCTCAAAATTTATCAAGTTTAAATGCTTTATTTGAAAATAGTTGGTAATGACATAGAAGACTTAGGCATGCTAGTATGGAATTGTTATCAAATTTATCTAAGAAAAGTCTTGTACATAGATTACCTGCATTGAATTATGTGAAAGATATAGTATGTAATGCATGTCAATTAAGCAAACAGTCTAGATCATCATTTAAGAAGAAGATACACACATCCACATCTAGATGTCCTGAAAAGCTTCATCTAGATTTATTTGGACCGAATGCCATTGCTAGTTTAGGAGATAAATTCTATGCATTCATAATTGTTGATGATTATTCTAATTCACATGTGTGTTCTTCCTGACTAAAAAGAGTGAAGTTGCTTTTATCTTTTCTAAATTCTATAAACATGTTCAAAATAAGAAGCAATGCTACATTATTAACATTCATAGTGATAGAGGTAGAGGGTTTAGAAACGATGAGGTAATTAGTTATTGCGATGAGCACGGATATGCTCATAACTTTTCTGCACCGAGATCACCACAACAAAATGGTGTTGTGTAGAGGAAGAACAGGAAGCTTCAAGAAATTACCAGAATGATGCTAAACGAGAATTATCTACTTATGTATTTAAGGACCGAAGAAGTAAGTACAGCTTGCCATGTGGTAAATAGGGTGAGGTTTTAATAAAATCCCTTATGAAATCTAGAATGGTAAGACTCCGAACATATCCTCTTTCAAAGTTTTTTATTGCAAATGTTTCATTATAAATGATAAAGATATTTTGGGTAAATTTAGTGCTAAATCTAATTATGTAATCTTTCTTGGATATGCTACTAATAGTAAATGATAAGTGTGAAAAACTTATCTATTTCTAAACTAAAATCATTAGTTTTCAAGCATTTTAGTTATATTTAATTGTGTTTTAGTTTTTTTATAGTGTAAAATAGGTGAGGGTCAAAGGGCGATAAACAAGTGAAAATGGTGGAGAAACGGTGAACAAAATGTGAAAAATAGGATTTTGGTGAATGAAGACCACCACCTAGGCGGAAAAGAGACAGAATGTTGGAGTGCTGAAGGGCTGAACCACCGCCTAGGCGAGAAAAGATCAGAATGTTATGCCAGCAGCCACTGCCTAGGCGAAGATCCGATAGAAACTTAACCAACTTAAGCCACCGCCTAAGAGATGACACTCTATGCAGAAATATCTATTTTCAGATATTTTGAAGATATTTCCAAACCTTGCCTGTAAAACCCTTTTCTCCACCAAACCTCAAAAACCCCTTAGACGTGAGAGGAGGCTCCGGTTAACATTTGGAGAGCTTTCTTCCACCTTAGTTAGGTTTAGGTAATTTAGGAAGTAGATTAGATTAGTTAAGGAGGTGTTCTTGGCCAATCCTTGAAGAGCTAGAAGAAGAAGTTCATCAACGAAGAAGAGGAAGCTCGGGAGGACTGTTCTTTGGCGAAAGTGGACTACTCCACTTTGAGATTTGGCTTTTCTTCCCTTGTTTCCATCTTTGTATTTAATGTTTATTATTGATATTGATGATCTCCTCTTGATTTAATGTTTTATTGGATAAGAACATGTTAGTATAATTTAGAGATTAGTTAGGGAAATGTGTAGTTGTGTAAATACTCGTTTGGTTAAATATATGTTTCTTTAACGATTGTTGCTTTTAAGTCCGATTGTGTTTATCATTTGATGACGATCTTAATATTCTTGTAATCGTATTAGGGTTGGATTTAAGAATCTAGGGTTTGACACTCAGGGGAGATAACCCTAGATTCGGACTAGGGTAAACACATCGTTACGACCTAACGACCCGGGAGGGCGTTAGTTAGTGTGCAATCGATGACGTTAGGTCAAGACTCACATGGCCTAGAGTCATTAATACATTGAGAGGGACCTCTTCGTTGACACAAAGTCGCGTATTCTCCCGTCTTACACTCGAAAAAGGTGGCGGAGGAGTTTACGAACCGAGATTGTTAGATACCTAAACTCCGTTATTGTTAACTAAACGAAATCAAACATGTATTAAGTGAACAAAATCAATCCCTAATTAATCAACTTAGTTAGGATTAATCCACTAATTGTAGTTTAGCTTAATTTAATTTTAATTCATGTCTTTGGTAGTCAGGATAACATGAGACTACGTCAATTACGGTATTCAATTATTCACACTCTTCTTTGTGGGAACGATATCCGATCTTCAAGATCCACCATATTAAAACTTAGACCTCGTATACTTGCGAGAGTAAGTAGCGGCGCGTTTTTCCCACGCTACCAAGTTTTTAAAACAAAGAGAAGAAACGTATGGATCAAGTTTTAGTATAGTGGACCTTTCGGTCGGGTATCGTATCCACAGTGATTGGTTGAGATTACTATCGAGTATCGCGATTGTCATAACCTGACTTTATCTAGGCGACAAAAATGGAATTTAATTTAACACTAATACTAATTAAGTTAACTATACTATAAATACTAATTTGAGATTGTTTAGGGGAGTAGATTGTCTAGGGATTAACTTTATTTATTTAAATGCGTTTGATTTTGTTTTAGTTAACATTAACAGCGTTTGGCGTATCCGACAATCTCAGTTCGTAAACTCCCTCGCCACCTCTTCCAAGTATAAGCCGGGGGTTAAATCAAATGGATGTAAAGAGTACATTCTTAAATAGTTTTCTAGTAGAAAAAGTTTATGTTAAACAATTCCAGGATTTGGGAGTGATAAACTTCTTGATCATGTGTTTAAACTTCAAAATGCTTTGTATGGGCTCAAACAAGTTCCGAGAGCTTGGTATAAGAGACTTAGTTGTTATTTGATCGAATACGGTTTTCGAAGGGGTCTTAGTGATATAACATTATTTATCAAACAAATTGAGTCTGATATCCTATTAGTACAAATTTATGTTGATGATATTATTTTTAATTTTACTAATGATAATTTTTGCCCAGAGTTTGCCAAGATAATGCTAGTCAACTTTGAGATGAGTATGATGAAAGAGTTGACCTTGTTCTTGGGTTGCAAATCAAGCAAACCAAAGATGAAATATTTATTAATCAATCCAAGTACACCAAAGAGTTGCTGAAAAAGTATAACTTGGATAGCACTAAAGAGTATAAAACTCCCACGGCAACAGCTACGAAAATAGATAAAGACGATACGGGCAAAAGTGTAAATGAGAAAATATATCGAGATATGATTGGTAACTTGTTGTATCTTACTACTAGTAGACCTGATATAATGTTCAGTGTATGCTTGTGTGCGAGATTTCAGTCTTGTCATATAGAATTGCATTTAACTATGGTTAAGTGGATCTTTCAATATTTGAAAAGGATAAGTGACCTAGGATTATGGTATCCTAGGGGGAGTGACTTCAAGTTAACTAGTTACTTAGACGCTAATTTTTTCGGATGCAAAGTCGACCAAAAAGGCACAAGCAAGTCATGTCACTTTTTAGGACATGTCTTAGTTTTTTGGTCTAGCAAGAAACAGAATTCTATAACCTATCTACTATTGAGGCTGAGTATATGGAAACTGGAAATTGTTGTGCTCAAATTTTATATAGTAAGCAACAATTGAATGATTTTGGAGTGTGTATAGAGGAATTCTTAATTTATTGTGATAATAGAAGTGTTGTATGTTTAAGTAAGAATTCGACACAGCACTCACGAACTAAGTACATAGAGATTAGACAATATTTTATTCATGATCACATTCAAAAAATTGATGTTACTATTGAGTATGTTGATACCTCCAATCAGCTTGCCGATATCTTTACTCAACCTTTAGCGGAAGATCAGTTCATGAAAATTATTTGAGGTTTAGGTATGGCTTAGATTGTACTTGTTGGCCCATTAAGCTACCGGATAGGGGTAATTTATCCATTTATTTCCAAATCGAATTTGATAGTTTTTTAGTATTTTTATCGTGTTTTAATTTGTTTTAATTATTTTTTATTTATTGTTGTATAAATCAGGTGTTTGGGATGAAAATGAGCTAAAATAGTTGAAAATCAAGTTAATTGGTGGAACGGCGATGGAAGAACGGTGGAAAAATGATAAAAAAATACCAAGTTGTCCATCGCCGCAGCAATGAAACAATAGAGACCTCAATTTCACTCTGTCTGTCCAGCGCTCCAGCGATGAAACAATAGAGTGCCCGTTAACGAGCCACCGCTGCAACGACCAAGCCATCGCTGCAGCGGTGACCACTGCAGACATACCCACCGCTGCAGCGGTGAACCCTTCACCTGTAAAGTATTGTTTTTACATATTTTGACATAGTTTTATTCCCATATCCTCTCATCCTCTCATTTTTTTGGAAAAATAAACCTCATTAGAGATAACGTAGGATATTTTTGAAAGTTTTTAGGGAAGCTCATTTAAACCCGAAGAAGAAGATCATAAAGCGAAGAAGGAGAAATGCTCTCAGAGTGGTTTTAGCGTCAGATCTTCGGATAACGTCTAAGTTCCTTCATTTTTTTTATTTATTTCTTAACTTTGGTAGTTTGTTTGAACATGTTTAGCTCGTTTGTTATTGTATATGTGGTTATGACCATTAGCTAAACATGGATTGTCTATGGGATTAATTTAGTTTACGAAAATGTTGTTTGTTTGAATTGTGTTTCGTTAACGGTTGTTCTTCGTTATTCGATTGTGTTTACCATTATTTAATTTCCTTTATATGCCTGTTATGATATACTGATAAATCGGGGTTTGACACTCGGGAAAGGTAACCCCGGATTCGGACTAGGGTTTAAACACAACGTGACGATCTGATGACCCAAGAGGACTTTAGAAAGTGCGCAATCTATGACGTTGTGGCAAGACTCATGTGACTAACTGTCATACAGATGCTTAATGGGGACTTCGGTGTTAACACAAAATTACATATTCATTCACTTTATACTCGGGAGAGGTAGCGAGTGAGTTTACAATACTGAGATTGTCGAATAGGTCAAATACCGTTAATGTAAATTAAACGAAATGAAACACATTTAAGTAAATGAAGTTAATCCCTAGATAATACATTCCCCTAAACGTCTCATATTAGTATCATAGTATAATTAGTTAATTAAATTAGTATTTTATATTTATAGACAAAAACTTATTTTTTATTGCCTAAATAAAGTTAGGTTATGATAATTACGGTACTCAATGATAATCTAATCCAATCCCTATGGATACAACAACCCTAACTCTTCTAATCTATACTAAAACTTGACCCATACACTTGCGGTGAAAGTAGCGATGTAATTTACGTGTTACTACTACCAAAAAGGGGGGGTGAATTGGGTAGTTCTAAAAAATTTAAACAAATTTCTTATCTTTCAACACTTATTAAATCAAATAATCAATTTATCATAAATCAATTATTTATCTTTATAACTCAGCGGATTATTGTCTTTCATCTACGTGCATACCCAAACAACAAAGTATAAATAAAGTAAACAAAGCAGCACACAAGGATACATCTTGATTCACCAAGCTACTCTTGGCTAATCCAGTCCTCCAAGCCCCTCGGAGTTTCGCACCCACTAAACCACTTGATCCCTTTAATAGCTAGGAACCAAACTTTTACACAATAATTATTTTCACAGACTCAGAATCAACCTTTACAATTCCCTTTTTACAGGCTAAAGAATAACCTTATCATTTTCCCGGCAAAAGACTAACCTAATTCTTTTCCAGAAGAATCACCACCTAATCCTTTTTCTAAGAGCAGGAATAACCTTATCTTTTTTCCAGGATCAAGATTAACCTAATCCTTACACAGGCTAAGGACCAAACCTAATTCTTTTATACCTTAGGCTAAGAATCAAACCTTACCAAAAACACTCCAAATATCCTTTTCCCAGGTAAAGATGGAACATTTACAAATCACTCAAAATATTACTAATCAAGAAGAATCAAGCCTAATTCTTTTCAAGTGAAAAGAATAACTTAACCTTTGTATCCACTAAGTAAAGATTAAACCACAATCGTTTTCCCGGAAAAAAAATTAAAACCCAAAGCTACCCTTGACTAGACACTCTCAATAGTATCTAATCTGCATAAACTCACCAAATACACAAATCAATGAATTTCTTCCCAATTGGAGCTTCTACCACCTCAAATCAATTAAACTCAATTAATATCCCGATAATTACTGGTGATAGAATTTACATGATGAAATCAAAATCTGATTATAATAGATATGAGTAGCACAAAAATAAGTATGTAATTAGATTATCATAAAAATCGTTTTAAAATAATTTTTATGCTCTTTAAAGTTCAAAAATGATCTTATAACCAAGAAAGTAATGATAATGTAAATTCACAATTAAAACAAAAGCTTAAAAAAAGATCTCACTAGTATAACACCGAAAGACTGAAAATTGAATCGCTTAGATAACTCATATCGATGACGCCAAATCAATTAGCTCTTTAACTCAAGAACTTTTCTTATAATAGATCTCACAAATGAACGCTCAATAACATATCAGAATAACAATTCTTAGAAAGCTCATGAACACTTAGTTCTTGATTAATTGGGATATATTTTTACTAAAATTTGTAGGTCTATATATAAGGAATTAGAACAAGCCCTCCAACGGCTAGTTTTCAAATGATAGACCTCTAAAAGGCACCTATAGACCCCACATATCATTATCTTTCATTCCTGGTATATTTGACTTAAATATGACTTTAAAAATATTTAATTTAGTCTCCAAATTATTTCTCAATCTCAAATTGTAAAGATAGGAAGTATTAAATGAACTAAATTGAGAAACACTTTAATTTAATGTACCATATCTATAGGTATATCCAAATAAGAGTAACATATCTTCAATACATTCAAATCCCTAAGATATCTCAATCAGGTAAGCAAGTAACAGCTAGTTTTGATCAAATCTCGAAAATCCTAGAAATCTAAAACAGCCCAAGCAGTTAACCGACCTCTACCCATTGATCGACCGATGAATGCAAGATGCTAGTCAAGCCAATCCCAAATGACGGTCGGTTGACTAATTCCCCAAGGGTCGGTTGACCGATCGATTCAGGATACTTCTCTAGGCTAATTTTTTTGCCCTGGTCAGTTGACCAATCATTGATGGTCGGTTAACCGATTGATACAGAGAGTTCATCTATCAGCCATCGGTTTATCGATCTTCCTTGATCGGTTGATCGATCAATTCAAAGACTTCACCTTTTTTCCAGCCTACGCCCACTAGTTGACTGATCCTTTGTGGTCAGTTGACCGATCACTACTGGAACAAACTTTTCTCAAATTATTTCAACTCCAAAACTTTGAACTTTTTTACCCTTTAACCAATTTTTTTCTCGGTTAACTAAATTGACACTATTAATCAATTTTAAACACTCATCTTGCTTAGGTTAATTTTTCTTTTTCAATTTCACATTGGAACAAATAACTTCACGTACTTAGGACCCTAATATAAGCACACAGAATATAAATCATTTTTGTGTCGTGTGTGATCTTAATTGGGATACATTAAGAATGAAATAGATTTGAGTTGTTTTTACCTAGATTCTTCATAATCTTCAATCGCTTAATATTTGTCTTTGCATCCTTCACAATTTCTTCATGATGTTATATTGACTAGAACTCTTTAAATTGAAACACTCAATAAACTCATTACTTCCACAAAAAATATCAACACTTAATTGTTCATCAAAATCACAAGATCAACAGTACTTTATCAAATATCTATGTTTGAATTTATCTTTATTATTGTGCTTAAATTAGTTAACTACCCGTCCTCGAATTTAGGGGGAGCGTGGTTACAATTTTTGTTTAGAAGAAAACATCAAAGTTAATTATCATCATAAAAAATGGAGAGATTGTTGATCCCGAGGTTCTGATAGACAATTAAAGGTTGATGTTATTTATCGAACTAATATGTTTGTTGAGTGTTTCAAACAAAGAGTTCCATTTATTGATTGAATCATGAAGATATTATCAAGGGTGCAAATATGGACATTGAAGAAATGAAGACTGTTGAAGATTTGGAAGAAATTAGGTAAAAATAACTCAATACTCTTATACTCTTAATTCAACCCAAATCAGGATCACACACGACACTTTTAAATGAACTATATTTTTGTGTTTTCAATTTGATGAAATTTAGGATCCTAATTAGTGATTAAATACATACTCCTATATGAAATTAAAAATTAAAAAAAATTAACCTGAGTGAAAATCATGTTTAAAGTTGAAGTTTATGGTCAATTGAGTCAACCGAAAAAAGCAATCGGTTAATTGAATCAAACGTTGGGTTTTGGAGCAAAAATTGGTGATATAATTGACCAACCAGTGTCAATCGAATAACTGATTAGAAAGGATCGGTCAACCAATTGAAATAGTGTGGTTTTCGAAGCATGGTCAAAATTGTGCTTGAAGTTGCTGCACCTGCAACAACAATCAGTCAACCGATGATAGATGTAATTTACCTATCTATTTTCAAACTGAACTTGTTAGTTTTCTAGTGTTATTATAGTATTTTAATACTTTTCAATGTGTTTTTATTTATTTTTGTATAAATCAGTTGTGTAGGGTGAAAATGGATGAAAACGGATCATAAATGATCAACTAGATCAAGAACGGTGAGAAAACAAGCATAAGGGCAAAATTCAGAATTGCAGCCCACCGTCGCGGTATCCAGACCACTACTGTAGCGGTCAAGATGCAAAGAAGGGTATACTCTTGCTGAAAATCCATCGCCACAGCGATGATATCCATCGCTGCAGTGATAAAACAACAGGAAGACTCTATTCCCACTATTGAGTCCACCGCCGCAGCGGTCACTCTGCACACACTTTAGATATTTATTTAGATATTTTTGCTCTCTATATTTTCATCCTCTCCTCTATTTCGGCCATTAGAGAGATCCTAGGATTAGAATAGGGTTGAGAGGTTTTTAGGGAATGCTCCACCAAATCCGAAGGAGAAGAACACGTTGTGAAGAAGAAGCGATCTCGGAATAGTTTTAGCGCCAAATCTTCGGACTACAGCTAGTTTCTCTCGTTTCATTCTTTATTTCTTAACTTTGAATTATGGTTTAAGCATGTTTAGCATGTTTATCATTGTATATACGGTTATGGTTGTTAGCTTAACGGATATTGTCTAGGGATTAATAATATTTATGAATATGTGGTTTTAAAATCGGTGTTTCATTAATGGTTGTTCTTTGTTATTTGATTATCTTTTCTATTTCTCCTTGTTTATTATGCTTGTTATGATATACTGAGAATACGGGGTCTGACACTCGGGAGAGGTAACCCCAAATTCGGACTAGGATAAACATAACACGACGATCTAATAACCCGGGAAAGAGTTAGAAAGTGTGCACTCAATGATGTTGGGGCAAGACTCATGTGACTATGTGTTCTAAAAAATGCTAGAGGAAGACTTCGGCGTTAACGCGAAGTCATATATTTACTCACTTTACACTCGGTAGAGGGAGTGAGTGAGTTTACGATACAGAGATTGTCGAATAGGTCGAATACCATTATTAATAACTAAATGAGATCAAACACGTATTTGTAAATGAAGTTAATCCCTAGATAATCCATTCCCTTAAACGTCTCAAAATAATAATATAGTTTAATTAGATAAATTAGTATTTTAGTATTAGTATATTATTAATTATAAACTTCATTTTTTCTCGCCTAGATAAAATTAGGTTATGATAATTATGGTACTCGACGATATTCTCAACCAATCCCTGTGGAAACGATAACTCTTACTCTTCCCACTCTACTAAAACTTGACCCGTACACTTGCGCTGAAAGTGGCAACGTAATATTCCGCCACCAATTTTTTAGCGCTGTTGCCGAGGATTGTGTTTTTAGATTGTTGTTAATATTGTGAGTAAATGACCCGATTTTAATTTAGGCATTTCTTTTGTGTATAACTTTTTCTTTGTAGTTTTGTTTTTGTTTTCCTGCAGGGTGCTTGATGATATTAGCTCAACAAGTGCTTTTGCGTTTTTTCAACGGGATTCCGAGCTATTTTATAGTGCTTGGGATCGTTACAAGGAATTGCTATTCCGATTTCCAAACCATGGTTTCTCGAGGGAGTGTCAACTTCTGAATTTCCTTGACGAGTTACAAGCCGCAACCAGAGTGTGGGTGGAAGGAAGAAACGGTACAACCTCTTTCTATGAACTAACTACGGATGAAGCCTTTTGGTCATTTGAGGAATTGGTGGCCTTTGATTATTTGAGTTGGAATTATTCACCAAGTCACCAAAACTTGGGGGATTGTTTCAATACTACGGCGCCATGGATTGACATCTTGAACATACAGAAGGAGTCTTCCCCCAGCCTAGAAAAGATATTTACTACAGTTGTAGGGGAGACTCAGGCTTTTTGGAGGGTAACGAATGACCGGATCATTGAGCATGAAGATCATCTTGACAATATTGAGACGGTCTACGTCGAAGTAGATGCGACCGTAACGTCTTTTCAGACGCAAATCGGTTAGCTTATCTGCTTCATTGAGGCTGAGTCAAATATGGTGGCACTGGATGATTGACAAGCCACATTCAGTGAAAGCCAACATGAGGAGCCGAAAACAAGCAGAAGAAGCTTAGGAGAGTTCAACTATGCCTATCCGAATAAGATGGGAACCTAAGCCTGGATCAATGATTGTGATTTGTCACCATTGGAGATCGAAATCGTGATGCCACCATCGATCCCAAACGATCATATTTACGAGGATCCGATATGGCTCACTTTTCCTTCACCGCTATTAGTAACGTTCTTTAATGCCCACCAAGTACAAGAGCCAATGAGGCATATTGTTGAAAGATCGAACCATCCAAAGAAATATCTCTCTAGTCTTGAGGGTGTTCTGAATCAAGACCCGTACGTGGTGTTGTATGACATGTACTACGGGCGGAAGCCGTTCTTTAATTAGTCGTTCTCCATGTTGGGCTGAGAACATTAAACCACGCGCTTCTTGGGAGGCAACCCAAGTCAAAAATAAGTTAAATCCATCACTATCAACTTAATTCGGAGGCAAGATTCTCTCGCCTCCCAGGTATGTCTTCTAAACCCCTGTATTTAATATCATGCTTTATACTTTCATTGGGATCGCTGATGGGTCGTTGAGGATACTGACCGTTTTAAGTTCGGTGGTGATGTGTAGGATATTAGTATGTTTTACTGTTTTACTGTATTGCATGTTTGTTTAGTGTAGAATGTTTTTGTGTAGTTATTATTGCATGTTGAGTTTTTCATTCATCTGGGCCATTACCCGATGATATTACCCACTGTTTGTTTTTCAATGTCAAGGGTAATACCCATACATATGTGTTCTATGTGCTTGACAATGCATTTTGGTGAAAGTTATTGTGGATCCTAATTTGTACGAGTACATAGACTCAATATATTTCTATTTAATTGGTTTAAGGCTGATTATCGATTAGCTAAACTCATGACAATTTAAGGATTCTAGAACCTAATTGAGGGGAATCTTGAGGTGAAATCCTAGGTGAGGTAGTTCAGGAGATATGATTTAGGCATTCATTTTGTCGCTCGAGCTTTTTAAGCCTACCATGTTATATGTTTATCCCTCGTTACCCTGTCGAAGCCTAAATGTCATTTCAATTCTGAACACATAAACAAACACCCTGGCCAATTGATCGTTTTCCAAACCTATATCGTTGAATTAAAGGCACAATTTGAGTGAATCAAGTTAGCATTCGTATATGCTACTTGAAGTAAGTGGTTGGGTTTAGGGTGAACTTCTGATTAGTTCGGTATTTGAGTACTCACTTGTCATTTTTATTTCATTTTAATCACACCCATGAAATTGTAATAATAGAATAAGTTTGGGGGTGTGTTTCATTGAAAAAAAAAATATATGTAAATATCATTAAATTTTGTTTCTTTTGACAAATGAGTAAGTCGGTCTTAAAAATGATTGTTCGAGATTGTTTCCAATTTATCTATGGGGGTTTGAGAGTAAGTGTGCCAAGCGTTGAGCCTTGAGTAACGATAAGTTAACGACGTTAACCCATTTTCTATTCTGATATTCCCTTGGCCAAATGTTCCAAAACCAAACCAAGTCCTTTTGATCTTTATGAACTACTCAGCCTACATTAATGGAGAGTGAAACCCAATCAAGCATATAGATATCCCAGTCTTTTACAGTCTAAGTCATGAGTTTTGTTGGTTGATAATCTAATCCGATCTTGGATAGCTATATTATTGAGTCTCGCACATACACGTCGAAAGGATCTAGAATGGAGTTTACCATTATTGAATGTCAAAATTTTAGAACACCACATGGTGCGTTTTACCACCTAAACTCGATATGATTGGGGGTTGTTGAGGGGAGAATGACTTGGTCGATAAAAGAATTCAAAACTCGCATATCATTATGTTTAGATTGTTTGTGTTTAGGTTGTCCATGTTATTTAATTTAGTTGTGTTTTTCATTTTAGTGTGAGTGTTTTGCTCGAATACTAGCAAAATTCCAAGTTTGGAGGTATTTGATAGGTGTAATTTACCTATCTGTTTCCAAACCGAACTTATTAATTTTCGAGTATTATTATAGTATTTTAATACATTTTACTACGTTTTTATTTATTTTTGTATAAATTAGGTGTGTGGGGTGAAAAAGGATGAAAATGGATTATAAACGATTAAATCGGATCAAGAACGGTGGGAAAACAAGCGTAAGGGCAAAATTCAGAATTGCAACCCACCACTGTGGCATCCAGACCATCGCCGCAGCGGTCAAAATGTAGAGAATGGTCTATTCTTCATATTCTTGCTAAACATCTACCACCACAATGGTAATATCCACCTCCACGGCGGTAAAACAACAGGAAGACTCTGCTCCCACCGCTTAGTCTACCACCGAGGCCATGACCAAATTGATTTACCCACCGCTGCGGCGATCACTCTACACACACTTTAGATATTTATTTAGATATTTTGGCTCCCTATATCTCCTTCCTATCCTCTATTTCTCCCATTAGAGACCTCCTAGGGTTAGAATAGGGTAGAGAGGTTTTTGGGGAATGCTCCACCAAATCTGAAGGAAAAGAACACGTTATGAAGAAGGAGAAGCGATCTCGAAATGGTTTCAGCGCCAAATCTTTGGACTATGGCTAGTTTCTCTCATTTACTTATTTATTTCTTAACTTTATATTATGGTTTGAGCATGTTTAGCTCGTTTATCATTGTATATACGGTTATGGCCGTTAGCTAAACGGATATTGTTTAAGGATTAATAATATTTATGAATATGTGGTTTGAAATTGGTGTTTCGTTAATGGTTGTTCTTCGTTATTTGATTGTGTTTGTCTTTTCTCTTTATTTATTATGCTTGTTATGATATACTGATAATATGGGGTTTGACACTCGGGAGAGGTAACCCCGAATTCGGATTAGGGTTAATATAACGCAATGATCTAATAACCCGGGAGAGAGTTAGAAAGTGTACAATCAATGATGTTGGGGAAAGACTCAAGTAACTATGTGTTCTAACAAATGCTAGAGGGGGACTTCTCCGTTAACATGAAGTCACATATTCGCTCGCTTTACACTCGAGAGAGGGAGTGAGCGAGTTTACGATACAGAGATTGTCGAATAGGCCGAATACCGTTATTGATAACTAAATGAAATCAAACACGTATTTGTAAACGAAGTTAATCCCTAGATAAATCATTCCCTTAAACGTCTCAAAATAGTAATATAGTTTAATTACATAAATTAGTATTTTAGTATTAGTATATTATTAATTATAAACTTTATTTTTTATCGCATAGATAAAATTAGGTTATGATAATTATAGTACTCGACAATATTCTCAACCAATCCCTGTGGAAACAATAACCCTTACTCTTCCCACTCTACTAAAACTTGTCCCGTATACTTGCGGTGAAAGTAGCGACGTAATATTCCGCCCCCAACTAACAACAAGGATCAGTCAACTGACTGTTTCGGTTGAGATTTCGAGGGACTTGATATCTTGGTAAAAAACTAGCCATTTTTTATGATTCCAAGGGAGATATTTGGAGAATTGAACCTACTAAAGATATTGTATATGTATTTTGATATCCCTATTGATTTGGTCCACATAATTCAAGATTCTCTTAATTTAAGTAGTTAAATATTTCCTGTCTTTATGATTGTTAATTAAGAAATATTTTATGGGATTATTTGAGAGATTTAGAAAGTTATTTTAATGTGGAATACCCATGAAATGAATGATTATATTATATGGGGTCTAAGAGTGTCTTTTAGAGGCATATTTTTTTAAAAGTAGCCATTGGAGGGCTTGTTATCAATCTATATATATAGACCTATGAAAATTAGATCACATTAAGAACATCAGCTTTGAGCTATTCTAAGAGTGATATTTTTGTTGAGATTTTTGTGAGAAATTATGTATAAGTTCGTGATCTAAAGCGTTGTTAATTTGGCGTGACTGACTTGTGCTATATTGCGATTTTGTTTCACTCTTTGAAGATTTCCTGATAAGATCTTTCCAAGTTATTATTCTTTATTGTATTTTCATATTATTATATTTTCTTGGCTATTAACAATGATGAAAAATCATTTTCAAATTTAAGAGAATAAAAATCTTTTTAAAACGATTTTGTGTGTTTATCTGATTACGTGTTTTATTTTGTGTTACCCACACTTATTTATAATCAATTACTAATTTGCTTCACATTGTATCTATCACGTAGTAAATTTTGGGACATTAATTGAGTATATCTGTTTTGAAGTGGTAGAAGCTCCTTATGAGAAGAAACTCAAATTTTTGTGTATTTGTGAGTTTAAGTGGATTAGACACAGGTTGGGCCGGTGTCTGGTCAGGATAGCTAGGTTTCAATCTTTTTCGATAAAAAGATTAGAGTTTGATCTTTTCCTAAGTATAAAAAGGTTAGGTTATTCTTTTCCCTTGAAAAGAACTAGGTTTTGATTCTTCCTGAAATAGAATTAATTTTGAGTGAATTCTAAAGATTCAATCCATACCTGGTAAAAAGATACTTATGAGTATGGTGAGGTTTATTCTTTAGACTATTAAAAAGATTAGGTTAGCATTTAACTTGGTAAAAAGATAAGGTTCTTCCTTAGCCTGGAAAAAGAAAAATTTTAAAGGTTGATTATGAGCTTGGAAAAAGAATCGTTGTAAGGGTTTGGTTCCTACCATTAAAGGAATCAAGGGTTTAGAGATTGTGAATCTTCGTGGAACTTGGAGACTGGATCAAGCAAGGCTAACTTGCTGAACCAGGATATCTCTTTGTGTGATGTATTATTTATTTTCTTTATATTTTGTTTAGGTGTGCACCTAGAATTAAATACTTATCTGCTGCATAATGAATATAATAATTTATTTAGGATAAATTGATTATTTGATAAATTAAGTGTTGAATGTTTTAATTGTTTAAATTTTTATAACTACCTAATTCACCCCTCTCTTGGCTAGCTCACTAGGCCAACAATTCATTTGATAGTTCTTCTATGTCTTCCATTTAGATAGGCTGTCATGCTTGGGCACAAGTCTAAACAGGTGAATGGGAGACAATAGTTTTCCTACGCGGAGCAATCTTCCTAACTAAGCAACAATCGTGTCAAAAGTATTTGCTTACAAAGGTGTTTAGAGTTTGACCATGACTCAGTTTGAGACAAAATTTCCATTATTTCCAAATTCTATAGTTTAACTATATCAAATATTGATATGACTACCCCACAGACGAGGTGTACTTTTTTCTTATATTAATAGACTCGATTGACATTGTTATTTCGATTAATGGAAATCTCGTATCAATTATTTGTCATTATCAACCTCAAACTAAAGCAAGGTCTGAATCCGGACAATATGAAGTTTCCAAGTCTAATAAAGCATCGTATAGTCATAATAACGATTCCTTTTATTATTTCCCATGGCTTGTTCAACAGTCAATTTTTTTTAACAATTTTCAGACTATGACCAGGCTCATAAATAACAAAGAATGACAAATCTTAATGGGCAAAATATATTTTAAACCCTCTAACTTTTGACACATTTCTAAGTAGTTCTTCTAAACTTGCGCGTTTTATTTTATACACTCTACGTATGAACAAGTTTTCAAAAAGTCCTTCTGTCAGAAATTTCGTCCAAAGTAACATAATGAATGGACAAAATAGTAATTTTATATTTTTTTTTCATTTTTTTTAATCATTTTTTCTTTTTCTTTTTCTTTTTCTTTTTTCTTTTTTTTTTCTTCTTCATTTCTCTCTCTCTCCCTCTTTCACACTCAACTTTCTCTCTTCCTCCCTCCCCCTTTCTCTCTCTCTCTTCCTTCCTCCCTCTCTCTCTGCCTCCCTGTCGGAAAGCACCCCCTATTATGGGGGGTGGTTCACTCCCGTAATAAGAGGTAACCCCCTCGGTGAACACCGCTGCGGGGGTATTGACCCCCTATTATGGGGGGTGTTTCACCCCCTGTAAAAGAAAAAAAGTTGAAGGAAAATAAAAAATTGATTAAAAAATGAAAAAATCTCAAATGACAATTTTTCCCTTTAAATTATGTTACTTTAGACAAAATGATCATTTAAAAATGTGTTGATACGTAAAGGGTTTAAAATGAAACGCGCAAACTTTGAAAAATTACTTATAAATGTGTCAATAGTTAGAAGGTTTTAAATGTATTTTGCCCATTCTTAATTGGCTATTCTTCTTTTTATTAGTCCAAGAGGTACTCTTTTGTTAGGCTTCAGAGTAATCATATATACTGACAGTAAGATAAATATCCATCTACAAGATAATGTCCTAAGTACAATAGGGTATTGGATATCCTCTATTTTAGGCTCACTATGTGTGGTTATAGCTTTTCTACTAACGCATCCTAGAAATCTTCGATTCCCAGATCTTCAACCCTCCAACGTCATTCCCTAGGGAACATCCATATTTGGTTAGTGATCCAAATGAGGCGAGTTTTGTAACCAGATCCCGAGGGATAAACTACCCAACCTTAATTTTACTAACTCCCATTTCTATCCAAAGGGTTTTGGAACTTAGGTCGACGAGATCAATATTGCACGACTTCAGACCCTACTGTCGGCCTCTCCATCCCTAAGAAGGTTACGGCTTGGGTTTTTCTCATTGTGATATTCATAAGTGATTTATTTATCGACAAATCAAGTACTTTTAGATTCAAATATTTGTGTGTTTTCAAGCTCGTTTGTTGTTTCAATATGTTTTTGTGTTGTTTGGTAGGTTTTTGAATAAAAGGGTAAAAATGTACAAAATCGGTATAGGTGCAGTAACTTCAAGGCCATTTTTTACTGCAATTCAATCCGATTTTGGAAAATTTAAAATATCGAAGTTGTATATCGTTCTCTTAGATTTCCATAAGTTTTTGAATCATCTCAATCGAAGTTCTAACAAGAACGTTACAGCCAAAACAAGAAAGGGTGTCACTGCCACAACAGTGACACCACTACTGCGGTGGTGAAACAGCAGAGAGTTGTTAAACTCTCTGCATTTCCACCGCCGCGGTAGTCTGGAACCAGCTGTAAAGGGTTTTTCTTGGTATTTTGGGATATTTTGCACCCCTTAAGTTGATCCCTTCATCCCCAACAAGTTTTAGAAGATATTAGGGAGTATTTTGAGAGGTTTTTGGGGAGCTCATCCAAACCCCAAAGGAGAAGAACACAAATCGAAGAAGAAGAAATGCTCTCGGAGTAGTTTTAGCGGTGGATCTTCGGAATATGGCTAAGTTCCTTCGTTTCTTTCTTTATTTTCTTTATTATCTTCATATATACGGTTATGGCCGTTAGCTAAACGGATATTGTTTAAGGGTTAATTATTTATGAATATGTGGTTTATTTGAAATTAGTATTTCGTTAATGATTGTTCTTTATTATTTGATTGTGTTTACCGTTATTCTTCGTTTATATACTTGTTTAGATATATTGAGAATACGGGGTTCGACACTCAAGAGAGGTAACCCCTGATTCAGACTAGGGTTAAACACAACGCGACGATCTAATGACCCGGGAAGGCATTAGAAAGTGTGTAATCCATGACGTTGGGGCAAGACTCATGGGACTATGTGTTAGAAAAGACACTAGAGGGGGACTTCGTCAACACAAAGTCACATATTTGCTCGCTTTACACTCAGGAGAGGGAGTGAGCAAGTTTACGATACAGAGATTGTCAGATAAGTTGAACACTGTTAACGTAAGTCAAATAAGATCAAACATATTAAAGTAAATGAATTTAATCCCTAGACAACCCATTCCCCTAAATATCTCATATTTATATTATAGTTTAATTAGTATAATTAGTTAATTAGATTAGTATTTGTTAATTATAAACCAATTTTTATCACCTAAATAAAGTTAGGTTATGATAATTCCGATACTCGACGATAATCTCAACCAATTCCTGTGGATACGACAACCTCTACTCTTCCCATTATAATAAAACTTAACCCTACACTTGCGGTGAAAGTGTCGACGTAATATTTTGCCACCAAGTTTTTGGCGCCGTTGCCAGGGATTGTGTTTTAGATTATTGTTGATATTGTGAGTAAATAACCTGATTTTAATTTAGGCATTTCTTTTGTTTATAACTTTTTTGTTTGTAGTTTTGTTTTTTATTTCTTAAGAAGGGTACTTAAAGATGTTAGATCGACGAGTATTGATGCATTTCTTTCAACAAGATTCTGAGCCATTTTATTGTGTTTGGGATCAATGCAACGAGCTGCTATTCCAGTTTCCAAATCATGGGTTCCCGAGGGAATGTCAACTCCTGAATTTTCTCGATAGGTTATCGGTCGCATCCAGAACATGGGTGGAAGGAGGAAATAGTACCTCATCTTTCTACAACCTAACCGTAGACGAAGCCCTTTGGTCGTTGGAGAAATTGGCAGCATTCAATTATCAAAGTTGGAATTATTCACCAAGTCACCAAAGCTTAAGGGATTTTTCCAACACCACAACGCTATGGAATGACACTCCGATTCAAGATGTGGAGTCTTCCTCTAACCTAGAAGAAGTGTTCACCATAGTTATAAGAGAAATTCAATGAGTTTTTAGGAAAACGCATGATCGACTCAACGAGCTCGAAGATCGTCCTGATTATATTGAGATGGTCTACACTGACATCAATGCGATCATAATGTCTCTACAGACACAAATCAGTTAGTTTATTTGCTTTGTTGAGGCTGAATCAGACGCGGTGGCACTAAGAGATTCACAAATCAAATTTAAATATGAAGCCACTGTGAGGAACCAGAAGCAAACGGAAGGCACTTGGGTGAGATCGATGATGATCAAGCTAATTGGGAGAGAACCCCAAGTGTGGATTGGAGATGGAGATTCATATATTCATCATTGTGAGTTTTCACCATTTGAATTCCAGTTGGTGATGATGCACTCGATCCAAGACAATCGCATCAACGAGGATTCGATGTGGCTCACCTATCCTACCCCGTTTCCAGCTCAGTACATTCAAGCTCCCCAAGCACATAATCCATAGCTAAATCGAGTTGAAAGCCTGAGTCGATTAAAGCCAAATCTCGCCAATCTTGAGGGCGTTCAAAATCAAGACCCGTACATGGTGTTGTATGACATTTACTATGGGTGGAAGTTGCTCTTTGATGACACCTTCTCCGTGTCAAGCTAAAGACCTTAAACCAAGCGCTTCTTGGGAGGCAACCCAAGGCAAAAAAATAAGTTAGATCTATTTCCACCGACTTGATTCGAAGGCAAGATTCTCTCACCTCCTAAGTACGTGTTCTAAACCCCTGTCTTCAATATCATGCTTTATGCTTTCATTGGGATCGCTGATGGGTTGTTGTGGACATTACCCGTTTAAGTACAGTAGTGATGTGTAGTATGTTTAGTATATGTTTTAGTTGTAGTGTATGTTGTTTTGTTTTTATTGTGTACATATCTGTTTAGGTTAGTTATAGTTATGTGTTGAGTTTTGACTTCATCTGGGCCATTACCCAATGATAAGTCTATCCCCTGATTGTTGATTGAGGTCGAGCGTAATGCTCATTCATGTGTGTTATATCTGCTTGACATATCGTTTTAGTAAAAGTTATTGTAGATATCACTTGCACAAGCACGTAAACTCAATGTATAACTATCCAATCGATTTGAAAACAATTATCCGTTAGTCAAGTTCATAACAATAGGGATTTTAGAACCTGAGTTGGGGGAAAATCGAGGCAAAATCCTAGGCGAGGTAGTTCGGGAGATATGATTTAGGCATTCGTTTTTATCGCTTGAGCCTTTGAAGCTTACCTTGTTAAATGTTTATCCCTTGTTACCCTGTCGAAGCCTAAAAACCGTTTCAATTC
This sequence comes from Eucommia ulmoides, assembly GCA_016647705.1. Lineage (NCBI taxonomy): Eukaryota > Viridiplantae > Streptophyta > Magnoliopsida > Garryales > Eucommiaceae > Eucommia > Eucommia ulmoides. The sequence continues at coordinate 15,544,626 of CM028325.1, forward strand.
TGAACACTTAACTAATAACATGGCCAATTGAATTCTTTCTAAACCTATATCGTTGAACCGAAGGCACAAATTTGAGTGAATCAAGTTGGCATTCGTGTATGCTATTTGATGTGAGTGGTTGGGTTTAGGGCGAACTTTTAAATTGGTTCGGTATTCAAGTACTCACTTGTATTTTTTTTCCTTTCGTTTTAACCACACCCGTGAAATTTTAATAATCGAATAAGGTTGGGGGTGTCGTTCATTGAAAAAAAAACATATATATACGGTTTTATTTTTCGTTTCTTTTGACAAGTGAGTACAGAGTTTGTAAATATAAGTTCGGGGTTGTTTCAAATTTAACTATGGAGGTTCGAGTGTTAGAGTGTCAATCATGTGCCTTGGGTATCGTCAAGTTAATGATGTTAACCTGTTTTCTATTTCCGATATACCCTTGGCCGTTTTCCAAAACCAAACCAAGGCCTACTAATCTTTTTGAATTGCTTAGCCTACATTAGTGGAGAATAGAACCCATGTCAGGCTTATAGATTCCCTATACCTTTTTGGTTTTAGTTATGAGCTTATTTGGTGGATAATCCAATACGATCGATGGATAGTTGTATAATTGAGTTTTATCACACATACTTTGACAGGATCTAGAATGGCGCTTACTATTATCGAATGTTGAAATTCTAGAACACCACATGGTGTGTTTTATTCTTGAACTTTATAGGATTGGGGGCCGGTGAGGAAAAAATCGTTTGGCCGGTAGATGATATTCAAAACTTGCATATTATTGTTTTTAGTGTTTTTCGTTTTTAGTTTTTAATTTCATAATTAGTAGTTTATTTTCTTGTTTATGTGTTTTTGCTTAAGGACAAGCAAACATTTGAGTTTGGGGGTATTTGATAAGTGATTTATTTATCAACAAATCAAGTACTTTTAGATTTAAATATTTGTGTGTTTTCAACTCTTTTGTTGTTTTAATATATTTTTGTGTTGTTTGGTAGGTTTTTGAATAAAATGGTAAAAATGTGTAAAACCGGTACAGGTGCAGTAATTTCAAGGCCATTTTTTACAATGATGCAATCTGATTTTGGAAAACCTCAAAACGTGGACGTTGCATATCTTTATCTTAGCATTCCGTAGGTTTTTTAATTACCTCAATTGGAGTTCAGACGAGAGAGTTACAGCCACAACATGAAAGGGTGTCACCGCCGCAGCGGTGAAATAGCAGAGAGTTGCTAAACTCTTTGCATTTCCACCGCGACAGCGGTGATCCCACTGCTGCGGCGGTCTGGCACCAGTTGTAAAGGGTTTTTTTTTATATTTTGGGATATTTTTCACCGATTAAGTTGATCCATTCATCCCCAACACGTTTTAGAAGATATTAGGGAGTATTTTGAGAGGTTTTTGGGGAGCTCATCCAAACCCAAAGGAAAAGAACACAAATCGAAGAAGGAGAAATGCTCTCGGAGTGGTTTAAGCAGCGGATCTTCAGAATACGGCTAAGTTCCTTCGTTTATTTCTTTATTTTCTTAACTTTGATAACTGGTTTGAGTATGTTTAGCTCGTTTATCATTGTAAATACGGTTATGGTCGTTAGCTAAACAGATATTGTCTAGGGATTAATATAATTTATGAATATGTGATTTATTTGAAATCAGTGTTTCGTTAATGGTTGTTTTTCGTTATTTGATTGTGTTTACCGTTATTCTTCGTTTATATGCTTGTTTAGATATATTGAGAATACGGGGTTTGACACTCAAGAGAGGTAACCCCTGATTCGGACTAGGGTTAAACACAACGCGACGATCTAACGACCCAGGAGGGCATTGGAAAGTGTGCAATCCATGACGTTAGGGCAAAACTCATGTGACTATGTGTTAGAAAATACACTAAAGGGGGACTTTGGCATCAACATAAAGTCACATATTCGCTCGATTTATACTCGGGAAAGGGATTGAGCGAATTTACGATACAGAAATTGTCAGATAAGTCGAACACCATTACGTTAGTCAAACGAGATCAAACATATTAATGTAAATGAAATTAATCCCTAGATAATCCATTCCCCTAAACATGTCATATTAATATTATAGTTCAATTAGTATAATTAGTTAATTAGATTAGCATTTATTAATTATAAACTAATTTGTATCGCCTAAATAAAGTTAGGTTATGATAATTGCGGTACTCAACGATAATTTCAACCAATCCCTGAGGATACAACAACTCCTATTCTTCCCATTATATTATAACTTGACCAGTACACTTGCGGTGAAAGTGGCAACGTAATATTCCACCACCAGATATACAATGAAAAATGGTGCTCGTGCCTTGAGTATACATAAATTAAATGCAAAAATTTAAAGACTAGTGTAAATGCAAATATTGAAAGACAATAAAGTAAATGCAAATAAGTAAAGACAGTAAATGCATGCAAGTATAAACAGAGTATGTAAAAAAAAATTATTATATTTTTTATTTTTATTTATTTTATTATTTATTACTATTTATTATTTTTTGAAAGGAATCATTTATGGTTAAAATCAAAGACATATTTCTTTGATTTTATTTAACTGTGCATGTACATTTAGACTCAAACTAGGATTGACCCTTAAAAGTCCCTAGCAGAGTCTTCAGTTGATGAACCCCCGGATTTTTGAAAGCAACAGAGGAAGTAGAGATCGGAAAGAAGAGGAAAACAAGTTTTCATTCCTTCCTCTCGAAATCCCCAAAATTCGTTCATTTTTTTAAAATAGTTTTCAATGGCTTTTCTCAGCATCGATTATGAAAACGTTCTTTGGGTCTAGATTTATGTTTGAAAATGAGTCGCCACCTAGCATGGGTTAAATGGTGTGTTAGGTCAGTGGGATTTTAGAAATTTATTTTTATTTTGAAATGGCCCGTGTTTTGACTCGTAAAGGTCTTGCACCAGAGATTTCTTCAAGTTTGGGGGTCCGTTATGCTCAGGGAAGGTTTTAAACAAGCCAAGACAGCCGTTGAAAGATGACACCTCTGTCAGAATAGATGTTCATGTTTAAACAAACTCCAAGTAATTTGCTTTGATTTTTCTTAAAAATATAATTCCCATTGTATGTTTTTGTCTTTTTTATGTATTTGATGTATGGAAAGCAAGTAAACTTTAACAAACTACCATGAACAATAGATAAGAGTAAATTAAATGAATTTTATTTTTTTTTAATTGTTTTACAACCAAACCTTGTAAAGGTTGACTACGTATCCCGGTTTTCACAGGGAATCAGGTCAAAACGTAGTTCACCGGTTCAAGATGAACGGATTTTTATTAGATAGGTGACCGAACCCGTAAGTGGGTGCCTACATATCTCATATCATTGCAAATTAGGTCAGGACGTGGTTCATTATACAAGGTGATATTAATATGTTTTTATTTAGTTATGAGACAAAACATGAATCATACAATGATATGTGAATAATCCCTTTGATTTTATCAAGAACACTGCAATTGAACTCACTTGTTTAGGCAATTTTAGTGTTTATATTTGAGTTATTAGTTAATAAATAAATAAATAAATATATAGTATACATGCCAATCTTACTCGTAACTCGGAAAAATATGAATGTTTCCAAAAAAGGTGCACGCATATCCCCAAAGAAATAGAGGTCCTTTCTTTATCCCAAATATTTAGCCACAAGGGTCTCGAAGGTGTAGTATATCTATATCTATATCTATATCTATATATATATAAAGTGTCAGTCCACGAGCATGAAGACTTAGTATCAGGCTGTGATCTACACGTTTTGCAGTAAAGTTAGTTATTAATAGTTAATGATTAGTGGTTAGCAGTTAACGGTTTGATTCGAGTTTTGGAGATTGGTTTGATGTGTTCTTGAGAAAATCACGAATACTATGCACAACTCATGGTGTGATAGATGTTTTGTAATAATCCTCACATGTTCTTTTATGTACTTGATGTTCTTGAACAAGTTTTGACATGGTTTGATGAATTTGACATGTTTTTAACGTTTTTACTTGATTACTTGTTATATATGCTATGTACATGAAATTTAAGTTTAAGAACTACATGAACATGCTATTTACAAGAAAAATAACTATATTTAAGACAAGATCGAAGGATGTTCAAGAATCATACCTAGCTTATAGGAGTGGTCTTTCCCTAAGCGTTCCCTTATTCTTTTTATTTAGATCTTCTCAATTATTCTGATTGATTGTTGTCAACTTCTTGCGATCTTTCTCCAAGATCCTCAAGAACACTTTCAGGACGGTATTTTAGTAGAATTTTGAGGTGCTTTTAGAAGGATACTAATGATAAATCTCAAGACCTGAGAGATTAGAACAAACCCAGAAAGAGAAGCTCTTCATTCCAACTTGTTGACCCAGTGGAATACCCAAGGGAGGGTGAATTAGGTAATTAAAAATTCTCAGAATAAAAACTTCAATAAATCAAATAATTAATTTTATTCCTAAATTAATTATTATCTTTATATCACAGCTGAATAAATTTATCAACTAGGTGCTCACACAAATAGCAAAAATAAACAAATTAATAATGCAGCACACAAAGATATATCCTGGTTCACCAAGCTACTCTTAGCTAGTCCAGTCCTTCGAACCCTACGGAGATTTGCACCCACTAATACTCAAGATCCCTTTAAAGATACGAACCAAACCCTCATACCGATTCTTTTACAGACTCAGAATCAACCTTTATAATATCATTTTCCAAGGCTCAGGAATAACCTCTACTTTTTACAGGCTCAAGAATAACCTATCCTTTTACAGGCTAAAGATTAACCTAATTCTTTTTATCCCTAAGGCTCAAGAATCAAAACCTCACACAACACTCCAAATATCTTTTTACCTAGTAAGGATTGAACCGTTACAAAAATCACTCAAAACGCAATTATATCCAAGAAGAATCACTACCTTAATCTCTTTACAGGAAGAGACCGAAAATCGGCTACCCCTGATTAAATACCCCCAACAGTATTTAATTTGTCACACTACTCACAATACAAATTGATAAGCAGGATATCTCACTCGGAGCTTCTACCACCCCAGATAAATAATAACTCAATTAATATCCCAAGTCTAGTGATAGAAAAACGTGAGATTGAAAATCTGATTTTAAACAAAATATGGGTAGCAAATAATTTAGCACGTAATCAGATTCATAAAATTATTTGTAAAATATTTTTCTTCAATAAAAATCAGAAACAATTTCTAAGATCAATTTCCAATAATAAACAAGCAATACACAATATAAAGTAATTGGAAAGATCTCACCTGAATAACACTGAAGAATAATAGATTGAAATGTTAGACAGCTCAAATCAATGACGCTTATACAAGCAACGCTTTAACTCAAGAACACCTAAATAATTGATATCATAATTTGATCCCTCAAAATAAATATCAGAATGATGACTTTTATAAAAACCTATGAACTGAATAGTTCTTGATATGGTGTTACATCTTATGTGAAATCCGCAGGTCTTTTTATAGGCATTTAAAACAAACCCTATAACGGCTAGTTTTCACAAGATATATCTTTTAAAATCACCAATAGACCCCATATATTGATACCTTTCATTTAAGGTATATTTCGCTTAATAATAGCTTTCAAAATATTCAATTTAGTCCCTCAAAAGAATTTTTAAACCTAATTCCAAAATATAGGAAGAATTAAAAGGACCAATTTGAAAACCATTTTAATTCCAAGTACCAAATATATAGGAATTAAATAATGGATAAATCATATCATAAATATCACTAAATCCATTAAATCTCTTTCAAATCCTAACCAAAAACAGCTACTTTTAGATATGATTTTGAATAAATAAGAATCCTGAAACAGCGCGTCCGGTCAATCGACCAATCGACTAGTAGATTCAGGTTGTAGCCCAAGGTGTTCATCGGTCGACCTACTTGTCAACCTATAGATTCAGAGAGTTTATCCCTCTTGGTTGGTCGACTTGTCAGTCAACTTAGAGATACAAAATCTTTCAGCTGCTTGGTCCAACCGACTTATCAGTCGACTGATGCCTTTTGGATCTGTTCTCTGAACACATTTTTAACTTATTTTCTTTTACATTTTCACCCGTTTAACCATTTTCTCTTTTAAATTATCTCCACTAATATTCTTATATTTTATTTTAGTTAATCAAAAATATCTCTCTTCAAATCACATAGGAGCAAATAATTTCACTTAATCAAAACACACATAATTAATAAAACTTTTTGTGTCATGTGTGTGTTACTAAATGGGATATTAAGAGTTAAAATTTACCTGAGTTGTTTTCCCTAATTTCTTCAAACTCTTAATTCTTCAATATCTTCAACTTTATCATTTAACATCTATTTAATTTGTCATCTTCATAACTGGAACTTTAAATCAATGAAACACTCAATTAAAATATTAGTTCTACAAAAACATCAATACTTAATTGTTCATCAAAATCTTAAGATCAACACAACTCTTGAAATTTCTAAAAATAAGCCCTATATTTATAAGCTAAGATGTATGGGCATTGGCCAATGCGCAGACCATCCCAGGATGTTCCTTAGGGTTTGTTTGTCTTACAGGGTTATCCTTTTATGCCTTGATATTGGATGCTTTAGACAAATTTGAAAGATATGCTAAGATCCTCAAAGATTTGGAAATGGTTACCAAATCTTTAAATATCTAAGGGTAATGATTGGCAATCATTGCTCATGATTAGCAATCATTTGTCATTATTAGTACTTATGAGATATGATTGGTTGCACATGGATCATTTAATGCATGATGTGACCCTTTTCGGTTTGGTTTGGTGGCTAAGTATTGGTTACTTGCACCACTTCGGTTTGGTGGCCATAAATACTTTGGAGGTGATTTGAATCTAGTATTCAAGTGTCATTTGGAAATTAATGCTTTACAATGATACTTGATGTGATGGGCATTGAATGCCTTCTAATGGGATTGATTCGGTTTGGTTTGCCTTGTAACGGGCAGTCACATTTCAAGTAATTTGGTTTTCCCTAAGACATTTTGATCAAAATATCTAGGTGACTTGAATGTGGTCTTGACATGTCATCCCAAGCGTTTAATGCCTGATTGATGGGCATTTAATGCTTCATTAAATACATGCCTTGGTAGCGAACCTAATCGGTTAGTTTGATAACCGTTAGTTAATTCTTAAGTAACTTGGTTTCCTTCCTTAGATATTTTGTAGAAAATATCTAGGAAATATATTGGATATTTAATGCTCCTTAATGAGTCATTAAATTCTTGGTAGGGCTCTTGATTTGATGAGCTTTGATGGCCAGTCAAGATAATTTCGTTTTGGTTGATTTCGAACCGAGTCCTAATTCTTTGTTGCTTTGGGTAACTTGGACATGTCATGGAAATTCTATGACTTAATTAATGTCTTTTGGATTTTATTTATGAATATTAATACTTTAAACAGATATTTAAAGAAGTATTTTAGGTGTCAAATAGATTAAACCAATTAAAGTAAATATTTTTGGGTTAAAGTAGGTAACAAAGGTAAATTGGTGAAATGTCTTATAGTTGAAGGGTAGTAACTAATTTTTATTCATATTAAATGTGATTTGATGAAAAATCAACCTTTAATAATGTCATCTTAATCCTCCTTTAACTTAAGGAATTTCAAGGTTGACCCAAAAATTTTACTTAACCGAATTCAATCAAATTTGACAGTTTTATGTTTTTCTTATTTTTTTGTTGTTTTTTGTAGTATTTAGTGTAATATCCTGTGCAATCTGAGGTAGAAATTCATTCCCTTTAAACTTTAGTTTAAAGTTTATCTAAACTTATATTTTCGGTCTAACACTAACTCAGCGGGACAAAATACGGTGTCTATACTTTGTCTATAATTAAACTTTTACTTATTGTTGTTATACTTAACACATGATTTTCCACATTCCAATAAAAATGTGTTCTTAAATTTGTTTTGCCTTTTCTTTTTATTTTAAAATAAACATACTAGTTTTTTTTCAAAGTCGAACTTTAACTAAATATATAAAATTCCCTCGGGGGCTAAACTTGTAAATTATTCCATAATCAATAGGCAATATAAAAAGGGGACATTTGTTGTTTTTATTTAATTTGTCTTATCTGTTATTGCTTTTTCATAAATAAATTTTTCTTATTTTTCTTACATAAAATAAACATAAAAGACAAAAAACATTTCAAAAGGGGAAATAGTGTGTTAAACAAAATCGAAGAAAATTACTTGGACTAGTTTGATCTTAAAGATTTATTTAAATTTAGGTATCATCTTCAGACAGGTGTCTTGGGATGCCTAACACCTTCCCTAAACATAACCGACCCCTAAACTTTAAAAAAACCTCTGGTTAACTCAATGCTAGGTGACGACTCTACTTTTTTTAATAAATCCCAGCCCAAATAATGTTTTTTGTTAATGCTAAGATTTTGATGGACAATTAAAGGTTGATGTTTTTTGTGGAACTAACGGTTTAATCTAGTATTTCAGTTTATTAGTTCCAATGATGAAGATATGATGACAAGTAATGAATGGATGCTAAAAGATGATGACAAAGATGACGAAAGATTAAAAGGTTGAAGAATTTGAAGAACCTAGGGAAAACAACTCAGGTTAAATTTCAACTCTTAATATCCCAATTAGGATCACACACGACACAAAATTAAATGATTTTTATAAATATTTGTGTGTTTGATAGGATCCTAATTAATTAAATTATTTGCTCCTATGTGTAATTGAAAAAGAAATATTGATAATTGATTAAAATTCAATTTAAGTATTTAGTGGAGCTAACCAAGAAAAGAAATCGGTTAAAGGGGCAAAAACATCGATGAGAATGAATTAAAAATGAATTAAGGAGAAGTTCCCAAAATTGACAAGTCGACAGGTAAGTGGACCGAAGCATATAAGGCGAAGTCTTTGAATCTCCCGGTCGACAGGTAGGTTGACCTGAGCTCAATTGGTGAACTCTCTGAATCGATAAGTCGATAGGGAAGTCGACCTGTGACCAGAAATGTAACTCTCTAAATCTTTAGGTCGACAGATAGGTCGACTGATAGGCGATAGATTTTTGGCTTGGCTACATCATGAATCGAGCAGTCGACCAGTGATCCTTGGTCAGTTGACTTATGCCACTATTTCAGGATATTGTGGAATTCCAGATTTTATTCTAAAAGTAACCTACTAGCCGTTTTATGGTTAGGATTCGTGAGAAATATTAGGGATTTAATGTTATTTAAGATATGCAACATTTATTATGATATCCCTATATATTTGGTTCATTAAGTTTGAATATTTCTCAATTTGGTACATGTAATTCTTTCTATCCTATTTAATTGTGATTGAGAAATATTTGAGGACTTAATTGAGATGTTTAAAAGCCATAATTAAGTTATTTGAACCAGGATGAAGTCTTAATGAGATAAGGGGTCTATAAGAGCAATTAAATGTCATAACAAATGGGAACTAGCCGTTAGAGAACTTATTTTATTCCCTTTTATATAGACCTGCATTTTTCATATTAAAAAAAACAAAGAGATCAAGAGAATTATACTGAGCTTTCTAAGAGTTATCATAATGAGTGAATTGTAAGATCTGTTCTAAGAGTTATTCTTGAGAAATATTTGTTGTGAATTGTTGCTACTACCGAATCTAAAGTGACATTGCTATCATTATTCTTTCGGTGGAACCCGGGTGAGATCTTTCTAAATTACTTTCTATTTAGTATTACTTGATTATATTTTTAATTTTATCTTTGAAATTTTTTTCCGAATTTTTATTGAAAAATATTTTTGAAACAATTTCTTGGAGAAATCTGATTACATGCTCAATTACGTGCTACCCTATTTTTGTTTAAATCAAATTTTGAAAATCTCACTTTTCTATTACTAGTTTTGGGATATTAATTAAGTTCTAATTTATCTGGGATGGTAGAAATTTCGAGTGGAAAAAATCACTTATCAATTTGTAATTGGTGAGTTGAATGACGGATTGAATACTATTGGGAGTATTTAATCTAGGGTAGTTAGTTTCAGTCTCATTCTGTAAAGAGATTGAGGTAGTAATTCTTTCTGAATTGAATTGATTTGTGAGTAATTTTGTAACGGTTCAATCCTTACCGGGTAAAAGGATATTTGGATTGTTTGTGAGGTTTTGATTCTTTAGTCTTAGTTACAAAAAGAATTAGATTATTCTTGAACTTGTAAAAAGTAGAGGTTATTCCTAAGCCCATGAAAAAGAATTTGTAAAGGTTGATTCTAAACCTATGAAAAGAATCTTTGTGAGGGTTTGGTTCCTACCTTTAAAAGAATCTTGAGTTTAGTGCGTACGACTCTCCGTGGAGCTCGGGAGACTGGATTAGCCGAAAGTAGCTTGGTGAACCAGTATAAATTTTTAGTGTGCTACTATTTTTCATTATTTAATTTTTTTTATTTGGTGTGAACCTAATTGATATTATATTTCCACTGTGATATAAAGATAATAATTAATTTAGAATTAAAATTAATTATTTGAATTTTTTGAAGTATTTATTCTGATAATTTTTTATCTACCCAATTCACCCCCCTCTTAGGTAGTTCACTGGGCCAACATTTCTCAAAACCAGTGCCTAGAAAATCTCATGAAACTATGTTTCTAAAATGAACAGATTTTGAGGATTTTGAGAGGGACGAAACCAAATTGCGTTCTCATCTTCTATCGTTTTTTTCTCTTTTCTAAAATCCGGGGTACGTCAAATCCCAAGCTTATTTTTCCCCTACCAATAAATCCATTTATATTAGTATCCATACTAATTAGAATCTCATTCTAATCATCATACTACTTTAGTAAAAGACTTCAAGTAAATCTAGTCCAATCACATTGGATAAAAAAAAATTGTTGAAGGCTAATAGATCATTTCTAGCATACTCAAATAATTATATGCATGCCTATACCCAATGAATACTTTGAAGTTTTGTGGCTAGGAGAAATACTTAGTATTATCAAAGTATAAGAGCACATACACATGACAAACAATACCTCAAGTCAAAAGATCACACGTACTATTGGAAGTGATATATTATATTTTGACCTTAAGTTATATTGCCCATATAGAGTATCGAGTATGATCATGTTCAGGTACTCAGTATCACTTAACAAGACCTCTTGTGGTTGTTCCAATCTCTCATACCAATAAATTAATGATCTACCATTCTCAATAGGGAAAACACCCTACAAGCCAATCTGTTTGGATTATTATGAACCAATTTATAATACTCCGACCAAGAACATTTTAGGATATGCAATTACCAAATGTCTACGATCTCACTCCCTCTTTAATCTCATTAAAAACCTAAGATATTTCAATCAAATATCCAGGAATCATGACAGCTATATAATACATACATGGTGATACGCCAGGTTGGTATGAAAAATATCGAGTTTGCTTTTTTATTATTATTATTATTATTATTATTATTATTATTATTATTATTATTATTATTATTATTATTATTTAACTACTTCAAATTATTTTCTAAAATAAGTCTGCAAATGATTGTCTATAGGTATTATCCCCAATATATTGGATCATAATAATATTGGCAAAAGTTATTATTTTTTGTTTTTATTGAAACAATAAAGAAAACATGTACATCCGAATAGTTTTAATTTTTCAAAAACAATATTTTAAATCAAAATTAAAATTGGAAATTGGGTAATTTGAGGAAATAGGGTTGCAACAAAAACCGTGACATCAGTGGGAGTATCTAAGACCCATAACAACGGGAATATTGTCGTTGTCTCGTATTGTTGTCCATGGTGGTGCAAGGTTGTTAAGTGATGTTTAAATTCTAGCACCTGCCAATAACAGTAGCATGCTGCCATAGTTGATTGTTTGCCATGACAGCACGTTACTGATGCCCATCGAGGCAGTCTGTTTTTGGTTTCAGTGATTTCCAGCTTCCATCAATTCTGTTTGGATTCTGCAAGATTTGGTGTTTTCAATATTTTCGAAAGAAATTCAAATATTGACTTATTCATGTAATCTAATTTAAACTTTAAAATATACCTGAATCATATTAAAAATATTTTTAAAATATTTTCTTAAAAATCTCACCAAATTGGATTTGTTATCTTTTTCAAAGTTAAAATTACACCTTCCTAAATTAAATATTTAAAATATTATTTTAAATTGTGATGAGATAATAATTTATAGATAATTATTATTTATTTAAGTTTGATATTATCTTAATATAAAATTAATTTTATTTAATAGATAAAGGTTTTAAATTTAAAATATGGAATGATATCAAAAGTACACTTGTTTTTTGATTAATTTTATTTTAGGATTATGAGATAATTTTAATGGATATTGAATTTAGATAATTCAAAATTTTAATTGGAATTTATTTTAACTATTACTAGATAATTTTTAATACACATAGAATATAATTTATTTTGAATTAACATTCTAATTAAATTAGAATGGTTCCAATGAGATAGGTATAATCTCCTAATTAGGTTAGGAAATTTGATATTTACCGATCTGATTATATTTCATAATAATATTAAGAAAGTTTCTATGTTTTATATGAGATGTATTATATATATTGATTATAGGATGATCATGGACTTAAACCATATGAGCTATGTGATTGGTTTATTTAATGGCTTTAATTTTGCATATTAGATGATTTACTCCTATCAGGTTGTAATTTTTTCTTTAGGAATTTTTATGGGTTGTGTATGAAATGAATCAAATATTAAAATCAACAAATTAACGCGACAAAATATAACAAATTAAAATCACATTTAATATCATGTTCCTCTAAGCTGAATCTATCCGTATTAACATTAAAATAATAAAAAAAAATGCATAATTAATTTGCATTTAATAAATATCTTCCTCTGGCGCTTCAACCTCAAATCTAGTAGTTCCATATGTGTGATATGAGAAGGAACTTACAGGAGTAGCTAGACACAATCAGAAACAGGTGACCGAGAATGATTCTCCTAGAAACAGCACAAATGTATTGCCTCTAATGGTATCCCCCAGAAAAATTCAGAGAAAAAAGTGTTCTTGGAATTTTTGATAATCTGATTCTAATCCCAAGAAATTATGATAGATCTTATTTGAATCTAAGTGATAGTAAGGTTCAAATCAACGATGGAGATATAAAAAACAGAAGACTCAAACCAAAAATGGGGTTAGTCGAAATTTTTCGAGGGTGGTTGAAATTCTCATGCAGGCAACCAAATGGTCTCCTACTATTTATATAATATGTCCAGGGTTCAAAATCCTTGATCCCTTTTTTCTATATTTTAACTTTAGCCCCCGAACTTCTAAAGTTCAGCATTACTACACATTATTTTTCATGGACTTTTCTAACTTCTACTTTTCATTGTGTGTGCCCCATTTGGTTCATACTAAATTTGCATGGTGAAAAATATTAATTATTTAATTAATTTACAAATTATTAATCCATTAAAATTTAAATAATTTCAATTTTTCTCTGGTAGAAGAAAACATTATTTCCTTAAGGCATTTCCTTCAATTGCAAGTCACATCTACCCACCTATCATATCCATGTCCAGTTGGTAGGAATTTCACCAAGAGAACCTCCTCATGTATGATTTACATATCATACGATCTTTCAATCATGTGTTTCCGAAAGGACCAACAAGCTATGTGTTGGCCCAGTGAGCTACCCAAGATGGGGTAAATTGGGTAGTTATCAAAATTTGAATAATTTAACTGTTAAACACTTAATTAATCAAATAATCAATTTTATCCTAAATCAATTACTATCTTGTTACGCATCGAATAAGTATTTAAACTAAGTACACACCCAAACAAAAATAAATAAGGCAGAATACTACAATATATCCCGATTCAGCAAGTTAGTCTTGCCTAATCCAGTCCCCCGAGCTGTACGAAGATTCGTACCCACTAAAAACCCAAATTCCTTTAAAGGTAGGAACCAAACCCTCACAATGATTTTTTTCATAAGCTCAGAATCAACCTTTACAATTCTCTTTTCACAGGCTATGGAAGAACCCTATCTTTTTGCAAGGTTAAGACCAACCTAATTCTATTACAGAAAGAATCACAACCTAATTCTTTTACCAGATTAAGAATCAAACCTCACAAACACTCCAAGTGTCTTTTTCCTAGGTAAAGATTGAACATTTACAATTCACTCAAAAATGAACTCTATTCTGGAAGAATTCACACCTAATTCTTTTTAAGGAAAAAGAATAACCTAACATTTTTATACTCTAGGTAAAGATCAAACCTCAATCTTTTTCCCGGAAAAGATTGAAACCCAAGCTAGCCTAACTAGATACAATCCAACTGTATCTAATCCGCATAAACTCACCAATTACAAAAATAATGAGTTTCTTCCTACTCAGAGCTTCTAGCACCTCAACACAATTAAACTCAATTAATGTCCCAAATTTTACTAGTGATAGAGTTTAAGTGAGGAATTCAATATCTGATTATAATATGTATGGGTAGCACAAAATTAAGCACGTAATTAGATAATCACAAAAATCATTTTAAAATAATTTTTATGCTCTTAAAATTTGAAAAAGATTTTACTACAATCTTTCAACCAAGAAATCAATAAATGATATGAAAAAAAAAAATCAACAACTTGGAAAGATCTTACCAGGAAAATCATCGAAAGAATGTTGATTGAATCACTAGACAACTCAAATCGGTGACACCAAAACAATTAGCATTTTATCTCAAGAACTTCTCACACAATAATATCACAATTGATCTCTTGAATATATCTCAGAATAATTTCACATAGAAAAGCTCAGAAACTTGATAGTTCTTGATGATGTGGTGTATTATGATATGAAATTTGTAGATCTATTTAAGCTGATTTGAAACAAGCTCTCTAACAGCTAGTTTCCACAACATATGACATTAAAGTGAACCTATAGACCCCATATATCATAACCATTCAATCTTGGTATAATTCAATTAAATATGACTTTTAAATCTTTTAATTAAGTCCACAAATTATTTCTCATTCACAAATCGAAAAGATATGAAGTATTTAATTAACTAAATTAATAAACACTTTAATTATTTGTACTATATATATAGGGATATAAAAATAGATGTGTTATTTCTTAAATATATTCAAATCTCCGAAATATCTCAATCAGATATGCCAAAAACGGCCAGTTAACGGTTAGTATTGAACAGATCCTTAAAATCCTCGAAATCTCAACTAGATAGTCGGTTGACCGACCTCCAAACCATCATTTGACCCATTAATACAGTGTTTAAGCCAAGTGAACCCTTAAAGGGAAGTCGGTTGACCGAACCCCTAAAGGTCGGTTGATCGATCGATTCAGGATTAATTTCTATGCCAAAATTGAGCCCTGGTCGGTTGACTGATCCACTTCTGTCGATTCACCGATCGATACAGAGGGTTTTACTTTTCCAATTTGGTTGATAAATCTCTCCTGGTTGGTTGATAGATCTCTCCTGGTCGGTTGACCAATCGATTCAGAGAGTTCTCCTTTACTAGCCCTACGCCATTCGTTGACCATCCATTTCCCTTCGGTTAACTGATCGTTGTTGGATGCTCTCGTTTTCAACTTATTTCAACTCTAAACTTCAACATTTTAATTTTGTTAACCAATTTCTTTTATCAATTAACACATTTAACCCCAATATTCAATTTTAAATACTAATCTTACTTAAGTCAATTTTCATTTTTCAATTTCACATTAGAACAAATAATTAGATACAAATTAGGATCCTATACTTTATAAAATTAAACACACAAATGTATAATTCATCAATTTGTGTTGTGTGTGATCCTAATTCAGGATACATTAAGAGTAAAAGAGTGTTTGAGTTATTTTCACCTAATTTCTTCGGAATCTTCAACACTCTTTACTTCTTCAACTTCATCCTTCACATACTTGACAATTACTTCATGATTTAACCTTTCAATGATCATGCCTAGACTACAAAAATTAATATTATCAAAGTACAGTAACCCACTCAAGTTTAAAGATTACAAGTACAATCACGCCTTAGATATTCTATTTTGATATTAAGTAAAGCTACCATCTAGGATATCAAGAATGATCATGATTAGTCCTTTACTACACTACCCTTGTGCTTCTTTTAGTATCTCATACTAACAATTTGAGAATCATCGTTCTCAAAAGAGTAAACAACAGAATAAGCTACTCTTGATTGTTGAAGACTAGTTTTTGATAATCCAGTACTGACTAGAAATAATTAAGAATATTAGTTACTAATTGTCTTTGATCTCTGTTTTTTAATCATATTGAAGATTTAAAAAAACAAAAAATCAACTTCATATACAATGTCTACGGCCACATAGATACAATTAAATAATAATGTTTAAATATTTTTTATTAATACTTGAGATTTAAATTTTTTTAAGATAGAACCTATAAATATATGGTTATAAAATTAGACTATAGGTCTTGCATCTAACAGTATATTCAACCTTATGTTTCTTTTTGTTGTATTATCCCCTTCTTGATACTCCATTTCTCCCTCAATAATATATCCCATTATTTTTATTATAATTTGATTTTAATTTAAGAAGATAAATAGAAGGTTCAATGATGACAAAAAAGAGGAGGAACCTAATAAGAGCATAGAGCCATAGAGGCCAAGACATTGAAAATCCTAGAAGAAGATCCATGAAATGAATCGACTTCAATTAAATAATTAATTACAACATAAATTTATCCCAATGGCTCAGGTCAAATCAAACTAAAGTCCATGATCATCCTAATCCATTTATATATGTGGGGGCTATATTATATTTATGTTACTTTATTTTTTTTCTCAATTAGCATGCGTGTATGGGGATATTATTTATTTTGTTATATTTACGAGATACATATTAAAACAAAATAAATAATTAAGCAATTACATCTAAAATAAATATTCCTTAAGTTAAATGTTAAGTTGTAAATGTGAACATGTGTGATATATGTCATCACGGTCTTCCACCATTAGATTTGTTATGTATAGAGTTCCATAAACCTAAAGTCAGTAATTATTCTGATGATGTGAGACCATAACCTAAAATCAAATTGTAGATGAACTTATCTTTATTTTCATGACATGCAAAGCGTATACTAATGGCGTCAATATGTTGATGATATGAAGGGCTCATAGAACTAGCCTTGACACAGCAAGGTGGGTATAACATACCTAGGGAGATATACTAATATGATGATTATATGATTTTATGTGATGTATGATTAAACTAGAGACCGACTATGAATTCGATCTTCCCCAAGAGGTGAGTAGTAAGAGTGAATTATTCTCAAAGGTTTGGCATGCAATACGCTAATAATATAAGGCCCGCTAAGAATGTAAGAATTATCTAATTCCCTACCAAGAATATTTGGAATGTACCTATTTCTCCTAAGGGATGCGAGATTCAAAATATTTAGTGGGAGTAAATTTTGATTCATAAAAGACCTTTGATCTAAAAAAAAAATACACTACTTTTTTGCTTAGTGGTAGCGCATAAATATGTCGCTACTTTCACCGCAAATGTATGGGTCAAGTTTTAGTATAGGTAGGGAGAGTAAGGGTATCGTGTCCACAGGGATTGGTTGAGATTATTATCGATTACCACGATTATCATAACCTAATTTTATCTAGGCGGTAAAAAATGTAATTTATAATTAATAAAAACTAATACTAATTAAACTATACTAATACTAATATGAGATGTTTAGGAAAAATATTTCCTAGGGATTAACTTTGTTTACAAAAACATGTTTGGTCTCGTTTTAGTTTACGTTAATGGCGTTTGACCTATCTGACAATCTCGGTTCATAAACTCACTCGCCACCTCTCTCGAGTGTAAGAAGAGTGAATACATGACTTCACGTCAATGAAGAATTTCCCCTCAATGTCTTAACGACACTAGATCACATAAGTCTCGCCCCAACGTCATTGATTGCACACTTTCCAACTCTCTCTCGGGTTATCGGATAGTCGCGTTGTGTTTAACCTAGTCCGAATCCAGGGTTACCTCTCCTGAGTGTCAAACCCCGTATTCTCAAGATATCTATATAAGCATATAATCATAACAAACCGATAAACACAATCAAAATAATGAAGAACAACCATTAACGAAACACAAACTCAAACAAACGACATATTCATAAATTTATATGAATCCCTAAGCAATCCTTGTTTAGCCAATGGCCTAACCATATATACATTGTATAACGAGCTAAACATGCTCAAACAATAATCCTAAGTTAAGAGATGAAGAAAGAAACGAGCGAAACTAGTCGTGGTCCAAAGATTTGTTGCTAAGAATGTTCCAAGATCGCTTCTCCTTCTTTGCTTTGTGTTCTTCTCTTTAGGATTTGATTGAGCTCTCCCAAATCCTCTCAAAATATGCCTTTAATATGGTAGGAGGTCTAATGGCCGAAAATGAGGGAGGATGAAGGATTAAATAGAACAAAATATCCTAAAATATCTAAATAATATCTAAATCTAGTTCAGAGTGACCGCCTAGGCGATGGGATTCATTGCCTCGGCGGTGGGTATGTCAGTTTGATCTTCACCGAGTGGTGGAGGAGGGGGTGGAATCAGGAACCTCTCTGTAGTTTCACCGCCTAGGCGGTGAGCTTCCAGCAGATTTTGGCGCCTCTCTGTAGTTTCCCCGCCTAAGCGGTGGGCTACTATTCTGAATATTACCTCCGTGCATATTTTTCCACCGTTCTTAAACTGATTTCATCGTTATTGATCCGTTTTCATACCTTTTCGCCTCAAACACCAGATTTATACAAAAACATATTAAAACGTATTAAACGTACTTGAAAACTATCAATGTTCGGTTTGGAAATAGATATATAATTTACACCTATCACTTAGCTTATACATTACATTTATTTTCTTTATTTAGATATCATAATGTCAAAACCATTGAAAAATGTTATTATGAAAAATACTTTAGGAGGACCTAATTTCTCGAATTGGCTTAGAATCCTTGAGTTATTTTTAGATTCTCACAAATTGAACTGTGTCCTAGAAGGTCCAATTCACGTGGCATATGATGCAAATACTAATAAGGAACATGTTACTATCCATAAATAGATAGATGATAACAAGTAGGTTTAGTACTATATTATAGCATCGATGATCAATAAGCTTTAGAAACATTCAAAATGGCTGGAAAGTACACAATTGGGATTGCATGGAATCTTTCTTTGGCAATTACAGTTGTACATTAGATATAACATCTTAAATGAGTTGTTCAGAGCCAACACGCTGATAGGGTCATCGGTTAGGGACCACATCCTTAACATAATCATCTAGGTTGAAGAACTGAAAAGGTTGGAATAAACTCTAAATCAAAACCTAGTTGCGGACCTAGTTCTACAGTCACTGCCTAGTGCATACGATTAATTCATGGTTAACTTCAACATGAATAAGCTATAAGTTACTCTTCCAGGGCTACTTGAGATGTTAGGGACCATCAAGTGCACCTTGACAAAGTCCAAAAGTTTATTACTCATAGCTGACAGGCCTTCAACATAAGAAGGGAAGAAGAAAAAGAATAGCAGACTCAACTCTTCTTTAAAAACATACAGCAAGCTAAAGAAAGAGAAAAGGCCTAAAAAAGGAAAATGATTTCATCGCGACCAACAAGAAAATTGGAAAAGAAACTTCCCTCAATTCCTAAATTTCAAGGACAAACCTTAAGATATATGTTGGACTTGCTCATTATTATTTGTATTTTGATAAACTATTCAATTTCTGATTGGGTTTTAGACTTTCGTGCTCGTTTACATGTGTGTGATACTATGCACGATTTAAAGAAAAAGTAAAGCTGAGTAAATGGGAAATATCAATACATGTGAGAAATGGAGCAAGAGTTGATGCATTAGCCATGACAAATCCTCACTTGAGCCTACCATTATCACACATTTTAAAATTAAGATATTGTTCATTTATGCCTAATGTATTGAGAAACACTATTTCTATTTATTGTTTTATAAAGAATGGTCATTGGATTGTTTTTAAGAATAGTACTCATAGTATTTATTTCAAGTCCAAAATGATTGGCATGGGCATATGTTTTAACAATCTGTATTTTTTAAAGACATGGTGAAATTAACAACATATCAAATCAAAGTTGGAAGCAGAACACGAACTGGTTTCAGCTATTCTGGGTTATTTCAAAATGGCTCTAGATTCGACTTTAATCATTATGGAACAAAGAAAATGTTGGCCCAGTGATCTACCCAAGAGGGGGGTGAATTGGGTAGTTACAAAAATTTAAGCAAATATTTATCTTTCAACACTTAAAAATTTAAATAATTAATTTAATCCTAAATTAATTATTATCTCTATATGGCAGAGGATAAGTGTTATATAAATTAAGTGTACACCCAAACAACCAAAAATAAATAAAGTAAGAATGCAGCATACCACGATGTATACTGGTTCACCAAGCTACTCTTGGCTAATCTAGTCCTCCGAGCCCCACGGAGAGTCACACCCACTAATCCACTAAGATTTCTTTAAATAGATAGGAATCAAACCTTTACACAATAATTCTTTTCACATGCTCAGAATCAACATTTACAATTTTCTTTTCACATGCTAAGGAAGAACCTCTATCTTTTTAACAGGCTAAAGATTAACCTAATTCTTTTATACTTAGGCTAAGAATCAAACCTCACCAAAATCACTCCTAGTATACTTTTCACCGATAAGAATGGAACCGTTACAAAACCTTACAAACTAATACTATTCATAAAGAATTAACACCTATCTCTTTTCACGGAAAAGAGTAAGCTAACCTTTTTATGCCTTAGGTAAAGATCAAACATCAATCTCTTTACCGAAAGAGATTGAAACTCAGCTACCCCTGATTAGATATTCCCAACAATATCTAATCCGCACACAACTCACCAATTACAATAAATTGATAAGTTTTTTTCCACTTGAAACTTCTACCACCTAAAGTCTATTTAAACTCAATTAATGTCCCAATAAATACTAATGATAGAATTCAGGGAGAAATTTAATATCTGATTATAAAATAAGTGGGTAGCATACAATTGAGCACGTAATTGACACTTTAAATCAATTTTAATTTCTAATCTTTCTTAAATCAATATATCTTCTTCAATTTCACATAAGAGCATATATGTTTAACTAATTAGGATCCTATCAAAAAAACACATAATCATAAAATCATGTTTGTGTCGTGTGTAATCTTAACCGAGATACATTAAGAGTAAAAATTAACCTGAGTTGTTTTCTCCTATATTCTTCAAAATCTTCAGTCTCTTAATATTCTTCTTTTTGTTAGTCTCTTGTATCCATAACCTCCTTAAAAAAAATTCATGATTAAATCATCAATGAAACTTTATCACTGAAACACTCAATAAACTTATTAGTTCCACCAAAAACATCAACATTTAATTGTCCATCAAAATCTTAGGAACAACAATCTCCCTCTTTTTTATGATGACAATTAACTTTTATGTTTTTGTCAAAATAATATGTAACCACACTCCCCCTAAATCCCAAGACGGGTTTTTTTAACTTGACAAAGCACAATCAAAAAGAATATTCAACAAAGCACAAAATCATCTCAATAATCAATAATTCATAAACTCTCCCTGCATTGGTACAACACTTAGGCAAACAAACCTAAACATTAACTAAACTCATTTTAAGAACAACTACGATCTCCCCTTATAAATATTCAACAAAACATCAATAAATTCTCCCCCTTTGTCATCTCAAAAAGTGGGAAAAGGGAACCACATATAAATTCTAGGCAATTATCATTATGCCTAGGCTATACCAAAAACATCGTTCTAAGCATACAATCATCCCCTATATAATTGTAAATGAGCAAATTCATGCATAGGAGAATAATCTTAAGGCAATCATAACATTTCAGCAACGTAGCATGATATCAATTAATATCTTCCTTATAGATAGAATCTAGAAACATGTAATCATTAATGCACTAAGACAAGAACCATATTTCACTAATAATTCATGAAATTGTCAATCATAAATATAATGCATGCATTTATCATGGTTATGATCAATATTTAGAATTCAACATATATAATTTATTTATCATTTAAATAATCACAATATCATAAAATCATGCAGTAATTCTAAGACAACTTAAGAATATGTAAAACAACATTGGTCTTAGAAATTTTTACCAGCTCATTTAAACTTAATTTCTTACTCATGACCTAGTCTCCAGAAATCACATGACTTTAGTCTTTAGGTGTCAAAGACGTAATGTTTTCTTTATTCCCAATCATGTGTTGAGAACAGCCACTTCCTAGAAACAATGTGTCCTTGCAAATAGATGTTTATTTGATAACATGCATGAAGCACCTCAAAGAGTTCCAAGGTGGTACCCAATCTAAGTAGATCCGATCTTATTAGTCAGGACAATTTTAGTTCCACTAGAAACCCAAACTTATCTGCAGTTAGATACTTTAGAAAAACATTTATGGATAGTATGCCCCACAACATTACATGTAAAACATCTAACAAGATCCTTGGTTTCAGAAAATAATTTATGAAAATGTTTTTGCTTAAAATTTTTATGAAATCCAATATCAGTTTTATCAAAGATACCACGTGACCTTCCCAAAAGCATTTTCAAATTATTCTCACCGTTGGTGAATTTGAGAACTATTGGATATAAATCCGACATCTTGGATTTAAATTCAACGTTTTCATATTCATAATCCATTACTTGCTTGTTTAATGTGTTAATTGTATTTTGAAGGGAATTAATTTTTAAACACTGGATTTTATAATCATGAGTAAGTTCTTGATAAATATCAAATAAATCATCAAAATCTAAAGGATAAGAACTTGAAAATTTAGGTACTTCAACTCTAGTGGCCATCAACGCAAGCATGGACGAGTCATTACTGCTCCATTTTTTGAGCTACTCGACTCCGAGTCATCCTAGGTAACTTTTGTTGATTTCTTCGTACTCTTCCTCACTTTCCTCTTCTCTTTTCGTTTCTTCTCTTTTTTCTTATCTTTCTTAGGCTCGGGGCATTTGGTTTGGAAGTGGCCAGTCTTATTACATTTGTAGCATTCATATTGTTCATGTTGAAATTTCTTCTTTCACGGAATGTACATCGAGTCACTTCTAAACTTCTTCGTGAGTAGCGCGACATCTTTTTCTTGCTCACTATTAAGATATACATCGTCACTGTCATCATCTTCTTCAGTTTTCTGAGCCTTTAGTGTCAAGGATTTCTTTTTTCTATTTTAGGTGTCATCCTCATATCCTCGAATTGCCATTTCATGCGTCATTAGGTTCCCAATGAGGTCATCAATTTCGTATTTGGTAAAATCCTTAGATTTCTCAATTGCGGTCACCTTCGGCTCCCATAATTTAGTTAAAGACCTTAGAATCTTTCTAACTTTATCCTCTATGGAGTACAGCTTTCTGAGTTAGCTCAAGTGATTGAAAATGTTATTAAATCGAGTATACATCTCTTGGATTGATTTTGTTTCTCCCATTCTAAACAATTCAAATTGGTGAACTAGGGTGTTGATTTTCGACTGCTTCACTTGACTTCTCCCTTCATGAGTAACCTGCAACTTGTCCCACATTTCTTTCAACGATTTACAACCTAAAACTCTCGAGTATTCATTAGCATCTAAAAAACAAAATAAGATATTAATAGCTTGAGAGTTTATAGAAAGTTTCTGCTTATCAGAAGTAGTTAGTTGTTCTTTCTTCTTCTCGACTTTGTTTTCCATAGGAACAAACGGACCATCCTCAATTTCTAGCCACACGTTATAATTTGTGGCTTAAAGGAAAGCAATCATTCTTTCCTTTCAGAATGCATAATTTTCACCAACAAACAAAGGTGGTCAGTGCATAGACTGTCCCTCAGCTAGTGTGCCTATTGTGTGCACCATGTGATCTTTGTTAGCTTAATGTATTTGAGCTAAACTAGCTCTGATACCAATTGTTAGCCCAGTGAGCTACCCAATAGGGGGTGAATTGGGTAGTAATAAAATTAAATCAAATTATTATCTTTCAATACTTAAATTTTTAAATAATTAATTTTCTAAATTAATTATTATCTTTATATAGCTGCAGATAAGTGTATTTAATCTAGGTGCACACCAAAACAACAAGAATATAAATAAAGTAAAAATGTAGAACACCTTGATATATCCTGGTTCATTAAGCTACTCTTAGCTAATCCAGTCCTCTAAGCCCCCACGGAGATTCGCATCTACTAAACCACTAAGATTCTTTTAAACAGGTAGGACCAAACCTTTATACAATGATTATTTCCATAGGCTCAGAATCAACCTTTACAATTTCTTTTTCCCAGACTCAGTAATAACCTTTATCTTTATCCCAAGCTCAAAGACTAGCCTTATCTTTTTTCCAGGTTCAAGACTAACCTCATCAGGAAGAATCACACCTGACCTCTTTTCAATAGGAAAAGAGTAACCTATTATTTTTATGCACTAGGTAAATATCAAACCTCAATCTCTTTACCGAAAGATATTAAAACCAGATACCCCTAATTAGATACTCCCAATAGTATCTAATCTACACACAACTCACCAATTACAAAATTAAAAAATAATTTCCTACTCGGAGCTTCAACCACCGCAGATTAATTTAAACTCAATTAATGTCCCAAAACTAGTGATAGAAATAAAGTGAGAATTTCAAAATCTAATTTTAATAAATAAATAAAAAAAAATGGGTAGCACATAATCAGATTTTCATAAGAAATCGTTTCAAAAAATTTCAATCAATTTAAAGTTCAGAAAAATAATTTCAAAGATAAATATTCCAAATAGTAAACAATAATATCAAACAAAAATTAATAGCAAAGACTTGGAACGATCTCACCAGGAATCCACCGAATAAATAGCAATGAAACTCCAAATCGATAACAACAATAATCCACAGCAAATTTTCTCAAGAATAATCTTACAATACACTCAGTATGAATTCAAAATGATCACTCTCAGAAAGCTCAGGAACTGAATAGCTCTTGAAATTTGATTAATTGGGATTATTAGAATCTTAAAAATGCAGGTCTATTTATATGGAATTGAAACAAGCCCTCCAATGGCTAATTCCCACATATCATGACAATTAATTGTACTTATAGACTTGTTATATCATTATGACTCAATCCTGGTTCAATTCACTCAATTATATCTTTTAAAATATTCAATTTAGTCCCTCAAATATTTCTCAATCTCAATTAGATAGGATAGAAAGAATTAAATGTACTAATTTGATAAATAATCAAATTATATGAACCATATCTATAGGGATGTCAAAATATCAATTATATATCTCAAATAACATCAAATCCCTAAGATATCTCTCTAATCTTAACCATAAAATGACTAGTAATGGCTACTTTTGGAAAAATCCACGAAATCCTCTAAACCTAAAACTGAACCATCGGTTGACCGACCAATCACCACAGGTCGATCGATCAATTTAGGTTGTAGCCCAATCCAAAATTTCTAGCCCGTCGGTCGATCGCTATTCCTTGGTCTGTCGACCGAACGATTCAGAGAGTTCCCCAAGCCAAAATCCAGCTATGGTAGGTCGACTGCTCCACTTTAGTCTGTCGACCTAATGATTCAAAGAGTTTCACCTTTGGCCATAGGTCGACCTAGCTATTGACTAAACGATTGAGAGATGAAACTGTTTCCCAACTCCTTCTCATCGGTTGACCGAACCATGTTGGTCGGTTGACCGATCCTGCTAGAACTCCTCTTCCTTAATCAATGTTTAACTCAAATCTTCAACGTTTTTGCCCCTTTAACTGATTTTTTTTCTCGGTTAACTTAATTGAGACTTTAAATCAATTTTAATTTCTAATATTTCTTCTTCAATTTCACATAGGAGAAAATATGTTTAACTAATTAGAATCCTATCAAAAACACACATAATCATAAAATCATTTTTGTGTCTTGTGTAATCCTAATTGGGATATATTAAAAGTAAAAATTAACCTGAGTTGTTTTCTCCTAGATTCTTCAAAATCTTCTATCTCTTAATGCTCTTCTTTTTGTCAGTCTCTTGTATCCGTAACCTTCTTCAACAATTTCTTTATGATTAAAACATCAATCGAACTTTATCACTGAAACACTCAATAAACTCATTAGTTCCACCAAAACTATCAATATTTAATTGTCCATCAAAATCTTAGGATCAATAGTTATGATTTAGGGTTGTTGAACTCATGTGAAAAGACTTGAAGCAGACAAGTTAGGACTCACAATTTCAAGTTTTTGGTGTATCCTAGGGAAACTATAGGATACTACTTCTACCACTCAGAGAAACAAAGAGTATTTATTTATCAACATGCCAAATTCTTAAGGGTATTGTTTCTCAGGGGATCGAGTATTGTACAAAAGATAGAATTAACAGAGGACATTGAGCAAGATGAACAAACCAGAAATATAGAGCCGACAATAGTAATTGCATCCAGTTCTACAAATTACAAAAAAGTGATGTTGGACATTGATAGTAAGAAGTGGCAACTAGTAATAAAATTCAAAATGAACTCCATGTACACTAACCAAGTTTGGATAATTGTGGATCCAACTAAGAAAATCATTCCCATTGGATGTAAATAGATCTTTCATAGAAAATTGGACTCAGATGATAAAGTGCGTGTGTTTAAGGAAATATTGGTGGCGAATGATATAATCAGTGTCAAGATATTGACTATAAGGAGACATTTTGTCGATCTCCATGTTAAAGTTCATTAAGATCTTATTGGATATTATCCCATACTATGATTATGAAATTTGGAAGATGAATGTGAGGATGACTTTTAGAGGGAAATGTAGCCAAAGGCGAAATATAAAAGGTGTGCAAGTTGCAAAAGCTCATCTATGGGCTTAAGAAAGTTTCTGGAAGTCAGAACATCTATTTTTACTAGGCATGCAAATTGTTGGTTACCTCTAAAATATGGATGATCTACGAGTGTACATGAAAATAGATGGAAAATGAGTTACTTTTCTAGTATTGTATGTCAACGATATCCTACTAATTGAAAATTATGTAAGGATGTTATCATCAAATAAAATATGGATTTATCAAACTTTATCCATGAAGGAGTTGGGAGAAGCATCCTATATACTAGGTTTAAAGGTCTATAGATATATATCTAAGAGGATGTTTGGTTTATTCCAATCTGGTTACATAGATAAAGTGTTGGGGCAATTCAGTGTGGCAAATCCTAAGAAGGATTTTCTATTGGTCCAAAATGGAATTCCTCTCTCTATAAAAATGAGTCCCCATTCTTTAGAGGATAAGGATACAATGAGGAAGATTCCATATTACTCGTCAATTGAAAGTCTCATATATGCAATTCGATGTATTAGGCCCAATATTAGTTCTTATACTAGATTGACTAGCAAATATCAAGAGGATCCTAGTTTAAAACACTGGAAGGTTGTGAAATTTATCCGAAGTACTTGAGAATGACTAATGAAAAAATAAATTATCCATAGAGAAGGGGAACTAAGGGTTGACGGTTATATTGATTCATATTTCCAATTCAATGTGGGCAATGGAAAGTCAACTTTGGGACACATATTTATCCTAAATAGTGGGGCTGTTAGACTAGAGGAGTTGTAAGCAAACTACAACTACATATTCCACTAATGAACTAAGTGCATTACCTCATCCGATACAAAAAAGAAATGTGTATGGATTAAGAAGTTTATTACTGAATTTGGAGTGGTTCCAACCACTGACTCACCAATACCTGTGTATTGTGACAACAATAGTGCAATAGCTAAATAAAGGGAACCTAGGTCTCATTAGAAATCCAAACACATTGAGTGTCACTCCATTTTATCTAAGAGATTATTGAAGGAAATGATGTTGACATTTAGAGAAAAAACACAATGAAAAACGTTGCAAATTCATTCATTGAGACAATAACTTCACAGCAGTTAGATTGTCATCTTGATAAGACGGGTATTAGATAATATACTAATTAACTGTAGTGATAGTGGGAGATCATTATATATAAGCCCTATAATCAATTTTGTATTTCAACATTTGGTGGATTGTCTATAAAATTACAATCTTAAGTATTTGTGATATTATTCTTGATGTATATCAATATTGTTGTAGACCGTGGATATAATATTGAAAATATATTTTCTATTTAGTGTGATTAAAAGGCAAAGATCAGATATTTTGGCAACTTAATTGTAACCTAAATATCTCTAGTTATATATAAGCCCTACAATCAATCCTGTATTTCAACATTTAGTGGATTGTCTATAAAATTACAATCTCAAGTATTAATGAAAGGTATTTGTGTTATTATTCTTGATTTATATCAATATTGTTGTAGACCGTGGATATAATGTTGAAAATATATTTTTATTTAATGAGATTAAAAGGCGAAGATCAAATATTTTGGCAACTTAATTGTAACCTAAATGTTCCTAGTTGGTATTAAATAGTTAAAACATATCTTTAACAATCTAGACTACCTTGTGCATTTTTTTCTCTTATGAAAATGGTGAGTCTCAACCTTTATTATGATATACTAGAACAACTACAAGGGGACTTAAAAGAGTAGTAAGGTCCTTGAACGTGATTATAACATATATGACAAATGTTAGCTTTGCTCAATGTCAAAGTGAGATATTGAAAATATGATTGTAATTGTGATCTTCAAACTTGAGGTATTGTTATCACATGTGTTGATCCCAATATTTTGATGAACAATTAAGTTTTGATATTTTGGTGGAACTAATGTTTGATCAAGTGTTTCAATGATTTAAAGTTCCAGTAATGAAGATGTCAAATTGAATGGATGCTTAATGAATATATCAAGATGATGATGAAGTATTAAGAGTTTGAAGAAATTAGGAAAAATAACTCAGGTACATATTAACTCTTAATATCCTATTTAGAAACACACATGGCACAAAATGAATCTTATCTTTTATGTGTGTTTTTGTTAAGTATATTTATTTGCTCCTATATGAATTAAAAAGAAATATTTTTGAATAACTAAAATGGAATATAAGAGTATTAGTGGAGCTTATTTAAATATAAAAATAGATAAAGGGGCGAAATCGTAAAAGAAAGTAGGTTAAAAACGAGATCAGATAAGTGATTTAGAATGAGGCAGTCAACTGAGGAGTCAACTGGAGAAAGAAGATGAAACATCCTAAATTGAAGAGTCGACCGACCGATCGACCTGTGAAAACATCTGAACTCTCTGAATCTACGAGTCAACCGAGCGATCGACTGGTGGAAGCATGACAAACTCTCTGAATTTGTGAGTTGACTAGGCGATCGACCTATGCTCGCTGCAGCGTTGGTTTGGCTGCAAGTTGAGTTGGGCAATCGACCGAATGTGCCTGTTTTAGGATATAGTTTGATCCAAGTTTAAATCCAAAAGTAGCCGTTTTTTGTTAGGATTTGAGAGAGATTTAAGAGATATTCTCGATATTTAAGATATGGTTCATATACTAATTAAATCATTTCATTAAATGTTAATGTTTCTCAATTTGGTACTTGAAATAGATTCTATACTTATTTATTTTGATTGAGAAAAACTTTGGGGGTTTAATTGGAAGAATCGAAAGATGTTTTTAAGTGAAATTGAACCTAAAAGAAGTCCTTATGTTATAAGGGGTCTATAAGAGTTTTTTATTGTCATGACACTCGTAAACTAATCGTTAGAAGGCTGGTTACATATTCCTTTAAATAGACCTTCGAATTTTATTAGAAAATAATCATTCTAAGAGAGAAAATCAGTTTATATCATTTTGAGAGAGCTTTTATAAGAGTTATCATTCTACGTTACTGTGAGTTATTCTAAGAGTGATTCTGATAATCAACTGTGATCTATTCTTGCTGATACCGGATTTGAAACTATATTGTTCTAATCATTATTTTTGTGGATTTTGGGTGAGATATTTCTATATTATTTATTGTTTATTATTTTATTTTGGAAATTGATCTTAGAAATTATTTTTGATTTTTGAAGAAAATATTCTTTTAAATAATTTCTTGAATCTGATTATGTGCTCCAATTTGTTACCCATATTCTTGTTAAAATCATATTTTTGTATCTCACGTATCTCTATCACTAGTTGGGATATTAATTAAGTTTTTATTTTTCTGGGGTGGTAGAAGCTTCGAGTGAGATTTACTTATCAATTTTTGTATTAGTGAGTTGTGACAGATTAAATGTCATTGGGTATATTTAATCAAGGATAGCAGGATTTCAGTCTCTTCCTGTAAAGAGATTGAGGTAGTGATTCTTCCTGAATAAGAATTGTATTTTTGAGTGATTTTGTAACGGTTCAATCCTTACCGGGTAGAAAGATATTTGGAGTGTTTCGGTGAGGTTTTGATTCTTTAGCCTTAATGTTAAAAAGAATTAGGTTATTCTTTACCTTGTAAAAAGTAGAGGTTCTTCCTTAGCCTGAGAAAAGGAAATTATAAAGGTTGATTCTGAGCCTGTAAAAGAATTAGTATGCAGGTTTGGTTCCTACCTTTAAAGGAATCTTAGTTTTAGTGGGTGCGACCTCCGTAGAGCTCGGGGGACTGGATTAGCCAAGAGTAGCTTGGTGAACCAGTATAAATCTCTGGTGTGTTGCTTTTTTAATTTATTTATTTTTGTTATTTGGGTGTGCACTTAGATTTATTTTAATTTCGCTGTGGTATAAAGGTAATAATTAATTTAGGCATAAAATTAATTATTTGATTTATTCAAGTATATTCTGATAATATTTTTAATTATCTAATTCACTACGCCTCTTGGGTATTCTACTAGGCCAACAGCATGTATTTGTTCTCATGCTTTGATAATATTGAATTGTGTTTTCTAACCACGAAACATCAAAGGATCCATTGGGTATTGTAAAACATAATGTGACTATTCAAGTATGCAACATAGGATATGTCACTCTTAACAAAAAGAAATGTGTCCTACGTGATTAGATCTAATAAAATTCAACTAAGACTCTAAACAGAGCAGTGTGATGATTGGGATGATATTCCATTGGTTTCATAGAAAATTATATTATCAATCAATATA
This sequence comes from Eucommia ulmoides, assembly GCA_016647705.1. Taxonomy (NCBI): domain Eukaryota; kingdom Viridiplantae; phylum Streptophyta; class Magnoliopsida; order Garryales; family Eucommiaceae; genus Eucommia; species Eucommia ulmoides. The sequence goes on from CM028325.1 coordinate 15,575,739, forward strand.
CATAACCTATTGGTTCTTTCGGGAGCACAAAATAGAAAGATCGTATATTACGGATATCATAACTGGGCTAAATACTACATAATAATAACAATCTAAATAATACGAAATTGGTGAAAATTCCTAGTAACTGCATATGGTTGTGATATATAGGTAGATGTGACTTACATCCAGAGGAAATGTCGTGGAGAAATAGTTTCTCTTTAGGAAAAAAAAATAGAATTGTTTTAATTTTAATTGATTAATTAATGAATTAATTTCACTATCCAAATTTTTATATGAACCTAATAGGTCGCACACAATGAAAAACATAAGTTTAGAAAGTTCTTCAAAAAGTAATGGTAGTAATGTTGAATTACTCAAAAGTTCGGGTGCCAAAATGAAATTAAGAAAAGAAGGGGGATGTTTCTTGTGTGGATACTATCATATACAAGACTTATGTTGCTTTTAAGAGAATTTATTCCATTGCTGAATCAAGAGAAAATCTAACTGCTCTTGGAAGTGCCTTCTCAAATCATAACTCATGATCAATGAGCTTGGAGGCTGAAGTACCAGAAGAGATAAAACAAATTAAATGAGATTTATTTTTTATACTATTTTTTTATGTTAATACAGATAGATCTGAATTTAAGAAACCTCATTTAATAAATGAATTTAAATATTTTGTATTATATTACTTAAATCTCTAGATTTTAATATCCAATCTTTAATGCAGATGAACATAAGGTGCATGCTATTGTTGATAGGGAAGCACCTAAAATAGTTGTTGAACTATATTCGTTCCTCAAATTTGAGAACTACAACTGGACATTCATTGAATGGTACTCAAAGAAAGTAAATCCACTCACTGACTTGTTAAGAAAAACATAAAAGATGGGACTGGATGGTGAAGTGCCAACAAGCATTTGAGAGATTTAAGGAAATAATTTGTGTTGAATCTGTTTTGAAGTTACCAAGATTTGAGGTTCCATTCAGGATATGCAGAGATGCTCTGGATAAAGCAATTAGTTGGGGTTCTTGTTCAAGAAGGGTACCCCATTACCTATGAAACTTAAAATTAGAAAATATTGAACAACGCTACTCAACCCATAAGAAGGAATTGACCGATGGTTTTCATTAACTCGACACATGGAAGTAGTATTTGATGGAAACAAAGTTCATGGTGATAATAGAAAATATGGGTATGAAGTTCATGATGATGACTTATGATATGGAAAACACCTAGTTCAAAATCCAAAAGAAGTTACCCCTGAAACAGGCACGTCGGCAAGCATTCTTGGATGATTTGATTTTACCTGGGTGCAAAAACTCGTGAAATCGAATTTGGTGGATGACATACTTAGTTAGAAAGAAATCTTGGTGTATGTTTCATTAATGACTCGAGTAAAGACTAATTTTGTGCAGTGAATCAAAGATCAATCTCCACAAGACAAAATGTAAGAGAAACGTTGACAACACATAGAGAATGCCCTAGTTCGAAGATACAAGGTTAAAGAAAGATTATTGTATGTTAAATAGAGCAGACCTTATGTTCCTAGCAGAAGGAGACTAAGGACGAGCTACTGTGGGACACATGATCCTCAATGGGCAGGTCATCCTAGCATATAGAGACTATATGCGTTGTTGTATCAATTATTTTATTGACAAAAGATAAAGGAAGACATTAAAGACTATGCCAATACTTGTCTCAAGATAAGTTGACAAGGAAGTGGGTTTCTTGCAACTGTTACTAATCCTAGAAAGACCTCGGTAATCCATTTCGATGGACTTTATTTTCAAATTTCCAATAGTAGATGTTATGCATTCCATCTTCATTGTAGTTGATCGCTTTACAAAGTATGTTGTGTTTATCCCTGGCACACGTGTGTCCTACCAATGTTGTTATAGGATTATTTTACAAGCATGTTGTGAAATACTTTGGATTGTTAAAGGAAATTTTCAATAATAAGGACACTTAATTTACTGGTCATTTTTGGACCATGTTTAATGCTGAGCACAAAGCTGAACTTTTCACTACAAATCATCCTTAGATTGATGGACGGACAAAGAAAATGAACCGACTGTTGGAAGAGTACCTGAGGCATTATGTGATAGCTAGACAAAAAAATTGGATTGAGTTGTTAAATAGTGCACAATTTTGTTACAATCTGCACAAGTAATCTGCAAAAATGGATAAGTTCATTCGAGAATGCAATCATACAACGGCCTCTCATCCCAAATGAAGTTGTCCCCCAACATATCGTGGGAAGTTTTCCTGGCTTATCCATTTGCTCAAGCAAAATATGATCTTATTGATGCAGCAACCCAAAGAATGAAAATATATGCATCAACACCACAAAGACTTCAGGATTGAGATGGAGTTGTGTTGAAACTCAATCAACAAATTTGGAAGACAATAAGCAGAAAGATAGTACATCGATGATTGATATTGAAGTAAAACGAACCATTTGAAAGGCAAAGTGGGTCGAGATGTTGCTTATAGAGTGAAATTATCTGATCGGTTGATCAATCCTACTTTTCACGTAAATTTTTTGAAACTGTTTAACAAGGATCTGTTGAACTTAGCAGAAAGAAAGTGAGGTGAACACTTCCTATGATTCAAATTAGTTTAATATGAAGGTAGAGAAAATTATGGATTATATATTCAAATAAATGAGCAAGAAAAATAGGAGGCCTCTTATCTTAATCCAATAGAAGGGTTCATCAGAGACTAACGTTAGTTGGGAGAAAGATATGACCCTTTGACACTTCAAGAAACAAATTAAGGAGTACTAGGACAAACAATGTCAGGCTCTTTCAAGGGTGGTTTTTTAGCCTGTTAAAGGCAAGACAAGATTGAAGCATAGACTTTGATGCCATAACCATGCCCAAGATCTTAAACATGCTAGTCAGGCTCAATTAACTTGGCGGAAAGGGAATGGCTCCCTTTTGCGAGAATGGAGATCGCCACATTGGTTGGGAGTTGATTCTGAAGATGGTTAAGTGATTAATCGAGCTCAAGTACAAGCATTAAATAAGTTGAGTAGTTAATAATTAATTGTTGGCTTCACTATGGCTCCTCAACATATTGATGTTTGTTCGTGCCACTAACATTATTTTCCAAAAGATATTATAAGGGGTACCCTATCTTCAAGACCTATTATGACTCATCTAGCAAACTCATGTTCACTGGTATCACTTCAGGTATATTGCTTAAGGTATTATAAGGGGATCTTTCACCTCGGAAACCCTCACTATGGCATGGAACCTTGGCATGTTAGGGGATGTCGGCACATCAAGGGAACGATGTATGCATGCCCTACATCTATTGGGAAGGCTTAGGGAACGACTTACCCAAGGGAATCAAGGATAGGCATGCATCGGTGCAGTTAAACGTTGTTGGACAATGCTGGTGGGCATGGAGCATTGCTCAATCAAAGCATGAGATAATACGAGCCAAGATCGGTATTTATAAACACAACATAAAACCAAAGAAAATTGAGGCATAAGACCAAACTAAAAAAGACAAATGTGGGCCTAACACGTGGTCCAGTCATGTGGGCAACATGACAAGACATCGAAGAATGTCGCCACAATCATTGAAAAGATAGCAAAACAAACAACATGCATGAATGGCGTTGAGTAGCTAAGGTGGCGTTTGATTACTCTTTCCACTTTTCCCATTCCACTTAGAATGGGATGCAATAGGATGGGATGAGAATTATGTTTCCTTCTGGAAGCATAATAGCATTTGCTAACGACAAAATTCTATTTCCGTTTAGGAACAGAATTATGTTTGGTAATCATATTATCTTGAAATTGTTTCCTAGACAATGAATTCACCATGTTCAGAGCTACCATTTGCGCTACTAATTGATTAACAAACAACAAAAACACAAATGAGAAACAACATACCAAACAAAAACAAGAGCGATCACATAATAATCCGAAAATGCACAATAAAATCATTCAATGAGATCAAAGATCAACCTCGCATTCAAATTTAGATCTAGCTTCTGAATAATTTATGATTTTTGCAATAGTGAATCCACAAGCAAATCCACAATTACACATGATTCTACAGAATGTAGTGCAAGAAGATAAGAGAAACAGACTTGAAATCAACTAAAAAAAAATCAAGAAGAAAATGAGAAATCGGAATGAGCTCTGACTTGAGATCTCAATCATTCTTTTTCTACATACAAATGTTTCTCAACATCATACCCATTTATCATCCGTCCAGCTCCAGCATACCCACACAAACATCTTCGGCTTAGATTTGGCCAAGATTTGTTCGATTATACCCTCACAACTAGTGTTGGTCATGGGCTCGGGGGCCTGCCTAGCCCAGCCCGGCCATATTTTTTTAAGGTTTGGGCATTAGTTTTAAACCCATGAGCAGAACTGGGGCTTTGATTTTCAAACCCGATCAAATTTAGGGCCTGGTCAAATTTTTTAGGTTCGGCCCGGCCCAAGTATTAATTAAAACAATTATATATATATATAGACATCAAACAAACCCAACCCTAGCTCATTTCATTTCATCAGCTACTTACTGCCTCGTATCTACTCATCAATCTTCATTCCTCTTTCATTCCCGAAGCCTCCCTCCCTGTATTTCCTCGCCGTTGTCGTCTATCATGTTCCTTCGCTGTCGATCACTTCTATTCGCCGATTTTGTTCGCCGTCGATTGCTTCTCTTCTCCGCGAGTCTCACCTTGTCGTTAATCGCTTTTATGTTTTAATATTTATGTTTATATTTTAGTGTTTATTTTTAAAATTAAATATATATGTATGTGTATATATATATATATATATATATATAGGGTCAAACTTGGGTTTGATTTTTTTTTTGTAGAGTCGGGTTTAGGCATGAAAGTAGGGCCCGATCATAAGGCCAAGCCGAACTAGGGCCTAATATTTTTTTGTAATACCTTAGTTAAAACCCGGCTCGGCCAATTACCACCCCTACTCACAACCCAAAACCCTAACCCAGCTCTGGCTTCAACAGTAATGGTGATGGTGAGACAACGGCGATGGCGAGATCTTACACAAACGACGACAGCAAGACGACTATGGCAACGAGATGACGATGATGGAAAACAAACGACAATGGCGAGACAGAGAGGGATCCGTAGAATTGGGGACAACGATGATAGGGCTTTGGAGGAAAAAGTAATAGAAAATACATCTGTGATTGAACTTAACAAAAGTTGAATAAGGAACTCATTAACAATTCAGAAAATCCCCAACACATCCCTATGGAGGAATGATTTTTTTTAGGAGTGAAGAATCAACCAATTTTTTATTCTCACCTCTTTAAGGAATTTAGAAATCAATCCCAAAAATGAGATGAAAACGAAAACAGGTTTACCAAATATGTTTCCAAATATCAATCTCAAAAATCCAGCAGCCATACCTAAATGCTGAATTCGTGAGAAGTTAAAGCAGTACCTAGTTCGTGAGAATGCAAGCGTTGAAAAAATCGGCCACATGAATTGAGAGTTACTTGGCAGATAAAACTTGATAACTGCCACAATATGGTAAGACAATCTGCCCGGACTAATCTAATATGCCTAAGCGGTTTAGGGTGCCAACCACCTTATTCTTTATATTCATGACGTGCAACTCAAAAAGAAATCGAAGCTTCATCCTTTTTGCTCGAGTTTCATACCGAGATTGAACATTTGCAACCCTTGGTAACACAACTTCCCACAAAGACGTCGATTCGAAATGAGACCAGAGCCCATAACAATGTCATTAGTTCTCAAGAGTTAACAAATAACTAAAAGTAGAACAAGGATTCTAGAACCAAATAACACTTGATTAAAATATGCAAAATGATAGTTCAAATGCCAAGGGATCTTGACAATTACCAGGACATTTCAGACGATGAAAACACTAAATATTAAGTGCCTATCATTCCCAGTAAACAAACACCAAATCAATTACAAAAACACCACCAACCAAAACAAGGCACAATCCCCAAAAAGACCATAACAACTACTAAAAGTTCACACAGACTTCTTGATGTCCATCTACAATAAGATTTAAACAAATAGGAAAGAAGATCTCAAAAACACCACCACCTAACCAAGCATTCATGATAATTCATGTCATCAATTAAGCTCGCTCGCCCCTAATCCTTCGAGCCAGCTGGATGTCCTTGGGCATAATTGTCACTCGCTTGGCATGGATTGCGCACAGATTGGTGTCCTCAAACAGACCCACAAGGTAGGCTTCAGCGGCCTCTTGAAGTGCCAGCACCGCATGGCTTTGGAAACGCAGATCAGTCTACAAGAAAAATCAATATGCGCAATAGTTAATGACCATCAACATAAATTTACCATAACAAAGATAAATGACATGTTCCAAGTTATTATCACCTTGAAGTCCTGGGCAATCTCACGAACAAGCCTCTGGAATGGCAGTTTCCTGATCAGGAGCTCAGTACTCTTCTGGTACTTGCGAATTTCACTACGTGAGATAAAAAGTGATTAGAGAAAGGAACAAAGGTAGATGAGAATATAAATATGCAGTGCACAAAGAAAACTAACCGAAGGGCAACAGTTCCAGGGCGGTATCTGTGGGGCTTCTTGACTCCACCGGTGGTGGGAGCAGACTTACGGGCAGCCTGACAAACAATGGTAAAACGTCAAATTCAAACACCATGTTTGCAGAAAAAAGGGGGAAAAATCTGCAAAATAATTGTACCTTGGTGGCAAGTTGCTTCCTAGGAGCCTTTCCTCCAGTGGACTTACGAGCAGTTTGCTTGGTACGAGCCATCTGTTTAAATAGATGGTCAATGTTATCATTACTAGTTATTTTTCAAAAGTAAAATAACATATATAGCCATGCACACCATGTTTACCAAACCCAGACACTGTATGGATTTAACCACAAATATAGTTATTTAATCATGTGTATTGCAACAAATTACAATTAGATGTTCGAATTAAACTCAACAGTCAACATGGAAACAAAATCAGCCAAACAATCATTAAACACGGGAAATCATAAAGAATCATAACCATAGTACTTCTAATTAACAAAAATTGCAAAAATCAAGAATTGAAGATGCACAGTTGTACGCCTACGATTCAGAAAATCCTTATTGAACTCTTGAATCCATTTGAAAATCTTGTTCAGTAAAAATTTAAAAGCGCAGCGTGAATGCAACTCAAAGCACAATCGATCAAATTAAAATTGAATAACAAGGATATAACCATATAGTTCACAAGAACGATGATTTATAATCGTAGTATAACCTAAGCAAATACTAATTCCTAATTCGGCAGATAAATCACAAAGCGTAGTGATAAAACACACAACAAAAAAAAGAGATCAAAAGAGAAAACCCTAACCCTAGATTTCATAACAAAAAAGAAAGGAAAACCTAACCCTAGAAACATAAACTTATCTACCAACAAAGAAAGGAAAACCTAACCCTAGATTTCATACAGAAGTTCATAAATCAAGAACAATATTCCAAATAAACATGGATAGATCGAAAAGAAAGTAAATCGAAATACTCACGAGTCAGACGAAAAACAAAGGAACAATTCTTCGAAACTCTCTTCTCCTCCGGTAAGCGTGTTCCTTTTATCGCTTTGAAAAGTTTTACATGCCCAGCGACCGGTACGTATTTATAGGTTGAAGGATTCGGTAAGAAAGATTATCCGACGGCTAAGATTCATCATCCATGTGTTTTTTAATTAAGACATCGGACGGTGTATAGGTAGGTGAGGTGTGCTTTCTGGACTACATTGATCGGTTGAGATGCAAAGTTTGAGGTTGGTGCGGATCAAGGGGGCATCAATGCTTGTTTTCTATTGGTCTAGATCTATTCAAAATGTTTTTGCGTAGGCCTCATTCGGGATAGACTTCGTTCATTCTTGTCAATTAACTAGGATTGTTAGGCTTAAAATCATTTTTTAATTTAGCAGTCATCTCCATCTTCATATGTCCGTGACTAACGACACATCTATATAAAAATAAAAGACGTACAAATTGAATAAATATTTTTAGTAACATACAATCAATAATAAAATTCTTTTCTATGAACGGAGGGAAGAATAGGAAGCAAATAATTATAACGTGTTGGCATGGCAAATTTGAAGTAAAATAAAAAATTAATTTTTTCATAAAATTACGCTCAAAGTGGTAAATTAATTGAGCTACCAGTACCACAATACCATGTGATGCATCAAAGAATTTTCCCCTATCGTTACCCAATTTTTCTTTTCCCAATGACTTCGTAATCTTTTGTCTACTTTATGGCCACTGCAAAAGGGCTATCATCAGCGGAACTTACCCAAAATGGTCGTTCATCACCTCAATTGCATCCCTTATTGACTGCTCATCCTTCAATGTAACAATTCCAACCCCTTTTATTGACCCCAAGGGTTTGAACCCCTGAGAATAAGATTTTGATGATGATAACATATTTGTGGTTTTGTGTATAACATGGGTGTTTAGTGTCTAAGTATAGGAAAATATGCAACGGAAATACACCACCATGGAAAAAGAACAAAGAAATGGCACTAAGATGAGTAAGAAGGAGAAGATATAAATCAATACCAAGATGATGAAGATCAAACGATCTAAATTAGAGATTCAAGTCGAAGAAGATCGTGATGAAGATCAAGAAGGTTGGGAGGATTAAAATGAACTCAAGCATACATCTAAAGATACCGTAAAATCATTTCCTATAACTCCAATACACATTGAATCATCTATGACAAACACACTCACAGTTGCATTTATTATGTGGCATAATTTTATTTTCAAACATGTGTGTGTAAGATTTATATAGATGATCAAAATTAAATTAAGTCAATGAGGATCGAAAATGAAATATAGTTGGCTAAGAAAATAGGCTAAAATTGAAATAATACAAGTCTGATCAACCAACCCCCTGCTTCGGTCAACCAAATATGATAGTAGCCCATAAGAAAAAAAGAAACCAGCTTGATGCAATCGACTGACAGGTAGTTTCAGTCAACTGATTCTACCAGTAGGTCTTGATTTGTTAGGAATGCATGTAATCTGTCAATCGAATATAGGAACCAATCAACCAATTTGGACATAAGCTTTAAAATTATGGTTCGGCCAACTGATCAGTCAGGCGATTGGGACAAAATGCAATTTAAAAAGGCTGAACATGAACCTCGATCAACCAAATGTAGATTCAACCGACCGATTGTCAAGAGTTGATCTGGTACATTGAGCAAAAACATAAATTTAAGCTTGAATTGAACACCAAATTGATTCAAACATATTTCTAATACTAAGTAAAGTTTTTATTTATCAATTGAATCAACTATTTTTGAATTAAGAGACAAGATGAATGAGCAAATCGTAAAAAATAAAGTGAACTATTTTTTAAGCCCAATAATGTAGCCTTTATTGTAGCTATTTGTCTTCTAATGGCATATTAATCTTAATTAATAATTTAATTCTTTGCATCATGTGGATTTATTTGATTACATCTTGTGCATGAATTGGTGTACTTGCTCTTGCATATCATATCCATTGTATACAAATTTCTATAAGCACCTAGTGGGTCAATACATGATGTATTGATTTAACTATAAGAGTGGTGAGTGTAAAACCATTAGTATGAGATAGTAGAATCACCACAAGGGGACTTACTAGTATAGTAAGAGACCCAACATGATCATCCTTGATATCTTACATAGTAGCTTTGCTCAATGTCAAAATAAGATATTTGAGATATGATTGTATTTGTGATATTTTGTCTTGAGATACTATATGTTACATGTATGAGTTGCTATATTTTGCTAATACCAAGTGTCTTTAACCACGAGAGTTTAAAGGTAATCATTGGGTATGGTAGGACGTACATGTTAATGTACGAATATGCAAGATAAGATCTATCACTGTCAACAAAGAGAGACGTTTCCTATGTGATTTGATCTTATATAATTTACCCAAGCCTCTAGCCAGAGGAATTTGACAATTGGGGTGGAATTTCATTTGGTGTTATAAAAAATTATATTATCAATCGATAAAAATATAATTGGACTAGGGATTTTTTATTTTATGCATACCATGTTGGTCTTTGTGGGAAAATAAAATAGAAAGATCGTATGACACATAATTATACTTGAGGAGATTCTTTTGGTGAAATTCCTACCAACTAGACACGACTCTGATATGTGGATAGACGTAACTTACAGTTAATGAAAATACATTTTTTTCTTAAAGGGAAAAATTAGAAATGTTTCAACTTTAATTGATTAGTAAAATATTTATTTATTTATTTATTTTCACCATTCAGCTTTTGGTATGAACCTAATGGGTCACACACAATAGAAAATAGAAGTTAGAAAGTCCTTAAAAAATAAATGGGTAATAATGTTGAACTTTACAAGTTTGAGGGGCTAAAATGAAAATACTGAAAGAAATGGTCTAGAATTTTGAACCCTAGAAAAATTATTTCAATAGGAAGGAGACCAAATGGCTGCTCAACCTATGCAAATTCTACCACCCCTTGGAAAATTTAGCCATACCATTTGTTTGTCTAAGGTTTTATGTTTTCCATAATTCAAATCAGAGTTATTCTTATTTCTTGGGATTAGAATCAAATTCTTAGAAATTCCAAGAACACTTTTCTTTCTGAAGTTTTCAGGGTGGATACTATTAAAGTCAATACACTTGTGTGACTTTTAATAGAATCATTACCTGCTACCTATTCTTGATCATGTCCAGCTCTTAGGAAAGTCTTCTCCGATCACAACTTAGAAACGACCAACTTTAAGGTTGAAGTATAAAAATGTATTATTTAATTAAATGCAATTTAATTATGCATGTTTTATTGTTTTAATATTAGTATGAATAGATCTGACTTAGAGAAACATGATATTGAATATGATTTAGATATTTTTTTTTATTCTATTGCGTTAATCTAGTGATTTTAATATCCAATTCTTTTCAAGTGGTGTTAGAGCTAGGTCCTTAATTAACTTAAAACAACTTTTGATATGTTTTATGAAATTTTGGAACATAGTAATATTGATGAAATATCGATTGCATGTAAATTTGAAAGATTTTTTGAAATTAATTTTGAAAATTATTTGAAAAATAAGAAAAAAAAAAAAAAAAAAAGGAATTCAAGGGGACGATGTCATAGTAAAAGTCACGATGCCGATGGGAGACATGACAACCTGATGACAGTGGTGACGGCACTACCGCCGAACGCTGTTATCCTCAGCGGCATCTCCCGTTTTGGGAAACTAACGGCATCGCACGTTACCACGATGCTCCAGCGTCATGGCAGTGTGGCCATGGTGGTAAGGACCAATGCGGTGGTGTGGTGGTGGCTCCCAACGCAATGGCTCATTTTTTCGTTCCGGAGGAATTCAGGTGCCTATGATTCTGTTAGATTCTGGAAGATTTTGTCTTTCAGATATTTAGGAAGATATAGTCAAAGGCTGATTAGGAAAAATACGCCTGAATCAGATTTAATATCTTTGAAAAATCTTATCAAATTAGATTTGGTATCTTATTGAAAATTTAAATTGAAAACTTCCTAAAATAAAATTTTAATTAATTATTTTTAATTATTATTAGATAATAATTTATATATAATTATTATTATTAATTATTTAAGTGTGATAACTATCCATATTTAAGTTTTATTTAATTGATAATTTTAAATTTCAAATATTAGATAGTTTTCAAAATATTACACGTTTATCAATTAGTTCTGTTTTAATGTTATGAGATAATTTTAATGGATATAGAATTTGGATAATTCAAAATTTAAATTGAATTATATTTTAATAATTATGTGATAATTTTCAATAGATATAGAATTTAATTTAATATTGAATATTAAAATAGAATTCAATTTAAGTTTTGAATTAATATTATTATAAGATAAAAATTATTTCTTAATTAACTAGGGGGCATCAATATTAACCGATCCCATCAGATTTCGTAATATAATTAATCGATTTCTATATTTTACATGTAATGTATTATATATGTGCGTTGTGGGATGATCATGCACTAAAATCATTTAATTTATGTGATCAGTTTGTGGATTGGTTGTAATTTATAGATTGGATATTATTAATTCCAATCAGATCTGAAATTAATTATTGAGGTTTTTTCAAGGGCTTGGATGCATTGCCTAATTTTTATTTTAGTTGTATTGATCCCCTTCTAGATACCCCTTTATCCCTCCAAAATATATATATATTTTTTATTTTTATTTTTTTGCTATTCTTCTTTGTTTCTATAAATTTATGAAGACAAATAGGATGCCCAACGATGATAGAAAAACTTAGGAGCTCGATCAGGAACATGGAACGATGTAGGCTAAGACATTGGAAGCCCAAGAAGGGGACCCATGTGATGTGTTGTCTTCTGATTAAATAATACATAACTAAATTAAACCTAAAGATTTGTCCTAGTTAATCGAGTTGAATTAGACTGCAAGTACATGATCATCCTTGCTCATTATCTGTATGTATGGGACAATTATTTTATGTTGCTTTATTTTTTGCCCAATTAGCATGTGCGTATGAGGCATTTATTTATTCTTTATATATATATATATATATATATATATATATATATATATATATATATATATATATATATAATGCATGTTAAACAAACTAAATTTGTTAAAAGATGATATCTAAATAAATATCCATCGATTAAGTTGTAAGTGAGAATATATGAGATATGCATCCTTCTGGTCTTCCACCAAGGGATTTGTTTGGGAAGGGATTCCATAAGCCTAAAGTAGGCCAATATCTAATAGTGCAAGGCCATGTCTTGAAAATCGAGTTCATGATGAACTTATCTTCATTTCATGCAAAGAGTGGAATAATGGACTTCACCTAATAGTGTGAGGGCTTCATTAGGGCTAGCTTGGACCATGCCTAGTGGGTATAACTTAACTAAGAAGGTATATCCTTATCTGATGGGCTGGGTATGATTAAATAAAGACTGAACATGGATTGGATCTTGCCCAAAAGGTGAGTAGTAAGATTTACTTATCCTCGAAGGTTCAATAGGCCAATACTTGATGAGGCACGCAAATAATGTTAGTATTATCCAATTCCCATCTAGGAACATTTTTAATGTACCCGTTTCTCTTGAGGAAAGTGAGATTCAAAAAATTATCTATTTCTCCAAAGGAAAGTGAGATTCCTAAAATTTAGTAGGAGTACATTTAGATTAATAAAAAAGACCGTTGACCTAAAATTTATGTACATTTTTTTCTTAACTTACACCTTTTATTTACTTTCTATGTAGATTTCATAATGTCGAAACCATTACAAAATGTTCTTGAGAAAAATACTTTAACCAGACCTAATTTTTTTTATTGGCTGAGAATCCTTAAGCTAGTTTTGGATTTTTAGAAATTGTACTATGTTTTGGACAGTCCAGTACCTTTGGCATATGATGCCAACACTAAGGAATAACGTGTCATGGTCCAAATATATATATACAGATAATGATAATAGGCTTAGTGTTATGTGATAAGATCGATGAGTAATGAGCTCCAAAAATATTTTGAAAGGTTGGGGAGCTCATATGCGATAGTGCAATATCTAGAATCTCTCTTCCGTGATCACAGTTGTAATACTAGGTACAATGTCTCTGAGGATATTTTCAGAACCAAAAAATCAGCAGGGTCATCAGTTAGGGATCATGTCCTTAATATTATCAATAAGGTTAAGAGACTGGAAATGTTGGGTTCACTTCTTGATCAAGACTTAGTTGTGGATCTTATTCTATAATTACAGCCTGACATGTTCAATCAATTCGTGGTAAACTTCAATATGAAGTAGATAGATGTTTGATAGGTGTGATCCATCTACGTATTTCCAAACCGAATTAAGTTAGTTTTTGAGAGTTTATATAATATTTTATTATGTTTTATTTAGTTTTCATACTTTTTGTATAAATCAGGTGTGTGGGGCAAAAAGATAGGAAACTGGAGCAAAAACGATAAGATCGAACCAAAAGCGGTCGAAGAACGGTGGAAAAACAAGTTCGAAGGAAAAACTGTGAAACAAGCCTACCGCCGTGGTGGTGAAGATGCTGAGAAAGGCAAAATGCTACTAACGAACCACCGCCGCAGTGATGAATCCTACCGCCTCAGCAGTGAAGAAGTAGAGAAACAAAAGTAGGCTATTAACAGCCCACCGCCTAGGTAGATATCCAGCAAAATGTTTTTCCTAGTCCACCGCCTGCGATCAACTGACCAACCTACCCACCACCACGACGCTGAATCCCACGACCGTGGCGGTGAGCCTCTACACAGTCTGAAGATATTTTTAAAATTTTTTAGGATATTTTGGCTATAAATATCCCCTCTCCTCCCCCTTCTTCGGTCTCTCTTGCATTTTTGAGCACCTTAGGCTATATTTAGGCCTAAGTTTAGGAGTTTTAGAGGTGGAGCTCACATCCCGAAGTGGAGAAGATAGTGAATCGATCATTGAGCATTCTTAGCGGTTTATCTTCGGACGAGGTTAAGTTCTTTGATGTTTTTCCTTATTTCTTTAACTTAGGATGATGTGAGCATGTTTAGCTTGTTATTTCATTGTAAATATGGCTATGGTCATAGCTAAACATGGATTGTAGTAGGGATTAATAATAAATTTATGAATATGTGTTTGGATGATTTCGGTGTTTCATTTGTGATTGTTCTTCGTAGTTTGATTGTATTTATTATATTATTTGTTTATCATACTTAGTTAGATAAATGGAGAATACGGATTTTGACAAACCCCAGATTGGGTAAACAAACGCCACGATTCTATAACTCGGTCAGGGTTTAAATCGTGGACAATCGATGACGTTGGGGCAAGACTCACATGACCTAGGGTCGTTAAGATGTTGAGGGAGACTTTTTCGTTGACACAAAATTGCGTTATATCCCCCGTCTTATTCTCGGGAGAGGTGGCGAAGGAGTTTTAGAATGGATATTGTCGATAGAGTAAATACAACATATGATCCAATGACCCAATCAAGAGTTGGATTTTGTGCAATCAATGACGCTGGGCGAGACTCACGTGACCTAGAATCGTTAAGACGTTGAGGGGGACTTCTTCGTTGACTTGAAGTCATGTATTCCTCAGTCTTACACTCGGGAGAGGTGGCGGTAGAGTTTACGTACCGAGATTGTTAAATAGGTCGAACATCGTAAACGTGAGTAAATCAAGATCGAACACGTATTTGTAAACACGTTAATCCCTAGGCAATTCTTCACCCTAAAACATATTAGTATATTAATGTAGTTAATTTAGGATATATTAGTATTAGTTTAATTAATTAAATACATTTGTTTTTCGCATAGATAAAGTTAGATCATGACAAACGCGGTATTCGATAGTCATGACACTAATCCCTGTGAATACGATAACCCGATCTGAACGATCACACTATACTAAAACTTAGATCTCGTATACTTACAAGAGTGTAAGTAGCAGCGTATTTTACGCCCTACCAATGTCTCTCTTTTCGAGCTTCTTAACATATTGGGGATAACCGATGGGACCTTGAAAAGGTCCAAGGGTTTGCTACTCGTAGTGGATAGGCCTTCAATTTCAAAAGAAAAGAAGAAGTTTTCTTTAAAAGTAAACCAAAAGCCAAAGAAGGAAAATAGGCCTAATAAAGGGAAATTCTTTCACTTTATCCAACAAGGGCATTGGAAAAGGGTTGATGCATTAGCCACTGGAGGCTACCAACATCGCATATTTTAAATTTAAGGGATTGTTTGTTTATGCCTAAAGTTTTCAAAAACATTATTTCCATCTTTGTTTAATAAGAATTGTTATTTGGTTGTTTTTTGGAATAATAATTATATTATTTAATTCCATTCAAAGTTAGTTGGTTTGGTCATATGTTATAACAATCTTTATTATTTAAAAATGTATGGTAAAATTAACTACTTAGCAACTAAAAGTATAACAGATAAAGGATTAAGAAATAAAAATTCTACCTACTTGTGGCATCTAAGACTAGGCCATATTAGTGAAAAGAGAATCAACAAGATGGTTAAGGATGGGATTTTAGGCCCATTTAGCTTAGAGCCATTACCATTGTGAATCTTGTCTCATGGGCAAAATAACCAAGTCATCCTTTGTTAGACATTGGGAAAACATTGCTAACATATTGGATTTAGTACATATTGATGTGTGTGGGCCCATAATCTCCTCAGCTTGAGGTATATATTCGTACTCTACTACCTTTAAGACACTCCGATTAGATTGAAATGGCGAATACTTATCTGCGGAGAATTTGAACTATCTTGAACTTGATGGTTTTAATTTCCCAATCGACTTCTTCTACTACGCCACAATTAAATGGTGTATTGGAAAGGATAAATAAGACCCTATTAAATATGGCCAAATCAATAATGAGTCACACTAATTTACAACCATTTCATTTTGGGAATAGGCTTTGATAACCGCAACCCATTTACTGAACAAGGTTCCAACTAAGGCTATGCCGATTATGGCACATGAGATGTGGAATGGGCAGAAACCAAGTCTTAAATATGTTAATATTTGGGCAATTGGGCTCATATCAAAAGACTTGAGGCAGACAAGTTGGAATCTAACACTCATATTTGCAAGTTTGTGCAGTATTCTAGGAAAATCGTTAGGGTACTTCTTCTATCATGTAGAGGAACAAATAGAATTTTATTTCTATACATATAAAATTCTTAGAGGAACAGTTTCTCTAGGAATTCATCACTAAGAAAAATATAGATTTGGCAAAGGTTTTGGACACCAAGTAAGCCAAGAAAACTAAAAATGTGGAATCGACACCTGTAAATGCATTTATTACACAGATTCCTCTTAGATCTAGTAAAACCTAATAGATATCTGGGATATATTTTTAAAAAGGATATAGAGGAGCCACTACTAGTGGGAGGTAACAACCCTGTTAAGTATGATGAGGTAATGTTGGGTATCGATAGTTAGAAGTGGCAAATAGGGAACCTTTTTGCTCATCACCATGTTAAAGTCCATTAGGATTTTATTGGCTATAGTTGCATACCACGACTATGAAATCTTACAGTGAATGTAAAGATAACTTTCCTCAATGGAAACATAGAGTAAGAGATTTACATGCATTAACTTGAGTGCTTCATAGCCAAAGGCAAAAGTCAGAAGGTATGCAAGTTGCAAAAATCCATTTTTGGACTTAAGCAAGCTTCTAGAAGTAGGAACATCCATTTTGATGATGTATTCAAATCGTTTGGTTACTTGTAAAACATGGATGATCTATACATGTACAATAAAATGAATGGAAATGTCATTTGCTTCTTGGTGTTGTATGTTGATGACATCCTATTGATCGAAAATGACGTAGGGATGTTGTCAATTACAAAAATATGGCTTTTCAAACTTTCTCCGTGAAGGATTTGGGAGAAGTATCATATAAAGGTCTATAGAGATAAATCTAAAAAGGATATTGGGTTTATCCTAATCCATGTACATGGACAAAGTGTTGGAGCAATTCGGCATAGTGAATTCCAAGAAGGACAATTTATTAGTCCTATATGAAATTCATCTCTCTTAGAAGATGTGTCATCATTATTATGAAGAGTAGATTGCAATGAGTAGGATTCCATATGCCTCGGCAATTGGAAGTCTCATGTACGTAATGTTATGTCCCAAGCTTGATATCAGTTATGCTATTGGATTGACTAGTAAATATCAGGCGGATCCAGTTTTGGAACACTAGAAGGCTGTGATTAATTTCAAATTTAATTTTCCTCAAATTAATTTCAAGTTTTAATTAAAAGACATCCAACTTACTATTTCGTTGGTGGTCTCATTCTACATTCAACTTATGGAGCTCACTATTTCAAAAATATCGAGTTTTTTTTTTCTCCCAAAAAATGTCATCTTAATTGAGGCAAAGAGTGTTCAAACAATCGCTAGATCTTAATAGGAATGAAACTAAAAATGGACTCCATGCACACTAATCAAATTTGGACTCTTGTGGATACAACAGAGGGAATCGTTCCCATTGGGTGTAATGGATCTTCAGGAGAAAACTAAACTTAGATAGAAAGTGGACATGTCCAAGGCTAGAATAGTAGCGAAATGATATAATCAACATCAAAGAGTTGACTATGAGGAGACCTTTTTGCTCATTACCATGTTAAAGTCTATTAGGATTTTATTGGCTATGGTTGCATACCACGACTATGAAATCTTATAATTAATGTCAAGACAACTTTCCTCAATGGAAACATAAAGTAAGAGACTTACATGCACTAACTTGAGGGCTTCATAGCTGAAGGCAAAAGTCATTAGGTATGCAAGTTGCAAAAGTCCATTTTTGGACTTAAGCAAGCTTCTAGAAGTAGGAACATCCATTTTGATGAGGTAGTCAAATCGTTTGGTTACCTTTAAAACATGGATGATCTATACTTATACAATAAAATGAATGGAAAGGCCATTTGCTTCTTGGTGTTCTATGTTGACGACATTCTACTGATTAAAAATGACGTAGAGATGTTGTCAACTATTAAAGTTTGGCTTTTCAAACTTTCTTCATGAAAGATTTGGGAGACGTATCCTATATAGTGTATAAAGGTCTATAGAGATAGATCTAAAATTATGCTGGGTTTATCCTAATTTGGATACATAGACAAAGTGCTGGAGCGATTTAGCATGGTGAATTCCAAGAAGGACTATCTACTAGTCCCACATGGAATTCCTCTCTCTTAGAATATGTGTCATCATTCTTATGAAGAGTAAATTGCAATGAGTAGGATTCCATATGCCTTGACAATTGGAGGTCTCATATATGTAACTTTATGTTCGAAGCCTGATATCAGTTATGCTTAGGGGTGTTCATGGGCCGAGCCAACTTAGCTAGGCTATTACAAAAAAATATTAGACCCTAATCTGGCCCGACCCTATGACCGGGCCCTACTTACATGCCCAAGCTCGATCCTACCAAAAAAAATCAAGCCTAAACCCAGTCTTAGGGCTACCCGACCCTATATATATATATATATATATATATATATATATATTAATTTAAAAAATAAATACTAAAACATAAACACTAAAACATAAAATCAAACCAAACCAATATTACCATTCACATTTACATGATATCAAGTCAAATCAACTAGAGTTAGGTTTGTTTGATGTCTTTATATATATAATTTTTTTAAAAAAATTATTAGTCCTCGAGCAGGGCTGGGCCAGGCCTAAAAAAAATTGGTTTTACCCAAGTCTGACCCTAATTTGATCGGGCTTGAAAATAGAAGCCCAAGCCTTGTCCATGGGCTTAAAATTAAAACCGAAGCTCTAAAAAAATAGGATCGGGCTTGACGGGCTAGGCGGCCCCTGTGCCTATGACCATCCCTAGTTATGCTGTTGGATGGACTATTAGATATCAGGTGGATCCAGCTTTGGAACATTGGATGGTTGTGATTAATTTCAAGTTTAATTTTTCTCAAATTAATTTCAAGTTTTAATTTCCACATTTAACTTATGCATCTCACTGTTTAACCATATCCAGTTTTCCCCCCCTAAAAAGTCATCTTAATTGAGCCAAAGAGTGTTGACACAATCACTAGATCTTTGATAATCTACCTCAAATATTTCTAAAGCAGAAAGTGATTCTAGCATGCCTAAGAAAGCAAATCAAATATTGTTGACAAAAAATAAACACCCACACATAATTTTTGGTGCAGCCGGTGGGACAAAATGCTGAAGCCTAGATATCAATTCAAAATAAGAGAAACATCTCGAACTGAGCACGAAATACTTCATGATAAGGCGAAAACCTATGGAGCAGTTTTTAGCTAAGGAGGAATAGTTTTGCCAGTAATTTTGTTAAAACTTGGTCCTTGATCATAGATAGAACGCAATAGATTCACTGATTGTGTAAATGAGGTCAGTACTCATAGAACTTACGCAATAGCTATAGTTATACATTAAAAAATTGGAGGAAGTGTTTCATCTTCGAATGCTACTAGATTTAAAGCCTTGTTAAGAGAAAAACAAGACCACAATAACAAGTCTTTTCAAACTTGTTTAAAAGATCCTAATCAAGACCCGCGTAATGCCTAATCCAAGTGATATTCGAGGCAAATGTTACTGTAAGTGACATTGTACGTGGAACCATTCAACTAAATATCGTGTTCTATTTTGAAATGTTGTATAGAACCGCAACAAAAGTGGAAAGCTCAAGCTTCCTAAAAATAAGATGAAGATTGATAAAGATTCATTTCTGGTCCTCGATGTCAATATCGAAATGATTGCCACTGCATTCCATTAACTACACGTCAGCGATTGGATATTGTATAAGGCAGGCTTTCGAATGATTTTTCTCGCTAACTCTTTGAATAAGTAAAAATAAAAGGTTGTCTTAATAAATCAAAGGTGTAATATTACCAAAAAAGCAATGGATCATGCAAATATTTATTCCACCATGTAATGATATGAGGATACTCTGAACTCTGTTAACTTAAAGTCAAAAGGAATGGTCATATTGCTAAAACTATGCCTTAGATGTGGGGATGCTTATCTCTTAAAAAATGAATACGACCCACAGAAACTGAACTTCGATAAAGTTCGAAGATATATGAAATAAAAAAGTACAAATCAAGGACATGATTTTGTTTCCTCAGATTCCTTCCTAGAAGGTACACAACAAACAAAAAGTCGAATTATGGCCATAAGGTTGATCCAAATTGTCTGACTGGAAAATATACTAGTTTAGTCCGAGGGACAGTAGATTTGTGCTAAGCGAACATCTCTGTAAACATGGCAGAGGCTACAAAAGATCAATCTATGACAAGCCAATAAAGTCCAGTAGAGGATGAAGAGCAAAACCATAACTCCAGTAAATCAACAATAATTCAATTTAGTTTTTTTCCTAAAATGGTTTAGGTTAACATGGCTTTTATTTGGCCTATAGTATTCGAGACAGAGGTCGAAGCACCAAACATTGGTGTGGAAGATGTTAGATTATATACAATCCAAATGAAAGCTAAACAATAAAAAGTGGATCAATAACTAAAGAAAACCCAAAATCAGAACATACCTCTGTCCATTGCACTTTTTCTTCTTCTCTCACTGTTTTGGAACTTCTAACTTCTCAAAACACTCAGAAATAGATGGTGTATATGCTGGAAATTGAGTGATTGAGCCTAGGGACCAAAACCCCTTATATAGTCAAGCTCCAATCAAAGCTTATGGCTCTTCCATTACCATTTCTTGAGTAAATTCCATGGGTAATGGTTGAAAGGTTGATCGAAATATTAATGGAATTCAATGGACCACATTCCAGATCTGTTGAAGAAAAACAGATCAATTACGTTCTCCCACTTGGAACACACGATGTATTTAGTTTCTCAAGTAAATTTATTAATATGGTAACCATACTCAATGAATAAACCCCATGTTTATTCTGGTCCATTACAAATATATTTGCTCAAGTAAATTAAGGTGTACATGTAAATGAGAAAACATCACAATATATAAGAGTTTCATTAATAAACTGTATGTATACAATTACAAAGGGAAACCAAGCCCCATTTTCTCTACATGATCCGTGAATTTAAGTGGTGGCATGCCCTTAGTCAAAGGTCATCAACTCAGTGCTAATGTGCTCAATGACCACTTTCTTTTCTGTTAGCCCAGTGAGTTACCCAAGGGGGGGGGAGTGAATTGGATAATATTAAAAAATTATCAGAATAATATTAACACTTCAAAAATTCAAATAATTAATTTTGTCTTAAAATTAATTATTATCGTTATAGCAGTGAATATGTGTTATCAACTAGGTGCACACCAAATAACAATATAAGTAAAATAAATAAAGCAGTACACCACGATATATCATGGTTCACCGAGCTACTCTTGGCTAATCTAGTCCTCCAAGTCTCACGGAGATTCGCATCCACTAAACTCAAGATCCCTTTTAAGGTAGGAACCAAACCCTCACAAAGATTCTTTTCATAGGCTCAGAATCAACCTTTACAATTTCTTTTCCCAAGTTCAAGAATAACCTCTATTTTTTTCCCAGGCTCAAGAATAACCTATCTTTTTACGAGTTAAAGATTAACCTAATTCTATTACCGGGAGAATCATGACCTAATCCTTTTTATACCTTAGACTCAAGAATCAAAATCTCACAATTACTCCAAGTATCATTTTCCTAGGTAAGGATGAAACCTTTACAATTCACTCACAAATTCAATCAAGAAAGAATTAACACCTAATATTTTTATACCTTAAGAAAATATCAAAACCTCAATCTCTTTACAGGAAGAGATTGAAACTAGCTACCCTTGATTAGACAGTTCCAGTAGTATCTAATTTGGCACTCAACTCACCAATTACAAACAATTGATAAGTGATTTTCTCACTCGGAGTTTATACCACCCTAGATAAATTCAAACTCAACTAATGTCTCGATACTAGTGATAGAAAAGTGAGAATTTCAAAATTTGATAAATAAAGATGGGTAGCAAGTAATTAAGCACGTAATCAGATTTTCTCAAGAAATTGTTTAAAAAATATTTTTTAAAAAAATAAAAATCCAGAAAATAATTTCAAAGATCAAATTCCAAATAATAAATAATATAATCAAGCAACAATTAATAGTAATTTAAAAATATCTCACCAAGATTCCACCGAAAAAATAATAATTAGAGATAGTAATGAAACTTTAGATCGGTAGTAGCAATAATCGAAAACAAATATTTCTCAAGAACAAGTCTCAGAAACGATCTCATAATTCACTCAGTATAATTACTCTTAGAAAGCACGAGAGCTAAATAACTCAGAATAATTTGGATTCTCTTTATTTCTGATTAATTTCATGTGAAATCCGCAAGTCTATTTAAAGCCTCTTAAAACAAGCCCTATAATGGCTTGTTCCCATTAATCTTGATATTTAATCACACCAATAGACCCTCTATATCATAATGATTCATTCTTGGTATAATTCACTTAAAATAACTTTTAAAATATTCAATTAAGTCCCTCAAACTTTTACTCAAACTCAATTAGATAAGATTAAAAGAATTACATGTACCAAATTGAGAAATATCAAAACTACTTGAACCATATCTATAGGGATAATTAAATATTAATTAAATAACCCAAAACATATCATATCCCTAAGATATCTCATATATCTTAACCATAAAACAGTTAGTAACAACTACTTTTTGAATAAAATCCGAAATTCCATAAATTCTGAAACAACTCCATCTACCGACCGGCCAAGACCCATCAGTTGACCACTCAATTCAGGATGTAGCCAAGCCTAAAACTCTTCGCCCATCGGTCGACTGCCCATTCATCATCTGTCGACTGGATGATTTAGAGAGTTTCATAAGTCGACCTATCTGTCGACTTAGAGATTCAGAGAGTTCATTATCTGATTACAAATCGATTTACTTGCTGACCTAGAGATTCAAAGACTTCTTGTTTTAAGATTAGGTCAACCTACCTGTCGACCGAGAGATTCAACAACTTCATTCATTAATCACCGATCAACTTACCTGTCGACTCAAAGATGCTGGAATTCTCTTCTGAATTCATTTTAAATCCAATTTCATCAACGTTTTCACCCCTTTAATCGATTTCTTTTCTCGCTTAGCTCCACTAAATACTTAAGTTCAATTTTAGTCAATTTCTTTTTCAATTACACATAAGAGCAAATAATTTAACTAATTAGGATCCTATAAAAAACACATAATTTTGAAAAATATATTTTGTGTCGTGTGTGATCCTAATTGTGATATATTAAGAGTTAGAATTTAACCTGAGTTATTTTCCCTAGGTTCTTCAATTTCTTCAAACTCTTAATCTTCCATCATCTTTGTTATCATTTTTAGCATTGCCACAATATCTTCATGATAATTTTCATCACTGGAACTAATAAACTGAAACACTCAATAAAATCGTTAGTTTCACCAAAAATATCAATATTTAATTGTCCATCAAAATCTTAGAATCAATACGTTCTCTTATGGACAGATACATAATGTCGATGTGTTTACTCTGACTCTCATTTTTGTTGTTTTTAGCCATAAAAACAAAGTTGAATTGTCGCAGAAAATTCTCAATGGCCTAGAAATGGAATCCGTGACTCTAAGCCTGGAAATAAAACTTTTAAGCCATACACCATGCGAAGTGGCCTCAAAATAGGAAACGAACTCAGCTTCCATATTAGAAGTAGCAGTTAAGGACTGCTTGACACTCCTCCAAGAAACAACTCTACCAGCTATCATGAAAATGTACCCTGATGTTGATTTGCAAGAATCAACACAACCAACAAGGCTTGAATCTAAGTAGCCAATCACATACAAATTGTATGTCTGTTCATACATAAACATGTAGTATTTGGTTCCTTGAAGATACCTTATAACTTTCTTTGCAGCTCTCTAGTAATCCATACCTGGATCACTCTAATATCTCCCTAGCATCCCACATCAAATGTAATGTTAGGTCTAGTACAAACCTGAGAATACATAAGGCTTCCAACAACATAAACATATGGGATGTTTTTCATTGATTCTCTCTCAAAGTCGTTCTTCAGACATTGGTTCAAATTGAACCTATCACCCTTCACAATGGGAGCAATACTTGGTGAACAATCCTTTATCCAAAATCTTTCCAAAACCTTAAGGTCTATCTCTATGGATCTTAATTCCAATGACATAAGATGCCTCACCCATATCCTTCATGTCAAAAATTTTGGAAAGAAATTGTTTCACCTCAAGCAGTAAGCCTTTATCGTTGGTTGCAAGCAAAATATCATCCATATATAAAATAAGAAAACAAATCTATTAGTTGCAAGCAAAATATCATCCACATATAAAACAAGAAAATAAATCTTACTCCCACAAAACTTCTGGTATATACATTAATCCATGAGATTTTAAACAAATTCGAATGAAGAAATTACTCCATGGAATTTAAAATATCATTGACAGGAAGCTTGTTTTAGACTGTATATAGATTTCTTAAGCTTACAAACCAATTACTCACTACCACTAGTGGAGAAACCTTCAGGTTGTTTCATATAAACCTCCTCCTCTAGATCTCTGTTAAGAAATGCCATTTTTACATCTATTTATTGCAACTTAAGGTCAAAATGAGCAACTAAAGCCAAAATGACAAGAAGAGAATCTTTCTTAGATACAGGAGAAAAAGTCTTCGTGTAATCGGTTTCTTCTTTTTGAATAAATCCCTTAGTAATTAGTCTTGCCTTGTATCTCTTAATGTTACCTAATGAGTTTTTTTTTTGTTTTTTTTTTTTTTGTCTTAAAAACCCATTTACAACCAATGGCCTTCAACCCATTAGGAAACTCTACAAGATCCCAAACTCTATTTCTCTTCATGGAATTCATGTCATCTTTCATGGCATCGTGCCACAAATCTGACTCTTTGCAACTTATGGCCTGTGAAAAGGTTTTAGGATCATTTTTTACGCCAATACTATAGTCAAATTATTGCAGATATACAACATAATCACTAGAATTTGTTGATCTCCTATCTTTAGTTGATATTTTTAATGTTGTACCAATGTCTCCCTGAAGAACTTATGGTTCAACTTGTTGTTCAGGAGTTTATGGAAATTCTTGAATTTCTTGATCTATTAGAAGATTGTTAGCAGCTTGTGGAACCTCAATAATTGGTTGCTCAACACCAATTTGAACTGGAGGAGTACTATGAAATATAACCAACCTGTCGGTGGATGTGGAAGGTTGAGACTCTGTATGTCATTCTCCAGAAACTTAGTGTTTCTTGATTCCACAATTCTAGTAGTGTGAGAAGGATAATAAAATCTATAACCTTTGTATCTTTCAGCATATCCAATGAAATACCCACTCATGGTCCTTAGGTCTAGTTTCTTCTCTTGTGGATTATATATCCTCACCTCAGACGGACATCCCCAAACGCGCATGTGTCTCAAACTTGGTTTCCAACCTTTCTATAATTCAAATGGTGTCTTTGGGATAACTTCGTTAGAACTCGGTTTAATATATACACTACCGTATTTAATGCTTCAACCCACAAGGATTTAAGAAGATTGGAGTTGCTAAGCATAGTCCGCACTATGTCCAGCAATGTCCAGTTTCTTCTTTCTACAACACCATTCGGGTCTAGAGAACCAGGTATGGGGTATTGGGACCCGATCCCATGTTCTTGAAGAAACTTAACAAAAGGGACTAGGTGTTTGTCCATTCTCAGTGTATTTACCATAATATTCTCTGCCTCTATCTGATCTCACAATATGGATTTGCTTTCCACAATGGTTCTCAACTTCAGCCTTAAATATTTTGAAGACATCCAATGCTTCATTTTTATTATGAAACAAATAGATATACATATATCGTGAGTAATCAATGATAAGAAAGATTTAGTATTTCTAACCATGTGCATCCATATTTGGACAACATATATTAGTGTGAATGATCTCTAATATGCCTGAACACCTATTAGCACCTTTCTTGGACTTGTTAGTTTACTTTCCCTTAATGCAATCCACATAAGTCTCAAAATCAATGTAATCTAGAGTACTAAGTACCCCGTCATTCACTAATCTCTTAATTCTTTCTATGGAGATATTTTCTAATCTCTAGTGCCATAACATTGAGGAGTCCTCATTAATATTACACTTTTTAATGTCAGTGTGAGCATGCATTGAACTATAAGTAGCCTCATTTTGTAAGAAAATGCGAAAAGACCATTAGACAAAATACCATTCCCAACACAATCAGATTTATATAATAAACTGAATAATGTGTCTTGAAAACTAAGGAATATCCAAACATTACAAGTCCTGAAATAGAAATCAAGTTTTATGAGAAACTTGGTTTATAGAAGGTTCTCTCTAATTCTAAGACAAAGCCACTACTTAAAGTTAAAACATAAGTTCCCATCGCCTTCACATGTAAGCCCATCTTATTGCTTGATAAGATGTTTGGCTCACTTCTCACTGGATTCCTTAGGTTTTGCATACCCTGCAAAGAGTTTACAACATGGATTATAGATCCAGAGTCAATCCACTAGGTGTTAACATTAACAATAACCATATTAGATTCATAACGAACAAATGAGGTTAGTTTACCTTTATTCTCAAGCTATTTTTTGAATTTGTTACATTCGTTTTTCATGTGTCCCTTATTTTTACAGAAGAAACACTTGGCTTCTTTCTAGATATAAGCTTGAGGTGGTATTTTACCTTTCCCCTTCTGATTAGCTTTATGTTTGGCTTTAGCTTTGTCGGCTTTGTTCCTTCTGCGGTTGGTTACCAACAATGCACTCTTACCTTGCTTCATCACTAGCCTCTCTTCTTCTAGAACACACATGGTCATTAATTTATTGATTAACCATTTGTCTTTATGTGTGTTATATAAGATCTTGAAAGGCTCGTACTGTTGTGGAAGGGTGTTCATAAGGTAGTGTACCAGGAAGGATTCTGACATATAAACCTCGAGCTTTTTAAATTGAGCTGCAATGTCTTGCATTTTCATTATGTGCTCGCGCATATCTTTCATGCTTATGAGTCTAAGAGATGAAAACTTCATTATTAGGGTGCTTACCAGTGCCTTTTATGAAGTGAAGAACTGCTCGTCAATGGCTTGCAGCAAGTCTAGGACATTCTCATGCTGGTCAATAGAACCACGTATTCCAGTAGTTATCTTGGTCTTGATAAATATCACGCTAAGCCGATTGGATCGCTCCTATTGCTCATATAGTGCAACCTCAGCTAGAGTGCTGGAATTGGTGATTACATGTGGTTTGTCCTTTCTAGTAGCATAATCTATATCCACACACCCTAAATGGAGGAGAATCCTCTTCTTCCATATCTTATAGTTATCACCGCTATGTTCGGGAATATCACATCGGATATTAGAGAAACTAGCATATTGAGAAGCTGCATAAAACCAAAATGTTTATGTCAAAAAAATGAGACCTAATAGTTTAAATTGCATGTTTTACCAATGTAAAACACGCAAAAAATAAATCTCATGACATCAACATTGCTTGTGGGCAAATTTTTTAATTCAAGTAGATTCAAATAAACGTAATGATAGAATTATCAAATTATGTATTTAATTTCATACATTATGAAAATAATTTGATTTTCTATCCTAAATTTTTACTTTATGATACAACTATTAAATTATGTATCATTCATAATTCCTATAGGTAATTATGAAAATAATATGATATTTAATCTTAATTAATTTTATAAATATAATAAAAGTTCATGTCGGATAAAATTTATTATATTAAGTATAATTAATCACAATATTATGTCTAATTTCTTATATGATCCTTATTATACTTAATATAATATTAATTAATTAAAGATGTTGTGGCTAATCTCTAATTAATTAATATAATATGGATCATTAGATATTTTAAAATTTTATGCATAAAATTAAGTTTTATATGAATAACCTTAATTTTACATAATCTAACAATAACTAAAACCAATAATATGTTATCATATGTAAACACAATTCTCATAATAAAACATAAATTACATAATTAAACATAATATTATGCACTTAATTTAATTCTATGGACAAAAATAAACTCATTCTAAAAGTATAAATTGATAGCATTATATTCATGTATAATATGAGCATAATAAATTTAAGTTCTACAAAAATTTAATTCATCCTTATGTTGCATATATATTATTTTAAACATGAATGAATAATATATGCAAAAGCAAATAGGTATAAAACAAATAGATGCCCAATAATTTTTATTTTTGTTTTAAAAATTTCGTTGCAAAAGAAGTCAAAAATGTCATTTTTATAACTAGTGGCATTTTTGCAAATAAGATAGCAGAAAATGGCATTTCCAAATGTATAAAAAATGGAGTTTGTAATGTATAAAATGAAGTCTTAATTTTATGCATAAAAATGAAGTTTTAATGTAACCGATTCTATGCATAATTAAAATGGAAGACACAAAAGGATAAAAGGAAATGAAATGACATATAATATATAACCTTTTTCCTTTTCATTTTAAAATGGTAGACATTGATTGATGCATAAAAAATGGAAGTGTAGGTTCTAGTTTCACCAAAATCGTTGACAATTTGGACAGGATGAAAGTGATATATTTACAGACCCACGACCCGGTCAAAAAAGAGCACTTTGACACCAAAAACACCAAAAACTCCGTTTTTAATAACAAAAAACTTAGAAAATCAATATCCACAAGATTTCTAACAATATCATGCACAAAAAACAACTACAAAACAAATTTTGTTTTAAAATTTCTTCACTGCCAAAACAAAAGAATGGCGAAGATAGAGATATGATAGGCTCTGATATCGACTATAAGATTATATATGATCCAAATGGAAGCTAAATAATAAAAGTGGATCAATAACTAAAGAAAACCAAAAATCAGAACATACCTCTATCCATTGCACTTTCTCTTCTTTTCTCACTTTTCTCATTGTTTTGGCATTTCTAAGATCTCAAAACACTTAGAAATAGATGGTATATATGCTAGAGGTTGAGTGCTTGAGCCTAGGGGACCAAAACCCCTTATATAGCCATGCTCCCTGGTGGTCGCTAAATAAGCGCAAGCGTACGGATCAAGTTTTAGTATAGTGGACCTTTCGATCGGGTATCGTATTCATAGGGATTGGTGTTGTTACTATCAAATACCGTGATTATCATAACTCGACTTTATCTAGGCGACAAAAATGTAAGTTAATTAATTAATACTAGTACTAATATAGTTTAATTTATTCTATACTAATACTAATATTAATATGAGATAGTTTTGAGAGAATAGGTTATCTAGGGATTAGTTTCGTTTACGAATACGTGTTCAGTCTTGTTTTAATTTATGTTAACGACGTTCGACTTATATGACAATCTCAATTTGTAAACTCCTCCTCCACCTTTCTCACGCGAATTCGTGTCAACGAAGAAGTACCCTTCAACGTCTTAACGACCCTAGGCCGCGTGAGTCTCGCCCCAATGTCATTGATTGCACACAATCCAACTCCCTCCTGAGTTATTGGATCGTCCCATTGTGTTTATCCTATCGACAATCTCAGTTCTAAAACTCCTCCGTCATCTCTCCCGAGTGTAAGATGAGGGAATACGTGACTTCGTGTCAATGCCAAAGTCCCCCTCAATGTCTTAACGACTCTAGGCCACGTGAGTCTTGCCCCAACGTCATCGATTGTCCATAATCTAAACCCCGACCGGGTTATAAGATTGTGACGTTCGTTTATTCAAGTACGAATCTAGGATTTGTCAAACCCCGTATTCTCGATATGTAAATCTAAGCAATATAAACAAACAATACGGCATACACAATCAACATAACAAATAACAATCACAAACAAAACACAAACTCAACTAAACAAGGTTTTCATAAATTATATTAATAATCCCTATACAACCTATGTTTAGCCATTGGCCATAACCATATATACAATGTAAAATAGCATAAACATACTCAACAACTACCAAAATATAGAAAACAAAGAGAAGAAACGAGTGACTTAGCCAATATCTGAAGAATAGCCGCTAAAACCGTCCACCGATTGCTTCCCTCTTCATCCTCCACCTCAGGTTGAGAGCTCTTCCTCAAAAATCCCTAAACTTAACCCTAAAATATGGCCTAAGGCCTTAGGGGTCGAAGAAGATTGGAAGAGAGAAGGAGGGAGGGTATTTATAGGCTCAAAAATATCAAGAAAATATTTATTATGTGCAGAGGCCACTGCCGCTGCGAAGGGTTCATCGTCGTGGCAGTGGAGTATATCGGTTAAGGCTTTCCTGAGGCGATGGAGACAGCGGTGGACTAGGAAAACTCTCTGTTGGTTCACTACTGCGGTAGTAGATTTTACCGCCGTGGCGAAGGGTAGTCAGTAGCCTATTTATGTTCTCTGCTTCTTCACCACTACGGCGGTGGTCTGTCAGTGGCCTTTGGTCTTTCTCAGCACCTTTATCCCTGCAGCGGTGACACCTGTTGGTATTTTAGCTATAACATCTTCATATGAACTCCAATTGAGGTGATTCAAAAATCTGTGGAAAGATAAAACATATATATACAACTTACATATTTTGAGTTTCCCCAAAATCGAATGGAATCATGTTCCAAAATGGTCTTGAAGTTACTGTATCTGTACCGGCTTTGCAGGTTTGGTGATCGCTTAGGCGAAGAAGTAGGCGGTGGACTTGGAAATGTTCTCAGTATCTTCACAGCCTAGGCGAAGGTTTGGACGCCTAGGTGGTGGGATTATTTCATAATGTTACCTCCTTGCTCATTTATCCACTGTAACTTCGTCCGCTTTGGTTCGATCACATCGTTTTCTCTCTGATTTCATACCTTTTCACCCCACGCACCTATTTTAATACAAAAAGAATAAAAATATATTAAAACATATAAAAATAACTATAAACGTACTCAAAAACTAACAAAACAGGTTCAAAAATACGTAAGTATTTTACACTTATCACTCCCATCAAAGCTTATAACTTTTCTGTTACCATTTCTTGAGTAAATTCCATGGGTAACGGTTGTAATGTTTTTCAAATATTAATGGAATTCAATGGACCACAATAAGATTTGTTGATGAAAAATGGATCAGTTACAGAAGAGACAAAAAATGAAGAAGAAACATTAAGTCTTCCTTGGTTTGTCTATGAAAATAAAGTTTGTCAATTTAAAAACTCTTTAACTAGAATGTTAAAGCAGATAAAACCCCTTTATGTCAAAGCTTACTTTGATGGAGAAGAGCTAAATAAGGGTTTACTTGATAAAGGCAAAAATGTTAATGTTAATATATGTATATGGGCTTGGCCCAATAGGTTAAAACTCTAACCCCTAGGGTTTTCCTAATCCCCTATAAATATCTCCATTGTATAGTTTATTAGTTGTACTGTTTTCCTGAATATCAATATATCGCTCCATATTTCTCCTAATATTCTATCTCTCAATTATTATGATATAGAATCAAGAGCCAATTCTTCTTGACCTTGTTCCTACTAAATATCTCCTAACCCTAATTGTTTAAGTCTTCCGCCGTGCTGTTGCCCATCTTGTTTTCATCATTCAACACCCCAACATCGTATTCATAATCAGCATCAACCTTGTTTCGTCAAAATGAGTTCAACGACACTAAACTCATCGTCATCGGGGTTCTTATGCGCCTCTACGCGCCGCCTCAAGCCACTACAGGTCTATGACATCTGTTGATTGTAGTAGGCCTTGCCGTCACTCCGATATCAACTGTTATCATATCATCATCTTTGTCTTGAAGAGATGATTCCAACATCATCAAAATAACCTCAATTAGAGTCCGAATGTGCCTTTATGCGTCATCAACAGTCCCACAACCGCAGTCAAATTTGTTGACTCTTATAGGATTCAATATCAACTCAAATTAATCATACAATATATCATCAGAAGCAGCTCGCCAAGATGATTTGAACGACATCAAAATCACCTCCATACGACATCGGACTCGCCCTCGTGCTCCCTCCGAAGTTTCAGTTACTTTGTCGCTGTCAGACCACGTGTCGCCAAATCGATTTTCTATTTTTTATTGACCAGTACACCCATTTTTAGGCTGGTTCTTGAAGATCTGAGATTAGTTTTTTGGTAATTTTGGCATTGCACATCTATCGGTGGCCTCCGTTTACTCAAATTCAGATCATATAATATAGTTCATTTTATATTGTTAATTTCGTTTATCACGGTTGTTTGTCCAGTTCAATGGCTCATCAATCATTTCTTTAAGATTATAGCTCGGTTCTTGGCGAATTTTGTTATTTTGAATCCATCTATGAACTCTGTTTAATCAAATTCAGATCATACAATATAGTTCGTTTTTTATTATTGATTCGGTTCATCACGGAGATTTGATTAGTTTAAGGGTTCATCGATGGGTTCTTCACGATTATAGACCGGTTCCTAGATAATTGTAGTGTTATGAATCCATACTTGACCTTAGTTTCTCTAGATTCATATCATACGGTATATTTTGATGTATATTATTGATCCGATTTAACAACGATGTCTGGGGGTTACACTTCTTCGATCATTCTCAATGCAAAAGAGGGTTCGGATCATACCTCCACTAATGTTACCATCTATACTGTAGATATGGCTTCACTTTTTCACAAAATGTTCTCTAAGAATGGTACAAGCATTTTCCTTACTCTCTTACTTACTACAAGTAACTCTTCTTGATTATGCATGTTGTAATCATATCATATTTGATCTCACCATGATTATGCATGTTGTAATCTTCTTAATACCCCTAGTATTTATACCACTGATGGTTCTTAAATGTAGGTTTATACTTTATATCTTTCTATTCTTGACACATATTTGATTCCGAAACTCACCTTAAATCTCTTATCTGTTGGGAAACTTTGTGAATTGGGATTTGAAGTCATATTTTCTAATAGTGGTTGTCGTGTGCAGGATCCTCGGATAAGAGAAACCCTTGGGACTAGTTGGTGGACGCAAATAATGCGCTGCCACTTTCACCGCAAGCATATGGATCAAGTTTTAGTATAGTGGACCTTTCGGTTGGGTATCATATCCATAGGGATTGGTTGAGATTACTATCGAGTATAGCGATTGTCATAACCCGACTTTATCTTGGTGACAAAAATGGAATATAATTTATACTAATACTAAACTAAAATACTAATTTAATTAACTATACTATAACTACTTATTTGAGATTGTTTAGGGGAGTAGATTGGGATTAACATTATTTATTTAAATGCGTTTGGTTTCGTTTTAGTTAACATTAACGGCATTCGGCATATCCGACAATCTCGGTTCGTAAACTCCCTCGTCACCTCTTCCAAGTGTAAGATAGGGGAATACGTGACTTTGTGTCAACGCCGAAGTCCTCCTCAACATCTTAATGACTCTAGGTGACGTGAGTCTCGCCCCAATGTCATCGACTGCACACTTTCTAATGCCCTTCCGGATCGTTAGATTGTCATGTTATGTTAACCCTAGTCCGAATCTAGGGTTACCTCTCTCGAGTGTCAAACTCCGTATTCTCAATATATCTAAACTAGCATATAATCATAGAAAACATGGCAACACAATCGAAATTATAAGGAACAATCATAAACGAAACACAAATTCAACCAAAACTACATTTTCATAAATAATACGTTAATCCCTATTATAATCCATGTTTAGCTCATGGCCCTAACCGTTTATACAATGTAAAATGAGCTAAACATGCTCAAACATTAATCCTAAGATAAGAGATAAAGAGAGAAATGAGAGAAACTAGCCATAATCCGAAAATTTGTTGCTAAGAGCGTTCCAAGATTGCTTCTCCTATGTTGCTTTGCGTTCTTCCCCTTGGAATTTGCTTGAGCTCCCCCAAAACACTCTCTAATATCATAGGAACCCTAAAGGGTCTCATATGGCCGGAAAAGGCCAGAGGAGAGGAAAAGAGAGGGATATAAATAAGCAAAATATCCTAAACAAATATCTATTATGCGTAGAGGCCGTCACCGCGGCCGTGGGATCACCGCCGCGGCTGTAGAGTATGTCAGTTAGTTGATCGCCGTGGTGGTGAAGAAGGCGATGGAATGGGAAGAACATCCTGCATCTTTTGCACCGCAGTGGTGGATCTTATGCCGCGGCCATAGAAGTTCAGGAAGTTTGGTGTCTTCTCAGTATTTTCACTACTGTGGCGGTGGTCTGGATGTGGTGGCGGTGGGCTTGTTTTACAATTTTGCCTCCGAGCTTGTTTTTCCACCATTCTTCGATCATTTTTGGTTCGATCTCATCGTTTTTGCTCCAATTTCATACCTTTTCACCCAACACACCTATTTTAATATAAAAAGAATAAAAACAGATTAAAATGTATTAAAACATAATAAATGTACTCGAAACCTAACAAATTCGGTTTGGAAATAGAAAGCTAATTTACACCTACCACTAGTTATAAAGTTGGACGTCTATTCGAACTCAATAGCTCGCATCTTCCACCCCAAACCCCACCACCACCACAACCCCATGTTACTTTATCAACCCGTGCAACCTCACCACCACCACCATCATCCTTATCTCTACAAACGTCATTGTTTCTATTACCATCCTATATTTGTTATTCTCGATTAGGCCACACTTCATCCAATCGATTCAAATTTCTTATCTCCAGTGGGTGAGTTAGGTTCAGTTCAGCATGAGTCTTTCAAATATATTCATTGCTAACTTTCAAAACAACCAACCCTGCCTTTTATGAGAGTCAATCATTTCTCTTGCACCATTTGATCTAATTTATTCTGATGTTCGGGGGGGCCTTCTCTTTATGCCTTAATGGGTGGTTGTCATTACTTTGTTATCTTTGTGAACAACTACTCTCGATATACATGGTTGTTTCTTATGAAAAATCGATTCGAACTATTCCAAATATATTCTGAGTTTTTTGTCTATGGTTTAAACCCAATATTCTAGAAATATTAATGTTTTTTTCTTAGATAATGTAATGAAATACAAGGATCGTGCTTTTCTCAACATGCTCGGCAAAAATGGTACGTCCTCCTACCGCTTGTGTACTGGCACATCCCAACAAAATGGACGAGCCAAATGCAAATATAAACACATTCTTGACACAGTTCGTGTTTTTCTGATTTCTTTATCTTATCCTGAGCATTTTTGGGTTGATGCTGCCTTCACCACAGTATACACAATAAACTGTATCCTTTCTGCTACAATCCAACATCATTCTCCATTTGAGAGTCTTTTTAGTAAACCTCATGATTACTCTAAACTTAGAGTTTTTGATTGCACTTGTTTTATTCTTCTCAAACCACATGAACACAACAAACTAGAACTAAGGGATCATCTGTGTTGTTTTCTTGGATATGACATTTAACATAAATGGCATTGGTGTTGGGATCCCATTTCTAAAACTCTTCATATCTCTCGTCATATCATTCTTTGGGAACAACAAATATTTTCTTCCCTACGGTCATTTGACATGTCAACCATTACTAACTCTAGATTTTTTACTGATCCATATATTGAGTTATTTCCTAAAGATACAGCTTTAGGTACCGTTGAGCCTATCCAACACCACCAGTTGAGCCCAGTCTTGGACCTTACGCTGAGTCCACTCTACCACCACCCGCTGAACCCACTCCAGAACCACCAGTTGATCACATCCTTCCAACTTCATCGATTATGCATGAGACTTATCCTATGACTGATGATTATGCACTAACTACCTCTAAGACCCATGCTCAACATCACTCACGCTACTTTACTAGGGTAACTCATCCTCCCTTTTATCTCATTGATTATCTTTGTTTTTCTACCATACTTAACCTGCATGAGCCTCAATCCTATAAGAAGGCTAGTACTAATCTTCTTTGACAGATACCAATGGACGAAGAACTTTATACCCTAGCTAAAACTCATACTTGAGATCTTGTTGACCTTCCCCCTGGAAAAAATTATATTGGATGCAAGTGGGTGTTTAAGATCAAAACACTTTCTAATGGTTCTATTGAACGCTATAAAGCTCGACTTGTTACCAAGGGATTCGCTTAGGAATATGGCATTGACTATGATAAGACATTTGCTCTAGTGGCGAGGCTTACATCTGTTCGTACTTTTCTTACCATCGCTTCCATTAAAAAATGGACTATTTTTCAGATGGATATCTAAAATACATTTCTCAATGGCGATCTTCTTGAGGAAATCTACATGCATACCTAATAGGTGTAATTTATCTATTTATTCCCAAGCCGATTTTGGTAGTTTTCGAGTATTTTTATAATGTTTTAATTCGTTTTTATTTATTTTGTTATAAACCAGGTGTTTGGGGGTGAAAAAGGACTAAAACGGTCCATAAACAAGCAAGTCGGTGGAAGAAAAAGATAAAAAAGTCAAATATTCAGAACCTGCAACTACTACTGCAGCAGTGAAACCACCGCTACAGTGGTCAAAGTATAGAAAGTGCTGAATTCTCCATCGTTGTAGCAGTCAAAGTATAGAGAGTTGCTGAACTCTCCACCGCTGTAGCGGTCACCCTCCAGAAGTCTACCGACCTCTCCACAGCTGCAGCGGTCAGGCGCCAGATAGTTTAGATATTTTAGGATATTTTGTTGATATTTTGGATCCTATAAATATTGTATCTTCTCCCCCAAACACTCGGTTGACGTTTTTGGGAGTCTTGAGAGCTCCAAGACACATCCAACCAAGAGAAGATCATCAAGGCCAAGAGGAGAAAACGTTTAGCTTCAGATCTTTGAATAACGGCTAGTCTTCATGTTTCTCTCTTTTATTTCTTAGTTTGGTTGGTTGTTTTGTATATGTTTAGCTCATTTCTAGTTGTATATAAGGCTATGACCATGTGTAGCTAAACATATATTGTCTAGGGAGCGATGTACTTCATGAAAACGTTGCTTATATCAAATTGATATTTTGTTAATGGTTGTTCTTGTCTATTCAATTTTGTTTACCATTTTTTCATGTTTATATGCTTGTTATGATATATTGAGAATATGAGATTTGACACTTGGGAGAGGTAACCCTGAATTCAGACTAGGATTTAAACACAACGTGACGATCTAATGACCTAGGAGGGCGTTAGAAAGTGCGCAATCCGTGAGGTTGGGGTGAGACTCATGTGACCAAGTGTCGTATAGATGCTTGAGGGGGACTTCAGCATTGACGTGAAGTCAAATATTTATGCAATTTACACTCGGGAGAGGTAGTGAGTGAGATTTCGATACCTGGATTGTCGAATAGATTGGAATGCCATTAATGTAAACTTGATTGAAACAAACACGTTTAAGTGAATGAGGTTAATCCCTAGGTAATAATTTTCCATAAACGTCATACTAGTATATTAGTATAATTAGTTTAATTAGTTTAGTTTATAATTATTATATAAACCTAAATTTAAGTCGCCTAGATAAAGTCTGGTTATGACAATCGCGATACTCAATGATAATCTAATATAATCTCTATGGATATGACAACCCCTACTCTTCCCAATCTATACTAAAACTTGACCTGTACATTTGCGGTGAAAGTAGGGACGTAATTTACGCGCTACTAAGTTTTTGGCGCCATTACCGGGGATTGATTTTTAGATTGTTGTTGATATTGTGAGTAAGTAACTTGATTTTAATTTAGGCATTTATTTTGTTGATAATTTTTGTTTGTAGTTTAGTTTTTCATGCAGGGTACTTGAAGATGCTAGATCAACAAGTATTGTTGTATTTCTTTCAATGAGATTCTGAGCCATTTTATTGTGCTTGGGATCAATACAAAGAGTTGTTATTCTGGTTCCCCAATAATTGTTTCCCAAGGGAGTGTCAACTACTGAACTTCCTCAATGGGTTATTAGCTGCAACCAGAACATGGGTAGAAAGAGAAAATGGTATCACCTCTTTCGACCAACTAACCACGGATGAAGCCTATTGGTTGTTGGAAGACATGGCCAAGTTCAATTTTCAGAGTTGGAATCATTCAATAAGCTACCAATGCTTGAGGGATAGTTTCACCATTTTGAAGCCATGGATTGACACCCCGGACCAACATATGGAGTCTTCCCCCACCTTGGACGAGATATTTGCTGCAGTTATGGGAAAGACTCAGACTTTTTGGAGGGAGACGAATAACCGACTGAATGAGCATGAGGATCGTCTTGATAATATTGGGACGGTCTGCGCCAAAATCAATGCCACCGTAACATATCTTCATATACAAATCAGTCAACTAATCCGCTTTATTGAGGTTGAGTCAGAAGTGGTGGTATTGAGAGATAGAAACGATTTAGTGAAAGCCACCACGAGGAACCGGATATGAGCGGAAGGAGCTTGGGTGAGTTCAATGATGATTATTCGAATGAGATGGGAACCCAAGCATGGATTGATGATTGTGATTCTTCACCATTGGAGATCCACATTGTAATGCCACCACAAATCCAAGATAATCATATCTACGAGGATCTGATGTGGCTCACTTGACCTTCATCGCTAGTTGTAATGTTCTTTCTGGCCAACCAAGTAAGTGAGCCGGTGAAGAGTCTTGTTGAAAGCTTTAGCCAATCAGAGCCAAATCTCACCAAGCTTGTGGGAATTCAAAACCAAGACCCATACATGGTGTTGTATGACACTTACTATGGGCGGAAGCTGCTCTCTAACAAGTAATTCTCCATGTCAGACCGAGGACAATAAATCACGCGCTTCTTGGGAGGTAACCCAACTTAAAAATGAATTAGAACTTTGTCACCGACTTCATTCGGAGGTGAGATTGTCTCGCCTTCCAGGTATGTGTTCTAAATCCCATTCGTTGGCATTCTTTATTTCAAATATTGAGATTGATGATTGGGTTATTGCGAACACTGCCTATTTTAAGTTTGGGGGTGATGTGTATTACGTTAGTATGTTTTCTTTTGTTAGATATGTAGTTTTAGTTAAAAATTGTTTGCATGCTTGTTGTTAGTGTAGTATGTTTATGTTTGTTGTGTTGTTGTGTGATGAGTTTTGCGTTCATCTAGGCCATTACCCGATGATATTATCCCCTGGTTGTTTTTCGTGGTCAAGGGTAATACTCATTCACGTGTGTTCTGTGTGCTTGGCATGTTGTTTTGGTGAAAGTTATTGTAGATCCTAATTTGCACGAGCACGTATACTCAATGTATAGATATTCAATTGATTTGAGGCCGATTATCCATTAGCCAAATTCATGATAATTTTAAGGATTCTAGAACCTGATTGGAGGAAACTTGAGGCGAAATCCTAGGTGAGGTAGTTCAGAAGACGTGATTTAGGCATTCATTTGATTTGCTTGAGCTTTTGAAGCTTACCTTGCTATATGTTTATCCCTCGTTACCTGTCGAAGCCTATAATGTCATTTCAATTCTGAACACATAACAAATACCCTGGCTAATTGAACTTTTTTCAAACCTATATCGCTAAACTGAAGGCACAATTTGAGTGAATTAAGTTAGCATTCGTGTATGCTACTTGAAGTGAGTGGTTGGGTTTAGGACAAACTTTTGATTGGTTCGGCATTCGAGTACTCACTTGTCATTTTTCTTTCGTTTTAATCACACCTGTGAAATTGTAATAATCGAATAAGTTTGGGGGTGTGGTACGTTAAAAAAAAAATCATATGTAAATATAGTAAAATTTTCGTTTCTTTTGACAAATGAGTACGTTGGTCTTAAATGTATGTTCATAATTGTTTCAAATTTATCTATGGGGGTTCGAGTATGATGGTATGCCAAGTGTTGTCATTGGGTGTCGTTGAGTTAACGATGTTAACCTGTTTTATATTCCCAATATACCCTTGGCCATGTTCTAAACTGAACCAAGTCCTTTTGATCTTTATGAACTGCTTAGCCTACATTAGTGGAGAGTGGAACCCATTCAGGCGTATGAAAATCCTAATCCTTTAGCGATTTTAAGTCGTGAGCTTCGCTGGTGGATAATCCAATTCGGTCTTTGAATGGTTATATAATTGAGTTTCGCACACACATATTGAAAGGATCTAGAATAGTGATTACCATTATTGAATGTTAGAATTTTAGAACATCACATGGTGCGTTTTACTCCTGAACTCGATATGATTGGGGGTTGTTGAGGAAAAATATTTTGGTCGATAGTTGAATTCAAAACTCGCATATCATTATGTTTAGGTAATTTGTGTTTTTTCTTCGTTGTTTAGTTTTTGTGTTAGTTATTTCGTTATGTTTTTTTATTTTTAGTGTGAGTGTTTTGCTCGAGAACTTGCAAAATTCTAAGTTTGGGGAAATTTGATAGGTGTAATTTATCTATTTATTTCAAAGCCAGTTTTGGTAGTTTTTGAGTATTTTTATAACATTTTAATATGTTTTAATACATTTTTATTTATTTTGTTATAAACCATGTAAAACCCTTTTTTTTTTTTTTTATTTAAGACGCGTTTTAGCACATTCAGAAAATTACGGGGTAGATAGTGTTATTAATTATTTGATTTAAAATTTTAGGGATCAATTAGTAATTTTTAAAATATTAAATTGGGGGGGTGGGGGGGTGGGTTAGAATAATTTTTAAAATAAAAATCTCTACCCTTTCCTTCTCAATGAAGGAAATAAATATATATGTGTGTGTGTGTGTGTGTGTGTGTATGTGTGTGTGTGTGTGTGTGTGCATACATATCAACAAGAGGACACGCGACAACAAGCTCATATATATACACACATAAACATCCATGCATTGAATGCATCTGCAAAACATAAATCAAAACTGAGAAAAAAAAAAAAGAGGAGCTGCTGACGGCAAAAGTGAGGTAGTCGGCCGTTTGGTCTGAAACAAAAGAAAAGCAGAAGCGATCGACGTTCGCGTGTGTGTGTTGTGTTGGCAAAACCCAGCAGAACGAAAGCAGAGAAAATAGAGAAAGATAGAGCAGACAGTCGCCGGCGGTATGCTTCCTAGTTGTCCGGCAGTGTCGGTCAGCATGAGGGGGTGTTCGGTCGGCCGTTAGTGTGTGTTTCGGTGTGTATGTGTGTATGGGAGTTGGATTTGGTGTCAGTGTGGGTGTGTATTTGATCCGACAGGGTGTGTGTGTTGATCGGCCGTTGGGCGTCGTTGATTTCGTGGGTATGTGTGTGTTGTCTGTTCGTTGACGGATCGTCGGGGTGTGTGTTTCGGTTGCGTGTGTGAGTTGTGTAGAGGTGGGGTTGTTTGGTCAGACAGTGAGCCTTGCGTCAGTGGTTGGTATCGATCGTTTGGTCGGCGGTGAGTGAGAACTAGTAAGAGAGAGAGAGAGTCGTCGGTGTGTGGTTATCCCTGTTTCGTCGCTGGTGCGTGTGTGCTGTGTGTGTGTGTGTGTAATCGGGTGTGGCATCGCCGACAGTAAAGGCCAGTGGTGGCGTCGGCAGGATGAACGCAAACGAAAAACAAAAACAGGAAAAGCAAACAGAAAAAAAAAAAGGAAAAAGAAGGGAAAAGGAAAAAGGAAAAAAAAAAAAAAAGGGGAAAAATACACAAACAACCCCAATAAAATCTATAAATCCATCTCGTGGCAAACGGACGATTCAGAACAGGTAGAATTCCAAACTCTCTTAATATATGTATTTAATTGTCTCATCGTGTGATTATGAAATTATTTGGTAACTCGTTGTCCCGGTTTCTCATTGGGTTATTTGTGATAAATTGTTGTGGATATTTACCTGTGCAATTATATGCAATAATTTGGACAAATGTGAAAATTACGTGATAAGCATGCCAATGTAAGTTACATGTCATATTAGTAAATGCATATATTAGAGGGGTTAGAGTTCTATTGAACGTTAACTCACGACCCCACAGTTTTATTTGTAGGACCGGGGAAAGCAAGATGACGACGAACCTTTATTTAGGAATTTCTATCAAATTGTAATATTTGTAATTATTATTTATAACTACTATGGGCGAACTAACACTGAATTGTAAATTGTACTAGTTGTATTTAAAAAAAAAAAAAAAAACTGCAATAACGGTTTTAATAAATGCAAAGTTATAGTTTATTTGTACTAGTTACATTTATTATTTATGGTGGAAAAATTGAGGTGATAAATATAAATATTATCAGAGTTTTTGGTTTTTCCCAAAATGTTTGTCCCTTTTCTACCTTCTGGTGTATAGTGTCTAGAATAAAATTAACAGTGTCCATTACTGAGATTTCGGTAAATATAGAAGTAACTTCGTGGCTAATTGTAATTATTGAATATAAATTGGAAATGGGTTAAATGTAAGTTGTTTTTTTTTTTTTTTTTTTAACCAGTTGAGGATAAATTAATTGATCATATAATGTATTTTCAATATGTAATTGTCACTATCGTTTATAACTTTCTTATAATTTATACTAGAAATTAAATTTGTCACCGACGTCTTTTAAAATTTATTGGATTTTATAGAGTGGGGAATTTGGTCGATCGGATCTAATAGTTAATTTTTCTATAAGAGAAACCGTAGTAGTGGCCTTGGGAAACCGGGCCGTTACAGGTGGTATCTGAGCGGGTTCGCGATTGCCTTGAGACTGGGTTATGCTACCCATCATTGCGGGGTTGCGACCGCCCTAAGACATGTTGTATAAATTGTAATTATTATTTATTGTTGTAATAGAGAAAGGGGTAAAATTAATTATCGTAGTTGATGTAAAATATTTCGCTCAATTTTAATGTATGTAATATTCGATGAATATAATTGGTTTGGTAAAATGTTGGAAATTCAGTTTTAAATTATTAGTTTAGAAATTACTAGTTACTACTAGATTTTAAATGGGAAATATTTTTATAAATTGAATTATAAATTATCTGTCGCCATTATATCTATATAGAATCCGCGGATTAATATTAGAAATAGATGGTTGGTTATTTGGTGGTATTTAAATGATGATTATTATATGTAATAATTTTCGTCAGACAATCGGCAACAAGAACTATCGCCATTATTGTAAAACTTATCGAATTTTGTAGATTGGGAACTCGAGTAAGTTGATTTTAGGATAGGAATTCTCTATAAGAGAAACCAT
Source organism: Eucommia ulmoides (assembly GCA_016647705.1). Classification (NCBI taxonomy): domain Eukaryota; kingdom Viridiplantae; phylum Streptophyta; class Magnoliopsida; order Garryales; family Eucommiaceae; genus Eucommia; species Eucommia ulmoides. The sequence goes on from CM028325.1 coordinate 15,619,265, forward strand.
AGTAGCGGCCCTAGGAAATCGGGTCATCACAAACTAGGTGTTTGGAGTAAAAATGAACTACAACGGTCCATAAACAAGCAAGTCAGTGGAAGAACGGTGGAGAAAAAGAGAAAAAAGTCAAATATTCAGATCTTGCATCTACCGCTACATCGGTGAAACCACCGCTGCAACGGTGAAAGTACAGAGAGTACTGAATTCTCCACCACTGCAACGGTCAAAATGCAGAGAGTTGTTATACTCTCCACCACTGCAGCGGTGAAACCACCGTTGCAGCGGTCACCCGCCAGAAGCCTACCGACCTCTCTACCGCTACAGTGGTTAGGCGCCAGATAGTTCATATATTTTAGGATATTTTGTTGATATTTTGAATCCTATAAATATCGTCTCTTCTCCTCCAAACACTCGGTTGACGTTTTTGGGAGTCTTGAGAGCTCCAAGACACATCCAACCAAGAGAAGATCATTAAGGCCAAGAGGAGGAAACGTTCTCGGAGCGGTTTAGCGTTGGATCTTCGGATAATGGCTAGTCTCCTTGTTTCTTTCTTTTATTTCTTCATTTGGTTGGTTGTTTTGTATATGTTTAGCTTGTTTTTAGTTGTATATAGGGCTATGGCCATGTGTAGCTAAACATATATTGTCTAGGGAGCGATGTACTTCATGAAAACGTTGTTTTATATAAAATCGATATTTTGTTAACGGTTGTTCTTGTCTATTCGATTGCGTTTACTGTTTTCCATGTTTATATACTTGTTATGATATATTGAGAATACGGGGTTTGACACTCAATAGAGGTAACCCTAAATTTGGACTAGGGTTTAAACACAACTCAACGATCTAATGACACGGGAGGGCGTTAGAAAGTGTGCAATCCATGAGGTTGGGATGAAACTCATGTGACCAAGTGTTATATAGACACTTGAAGGGGACTTCAGCGTTAACGCGAAGTCACATATTCATTCACTTTATACTCGGGAGAGGTAGTGAGTGAGATTTCGATACCTAGATTATCGAATAGATTGGAATGCTGTTAATGTAAACCAGATTGAAACAAACACGTTTAAGTGAACGAAGTTAATCCTTAGGAAGTAATTTCCTATAAACATCATACTGGTATATTAGTATAATTAGTTTAGTTTATAATTATTACAAAAACCTAAATTTAAGTCGCCTAGATAAAGTTTGGTTATGACAATCGCGGTACTCAACGATAATATAATCCAATCCTTGTGGATATGACAACCCCTACTCTTCCCAATCTATACTAAAACTTGACCCGTACACTTGTGGTGAAAGTAGCGATGTAATTTACATGTTAGCAATACCCCTCTTGGCCTAGCTGCTTCTCGACATAAAGTTTATCGCCTTCGTCGTGCCTTATATAGTTTAAAGCAAGCATCCAACGCTCATGATTCGACCCTGTTTGTTTGCCACATTAACAATGGAATTATCCTTCTTTTATTATACATGGATGACATGATTATTACTGGTGATGATTTACGCAGTATCTCTGAACTTGAAAAGTTTTTTAGTAGACAATTCAAGATGAAAGATCTTGGTGTGCTCACTTATTTTCTTGGCTTCGAAGTCTCATCCGATTCAGATGGATATTTTTTCTCTCAGACCATATATGCCTCTAATCTTTTGTCCAAGGCTGGCATTAGTGACTCCATCACTTCTACTACTCCTCTAGAGCAGAATATCAAACTCATTCCACTAGATGGTTCACCTCTCCTGAATGCCACTCTATATCGCCAACTGGTTGGAAGTTTGGTATACCTCACTGTCACTCGCCCAAACATCGCCTATGCCGTTCATCAAGTCATCCAGTTCTTACCCACTCCGCGGACCACTCATTACTTGGTTGTTCTTCGCATCCTTCGGTATGTCGAGGGTACCTTATTTCACGGACTTCATTTCTTAGCCTAGTTTGCTCCCACCTTAAAGGCTTATTCTGATGCTAATTAGATCAGTGATCCCACCAATGGACATTCAACCACAGGTTATTGTTTCTTCTTAGACAACTCTCTTATTTTTTGACGTAGTAAGAAACAAACTGTGGTTGCCTGCTTCAGCACTAAAGCTGAATGTTGTGCTATCGCCGATGCAACACAAGAACTACTTTGTCTTCGCTGGCTTCTTGCTGACATGAGAGTCTCTTCTCCTATTGCCACTATTCTACATTGTGATAATAGGAGTACTAATCAGATTGCCCACAATGATATATTTCACAAGCATACAAAACACATCAAGGCTGATTGCCATTTCATCCATCATCATATTCTCTAGAATAATGTTAATCTACAATCCGTCAGTTCAGCCAATTGGACAATAGATATTTTCATCAAGGCTCATCCATCTAGATGGTTTCACATTTTGGTTTTCAAACTCAAGTTCACATCTCATTTACTGCTTTGAGTTTGAGGAGCGATGTTAATATATGTATATGGGTTTGGTTTATTAGGTTAAAACCCTAACCCTAGGGTTTTCCTAATCCCTTATAAATATCTCGATTGTATAGTTTATTATTTGTACTATTTTCCTGAATATCAATATATCACTCCATATTTCTCCTAATATTCCGTCTCTCAATTATTCTAAAAGTTAATATAATGCCATTTTCAAATATAATGAAATAGGGAAATAAGTTCACAAACTTTGGGAAATTGAATTGTTTGCAACCAAATTCCTAGGGTATAGAATATTTAGAATGCGTTTAGTACTTGGGATTCAATTAAGGAATAGAATGATTTCAAGAATGCTCATTATATTACCTATGTTTAGTAGGTAGGACTTGTATTCATTCACATTCCTATGTATTCATTAATCACACAAATCATGGGATAAGTCAATCCCAAGTAAAAGTTGGGTATTATTTAATCTAGGGAGTGGGGAAGTAAAAGGGATGGTGTTAATCATTTGGTTTATGTTTGATGTTAGTTTCAATTGATTTATGTTTAAATATTTTCTATTTTAAAAAACATAATTTATTTCTAACACTAACAAAACATTGGAATATGAATAGTCATTTTAATACCATACTAAATTCCTTTTGTCACCGAACATAGGTTTGGTAATTGACCATTCCAATCAAATACCACAATGATTTTAATCTTATTGTCATTCTAATCCATTCTAGCGTATCAAACACAGCGTAAGGGCACAATCCCTACAAATCTGACTGTCAAATTAAGAATTTTGAGGACGACATTCTTTGTCATCGGTAGTAAGTTTAGTTACAATTCATTATTAGGTAGAGACTGAATACATACTAACCAATATATATATCAAAAACTAATATAAATAAATAATAATAAAAAGACTTAAACTGCCAAATTAATTGATCGTACATTCGAAGTAGCATCATATTATGTTGAAGCTCGCACAGAGAAGAGATCAAACTTATTGATATCCAATCGAGGATATTTGAATGGTCAAATGGCCTTACATCTAAATTGGCATCAGTAGAACACTTTAGCCTGCCAAAACCATTTGAGGAGTGTAGATCTTCTCTAGAGTGGCCATAGAGCCACCTAAGCCTGTCACCAGATTCAAAGATACAAAGAAACCACCTTGATGGTTTCTTAAATACAAAGAAACCTCCTCCTGGTAAGGAAAGAGCTATTACCCTCACTAGGTAATCGCTCCACGATCCGCACCTGTAATCACTGCTATCTCTACAGTAACGGGGCTGAGATCAACGCCTTCAATTTAATGGTGCACCGAGAATCTGGGAATACATGCTAAACAAGTCTCCTCCCACCTATGAATACCAGAACAAAGGGTTAATCAAGTAGGCATAGCTTTTCCTAGCTATTACCTTGCTAGAATTCTACTGAAAACTCCCGATTGATTCTTATACCGGAGGTGCAACGTTGGCAGGTCCTCCCACCGTTTCTTATTTTGTAGGAAACCTAACTGAGGGTTCCTTACTGACATGGGAGTCTTCTCTCCTATTGTCACTATTCTACATTGTGACAATATGAGTGCTATTCAGATCGCCCACAATGATATCTTTCACAAGTGTACAAAACATATCAAGGCTGATTGCCATTTCATCCATCATCACATTCTCTAGAATACTGTTAATCTACAATTCGTTAGTTCAACCAATTGGACAATATATATTTTTACCAAGGCTCATCCATCTAGACAGTTTCACATTTTGGTTTTTAAACTCAAGTTCACATCTCATTTACTGCCTTGCGTTTGAGGAGAGATGTTAATATATGTATATGAGTTTGGCTCATTAGCTTAAAACCCTAACCTTGTGGTTTCCTTAATCCCCTATAAATATCTCCATTGTATAGTTATTTGTACCGTTTTCCTGAATATCAATATATCACTCCATATTTCTCTCAATATTCCGTCTCTCAATTATTCTAACAGTTAATATAACGCCATTTTCAAATCTAAAGAAATAGGGAAATAAGTTCACAAACTTTGGGAAATTGAATTGTTTGCAACCAAATTCCTAGGGTATAGAATATTTAGAATGCGTTTAGTACTTGGGATTCAATTAAGGAATAGAATGATTTCAAGAATGCTCATTATATTACCTATGTTTAGTAGGTAGGACTTGTATTCATTCACATTCCTATGTATTCATTAATCACACAAATCATGGGATAAGTCAATCCCAAGTAAAAGTTGGGTATTATTTAATCTAGGGAGTGGGAAAGTAAAAGGGATGGTGTTAATCATTTGGTTTATGTTTGATGTTAGTTTCAATTGATTTATGTTTAAATATTTTCTATTTTAAAAAACATAATTTATTTCTAACACTAACAAAACATTGGAATATGAATAGTCATTTTAATACCATACTAAATTCCTTTTGTCACCGAACATAGGTTTGGTAATTGACCATTCCAATCAAATACCACAATGATTTTAATCTTATTGTCATTCTAATCCATTCTAGCGTATCAAACGCAGCGTAAGGGCACAATCCCTACAAATCTGACTGTCAAATTAAGAATTTTTGAGGACGACATTCTTTGTCATCGGTAATAAGTTTAGTTACAATTCATTATTAGGTAGAGACTGAATACATACTAACCAATATATATATCAAAAACTAATATAAATAAATAATAATAAAAAGACTTAAACTGCCAAATTAATTGATCGTACATTCGAAGTAGCATCATATTATGTTGAAGCTCGCACAGAGAAGAGATCAAACTTATTGATATCCAATCGAGGATATTTGAATGGTCAAATGGCCTTACATCTAAATTGGCATCAGTAGAACACTTTAGCCTGCCAAAACCATTTGAGGAGTGTAGATCTTCTCTAGAGTGGCCATAGAGCCACCTAAGCCTGTCACCAGATTCAAAGATACAAAGAAACCACCTTGATGGTTTCTTAAATACAAAGAAACCTCCTCCTGGTAAGGAAAGAGCTATTACCCTCACTAGGTAATCGCTCCACGATCCGCACCTGTAATCACTGCTATCTCTACAGTAACGGGGCTGAGATGAACGCCTTCACTTTAATGGTGCACCGAGAATCAGGGAATACATGCTAAACAAGTCTCCTCCCACCTATGAATACCAGAACAAAGGGTTAATCAAGTAGGCATAGCTTTTCCTAGCTATTACCTTGCTAGAATTCTACTGAAAACTCCCGATTGATTCTTACACCGGAGGTGCAACGTTGGCAGGTCCTCCCACCGTTTCTTATTTTGTAGGAAACCTAACTGAGGGTTCCTTACTGACATGGGAGTCTTCTCTCCTATTGTCACTATTCTACATTGTGACAATATGAGTGCTATTCAGATCGCCCACAATGATATCTTTCACAAGTGTACAAAACATATCAAGGCTGATTGCCATTTCATCCATCATCACATTCTCTAGAATACTGTTAATCTACAATTCGTTAGTTCAACCAATTGGACAATATATATTTTTACCAAGGCTCATCCATCTAGACAGTTTCACATTTTGGTTTTTAAACTCAAGTTCACATCTCATTTACTGCCTTGAGTTTGAGGAGAGATGTTAATATATGTATATGAGTTTGGCTCATTAGCTTAAAACCCTAACCTTGTGGTTTCCTTAATCCCCTATAAATATCTCCATTGTATAGTTATTTGTACCATTTTCCTGAATATCAATATATCACTCCATATTTCTCTCAATATTCCGTCTCTCAATTATTCTAACAGTTAATATAACGCCATTTTCAAATCTAATGAAATAGGGAAATAAGTTCACAAACTTTGGGAAATTGAATTGTTTGCAACCAAATTCCTAGGGTATAGAATATTTAGAATGCGTTTAGTACTTGGGATTCAATTAAGGAATAGAATGATTTCAAGAATGCTCATTATATTACCTATGTTTAGTAGGTAGGACTTGTATTCATTCACATTCCTATGTATTCATTAATCACACAAATCATGGGATAAGTCAATCCCAAGTAAAAGTTGGGTATTATTTAATCTAGGGAGTGGGGAAGTAAAAGGGATGGTGTTAATCATTTGGTTTATGTTTGATGTTAGTTTCAATTGATTTATGTTTAAATATTTTCTATTTTAAAAAACATAATTTATTTCTAACACTAACAAAAAATTGGAATATGAATAGTCATTTTAATACCATACTAAATTCCTTTTGTCACCGAACATAGGTTTGGTAATTGACCATTCCAATCAAATACCACAATGATTTTAATCTTATTGTCATTCTAATCCATTCTAGCGTATCAAACGCAGCGTAAGGGCACAATCCCTACAAATCTGACTGTCAAATTAAGAATTTTTGAGGACGACATTCTTTGTCATCGGTAGTAAGTTTAGTTACAATTCATTATTAGGTAGAGACTGAATACATACTAACCAATATATATATCAAAAACTAATATAAATAAATAATAATAAAAAGACTTAAACTGCCAAATTAATTGATCGTACATTCGAAGTAGCATCATATTATGTTGAAGCTCGCACAGAGAAGAGATCAAACTTATTGATATCCAATCGAGGATATTTGAATGGTCAAATGGCCTTACATCTAAATTGGCATCAGTAGAACACTTTAGCCTGCCAAAACCATTTGAGGAGTGTAGATCTTCTCTAGAGTGGCCATAGAGCCACCTAAGCCTGTCACCAGATTCAAAGATACAAAGAAACCACCTTGATGGTTTCTTAAATACAAAGAAACCTCCTCCTGGTAAGGAAAGAGCTATTACCCTCACTAGGTAATCGCTCCACGATCCGCACCTGTAATCACTGCTATCTCTACAGTAACGGGGCTGAGATGAACGCCTTCACTTTAATGGTGCACCGAGAATCAGGGAATACATGCTAAACAAGTCTCCTCCCACCTATGAATACCAGAACAAAGGGTTAATCAAGTAGGCATAGCTTTTCCTAGCTATTACCTTGCTAGAATTCTACTGAAAACTCCCGATTGATTCTTACACCGGAGGTGCAACGTTGGCAGGTCCTCCCACCGTTTCTTATTTTGTAGGAAACCTAACTGAGGGTTCCTTACTGACATGGGAGTCTTCTCTCCTATTGTCACTATTCTACATTGTGACAATATGAGTGCTATTCAGATCGCCCACAATGATATCTTTCACAAGTGTACAAAACATATCAAGGCTGATTGCCATTTCATCCATCATCACATTCTCTAGAATACTGTTAATCTACAATTCGTTAGTTCAACCAATTGGACAATATATATTTTTACCAAGGCTCATCCATCTAGACAGTTTCACATTTTGGTTTTTAAACTCAAGTTCACATCTCATTTACTGCCTTGAGTTTGAGGAGAGATGTTAATATATGTATATGAGTTTGGCTCATTAGCTTAAAACCCTAACCTTGTGGTTTCCTTAATCCCCTATAAATATCTCCATTGTATAGTTATTTGTACCATTTTCCTGAATATCAATATATCACTCCATATTTCTCTCAATATTCCGTCTCTCAATTATTCTAACAGTTAATATAACGCCATTTTCAAATCTAATGAAATAGGGAAATAAGTTCACAAACTTTGGGAAATTGAATTGTTTGCAACCAAATTCCTAGGGTATAGAATATTTAGAATGCATTTAGTACTTGGGATTCAATTAAGGAATAGAATGATTTCAAGAATGCTCATTATATTACCTATGTTTAGTAGGTAGGACTTGTATTCATTCACATTCCTATGTATTCATTAATCACACAAATCATGGGATAAGTCAATCCCAAGTAAAAGTTGGGTATTATTTAATCTAGGGAGTGGGGAAGTAAAAGGGATGGTGTTAATCATTTGGTTTATGTTTGATGTTAGTTTCAATTGATTTATGTTTAAATATTTTCTATTTTAAAAAACATAATTTATTTCTAACACTAACAAAACATTGGAATATGAATAGTCATTTTAATACCATACTAAATTCCTTTTGTCACCGAACATAGGTTTGGTAATTGACCATTCCAATCAAATACCACAATGATTTTAATCTTATTGTCATTCTAATCCATTCTAGCGTATCAAACGCAGCGTAAGGGCACAATCCCTACAAATCTGACTGTCAAATTAAGAATTTTTGAGGACGACATTCTTTGTCATCGGTAGTAAGTTTAGTTACAATTCATTATTAGGTAGAGACTGAATACATACTAACCAATATATATATCAAAAACTAATATAAATAAATAATAATAAAAAGACTTAAACTGCCAAATTAATTGATCGTACATTCGAAGTAGCATCATATTATGTTGAAGCTCGCACGGAGAAGAGATCAAACTTATTGATATCCAATCGAGGATATTTGAATGGTCAAATGGCCTTACATCTAAATTGGCATCAGTAGAACACTTTAGCCTACTAGAACCATTTGAGGAATGCAAATCTTCTCTAGAGTGGCCATAGAGCCACCTAATCCCGTCACCAGATTCAAAGATACAAAGAAACCACCTTGATGGTTTCTTAAATACAAAGAAACCTCTTCCTGGTATGGAAAGAGCTGTTACCCCCACTAGGTAATCGTTCCACGATCTACACCCGTAATCACTGCCATCTCTATAGTAACGGGGCTGAGATCAACGCCTTCACTTTAATAGTGCACCGAGAATCAAGGCATACATGCCAAACAAGTCTTCTACCAGAACAAAGGGTTAATCAAGTAGGCACACCTTTTCCTATCTATTACCTTCCTAGAATTCTACTGAAAACTCCCGATTGTTTCTTACACTGGAGGTGGAACGTCAGCACGTCCCCCCACGGTTCATTATTTTGCAAGAACCCTAACTGAGGGAAAGTGAGCTAAACGAGAGGATATTCCTTAGCTTCGGATTTCAGGGTGACGTGTCTGGTGATCCACTTTCAGACATCATTAGATTGGCACTATTTGTGCGAACGACATACCATTATTCTCGCAATCTTCACTATGTAAATGGTTACTTGGAGATTTGGAATTATGACCAACGAAGATGATATTGATAGGCAACCATTATGCACAGTTTCCCACGAGGCTAGCCCGTTAGGAGAATCGCCCTCATTTCTGATGAAAATAATGAGAGAGGGCCAAGATATCTCCTAAAATGTTCGGTACCTTATTGGGCAGGCTGATCAAAGCAAAATACCTCTACCGCTGCCCATCCTGCAGGGATTTGTGCTACTCATCAATGAGGCACAACTCATCACAAATGAGGGACGAAGGGTCTGACGCTAACAACAACAAGAGAAAAAACGTTGCTAGACGCAGCGTGACATCTAACAAGAACTGAGATGGATTTGCACCAAGAAGCATGAACTGTGTCAGTAGGGCCAGAACAAACGGCAGGGTATTGAGGCCCCAAGGTCTGAGAAGACCCCCAGCATATATGGTGGCGGAATATTACGTCGCCACTTTCACCGTAAGTGTATGGGTCAAGTTTTAGTATAAATGGGAAGGAGTAGGGGTTGTCGTATCCATAGGGATTGGTTGAGATTATTATCGAGTACCGCGATTTTCATAACCGAACTTTATTTAGGCGATAAAAATTGAGTTTCTAATTAATTAATACTAATACTAAGTTAATTAATCTAACTATACTAATATTATATTAAGATGTTTAGGGAAAAGATTGCCTAGGGATTAACTTTGTTGACAAAAACATTTTTGGTCTCTTTTAGTTTACAATAACGGCATTCAACCTATTCGACAATCTCTGTATCCTAAACTTACTCGCCACCTCTCCTGAGTGTAAGACGAGTGAATATGTGACTTCGTGTCAACGAAAAAGTCCCTCTCAACATCTTAATGACACTAGGTCACATGAGTTTTTCCCTAATGTCATTTATTGCACACTTTCTAACTCTCTCCCGGGTTATTAGATCGTTGTGTTTTGTTTACCCCAGTCCGAATTCGGGGTTACCTCTCTCGAGTGTCAAACCTCGTATTCTCTAACGCTATGTTTGGTGCACTAGAATGGAATAGAATTGAATGAAATAGAATGAGTGTAGTATTGGAATGAATATGGTATTGGAATAGAATGATCATTACCATTCCTATGTTTGATGAAAAATGAGATTAAACATGGTATTGGAATGACCATATTACCATTCCTACGTTTGATTACAAAATACATTAAACATGGTATTGGAATGACCGATAAATAAAAATGAAACAATATTCTTAAATATTCGAAAATTTTATAACAAAATTTTGGGAACATAACAGAATTATTCAGAGATACTAAACAAATGTCACCTAGGTTATCCTTTAATCCGACAAACTAAAGGACTTGGAAGTATTTTTGTGTTTCTATTTCCAAAAAAACTTATAACTGATTTTTTTTTTTTTGATTTGCTTATGTTCTGATTCTAGGATTTTGTTATAAAAATTTGAGAACAAAACAAAATAATTTTTCTCCTATTTTACTGATTTTGTTCCAATCATTTTGTTAATAGACTTCAGATATAGAAACACCAAATTCTACTTATGCCTCACTTGTTTAGTATTTCTATTCTCATAAATTTGGGAATACAAATAAACATATAAGGAAAAAAATGTTTATTTCGAGTTTTATATCTATGTTCCAAGTTTTCTTGGAACAAAAGCAAAAATATGGGAACAAAAACAGAAATATGGGAACAAAAATAGAAATCTAGGAACGAAAATAACAACAAAAATATGGGAACAAAAACAGAAATATGTTCCCAAATTTCAATTTTTTGTTTTTGTTTCCATATTTGTGTTTTTTGTTTTTGTTTCCATATTTCTATTTTTGTTCCCATATTTATGTTTTTGTTTTGTTCCCAGATTTCTATTTTTGTTCCCAGATTTCTATTTTCGTTCCTAGATTTCTGTTTTTGTTTTTGTTCTCAGATTTCGTTCCCATATTTCTGTTTTCGTTTTACATTTTTTGGGAACAGAAACATGAAAGCAACACCACTTTTTTTTCCTTTCTATTCCCAGAATTATATTTTCTATTGTGAAAAATACGGAAACAAAAGTATAAGCTCTTCTTCTTACATAATACCTTATTTCATTTGAGATTAGGTAATCCTAGGATTACATAATACCTTATTTCATTTGGGATTGACTAATCCTATGAGTTGTGAGATTAGTCATTACTTGGGAATGGGAACGAAAACCAATCTCACCAACCAAACGTAGGAATGGAATGATCATTCCCAACTTTATTCCAATCCCAAGATGAATCTTATGTACCAAACATGACCTAATTATCTAAACAAGTATAATATCAAAGAATAGCGGTAAAGATAATCGAAATAGCAAAGAACAACCATTAACGAAACACAAATCAAACAACCAACGATTTCATAAATATTATTAATCTCTAGACAAAATCCGTTTAGCTCATGGTTATAACCATTTATACAATGAAAATTGAGCTAAACATGGTCAACAACCTACTGAAGTTACGAAAATAAAGAGAGAAACGGAAGAACTTAGCCCTAGTCCAAAGATATTCCACTAAAACCATTCAACGACCGCTTCTTCTACTTCACAATGTGTTCTTCTCCTTAGGAATTGGTTGAGCACTCCCCAAAATACTCTCAAACTATCCTAACCCTAAGGAGTCTCTAATGATCTCTCCATTGGCCGGATTATAGGAGGGAGGGATATATAGGGGCCCAAAATATCTAAATAAATATCTAAAAAGTGGGCAGAGTGATCACCGTGGTGGTGAGTATGTCGGCTGGGTCACGGCCTCGGCGGTGGACTTGGCGGTAGAATCAGAGACCTTCATGTTCTTTCACCGCTATGGCGGTGGGTTTTCAGTAACATTTGGTCCTCTCTGCATATTGACCGCCACGGTGGTGGGCTGCTAATAGGTGTGATCTACCTATATATTTCCAAACCGGTTGTGTTAGTTTTAGTGTATTTTTTATAGCGTTTTTATTAAGTTTTAATTAGTTTTTATTCTTTTTATATAAATCAGATGTGTGGGGTAAAAATATATGAAAACAGAGTGTAAACGATCAGATCAGACCAAGAACAGTCAAAATACGGTGGAAAAGTAAGCACGAGGGCAATATTAAGAAAAGAATCCTACTGTCGCGGTGTCACACCTCCGCCGTGGTGGTGAAAATATAGAGTGGGCCAATTTTTGCTGGACATCTACCGCCGCAGCGGTGAAACTGCAGGATGGTCCCTGAATCCACCGCTTTCTTCACCGCCTAGGCGATCACTTAACCAACATACTCCACCGCCGCAGCGATCATATCTACATAGATTAGATATTTTTTTGAGATATTTTCTCTATTTAATCCCCTCTCCTCTCCTCTCCTTTGAGGACCCCTGGCCATTAGAGCCCTTAGGGTTTAGTATAGAATAGAAAGAGAGAGAGAGAGTATGGGGGAGTGCTCAAACAAATCCGAATGAGAAGATTACCTCGGGGAGAAGAAGAAGCGATCAGTGGATAGTTTTAGCGGCTAATCTTCAGACTACGGCTAAGTTCATCCGTTTCTCCTTTTATTTCTTAACTGCGATAGTTGTTTGAGTATGTTTAGCTCGATTTTAATTGTATAAATGATTATGACCATGATTTAAGCGTGGATTCTATATGGGATTAATATTATTTATGAAAACGTAGTTTTGTTTGAGTTGTGTTTCTTCAATGATTGTTCTTCGCTATTTTGATTGTGTTTGCTATTGTTTGTTTATTATGCTTAGATAGATATATCAAGAATTCAGGGTTTGACACTCGAAAGATGTAACCCTACAATAACCCAGGAGGGAGTTGGATTGTGAGCAATCGATGACGTTGGGGTAAGACTTACATGACCTAGGGTCGTTAAGATGTTGAGGGAGAATCCTTCATTGACACGAAGTCGTGTATTCCCTTGTCTTACACTCAAGATAGGTGGCGGCGGAGTTTACGAACTGAGATTGTCGATAGGGTAAACACAACGCGACGATCCAATAAACCGGGAGGGAGTTGGATTGTGTGCAATCAATGACATTGGTGCAAGACTCATGTGACCTAGGGTTGTTAAGACATTGAGGGGGACTTCTTCGTTGACACGAAGTCATGTATTCCCTCGTCTTACACTCGGGAGAGGTGGCGGGAGAGTTTACGAACTGAGATTGTCGAATAGGTCAAACGCCGTTATTGTAAACTAAATGAAATCAAACGCGTTTAAGTAAATAAATTTAATCCCTAGAAAATCCATCCCCTAACTATCTTGTATTAGTATAAGTAGTATAAATTAAATTAGGTTATATTAGTATTAGTAGTATTAATTAATTAAATACACATTTTTTATCGCCTAGATAAAATTAGGTTATGATAAACACGTTACTTGATAATAACGGCAACCAATCCATGTGGACACGATACCCAATTTTCAAGATTCATTATACTAAAACTTGACCTCGTACACTTGTGAATAGTCAATACGCGGGCGTGTAACAAATTCTCGTCGTATAACTTTTTGGCGCCGTTGCCGAGGATTGTGTTTATCGTTTATTATTGATATTATGAGTTAATGACCCAATTTTACTTTAGGCATTTCTTTTGTATATAATTTTTGTTTTGTAGTTTTGTTTTTATTTCTTATGCAGGGTACTTGGTGATGTTAGATCGATAGGTATTGATGCATTCCTTTCAACGGGATTCTGAGCCATTTATAGTACTGGTGCTACGCACATAAGCCGGTGAGGCATGTCGTTGAAAGATCGAGCCATCTAGTGCAATATCTCGCCAAGCTTGAGGGCATTCTGAACATGTCAGGCCATGGACATTAAACCATGCTCTTCTTGGGAGGCAACCCAAGTAAAAAAAACAAATTAAATCCGTCACAGCCGAATTTATTTGGAGGTGAGATTCTCTCGCCTCCCAGGTACGTGTCCTAAACCCCCTTCGTCAGCATGCTTTAATTTCATATGTTGAGATTGATGATTGGGATCACTGAGAACATTGTCTGTTTTAAGTTCAGAAGTGAAGTGTAGTATTTAATATTGTTAGTTTATATTGTTTTGTTTTTACTGTATTGCATGTTTGTTTAGTTTATAATATTATTGTGTTGTTGTTGTTGCATGCTGAGTTTGGCGTTCATTTGGGCTATTACCCGATGATGATATTACCCCCTGGTTGTTTTCGAGGTCAAGGGTAATACCCATGCATGTGTGTTCTGTGTGCTTGACAATGCGTTTTGGTGAAAATTATTGTAGATCCTAATTTGCACGAGCAGATAAACTCAATGTATAGTTATTTAATTGATTTGAGGATGATTATCGATTAGCCAAATTCATGACAATTTATGGATTCTAGAACCTGATTCAGGGAAATCTTGAGATGAAATCCTAGGTAAGGTAGTTCAGGAGACGTGATTTAGGCATTCGTTTTGTCGCTTGAGCCTTTTTAAGCCTACCTTGTAACATGATTATCTCTCGTCACCCTGTTGAAGCCTAAAATGACATTTCAATTCTGAATACATGAACAAATACTCTGGCCAATTGATCTTTTTCCAAACCTATATCGTTGAATTTAAAGGCACATTTAAGAGAATCAAGCTAGCAGTGGCCAATACTTTTTGATGTGAGCGGTTGGGTTTATGGTGAACTTCGGATTGGTTCAGTATTCGAGTACTCACTTGTTATTTTTCTTTCATTTTAACCACACCCGAGGAATCATACTAATCGAATAAGTTTGGGGGTGTGGTTCATTACTTTTTTACAAGTGAGTACGTCGGTCTTAAATGTTGTTCGGGATTGGTTTTCAATTTATTTTGGGTAACGTTATGTTAACAACATTAACCCGTTTTCTATTCGAAATACCCTTGGATAAATATACCAAAACAAAACCAAGTCCTTTTGATCTTTATGAACTTCCAAACCTACATTAGTGGAGAGTGGACCCCAATAAGGTATATAGAAATCTTAGTCCTATACGGTCTAAGTAATGAGTTTCATTGGTAGATAATCCAATTCGGTCATTGTATAGTTATATTATTGAGTCTCGCACTAACATGTTAACAGGATCTAGAATGGCGTTCACCATTATTGCATGTTAAAATTCTAGAACAACATATAATTTGTTTTACCGCTTGAACTCGATATGACTGGCGGTTGTTTAGGGAAAAATGACTAGGTCCTTAGAAGAAGTCAAAACTCGCATGTCATTATATTTAGATTGTTTTTAGGTTGTTTGTTATTTAATTTAGTTGTGTTTTTTTATTTTCGTGTGTGTTTTGCTCGAAGACTAGTAAAATTCCAAGTTTGGGGGTATCTGATAGGTGTGATTTACCTATATATTTCCAAACCAATTTTGTTAGTTTTAGAGTATTTTTTATAGCGTTTTTATTAAGTTTTAATTAATTTTTATTTATTTTTGTATAAATCAGGTGTGTGGGGTGAAAAGGTATGAAAACGGAGCGTAAACAATCAGATTGGACCAACAACGGTCGAAGAACAAGAACAAGGGTAATATTCAGAAAAGAAGCCAGTGGTGAAAATGTAAAGTGGGCCAATTCTTGCTGGACATCCACCGCCGTAGCGGTGAAACTACAGGATGGTCCCTGAATCCACCACTTTCTTCACCGCCGCGGCGATCACCTCTACACAGATTAAATATTTTTTTGATATATTTTCTCTATTTAATCCCCTCTCCTCTCATCTCATTTGAGGACCCCTAGACATTAGAGCCCATAGGGCTTAGTATAGAATAGAGAGAGAGAGAGTATGAGGAGTGCTCAAACAAATCCGAAGGAGAAGATTACCACACAGAGAAGGAGAAGCGATTGGTGGATGGTTTTAGCGGCTAATTTTCGGACTATGGCTAAGTTCATCCGTTTCTCCTTTTATTTCTTAACTTCGATAGTTGTTTAAGCATGTTTAGCTTGATTTTAATTGTATAAACGGTTATGACCATGAGTTAAACGTGGATTATATATGAGATTAATATTATTTATGAAAACGTAGTTTTGTTTGAATTGTGTTTCTTTAATGATTGTTCTTTGCTATTTAGATTGTGTTTATCGTATTGTTTGTTTATTATGCTTAGATAGATATATCGAGAATTCGGGGTTTGAAATTTGGAAGAGGTAACCCCGGATTTGGACTAGGGTAAACACAATGCGACGATCCAATAACCTGGGAGAGAGTTGGATTGTGGGCAATCGATGACGTTGGAAAAAGACTCACGTGACCTAGGGTCGTTAAGACATTGAAGGGGACTTATTCATTGATACAAAGTCGCGTATTCCCTCATCTTACACTCGGGAGAGGTGGCGGGAGAGTTTACAAACTGAGATTGTCGATTGGGTAAGCACAACGCGACGATCCAATAACCCGGGAGGGAGTTGGATTGTGTGCAATCAATGACGTTTGGGCAAGACTCAAGTGACCAAGGGTCGTTAAGACTGTTGATCCTAAGATTTTGATGAACAATTAAGTATTGATGTTTTGATGGAACTAATATTTGATTGAGTGTTTCAGTGATTTAAAGTTCCAATAATGAAGACGTCAAATTGAATGGATGAGAAATGAAGATGTCAAGATGATGAAGAAGAATTACGAATTTGAAGAAATTAGGGAAAACAACCCAGGTGAATCTTAACTCTTAATATCCCATTTAGGAACACACACATGGCACAAAATGTATTTTATCTTTTATGTGTGTTTTGATTAAGTTAAATTATTAGCTCCTATGTGAAATAAGAAGAAATAAGTTTGAATGACTAAAATGGAATATAACAATATTAGTGGAGCTAATCAAGAGAAGAAAATGGTTAAAGGGGCAAAAATGTAAAAGAAAATAAGTTAAAAACGTATTCAGGGAAGAGATCCAGGCACAACAGTCGATTGGTGAGTCGACCAGACATGGAAGCTGTAACATCCTGTATCTCTAAGTTGACCGACACGTTGACTAGCCAAGAAGACTGAACTCTCTGAATCAACAAGTCTATCGATAGGTCAACTGGTGAAGTAGTACTGAACTCTCTAAATCTGTGAGTCGACCGGGCAGTCGACCTATGCATGCTGCGACAATGGCTTGGCTGCAATATAAGTTGGCAGTCGACTGGGCAGTCAACCAAACACGCTCTTTTAGGATATAGTTTGATTCGAGATTATATCCAAAAGTAGCCATTTTTTGTTGGGATTTGAGGGAGATTTGTGGGATATTATCTATATTTAAGATATGGTTCATATACTAATTAAATCCTATTAATATGGTTCATTAAATATTATTGTTTCTCAATTTGGTACTTGAAATAGATTCTATACTTATTTATTAAGATTGAGAAATACTTTGAGAGGGTTTGATTAAGAGATTTGAAAGATGTTTTTAAGTGAAATTGAACCTAAATAAAGTCCTTATGATATAAGAGGTCTATAAGAGCTTTTAATTGTTATGACACTTGTAAACTAGCCGTTAAAAGGCTGATTACATGTTCCTTTAAATAGACCTGCGAATTTCACTAGTTAAAAAAAAATCATTCTAAGAGAGTTAATCATTCTAAAGCATTTTGAGAGAGCTTTTGTAAGAGTTATCATTCTACGATATTGTGAGCTATTCTAAGAATGATTCTGAGAATCAATTGCGTTCAATTTTTTCTGATACCGGATTTGAAGTTACATTATTCTAATCATTATTTTTGTGAATTCCGGGTGAGATATTTACATATTGCTTATTGCTTGTTTATTATTTTATATTTGGAAATTGATCTTAGAAATTGTTTCTGATTTTTGAAGAAACTATTTTTACAAACAATTTCTTGAATCTGATTACGTACTCCAATTTGATACCCATATTTGTGTTAAAATCATATTTTCTGTATCTCACATATTTCTATCATTAGATAAGATATTAATCGAGTTATTGTTTATCTGGAGTGGTAGAAGCTCCGAGTGAGATTTACTTCTTATCAATTTTTATATTGGTGAGTTGTGACTGGTTAAATATCATTGGGGATATTTAATCAAGGGTAGTTGGATTTCAGTCTCTTCCTATAAAGAGATTGAGGTAGTGATTCTTCCTAGATAAGAATTGTGTTTTGAGTGTTTTGTAAAGGTTCAATCTTTACCTGTGAAAAAGATAATTGGAGTGTTTTGTTAGGTTTTGATTCTTGTGCCTTAGTGTTAAAAAAAGAATTAGGTTATTCTTTAGCATATAAAAAGTGGAGGTTCTTCCTTAGCTTGAGAAAAAGATATTGTAAATGTTGATTTTGAACCTATAAAAGAATTAGTGCGCGGGTTTGGTTCCTACCTTTAAAGGGATCTTGGTTTTAGTGGGTGCGACCTTCGTGGAGCTCAGGAGACTGGATTAGCCAAGAGTAGCTTAGTGAACCAGTATAAATCTTTTGTGTGCTGCTATATTTTACTTTGCTATTTTTTCTATTTGGGTATGCACTTAGATTTATTATAATTCTGATATTGTATAAAGATAATAATTAATTTAGGCATAAAATTAATTATTTAATTTATTCAAGTTTTATTCTGATATATTTTTAATTACTCAATTCACCCCCCTCTTGGGTTTTCTACTGGGCCAACAATTGGCACCAGAGCTGGTTTAGCTCGAACTCTTTTGCTAACAAAGATCACAAAACACACATAGTAGGCACAATAGTTGAGGGGCAGTCTATGTACCGACCACCCTTGTTTGCAGGTGAAAGTTACTCGTTTTGGAAAGACAAGATGATAGCCTTTCTTCAGGCTACAAATTATGATGTGTGGCTAAGAATCAAGGATGGTCCATTAATTCCAATGGAAAACGGCGTTGAGAAGAAGAAAGAACAATCACTGCTTTCGATAAGTAGAAACTCTTTATTAATTCTCAAGCTATCAATATTCTCTTTTGTTCTTTAGATGCTAATGAGTATTCTAGAGTTTCAGGTTGCAAATCTATAAAGGAGATGTGGGATAAGCTACAAGTCACCCACGAAGGGACAAGTCAAGTGAAGCAGTCAAAAATCAATGCACTTATGAGAAAAATTGAGCTGTTTAGGATTCATGAGAATGAATTGATTCATGAGATGTACACTCGCCTCAATAATATATGCAACAATATGAGTTAACTCAGAAAGGCATATTCTATGGAGGATAGAGTACGAAAGGTCCTAAGGTCCTTGACAAAAATATGGGAGTCAAAGGTGAGGACAATCGAGGAAGCCAAGGATCTTGGCAAATATGATATTGATGATCTTATTGGCAATTTGATGACTCATGAATAAGAAATTAAAAGTTATGAGTATGATACCGGAAATAACAAAAGAAAATCCTTGGCGTTAAAAGTTAAAAAAATTGAAGAAGAGGATTACAGTGATGATGAAAGTCTTGATAGTGAGCAAGAGAGAAAAATGTATCACTTCTCACAAGCGACTTTAGAAGAATAACTCAGCGCACATTCCGTGGGAAAAGAAATCTCAACATATCTAAAGTGGAGTGCTACAACTGTCGTAAAACTGGTCATTTTCAAAATGATTGTCCCAAACCGAAGAAGGATAAAGAAAATGAGAAGAAGAAGAAGAAGAAAGAAAAGAAGAAAACAAAGAATAGTAAGAAAAAATCAATGATGGCTACTTGGGATGATACCGATTCAAGTAGCTCAGAAGAATCAGATAGTGAAGATATGTCCATGCTTGCATTAATGGCCACTGGTGGTGAGATAACCGATTGCTTAAGTTCTTGTCCTTTAAATTTTGATGAATTGTTTGATGTTTATCAAGAACTTTCACATGATTATAAAAATCAGTGTTCTAAAATAAATGCCCTTCAAAGTACAATTAACACATTAAACGAGCAAGTGGTGGATTACGAATCTGGAAATAATGGGTTGAAATCTAAATTGATGGATTTGCAATCAATTGTTCTCAAATTCACAGGCGGTGAAAATAATTTGAAAATGCTTTTGGGAAGTTTACGTGGAGTTTTTATAAAGCTGGTGTCGGATTTCAGAAAAACCTTAAACAAAAACGCTTTTATAAATTCTTTTCTGAAACCAAGGATCATGTGAAATGTTTTAAATGTAACGTTGTGGGGCATACTATTCGTAGATGTTTTACTAAAATATCTAACTGTAGACAAGTTTGGGTTCCAAAATGAACTAAAATTGTCCTGACTAACAAGATCGGACCCACGTAGGTTGGGTACCACTTAGGAACTATTTGAGGTTCTCCTTGAAGGTTATTCTAAAAGCATCAATAAGCAAGGACAAATGGTTCCTGGATAGTGGTTGTTCTCGACACATGACGGGAGATAAAGGAAAATTTACATATTTGACACCTAAAGATGGAGTTCATGTGACTTTCGGAGACAACGCAAAGGGTAAAATTATCGGTATAGGTAGTATCAATAATGGTACTACTATGATTAAAGATGTGTTACTAGTTGATGGACTTAAACATAACTTGCTTAGTATTAGTTAACTATGTGATAAGAGCTATAATGTTATATTTGATCATGATAGATGCATCATTAAGAATAGTCATGATAGTAGTATCTTGTTAATTGCATCAAGTTTTGAGAATGTGTATTCTTGCTTTTTTGATGATTTTAATTCTCAAAAATCTTGTTTGAATGCTTTATCTGAAAATAGTTGGTTATAGCATAAAAGACTTGGGCATGCTAGTATGGAATTAATTTCTAACTTTTCTGAGAAGAGTCTTGTACGTGGCCTACCTGATTTGAAATATGTGAAAGATAAAGTATGTGATGCATGTCAATTAGGTAAGCAAGTTAGATCATCATTTAAGAAAAAATGCACACATCCACGTCTAGATGTCTTGAATTATTGCATCTTGATTTATTTGGGCCTAACTTTATTACTAGTTTTGGTGGTAAGTTTTATGCATTTGTCATAGTTTTTGATTATTCTAGACTTACTTGGGTATATTTTCTTGCTAAGAAAAGTGAGGTTGCTTCGGTTCTTGCTAAATTTTGTAAACGGGTTCAAAATGAGAAGCAATGCTATATTATTAACATTCGTAGTGATAGAGGAAGAGAATTTAAGAATGATCAAGTGGTAAGTTATTGTGATGAGCATGGTTATGCCCACAATTTTTCTGTACCAAGATCACCACAATAAAATGGTGTAGTGGAAAAGAAGAACATAATGCTTCAAGAGATGGCCAAAACGATGCTAAATAAAAATCGCTTACCAACCTACTTCTGGGCCGTTGTAGTAAGTACCGCTTGTCACGTGTTAAACCAAGTATTAATTTGTAGAGGGTTTAACAAAACTCCATATGAAATATGGAATGGTAAGATTCCTAATATTTCCTATTTTAAAGTCTTTGGATGCAAATGTGTCATTTTGAATAACAAGGATAATGTTGGTAAATTTTATGCTAAATCTGATTATGGGATTTTCCTTGGATATGCTACTAACAGTAAGGCTTATAGAGTTTATAATAAACGTACTTTAGTAGTAGAAGAAACAATACATGTTATTTTTGAGGAAGCTGATCCATTCATGTCGAGAAAAGTTTTGGATGATGATGATGTAGGTATCTTAAATAACCAAAACCAAGGTAATTGTTGATCCCAAGATTTTGATGAACATTTAAGTATTGATGTTTTGGTGGAACTAATGTTTGATCAAGTGTTTCAGTGATTTAAAGTTCTAATAATGACGATGTCAAAGTGAATGGATGCTAAATGAAGATATCAAGATGATGAAGAAGTATTAAGAGTTTGAAGACATTAGGAAAAATAACCCAGGTAAATATAAACTCTTAATATCCCATTTAGGAACACACACACGACACAAAATGAATTTTATCTTTTATGTGTGTTTTGGTTGATGATAGGTGTGAAAACCTATCTATTTCTAAACCGAATTTGTTAGTTTTCAAGCGTTTTAGTTATATTTAATTGTGTTTTAGTTTGTTTTAGTGTAAAACAGGTGAAAGGACGTCAAAGGGTGAGAAACAAGTGAAAACGGTGGAGAAACGGTGAAAAAAATGTGCAAAACAGGGTTTCGGTGAATGAAGATCACCGCCTAGGCGGAAAAGAGGCAGAATGTTGGAGTGCTAAAGGGATGAACCACTGCTTAGGCGAGAAAACCACTGCCCAGGCGAGAAAAG
The DNA here is from genome assembly GCA_016647705.1 of Eucommia ulmoides. Taxonomy (NCBI): domain Eukaryota; kingdom Viridiplantae; phylum Streptophyta; class Magnoliopsida; order Garryales; family Eucommiaceae; genus Eucommia; species Eucommia ulmoides. Next base: position 15,641,757 of record CM028325.1, read on the forward strand.
ATCAGAATGATATGCCAGCATGCACCGCCTAAGTGGAAAAACCACCGCTTAGGCGAAGTTACCGACAGAAGTTAACCGACTTAAGTCCACCGCCTAAGCGGTGAACCACCGCTTAGGCGGTGACACTTTGCACAGAAATATCTATTTTTAGATATTTTGAAGATATTTTTCAAATCCCTCATTTTAACCCCTTTCTCTACCAAACCTCAAAAAAGCTGAGACGTGAAAGGAGGCTCCGGTTGTTCTTGAGAGCTCTCCTTCCACCTTAGTTAGGTTTAGGTAATTTAGGAAGTAGATTATATTAGTTTAGGAGGTGTTCTTGGCTAATCCTTGAAGAGCTAGAAGAGGAAGTTCATCAACGGAGAAAAGGAAGCTCGGGAGGACTGTTCTTTGGCGAAAGTGGACTACTCCACTTTGAGATTTGGCTTTTCTTCCCTTGTTTCCATCTTTGTATTTAATTTTTATTGTATATGATGATGATCTCCTCTTGATTTAATGTTGTATTGGCTAAGAACATGTTAGTGTAATTTAGAGATTAGTTAGGGAAAGGTGTAGTTGTGTAAATACTAGTTTAGTTTAATATACGTTTCTTTAACGGTTGTTGCTTTTAAGTCCGATTGTGTTTATCATTTGATGATGATATTATTATTCTTGTAATGATATTAGGGTTGGATTTTAGAATCTAGGGTTTGACACTCGGGAAAGGTAACCCTGGATTCAGACTAGGGTAAAGACATCGTTACTACCTAACGACCCGGGAGGGTGTTAGTTAGTGTGCAATCGATGACGTTGGGTCAAGACTTATGTGGCCTACTGTTGTTAAAACATTGAGGGGGACTTCTTCGTCGACGCGAAGTCGCGTATTCCCTCGTCTCACACTCAGAAGAGGTGGCGGAGGAGTTTACGAACCGAGATTGTCGGATACCTAAACTCCGTTATTGTTAACCGAATGAAATCAAACGTGTATTAAGTGAACGAAATCAATCCCTAATTAATCAACCTAGTTAGAATTAACCCACTAATTGTAGTTTAGCTTAGTTTAATTTCAATTCACGTCTTCCGTCATCAGGATAACACGAGACTACGTCAATTACGGTATTCAATTCAATTATTCACACTTTTCTCTGTGGGAACGATATCCGATCTTCAAAGATCCACTATATTAAAACTTTAGACCTCGTATACTTGCGAACGTAAGTAGGCGTGCACAATTCCGCCCCTACCAAGTAGGCGTGCACAGATACGCCCCTACCAACCTACTTACTCTCGCAAGTATACGAGGTCTAAAGTTTTAATATAGTGGATCTTTAAAGATCGGATATCATTCCCAGTTGAGTGTATTTATTTACTCCTATGTGAATTAAAAAGAAATATTTTTTAATGACTAAAATAGAATATAAGAGTATTAGTGGAGTTCATTTGAATATAAATATGGATAGAGGGGCAAAATTGTAAAAGAAAGTAAGTTAAAAACGTGATCAGAAAAGAGATTCAGGAGGGGGCAGTCGACTGAGGAGTTGACCGAAGAAAGAAGATGAACTCTCTGAATCTACGAGTTGACAGAGCGGTCGACCGATAGAAGCTTGGAAAACTCTCTGAATCTGTGAGTCGACAGAGCGGTCGACTGGTGGAAGCTTGGAAAACTCTCTGAATCTGCAAGTTAACTGAGGAGTCGACCGATCAAGTACATGGGCTACTTCCAGTATCCTTCAGTCAACTGGGCAGTCAACTGAAGGCGTAGTTTCAGGATATTGGTTTATCCGATTTTAAATCCAAAGTAGCCATTTTTTGTTAAGATTTGAGAGAGATTTCGGGGATATTCGTAACATTTGAGATATGGTTCATATACTAATTAAATCCTTTCAATATGGTTAATTAATTGTTAAAGTTTCTCAATTTGGTACTTAAAATGGATTCTATACTTATTTATTTTTATTGAGAAATACTTTGGAGATTTAATTGAGAGTTTTAAAAGTTGTTATTAAGTGAAATTGAACCTAAATTAAGTCCTCATGTTATGAAGGGTCTATAAGAGTATTTTATTGTCATGACACTTGTAAACTAGCTATTAGGAGGCTGATTACATGTGCCCTTATATAGACCTGCGAATTTTCTAAGAGAGCTAATCATTCTAAGAGAAAAAAAATCAGTTTATATCTTTTTGAGAGAGCGTTTATAAGAGTTATCATTCAACGATACTATGAGATGTTCTAAGAGTGATTCTGATAATCAACTGCGATCAATTTATGTTGATACCGGAATTGAAGTTACATTTTTTTCATCATTAATTCTATAGATTATGGTGAGATCTTTTCATATTGATTATTACTTGTTTATTATTGTATTTTGGAAATTGATTTTAGAAATTGTTTTTGATTTTTAAAGAAAATATTCTTTCAAATAATTTCTTGAATCTGATTACGTGCTCCAATTTTCTACCCATATATTGTTACAATCAGATTTTTGCATCTCATATAATTCTATCACTAGTTGGAATATTAATTGAGTTTATATATATCTAGGGTGGTAGAAGCTCCGAGTGAGATTTACTTATCAATTTTTTGTATTGGTGAGTTGTGATGGGTTAAATATCATTGAAGATATTTAATCAAGGGTAGCTGAGTTTCAGTCTCTTCTTGTAAAGAGATTGAGGTAGTGATTCTTCTTGGATAAAACTTGCGTGTTTGTGAGTGATTTTGTAACAGTTCAATCCTTCCTGGGTAAAAGGATATTTAGAATGTTTTGGTGAGATTTTGATTCTTGAGCCTAAGTGTTAAAAAGAATTAGGTTATTCTTTAGCCTGAAAAAAGTAGAGGTTATTCCTTAGCCTTTGAAAAGAAAATTGTAAAGGTTGATTCTGAGCCTGTAAAATAATCGGTGTGCGGTTTTGGTTCCTACCTTTAAAGGAATCTTAGTTTTAGTGGGTGTGACCTCCGTGGAGCTCGGGGGACTGGATTAGCCAAGAGGAGCTTGGTTAACCAGTATAAATCTCTAGTGTGTTGTTTTATTAATTTGTCAATTTTTGCTGTTTGTGTGTGCACCTAGTTGATTGATTAATTCTATTGTGTTATAAAGATAATAATTAATTTAGGCATAAAATTAATTATTTGATTTATTGATTTTTATTCTGATTATTTTTTAATTACCCAATTCACCCTCCCCCTCTTTGGTATTCTACTGGGCCAACAGTAATGATGTACCAAAGGAATCTCAACAAGAGAAGGAACCTAAGGAGAAGGATTTGACTTTACCAAGAGCTATAAAGAAAGTACCGGGGCATTCAATTAAAGAAATCATCGGTAATTTCGAAAAAGGTGTAAGTACTCGATCTTCTCTTAGGGATATAATTAATCTTGCTTTCTTATCTCAAATTGAGCCTAAAAATATAAATGAGGCGTTAATTGATGAATCTTGGATTTTTGCAATGCAAGATGAATTAATTCAATTTGAGCGGAACAAAGTGTGGTCTTTTGTTCCGAAACCAGATTTTCATCCAGTTATTGGTACTAAATGGGTATTTAGAAACAAAAAGGATGAATCTAGTATGGTAATTAGAAACAAAGCAAGATTAGTTGCACAAGGCTATAATCAAGAGGAATGAATTGATTATGATGAAACATATGCTCATGTAGCAAGACTAGAAGTAATTAGAATGCTACTCGCCTTTGCATATTCACGTAATTTTAAACTATATCAAATGGATGTAAAAAGTGCATTTCTAAATGGCTTTCTAGCTAAAGAAGTTTATGTGGAACAACCCCTGGAATTTGAAAGTGATAAGTTTCCCAATCATGAATTTAAACATCGCAAGGCTTTGTATGGGCTCAAACAAGCTCCGAGAGCTTGGTATGAGAGACTTAGCCATATTTGATCGAAAATGGTTTTTGAATGGGTATTTGTGATATTACATTATTTGTAAAGCAAATTGATTCTGATATCCGATTAGTACAAGTATATGTTGATGATATTATTTTTGGATCTACTAATGAGGATCTTTGTCAAGAGTTTGCTAAGATAATGCAGGTTAAATTTAAAATGAGTATGATGGGAGAGCTGAATTTCTTTCTTGGATTGCAAATTAGGCAAAACCAAAGAAGGGATATTTATAAATCAAGCTAAATACACCAAGGAGCTACTAAAGAAATATGGCTTGGAAGGCGCTAATGAGTACAAAACTCCCATGGCAATGGCTACAAAAATAGAAAAAGATGATACGAGCAAAAGCGTTAATAAAAAAAATGTATCGAGCTATGATTGGTAGCCTGTTGTATTTAACGGCTAGTAGACTTGACATTATGTATAGTGTTTGTCTTTGTGCTAGATTTCAGTCTTGTCCTAAAGAATAGCACTTGACTGCGGTTGAGCGAATTTTTCGTTATTTAAAGGGGACGACTGACCTAGGATTACGGTATTCTAGGGGGATTGATTTTAAATTGGTAAGTTACTCTGACGCTGACTTTGCCGGTTGTAAAGTTGAGTGTAAAAGCACAAGTGGATCATGTCATTTGTTAGGACATGCTTTGGTTTCTTGGTCAAGCAAGAAACAGAATTTGATAGCCTTATCCACTACTGAGGCTAAATACATGGAAGCTGGTAGCTGTTGTGCTCAAATTTTATATATTAAGCAACTGTTAAATGATTTTGGAGTTTGTATGGAAGAGGTCCCAATCTTTTGTGATAATAAAAGTGCTATATGTCTAAGTAAGAATCCTACACAGCACTCACGAACTAAACACATAGAGATTAGACATCATTTTATTCGTGATCACATTCAAAAAAAGGATATTGTTATTGAGTACATTGGTACCTTTAACCAGCTTGCTGATGTTTTTACTAAACCACTAGCGGAAGATCAGTTTGTGAAAATCATTCATGGTTTGGGTATGGCTAGGCATAATGATGTTTGCCTAGATTAAGTTGCTTATTTGGTTTTCCCCTCCCTAAATTTTGTTTTTGAAGATGACAAAGGGGGAGAAATTAGATGATGTTTTATTAATGGGGAGAATTAGTTAATGTGTGATTAAGGGGGAGTATGTTTAAAATGTTTGCCTTAATGAGTATTTTAATTTGTGCATTATTGAAATCTTTATTATGATACCTTAATAAGTTAAAGAACCAGTCAAAACTCGTCCTTGGATTCAGGGGGAGTGTGGGTTATATATTATTTTGAAGAAAATATCAAAGTTAATTGTCATCATAAAAAAATGGGAAATTGTTGATCCTAAGATTTTGATGAACAATTAAGTATTGATGTTTTGATGGAACTAATATTTAATTGAGTGTTTCAGTGATTTAAAGTTCCAGTAATAAAGACGAAAAATTAAATAGATGAGAAATGAAGATGTCAAGATGATGAAGAAGAATTAAGAGTTTGAAAAAATTAGGGAAAACAACCCAGCTGAATCTTAACTCTTAATATCCCATTTAGGAACACACACATAGCACAAAATGTATTTTATCTTTTATGTGTGTTTTGATTAAGTTATATTATTGGCTCTTACGTGAAATAAGAAGAAATAATTTTGAATGACTAAAATAGAATATAAGAATATTAGTGGAGCTAATCAAGAGAAGAAAATGGTTAAAGGGGCGAAAACATAAAAGAATATAAGTTGAAAACGTATTCAGATAAGAGATCCAGGCACAATAGTCAACTGGACATGGAAGCTGTAATATCCTGTATCTCTAAGTTGACCGACAGGTCAACCGGCCAAGAAGGCTGAACTCTCTGAATCAACAAGTCGGTCGATAGGTCGACCGGTGAAGTAGTACTGAACTCTCTGAATTTGTGATTCAACCGGGCGATCGACCTATGCAAGCTATGGCGATGGTTTGGCTGCAACCTGAGTTGGGCAGTCGACTGGGCAGTCGATCGAACGCACTGTTTCAGGATATAGTTTTATCCGAGATTATATCCAAAAGTAGCCGTTTTTTGTTGGGATTTGAGAGATTTGTGGGATATTATCTATATTTAATATATGGTTCATATACTAATTAAATCCTATAATATGGTTCATTAAATATTAATGTTTCTCAATTTGGTACTTGAAATAGATTCTATACTTATTTATTAAGATTGAGAAATACTTTGGGGGTTTAATTAAGAGATTTGAAAGATGTTTTTAAGTGAAATTGAACCTAAATGAAATCCTTATGATATAAGGGTTCTATAAGAGTTTTTAATTGTCATTACACTTGTAAACTAGCCGTTAGAATGCTGATTACATGTTCCTTCAAATAGACATGCGAATTTCACTAGTAAAAAAAAAAAAAAAAATCATTCTAAGAGAGTTAATCATTTTATATCATTTTGAGAGAGCTTCTATAAGATTTATCATTCTACGATATTGTGAGCTATTCTAAGAGTGATTCTGAGAATCAATTCCGATCAATTTTTTTTTGATATCGGATTTGAAGCTACATTGTTCTAATAATTATTTCTGTGAATTCCGGGTGAGATCTTTTCATATTGCTTATTTTTTGTTTATTATTTTATATTTGGAAATTGATCTTAGAAATTGTTTATGATTTTTGAAGAAAATATTTTTACAAACAATTTCTTGAATCTGATTACGTGTTCCAATTTGGTACCCATATTCTTGTTAAAATTAGATTTTTTGTATCTCACATATTTCTATCACTAGTTGGCATATTAATCGAGTTATTGTTTATCTGGGGTGGTAAAAGCTCCGAGTGAGATTTACTTCTTATCAATTTTTGTATTGGTGAGTTGTGACGGGTTAAATATCATTGGGGATATTTAATCAATGGTAGCTAGGTTTCAGTCTCTTCCTGTAAAGAGATTGAGGTAGTGATTCTTCCTAGATAAGAATTGCGTTTTGAGTGTTTTGTAAAGGTTCTATCCTTACCAATGAAAAAGATAATTGGAATGTTTTATTAGGTTTTGATTCTTGTGCCTTAGTGTTAAAAAAAAAATAATTATATTATTCTTTAGCCTGTAAAAAAGTAGAGGTTCTTCCTTAGCTTGAGAAAAGGATATTGTAAAGGTTGATTCTGAGTCTATAAAAGAATCAGTGTGTGGGTTTGGTTCCCACCTTTAAAGGGATCTTGGTTTTAGTGGGTGCGACCTCCGTGGAGCTCGGGGGATTGTATTAGCCAAGAGTTGCTTGGTGAACCAGTATAAATCTTTTGTGTGCTACTATATTTTACTTTACTATTTTTGATGTTTGGGTGTGTACTTAGATTTATTATAATTCTGCCGTGGTATAAAGATAATAATTAATTTAGGTATAAAATTAATTATTTGATTTATTCCCGTTTTGTTCTGATATATTTTTAATTACCCAATTCACCCTCCCTCTTGGGTATTCTATTAGGCCAACAAAGACGTTGAAGGGGACTTTTTCGTTGACACGAAGTCACGTATTTCCTCGTCTTACACTCGAGAGAAGTAGCGAGGGAGTTTACAAACTGAGATTGTCAAATAGGTCGAACGCCGTTATTATAAACTAAACGAAATCAAACGCGTTTAAGTAAATAAAATTAATCCCTAGATAATCCATCTCCTAACTATCTCGTATTAGTATAATTAGTATAGATTAAATTAGGTTATATTAATATTAGTAGTATTAATTAATTAAATACACATTTTTTATCGCTTAGATAAAATTAGGTTATGATAAACACGGTACTCGATAATAACGACAACCAATCCCTGTGGACACGATACCCGATATTCAAGATCCATTATACTAAAACTTGACCTCATACACTTGCGAGTACTCAATACGCGAGCGTGTAAAAAATGCTCGTCGTATAGTTGCAGTTATAAATTTTGCCCTTATGCTTATTTTCCCACCGTTCTTCCACCGTTCTTGATCTGATTTGATCGTTTATGATCCATTTTCATGACTTTTCACCCCACACACCTAATTTATAAGAAAAAGAATAAAAAATTGTTAAAACATTATAAAATGTAATAAACATACTAGAAAGCTAACATGTTCGGTTTGGAAATAGATAGGTAAATTACACTTATCAAATACCCCCAAACTCATAATTTTGCTAGTTCTTGAGCAAAATACCCACACAATACAAGAAAATATAACAACTAATTACAAAATTAAAAACTAAAAACGAAAGATACTAAAAACAATAATATGCAAGTTTTAAATATCATCTACCAGCCAAACGATTTTCCCTCAGCGACTCCAATCCTATCGAGTTCAAGAATAAAACACACCATGTGGTATTCTAGAATTTTGATATTCGATGATAATAAGAGCCATTCTAGATCCTATTCAATGTGTGTGTGTTAAAACTCAATTATACAACTATCCGTTGATTAAATGAGATTATCCCTCAATAAAGTTCCTGAGTAAAACCATTTAGGTATAGGGAATCCATAAGCCTGACCTAGGTTCTATTCTCTACTAATGTAGGCCCGGAAGTTCAAAAAGACCAATAGGTCTTGGTTCGATTTAGGAATATGGCCAAGGGTATATCAGAAATAGAAAACAGGTTAACGTCGTTAACTTGACAATACCTGAGGCACATGCTTAACACTCTCACACTTGAAACCCCATAGATAAACCTGAACATACATTTAAAAATGATGTACTCACTTGTCAAAAGAAACAAAAATTGTACTATATGTACATAGTTTTTTTTGTTTTTTTTTTTTTTTCTTACTGCACCCCTAAGCTTATTTGATTATTAGAATTTCACGGGTGTGGTTTAAACAAAAAAAAAATGACAAGTGAGTACTCGAATATTGAACTAATTAAAAGTTAGCCCTAACCCCAACCGCTCACTTCAAGTAGTATTTGCAACTGCTAACTTGATTCACTCAAATTGTGCTTTCGGTTCAATGATATAGGTTTGGAAAGAAGTTTTATCAGTCAGGGCATTTGTTACGAGTTCAGAATTAAAATGGTTTTTAAGCTTTGATAGGGTAACGAGGGATATACAATTAACAAGGTAAGTTTCAAAGGCTTAAGAGTCAAATAGATAGTTATACATTGAGTTTACGTGCTCGTGCATTTAGGATCTACAATAAATTTTACTAAAACGATACGTTAAACACACATAACACACATGAATGAGCTTTAAGCTCGACCTCAATAAACAACCAGATGATAGACTTATCATCAAGTAATGGCCCAGATGAAGTCAAAACTCAGCACATAACAACAACTAACCTAAACAAACATGCACACAATAAAAACAAAACAACATAACTAACAATACTACATATTACTTCTGAACTTAAAACATGCAATGTTCTCAACAACCTATCAGCGATCCCAATGACAGCATAAAACATTATAATGATGACGAGGGTTTAGAACAAGTATTTGGGAGGCGAGAGAATCTCGCCAATGAATCAAGTCGGCGGTGACAGATCTAACTTATTTTTTACCTTGGGTTGCCTCCCAAGAAGCGCCTAATTTAAGGTCATCGGCTTGACATGGCGAAGGGCTCATTAAAGAGTCGCTTCTGCCCATAGTAAGTGTCGTACAACACCACATACGGGTCTTGATTCAGTACACCCCCAAGACTAGCGAGATTTAGCATTACATGGCCCGAGCTTTCGATAAAACTCTCCACCGGCTTACGTGCTTGGTGGGCATGAAAAAATATTGCTTTCGACGGGAAATGACAAGTGAGCCACATCGGGTCCTCGTAGATGTGATCGTCTTGGATCAATGGTGGCATCACAATTTGGATCTCCAATGGTGACGAATCACAATCGTCGATCCATGCTTGGGTTCCCGTCTCATTCAGATAAGCATAGTTGAACTCTCCCAAGCTTCTTCCGCTCATTTCTAGCTCCTCACGGTGGCTTTCGCATAATATGGCTTGTGTATCTCCAAATGCCACCACGTCTGAGTCGGCCTCAATGAAGCAAATTAGCTGATCGATTTACGTCTAAAGAGACGTTACGGTTATATAAATTTCAGTACAAATCGTCTCAATGTTGTCAAGATGATCTTCATGCTTATTGATCCGGCCATTCGTTTCCCTAATGACTCTCTGAGTCTCTCCCATGACAGTAGTGAATATTTCTTCCAGGTTGGGGAAGGACTCCTCCTGTTGGTTCGGGATATCAATCCATGGCGCCGTAGTATTGAAACAATCCCCCAAGTTTTAGTGACTTTGTGAATAATTCCAACTCTGATAATCAAAGGCCACCAATTCCTCAAATGACCAAAAGGCTTCATCCGTAGTTAGTTCGTAGAAAGAGGTGGTACCATTTCCTCCTTCCACCCACGTTCTAGTTACGGCTGATAACCCGTTGAGGAAATTCAGAAGTTGACACTCCCTCGGGAGACCATGGTTCAGAAACTGAAATAGAAAATCCTTGTATCAATCCCAAGCACTATAAAATGGCTCAAAATCCCATTGAAAGAAATGTATAAATACTCGTTGATCTAACATCGTCAAGTACCCTGCATAAGAAATAGAAAACAAAACTACAAACAAAAATTATAAACACTAAAAAAATGCCTAAATTAAAATCAAGTTATTTACTTACAATATCAACAATAATCTAAAACACAATCCCCAACAATGATGCCAAAAACTTGGTGGCAGAATATTACGTTGCCACTTTCACCGTAAGTGTACGGATCAAGTTTTAGTATAGATGGGAAAGAGTAGGGGTTGTCATATCCACAGGGATTGGTTGAGATTATTATTGAGTACTGCGATTGTCATAACCTAACTTTATTTAGGCGGTAAAAATTGAGTTTATAATTAATTAATACTAATATTAAGTTAATTAATTTAACTATACTAATATTATATTGAGATGTTTAGGGAAAAGATTGCCTAGGGATTAACTTTGTATACAAAAACGTGTTTGGTCTCATTTAGTTTACAATAAGGCGTTCAATCTATCCGATAATCTCTGTATCATAAACTCACTCGTCACCTCTCCCGAGTGTAAGACGAGTGAATATGCGACTTCGCATCAACGAAGAAGTCCCCCGCAACATCTTAATGACACTAGGTCACATGAGTCTTGCCCCAACGTCATTGATTACATACTTTCTAACTCCCTCCCGGGTTATTAGATCGTCACGTTGTGTTTACCCTAGTCCGAATTCGGGGTTACCTCTCTCGAGTGTCAAACCCCGTATTCTCTAATTATATAAACAAGCATAATATCAAAGAATAACGGAAAACATAATCGAAATAGCGAAGAACAACCATTAACGAAACACAACTCAAACAAACAACGATTTCATAAATATTATTAATCCCTAGACAAAATCGGTTTAAATCATGGTCATAACTATTTATATAATGAAAATTGAGCTAAACATGCTCAACAACCTACCGAAATTAAGAAAATGAAGAAAGAAATGGAAAACCTTAGCCGTAGTCCAAAGATTTGCCGCTAAAACTGTTCAACGATCACTTCTCCTACTTCATAACGTGTTCTTCTCCTTCGGAATTGGTTGAGCACTCCTCAAAACACTCTTAAAATATCCTAACCCTAAGGAGTCTCTAATGAGCTCTCCCTTGGCTGGAATAAAGGAAAGAGGAATATATAGGGGCTCAAAACATCTAAATAAATATCTAAAAAGTGTGCAGAGTGACCACTGCAGCGGTAGGTTTCACCACCGCGATGGTGACTATGTCAATTGGGTCATGGCCTCGACGGTGGAATCAAAGACCTTCCTATTCTTTCACCGCCACGGCGGTGGATCTTACTGCTGCGGTGGTGGTTTTTCTGTAACATTTGGTCATCTCTGCATATTGACCACCGTGGCGGTGGTCTGGATGCCGCAACGGTGGGCTGCAGTTATGAATTTTGCCTGTGTAGTTGTTTTCCCACCATTCTTCCACCTATTTGATAATTTTCGATCCGTTTTCATGTCTTTTCACCCCATACACCTTATTTATAACCAAAAGAATAAAAACGTATTAAAACATATTAAAATGTAATAAACATACTTGAAAACTAACAAATTCGGTTTGAAAATAGATAGGTAAATTACACCTCTCAGTATAGTCCCCACAGGGGCGCATGGCATTTACATAAAAAATGGGAGTTAGAACGCATGAATGAGACACGTATACCTGTGCCACGGGAAAAACTAGCAGAACATCTCATCGGACTCCATCGAGCTCAGTGGAAGCTTCCTTGATGTCTCGGTCAAAACATCGGCAATGCAACTCGGACTCACAGGCTCACAGAGACTTGTGCAAACAAGTTAAGGCCATTAATGAGAAACTGGGGCATATTGAGAAGAAGGAGCCCAATGTCTACGAGATAGTAAAGCAAAATGCTTCTTCTCCTTTCACTACTCGTGTGTTGTGGGAGGCAATCTCAACCAACTTCAAAATGAAGTCCCAGATAAGGACACACTAGGGAGACTTTGACCCAGCGGAGTACCTTGACACCTACCACATACATATGAATCTACGAGGAGTGTCGGACTTGATGAAATACCAGGCCTGCCAGGTCACCCTTGATGGTCTGACACGCAAATGGTACAAGTAGGGGTAGGTAATGGGTGGGTTGGGGCAGTTTGAACCAAAATCGTGAACCAAACAAATACTAGGCAGGTTAGGGTAGTTTAAACCATGGGATGCCCAATAATGTGCGGGTTGGGGCGGATTGGAGCGTATGGGTTGGGTAGTTTAAATTGTGGGCTACTCAATAATATGCGAATTTGGCCCTTTTTTTTTTTTGTTGCGCTAATTAGAATCATGGATTGCCCAAGGTGGCAAAAGAATTTTGGAATAAATTTTGACAAAGACGGAGAATAAATTAGGATTTAGGAAAAACAAAGAAAACAAGATGCAAGGAGAATGATCAGCAGTGGTGGGAACAGATTGAAACCATAGGCACCAGCATAGATATTATTTATATCATCACAAAATAACGTCATTTTGTGTTTTACTTGGCGGGTGGGTTGAACCCGTAAGAAAATGAGTCAAAATGTAACTCGCCCATTTATGTGCAGGTTTTAAGGTGTATGACTCGAGCAATGCATAGGTTAGTATTAGGCTGGTTTTTGGCAGTGCGGTTTAGATGGTTTTGGCAGGTTGGCCCGATCCGTTGCACACCCCTAGGTACAAGGCCTTGAAGCTAGGTAGTTTTGTCTCCTTTGAATCTTTTAGTCTTTCTTTTGCATACAGGTTTGTGAGTAGCAAACAGTGGGCCAAAACCCGTTGCATCTTATGTTGGTGAGACGAAAGAAGGACAAAAGACTAGAAGCCTACATCGAGAGGTTCCGTTGTGAGTCCAACCAGTTTGAGAAGCTTAATGATGGATAAGTAGTAGCTACCCTAATTACATAGATACGAACATGTACCTTCTTGCTCAACATGGCCCGTGCCCAACCAAAGACCTTGGCCGCGACCTTTACCCTCTCTACCGAGTTTATCATTGCGGAGGACGTCTATTGGTACTAAGCTAAGGAGAAGTCTAGGGGAAACAGATCTCCACAACACTTTGATAGGTTGAAATATACCTATCTACTTCTAAACCGAATTTGGTAGTTTTCGAGTGTATTAGTAATATTTAATTGCGTTTTAGTTTGTTTTTATGTAAATCAAGTGTAGGGATGTTAACGAGCTATAAACGAGCTTAATGGTAGAAAAATGGTGAAGAAGCAAGGTTTCAAGAACAACAGACCCACCGCCGCGACAGTGAGAATGCTTGGAGATGCTGAAATGAACAAGTCCCACTGCCAATGCGGTGAAAGTGTAGATAGTTTAGAGCCTGTTCCACCACCTAAGAGGTGAAAGATCAAAGATCCAGTCGATATACCCACCACCGCGATGGTCAGCTCTGCACAGAATTAAGATATTTTCAGATATTTTTGGACCTTTGCACCTATAAAACTTGTTCTCCCACTTACAAAAAATCCCCTAATGCCCCTAATATTAGAGAAGTGATCTTGGGCCATTCTTGAAGAGCTCAAAGAGGAGATTCACATATCGGAGAAGAGGAAACACTTTTGAATCGATCGTTGGCGATAGTGGATCACTCCACTTTAAGATTTGATCTTTCTTTCTTTGTTTCTATCTTTGTAACTTAATGTATTATTGTGAATGATGTTGAATCCCTCTTGTTTTATAGTTTCAATGACTAAGATCATGGTAGGCTAGATAAATATTAACTAAGGATAGATGTAGTTCATGTAAATATACGTTTGGTTTAATAAATATATCTTTAACGGTTGTTTGTCTTAATTCGATTGTGGTTATCGTTCTATTACAATTTTAATATGCTTAAGTATTAGAGTTGGTTTCGAGAATACGGGGTTTGACACTTGGGAGAGTTAACCTTGGATTCGAACTAGGATAAACACATCACGACATTCTAACAACCCAGGAGCGCGTTAAAAAGTATGCAATCCATGACGTTGGGTCAAGACTCATGTGACTATGTGTTCAAAAATATATTTTAGGGGGACTTCGGTGTCAATACGAAGTCACATATTCATTCACTAAACACTTGGGAGAGGGAGTGAATGTGTTTAAGATACAAAGATTGTCGGATAGGATAAAATACCGTTATTGTTAACTAAACGAAGTCAAACATGTATTAAGTGAATGAAATAAATCCCTAGATAATCAACTTAATTAGAACTAACCCAATAGTTTTTAGTTTGACTTAGTTTTAATTATTTAGCTTTAAACATTTATTGAACTATTGGGATAATATAAGACTATGCAAATTACGGTATTCAATTATTTAAACACTTTCCCAGTGGAACGATATCCTATCTTAAAGATCCATTATACTAAAACTTGACCATGTGCAATTGCAAGTGAGTTAGACGTGAGCATAAAAACCTCTTCATACAAGTGTTTAGCGCCATTGCTGGGGATGTGTGTTTTGAAATGGATTGATATTATGACTAAGTGGTTGAATATTAATCCTAACAATTCTTTTGTTTTATTTTATTTCAAATTATTTTTTTAATTTCATTTGTTGTGATCAAGTAGTGCGTGCAACGAAGATGGAGTTTGGAGTTCTGGACTCTTGATCCCGAGATCGAGCATATGTTGAAAAGGATAAAGAGAGAGATAAGAAGCCAACTTCAAGCCATGAATCATGATCCAATGGAGCATACTATCCCAAATTCCTTGTCTATGAGAGATTTTAGTGAAAAATATACCACCACACAGGAAGGTGTTATAAACTACGTCCTATCTATGGAAGTTGTACTGAAAGACGTACCCAAAACCGTACCTAAAGCCATACCTAAAGCCGACACACCTTTTGCGGATGATCCGCACCATTTTGGATCAAGTAAATTGCCCTTCGGTTCAGTCAAACTAGAAGGTGAAGAGGAGAGGATCAAGCGCTATATCAAAAATAAAAAGCGAGTTGTGGAGAGTATCTCTCACGTTAATAATGATCATGCAATTTGCTAGGTCCAGCTAGGGACGTTAAATCAAGCACATCACGGTTTGTTTATATAAAATAGAGGGTATCAAGTTTTACCCGATTTTTGCTACTACTTATTTTTTGGAGGCCAAAATGATCTCGGAGCGTGTTCGGAGGTAAATCAAGGAGTATAGATACTCGGAGGTGTGTTTCGTACTTAATATCGTTGAACAAGAGAAGTGGAAACACATGGTGTGGAGCCTTTGTGTGAAAACTTGAAGAAATAATAAAAATCCAGCAATAGGCTCACCTCCTAGGCAGTGGACGCACTGCCGAGGTGGTAAAAATGCAAGACGTCAAGTTTTCAGCTTAATGCTTTACTGTCGAGGTGGTTTGGTCATCGTCGAGGAGATGAAACAACATAATGTTAAGGTTTTAAAAAAGGTGCTCTACCATTGAGGTGGTAAAACTACAGAATGTTGAGGTTTTAAAAAAGGCACTCCACCGCCATAGCGGTGGGGCCTTTGTTTGATTAAAATCATCCCGCTAAACAAAAAACTCCACAATCACTTCAAAAACTCCAAAATCTCTCTATTCCCATCCTTCCAAACCGTTTCAAATCATTGGATTTGGATTTTGCCCTAAACCCTTAAACCCCCATTTTCGCGATTTTCATGTTCTATGGGATTTTGGTTTTATTTTTGGTGATAAACTAAGTTTCTATGGATTGTTAAATTGTGTGAAATAAAATTTCATGCTACATTGTTCATATTTTGTTGAAACCGTTGCGATTGGTATATGTGTATTGAGATTGTGATTTGTCTTGACGGTATTAATTCGGGGGATTTTTTTTTCATTGTTCATATATGATTGGGTTTCCATGTTTTGTGATTGTGATTGATAGGAAACATGACTAAGAGAATTGCTTCAAAGAGGCGAGAGGTGAAGGTTCAAGTTCTCGAACCAAAGGTACCTTCACGCACTACGATTCCTCCCGCTTTGTTTCTAAACAAGCAGAGGAATATTTCCACTGTTTTGAGCATAAAAGAACTTGTATCTGACAAATAGGATTTGGAAAATTAGATAGCCTCCCGACGGAATTTCAGGAAGTGATTCGCAGTTGAGGTTGGGAATAGTTATGCAAATCACCTCCCCGAGGCGAAGTAGCCCTAGTGCGGGAGTTTTATGCCAATGTCACTGAAGTTGTTGACTGCTAAACAAGGGTTCGTACTCGCACCATCTCTTTCAGTCCTGAGTTCATCAATGAGGTCTTTGGATTAGCGGCCCCAGGACTATCTACAGACGAACCTTATGGGGGCTAAGACTCGAGCTTTGACACAGTAATTAGAGCCATCACTTTCAGCAATGTCCAGTGGACACACACTAGGCCAGGTCTCACCATATTCCCGACAAAAATTTTCAATCCAATCCCTAAGATATAGTACCATTTCATATATGGAAGTCTTCTCCCAATGTCTCACTTGTCAGATGTCTCCAAAGACCGGGCCATGGTGCTATATTCAACCCAGACTGGGAAGCCGATCAACGTTGGCTACTTTATCTACTCTTCAATTCTCCATGCATTCAATACAACGAAGACCGATCTCCCATTTCCATTACTCTTGACCGACTTGTTTTGACGAGCCAGTGTATCGGTAGCCGGGGATAGCCCTTGCCCCCCAATCGTGCTGCTCAATCTTGCGATGATAAATAGAATGTGGAAAGCTGGAGCACAAGGGGAAAATGAGCATGAAACTGAAGACGAGGAAGGACCTGCAGAGGAAGAGGCCGGGCCATCGGAAGCCCATGAGAAGGTCACTTCAGAGAGGGTCTATTGGGAGCTCCAGGAGCTTCGCCAAGGGAAATATGAGCTCGGAACTTTCCTGGATCAATATACGAGACATCAAGATCAAATCCACCGGCTCATATGCGAGCGTTTCGGCATTGACATGAGTGCTTATCCGCCTTTGTCGCATGTGCCGCCGCACCTTTTGCAACTGCCGTAATTTCCATTCCGACGCGATAGTGGTGGTAATAACGCTCCCCCAGGTGGACAGTAGGAGGTGAGACTTCCATGTCTTATCTCCTAGGTATGTGTTCCAACCCAATATTTTCATAAATGCTATATTTTGCTATTGGGTTCGCTGCTTAGTCAGTATGGACACTGCCTTGTTTAAGTTTGTTGGGAGGGGGGGGGTTCATCCATTTTTGTTTTTTGAAGAAGAAGGATGAACAATTTTTTGATGTATTGGATTTAGATATTTTATGTATGCATAGTTACGTTTTGTAGAATCTTAAATGTATATTGTAAACTTTAAACATATAGTTAAGTTTTATTTAAAATTTCATTTTTTTGCATGTTAAATGCTTAGTTTAGTGTATGTATGTAGTATTTAGAGTTAAGATAGAAATGTTTATGTATGAAGTCGTATTTACGTGTTGAGTTGTTGAGTTCATCTGGGCCATTTCCAGATGATGAAAATTATCCCTTAATTGTATATCGAGGTCGGGCTTGATGCCATTCATGTGTGTTTTGTGTGCTTAGCATATGGATTAGGTAAAAATTACTTTGATCCTAACTCGCACGATCATATAGACTCAGTGTATAATAATCTGAACGATTTGACGCCGATTATTCAGTAATAAGTTCATGACAGAAATGAGGAATCTCGAACTTGATTTGGGAGAAACTTGAGGCGGAATCCTAGGTAAGGTAATTCTAGAGGTGTGATTTAGGCCTTCAATTTTTTCGCTTGAACCTTTGTAACTAACCTAAAAATTATATCCCTTATTCCCCTGTTGAAACCGATAATCTATTCAATTCTGAACATATATCAAAACCATAGCCAATTAAAAAATTTCCAAACCATTGTCGCTAAGCCAAATGCTTGAATTGAGTGAAAATAAGTTAGCATTAGTTTATGCTACTTGAAGTGAGCAGTCGGGTTTCAGACGAATTTTTATTGGTTTGGTATTAGTGTATTCACTTGTTAATCTTTGAATTCTATTTTCACGCCCCTAGAATAGTATAAATATGAATAAGTTTGGGGGTGTGTTATTGTCTAAAAAAAAAAAAACTATGTGAATATAGTGTTTATTTTCATTACTTTCGACAAGTGAATAAAAAGTTCCTAAATTCTTGTTCAGGGTTGTGTTTTAAATATGTGGGGTTACAAGAGAGAGATAGCGATAAGCATTTGTTCCTCGGGTATCGTTCAATTATAACGATTGGTTGTTTTCTATTCCTGTGATACCCTTGGTCGTTCTCCAAAGCTAAACCAAGCCCTATTGATCTCTGTGAATGTCTGAACCTACATTAGTGGATAGTTGAGCCCAGTCAAGAGTATAGTTTTCCTGAATCCTTTAAGGTTTAAGTCATAAGCTTAGCTACTGAATGATCCAATCAGGTGTTTGGTTAGTTATACATTTGAGTTCTCATACACACATATTTTAAATGGATCTAGAATGGTTTTTATTGAAATTGAGTGTTGAAATTCTAGAATGCTACGTGGTGTGTGTTATTTTTCGAACTTGATCAGATTGAGGGTAGTTGAGAGAAAAACCACTAGGTTTCTTCGATTGAACTTGGAACTTGCATGCGCTTACTGCTTCTTTGTTAAAGTTATTTATTTTTAGTTTAGTAGTTAGACCATTAGTATAGTTAGTTTAATTTAGTGTTAGAGTGTTTTGCTTGACGACTAGCAAAATTCCAAGTTTCAGGTATTTGATAGGTTGAAATATACTTATTTACTTCTAAACCGAATTTGGTAGTTTTCAAGTGTATTAGTATATTTAATTGCGTTTTAGTTTGTTTTTATGTAAATCAGGTGGAGGGACATTAACGAGCTATAAACGAGCTTAACGATGGGAAAATGATAAAGAAACGGTGAAGAAGCAAGGTTTCAAGAACAGCAGACCCACTGCCACGTCGTTCAACTCTGCACATAATTAAGATAGTTTTGGACCCTTGCACCTATAAAACTTGTTCTCCCACTACAAAAAATCCCCTGACACCCCTAACATTAGAGAAGTGATCTTGGGCCATTCTTGAAGAGCTCAAAAAGGAGATTCACATATCGAATAAGAAGAAACACTTTCGGATCGATCGTTAGCAACAGTGGATCACTCCACTTTAAGATTTAATCTTTCTTTCTTTGTTTCTATCTTTGTAACTTAATGTTTTATTGTGAATGATGTTGAATCCCTCTTGTTTTATAGTTTCAATGGCTAAGATCATGGTAGGCTAGATAAATATTATCTAAGGATAGATGTAGTTCATGTAAATATACATTTGGTTTAATATATGTTTATTTAACGGTTGTTTGTCTAAATTCGATTGTGGTTATCACTGTATTACAATTTTAATAGGCTTGTTAAGTTATTAGGGTTGGTTTTGAGAATACGAGGTTTGACACTCTGGAGAGGTAACCCTGGATTCGGACTAGGGTAAACACATCGCGACGTTCTAACGACTCGGGAGGACGTTAGAAAGTGTGCAATCCATGAAGTTGGGTCAAGACTCACGTGATTATGTGTTCGGAAACACATTTGAGGGGACTTCGACATCAACGCGAAGTCACATATTCATTCACTAAACACTCGGGAGAGGGAGTGAATGAGTTTAAGATACAGAGATTGTCAGATAGAATAAATCACCGTTATTGTTAACTAAACAAAGTCAAACATGTATTAAGTGAATGAAATCAATCCCTAGGTAATCAACTTTAATTAGAACTAACCCAATAGTTTTTAAGTTTAACTTAGTTTTAATTATTTGACTTTAAACATTTATTGAACCATCGGGATAATATAAGACTATGCAAATTATTGTATTCAATTATTCAAATACTTTCCCAGTTGAACGATATACGATCTTAAAGATCTATTATACTAAAACTTGACCTCGTGCACTTGCGAGTGAGTCAGACGTGAGCGTAAAAACCTCTTCGTACACACTTCACTAACTTTTCGCTTCTCAACGCCCCGTTAGGAATGATCCTGATACAAATCAATGACAAGAGACTAATCAAATGGCCTCAACCAATGAAGACCCAAAGAAAGGCCGTCACACGGACAAGTGGTGTTACTTCCATCAAAGTCAGAGTCATACCAGTAATAACCACTACAACTTGAGGAATGAGATCGGGCAGTTAATCCGTAGAGGCTACCTCAAAAGATTTACTATCGGAGGAGATTAGGGCGAATAGCTCCCTGATGAAGAAAGAGAAAGACCTAAGGTCTAAGGGAACATATACACGATATACGGTAGATTTACCCTCAGAGGATCGTCCAAGATTGAGCACAAAGCTCATGCTCGGTGTGATAAGCACCCGATAGAAGAGTACATGTTCTAAGTGTCCAAGAAGCCTCTCGTTGAGAAAGAGGCTATCTCTTTTACTGAATAGGATCTGTGCAGGGTATACATGCCCCACGATAATGCATTGGTAGTTACTCTGCAAATTGCCAACTACAATGTGGGGTGAGTGCTAGTCGACTTCAATAGAATAGGGATCAACTGTGACCAACTAAAGCCAATGATGACCTTTCTTGTCAGTTTTGCTGGAGAAATTGTGAAGCCTCTTAGCTGGATTCCTGGATCACATTTCAGATCACACCAAGCAAGGAGTTGAAGCATTCCATTGTCAACACAAGGTTCATGGTAGTGGACTATCTGTCGGCATATGGTGCAATCATCAGAAGATCGTGCCTGAATGCCTTGAAGGCTATCACATCGATGTACCACATAATGCTAAAGTTCTCAACTAAGAATGGTATCGATGAGGCACGAGAAGCCAGAAAGTGGCTCAGGAGTACTTCATAGCTGAGATACAACTTCTGAAAGCACAACTCACCAATTAACAATAAAAGGATAGGGAAGTCGATGAGAGATTCTTACCCTAGGATATATAAACGCCCTAGAGCAGGGGACATCCTAAATCCCTAGGTCAAGCATCCTAACCAACCTTGTTCTCATGCAGACGAAGAATCAAAAGACGTGTAGATAAACCCGACAGAACCCAACCAAACGGTCTAGATCGAGAAAATCCTTACGAGGACAAAAGGGAGTAGCTGGTCGAACTGATCAAAGCCAACCACGACTATTCTCCTAGTCGCGTGCGAATCTACCCGGGATAGACCTGTGTATCTCCATATACTGACAGTACATGGACCCGGCCTACCTACCAATTCAATAGAAGCAACAAAAGTTCAGTCCAGAAAGGCAGGCTATGATTGAAAAAGAGACCAAGAAGCAACTGGATGCAAATTGATATATTTCAAGTATAGTCAGGCATCGTCAGAATAGTATTACATTCAACACTCAATGGGAATGAACACACATGTAAATTGATATATTTCAAGTATAGTAAGGTATTGTTACATTCAAAATTACTTAAGTTCAAATGTTACATTCAACACAAACATCATGATAATGTTATATTCAACATTCAAAAGATAAGTGTACTCACAACCGACTTTTTCACACCTTCAGGTAATGCTTTTATATGATGAAAAGAAATAATGGACCAGGGTCGTGATTTACTAGCTCGAATTATTGTGTTTATATTTTTCATATTGCATTTTTTTTTTTTTTTTTATAGATTTACATTGAAAGAAATAGATGTTTTTGAAATGAATAATATTTTGTTCACTTCAACGTATACCCATATTAATATACCAAACACATACATGTTACATTCAACATTATGAAACAACAAAATAATTCAAATATAGTAAGGCATATTTACATTCAACATGACTAAAGATCACATGTTACATTCAACCCAAGCATTACAACAATGTTATATTCAATATTCAAAAGATAAGTATACCCAAAACATGCTATTTTAACACCTTCAGGTAATACTTCCAAAACATGCAGTAATATTTCTCAAGCAACAAATCAAGTATACGTCAGCATCTCACAAGGACAACCCTGGGGTAAGAGATGGTTCAACGACAAAAAAAAATGAGCACACAGAATATTTCCAAAAAAGAAAGAAAGTATGTCACAATATAGAATTAAGAAGTACTGGTCAATATTTCTTCTAAATGATTTAAAGGAAAACTGGGGGTGGGGGGGGTGGGGGTGGGGGGTTCATGGTTAGGTATTGTGTGTTACTCTAATTTCATAGGATTCAAGTGTCCATGACCAGGCTGGATCATTAAGAAAGCCATGGATGATTGCAACTCTTTCTTAACGATAATAGGAGCCCCATTGAAGATTCGTTTCATAAAATGAATGAATGCCACCCGAAGTCAATCCTAGACAAAAAACTTGGAACACATTATTCATTTGATGATACGTATTAGAAGGGATAAGTGTATTACATTTGATGGGGGGGGGGTGTTCGACATACGCGGAGACATCTTGATCTGGTACATCATTCATATTAAACATTTGCACTCGTTTTAAGCGATTCCTTAGCCTTTTTGATAGCAAAATGTCCACATATAAAATTTGAATGTGAGTAATAATAAATAAGTACAGTTGGTTACAATGTCAATAAAGTATTTGCAGGGAAACGTAAATTCACTAGTTGTTTTGCTTTTTCGTAAAAACAATTTACTGCACTAGCTTGTCTCAAGTTTATAAAATTATAATGCCTCTAGATTGAATCTTGTTTATCACATACGAGTAATGTCCGATGGCCTCTGGTGGCCACTAAATAAGCACTGCCACTTTCACCACAAGCGTACGGATCAAGGTTTAGTATAATGGACCTTTCGGTCGGGTATCGTATCCACAGGGATTGGTGTTGTTACTATCGAGTATCGCGATTGTCATAACCTGACTTTATCTAGGCGACAAAAATAGAATTTAATTTAATACTAATACTAAATTAAAACACTAATTAAGTTAACTATACTATAAATACTAATTTGAGATTGTTTAGGGGAGTAGATTGCCTAGGGATTAACTTTATTTACTTAAATGCGTTTGATTTTGTTTTAGTTAACATTAACGGCATTCGGCGTATCCAATAATCTCGGTTCGTAAACTCCCTCGCCACCTCTTCTGAGTGTAAGACTGGGGAATACGTGATTTCGTGTCAACGCCGAAGTCCCCCTCAACATCTTAACGACTCTAGGTCATGTGAGTCTCGCCAACGTCATCGATTGCACACTTTCTAACGCCCTCCCAAGTCGTTAGATTGTCGTGTTGTGTTAACCCTAATCCGAATCCGGGGTTACCTCTCCCGAGTGTCAAATCTTGTATTCTCAATATATCTAAATTAGCATATAATCATAGAAAACACGAAAACACAATCGAAATTATAAGGAACAACCATAAACGAAACCCAAATTCAACCAAAACTACATTTTCATAAATAATACATTAATCCCTATTACAATCTATGTTTAACTCATGGCCCTAACCATTTATACAATGTAAAACGAGCTAAACATGCTCAACAACTACCAAAATGAAGAAAACAAAGAGAGAAAACGAGAGACTTAGCCGATATCTGAAGATTTATCGCTAGAAACGTCAATCTATCGCTTCCTCATTGATCCTCCACCTCGGGTTGAGAGCTCTCCCTCAAAAATCCCTAATCCTACTCCTAAAATATGGCCTAAGGCCTTAAGGGCTGAAGAGAGGGAAGAGAGGAGGAGAGAAGAGATTAAAAATTATCCCAAAAGATCTCAAAATATCTAATAAATATCAAGGGTGTGCTGTAGGATTTTTGCCTAGGCGAAGTTAAGTCGGTTAACTTTCTGCCGGAAATTCGCCTAGGCGAAGTTACTGCAGGTTTACAATTTTGTTTTGGTTGTAACTTCTTCATCTGAAATCCGATTGAGGTGATTCAAAAACCTATGGAAAGATAAGAAAAATATATACAACTTCCCTGTTTTGAGTATTTCCAAAATAGGATTGAATCATAGTCCAAAATAGCCTTGAAATTACAGCACCTGTACCGATTTTGCAGGTTTGGTGACCGCCTAGGCGCACAAGTAGGCGATGGACTTGGTAATGTTTATACTAGGGTTTCTACCTAGGCGGAGGAATTTCCTGCCTAGGTGGTGGGCTGTCAGTAGCCGTTTGTCATTCTCAACATCTTCGCTGCCTAGGCAGAGGTCTGGACGCCTAAGCGGTGGGCTTCCTTCATATTTTTGCATCCTTGCTTGTTTATCCACCGTAACTTCTACTCGCCTTCGGTTCGATCTCATCGTTTTCACTCCAGTTTCCTATCTTTTTGCTCCACACACCTGATTTATACAAAAAGTATAAAAACATATTAAAACATATAAAAATAACTATAAACGTACTCGAAAACTAACAAATTCGGATTGGAAATACGTAGGTAATTTACACCTATCAACCTCCTGAAGGCATTGACCCCTCAGTGTTGATCGAGAAATGCACATACCGAACGTTAGATAAGAATGTATCAATTATACATGGATACAATATCTTCTCAAAAACTTCGTTAGCTTTTTGAAAGATCCATGTTTGTAAATAAGCATTATTAATGAAAACGATTTATTATGTGTGTAATATGAAAGATAGTAGTGTTTGAATGTGTAATATATAGAAAGCATTTTTAAAAACAGGGTTGTATTATATGTGTATATGCAAGCTTGTATGAAGGATTATATACAAGTAAGAAAATAGGTATGATTATTTTCCCTTACCCAACATGCACTATTAACAAAGAAAGATAGGTTGAGTAGGTCTTGTCCAAGTGATGTCAGTTCAACGACAACTTTGTTTTGTTCATCCCACATAAGTTCCATACATCCATTGATAACCTATTTCGTGAACGCACAGAGTATGAGCATACAGATGTATAACAATATACATGTTATAATTGAGTAATGTACAAATGCTAATAAATAGGCTATTTTCAAAATATGTACACCTGTGTGGAATGTAACATGAATATGTTATATGTATTATGTTGATGTACATTCAACATATGTTATATATAACATATGTGACATCCAAACACAATATTGATGTTACATTCAACGTATGTGAAATGTAACATGACAAGCATGTTACATTCAACATATAGTTGTAGTCATATGGGAAAAGATTTAGTAACTCACAAAGTTCTTCAGTTGATTTTCCCACAAAAGTTCAATCACATAGACAAGGGGACCTATGCTTATGGCCATTCACCGCCCCCACACGAATGCTCTAATACAGATTTGAAAAACAATGGTATCAAGACAACTTACATAACAATTTATGTATACATAAAACATATTGAATGAAAAGAAAAGAGTGTAAAGTTGAGACTTACATTAAGTCATCCTTATGCAAAATTAACTCAAGTGTTTCCTAATCAAACTGGGACAATAACCTTCCAACAACACTCCCTTCCCGGGAGGGGGGAGGGGAAGACGCGGGCTCATCAACATCTGGGACTAAACTGCTTGCTTCACTAATATAAATGATAATGTCTATGATTGGATTGTCCTTAGATACCTTTGGATTGTCTATGATTGCATTCATGCACGAATCCCTTACCATTTTTTATAATTCTAACGCGGCTTTTTCTATTTCTCACTAGCAAAATAGGAGTTGTTGGTTGAGGTTTTGATTGTGTACCCCATCTTGTCATTGCTACACTTGGCGGTGGCATTGGATTTGGATCGTCAAGTCGAGCTATTTCACATACTTCCTTTACAATAACATTATTCCTATCTTTCAACTCCATCTTGTAAAATTCCGAGATGCCTTCAATATATTTAGAATGCTTCTGTTTGCTTTCAATGGATTGTGTCACTAAATGAAAATTTGCCTCTACAAGGTGTTCTTTAAGATTTTGTTTCTCAGAGACGTGTTTCTTCTTCTGGGTAATGACGTGGACCTCAGATTCAACAAGTGCTTTGTCCAACCATCGTTGCTCATTATTCATCTCTCTTATTACATCCTTCAACTTCTTTATTTTTTTTATTTTCTTCAAATTTTTTGTGACACTTTCAATTCTTCACATTCTGCAATAAGCTGCCTCTCGGGCTCAACAAGTTCGGTCAAATTCTACGAACCCCCACAAAACTAAACGGCTTCCTCGTTAAATTACTGCAATATATTTAGATCGAATGTTGGGAAGTTAGTGGTAGATACACATTTTCCTTTCACTTTCGCAATCTCCGTACATTAGGTGAAAGGTGTTGATTCCGAAGTTTTGATAGACAATTAAAGGTTAATATTTTTTGTGGAACTAATACGTTTATTGAGTGTTTCAGAAAAAGAGTTCCATTATTTGATAATATTGAAGATGTCATGAAAAAAAAAAAAACTAAGGGTGCAAAGATGGACATCGAAGAAGTAAAGAGTATTGAAGGTCCTAAAGAAATTAGGTGAAAACAATTCAATACTCTTCTACTCTTAATGCAACTCGAATTAGGATCACACATGACACTATTAAATGAGTTATATTTTTGTGTTTGATTTGATGAATTTTAGGATCCTAATTAGTGTTTAAATATGGGCTCCTATGTGATATTGAAAAATGAAGATTGACCCAAGTGTAAATCACATTTAAAGTTGAAATTTAAGGTCAATTTAATTAACCGAGAAAAGTAATCGGTTAATTAAATTATACAATGAGTTTTCAAAAATTGGTGAAGAAATTGACCAACCAGCATCAATCAGTTAACTGATTCGAAAAGAATTGGTCAAAACTGATTGAAACAGTGAAGTTTCAGAGCAAAACATGAAGATCCTACATCAATTGGTTAACCGATCAAGAGGTAATCGGTCAATTGATGGGTCTAAGGCTGGAAATATGAAAGTCTCTAAACCAATAGGTCAATCGATTGGAAGGCAATTGGTCAACCGACTGTGGTATGTTTTGGCTAGGAAAACTCCCTGAATAATCAATTGGTCAACCAACCTTGGAGATCGGTTAACCGACTGCCTGTTGGGTTTTAGCCTAATTTGTACGCTAAATCAAACGGTCAATCGAATGGGCAAGGTTCGGTCAACCGACTGTTTCGATTGAGATTTCGTGGAATTTAAGGTTTCGAAAAAAAACTATCCATTTTTTATGATTCCAAGGGAGTATTTCGGGAGGATTTGAATCTACTCAAGATATGGTACATATATTTTGATATCCCTATTGATTTGGTCCGTATAATTAAAGATTTTCTCAATTTTAGCAACTAAATACTTCCTATATTTGTGATTAATGTTTAAGAAATATTTTATAGACTTAATTGAGAGTTTTAAAAGTTATTTTTAAGTGAAATACACTAGAATTGAATGAATATGTTATATGGGGTCTATAGGTCCCTTTAGAGGCATATCTTTTGAAAACTAGCCATTGAAAGGCTTGATCTTATTATATATTTATAGATCACATATATCAAGAACTATTAGTTCCTAAGTTTTTCTAAGAGTTATCATTCTACTGAGATTATTTAATAAAGAGTTTGTGATTAAAGTTCTTGAACTAAAGCACTGTTGAATTGGTGTCACCGATCTGTGCTATCTTGCGATCTTGTTTTCATTCTTTGGTATTTTCCAGTTGAGATCTTTCCAAGTTATTGTTCTTAATTTAGATTTCATATTATTGTTCTTTGTTTGGATTTAAGGTCGTTTAAAAAATTGTTTTCAAATTTAAGAGCATAAAAATTCTTTTAAAATGATTTTGTGTTATCATCTGATTATGTGTTATAATTTGTGCTACCCATACTTGTTATTAATCAAATATTAATTTGCCTCACTTTAATTCTATCACGTAGTAAATTTTGAAACATTAATCGAGTATAACTGTTTTGAGGTAGTAGAAGCTCCTAGTGGGAAGAAACTCATAATTTTTTGTATTTTTGAGTTTGAGCGGATTAGACACGGTTGGGCTGGTGTCTAATCAGGGTAGCAAGGTTTTAATCTTTTTCGGTGAAAAATGTTGTGGTTTTATCTTTATCCTAAAGTATAAAAAAATCAAGATGTTCTTTTCCTTGAAAAGAATTAGGTTTTTATTCTTCTTGAAATTGATTTAATTTGGAGTGAATTATAAAAGTTCAATCCTTACCTAGGAAAATGATACTTGTGAGAGTTGTGAGGTAGTGATTCTTCCTGTAATAGAATTAAGTTAGTCTGTAGCCTGGTAAAAAGATAAGGTTCTTCCTATTCTTGGAAAAAGAAAAATTGTAAAGGTTAATTCTGAGTCTGGAAAAAGAATCGTTGTGAGGGTTTGATTCCTACTGTTAAAGGAATAAGTGGTTTAGAGGTTGCAAATCTCTATGGAGCTCGAGACACTGGATTAGACAAGGTTAGCTTGTTGAACCAGAATATAATTTGGTGTGCTGTATTATTTACTTTCTTTATATTTGGTTTTGGTGTACACCTAGAGTTAAACACTTATCTTCTACGTAAAGAAGTGAATAATTGATTTAGGATAAATTGATTATTTGACAAATTAAGTGCTAAAAGTTTTATTTGTTTAAATTTTTATAATTACTCAATTCACCCCCTTTGGGTAGCTCACTAGACCAAGAATTAGTACCAAAACTAGTTTAGCTCAATTAGCTTAAAACACTAGCTAATAAAGATCACATGGTGCATCTGATAGGCACACTAGGTGAGAGACAGTCTATGCACCGACCACCTTGTTTGCAAGTGAAAACTATTCATTCTGGAAGGATACAATCATTATTTTTTCTTCAGACCACTAATTATAATGTGTGGCTAGCTATTGAGGATGGTCCATTTATTCCTATTGAAAATGTAGTAGTCAAGAAGAAAGAGTAACTAACCTCTTCTGACAAGCAAAAACTTCCTTTAATTCTCAAGCTATTAATATTTTGTTTTATTCTTTAAATACTAACGAATATACCAGGGTCTCAAGTTGTGGATCGACGAAACAAATGTGAGACAAGTTGCAAATCATCCACGAAAGGACAAATCAAGTGAAACAGTCAAAGATCAATGCCTTAGTTCGTCAATTTGAACTATTCAGAATGGGCGAAGCAAAATCGATTCAAGATATGTACACAAGATTCAACAATATCTGTAACAACTTGAATCAACTCGAAAAGCCCTATACGATAGAGGATAAAGTGTGAAAGATTTTGAAATCATTAACTAAAGTCCAGGAGCCAAAAGTGACTATGATTGATGAAGCAAAAGATCTTACGAAATATGCTATTGATGAGCTTATCAGAAACCTAATGACATATGAGATAGCTATTCGAGGATATGAGGACGAAACGTGAAATAGAAAAATGAAATCCTTGGCATTGAAAGTTCAAAAAAAAAAAAAGGAATATGATGACAGTGATGATGTTAGTTTTGATAGCAAGCGAGGAAAAGATGTGGCGCTTCTCATGAAGAATTTCAGAAGAATGACTCGACGAACATTCTGGGAAAAGAAAATTTTAACATGACAAATGTGGAATGCTATAACTATCACAAGACTAGACACTTCCAAATTTAATGCCCCGAACCAAAGAAAGATAAGAAAAAAGAGAAGAACAGAATAGGGAATAAGAAAGGAAATAAGAGAAGGAAGAAATTGGCAAAAGCCATCTGGGATGACTCCGAATCAAGTAGCTCGGATAAATCAGGCAATGAATGTTCATTAATACTTGCTTTGATGGGCACTATAAATGAGGTACCTAAATATTCTAGTTATTGTCCTTTAGATTTCGATGATTTATTTTATGTTTATCGAGAACTAACTCAGGATTATAAAACCAGTGTTATGAAATTAATGCCCTACAAAATACAATTAAAACACTTAATAAGAAAGTAATGAACTATGAATTTGAAAACATTGAATTGAAATTCAAGATGGCAGATTTACATTCGATAGTTCTCAAATTCACAAGTGGTGAGAACAATTTAAAAATGCTTTTGGGAAGTTCTGAGGTATCTTTGATAAAGCTGATATTGGATTTTTGAAAAACCTTAAACAAAAAAGATTTCATAAATTCTTTTCTGAAACCAAGGATCTTGTTAGATGTTTTAAATGTAATATTGTGGGGCATACTATTCGTAGATGTTTTGTTAACAAGTTTGGGTTCCTAAAGAAACTAAAATTGTCCCGACTATCAAGATCGAACCCACGTAGACTAGGTACCACTTAGGAACTATTTGAGATGCTCCTTGCAGGTTATTCTAAAAACATCAATAGGTAAGGATAAATAGTTTCTGGATAGTGGTTGTTCTTGGCACATGATGAGAGATAAATCAAAATTTACATCTTTAACACATAAGAACGGAGGTCATGTGACATTTGGAGACAACACAAATGGTAAATTTATTGATATAGGTAATATCGATAATGGGTCTACAATCATTAAAGATGTTCTCCTCGTAGATGGTCTTAAACATAACTTGTTTCGTATTAGCCAATTATATGATAAACATTATAATGTTGTTTTTTTTATCATGATAGATGCATGATTAAGAATGGGCACAATAGTAACATCTTACTTATTGTATCACGTTTTGAGAATGTGTATACATGTTCATTTGATGATTTGTTTTCTCAAATTTTATTATGTTTAAATGATTTATCTGAAAATAGTTAGTTATGGCATAGAAGACTTGGGCATGCTAGTATGGAATTGTTATCAAATTTATCTAAGAAAAGTCATGTACGTGGCTTACCTGAAAGATAAAGTATGTGATGCAAGTCAATTAGACAAGTAGTTTAGATCATCATTTAAGAAGAAGATGCACACATCCACGTCTAGTTGTCATGAAATGTTGCATCTTGATTTATTTGGACTGAATTCGATTGCTAGTTTAGGAGGTTAATTCTATGCATTCGTAATTTTTTATGATTCTTCTAGATTCACATGGGTGTTCTTCCTTGAAAAAAAAAAAAAAAAAAAAAAAAAGTGAAGTTGTTTCTATCTTTTCTAAATTTTGTAAATATGTTCAAAAAGATAAGCAATATGGCATTGTTAACATTCGTGGGGATAGAGGCAGAGAGTTAAAAAATGATGAGGTAATTAGTTATTGTGAAGAGCATGGATATGCTCACATTTTTTCTGCATCGAGATCACCACAATAAAATGGTGTTGTGGCACTTCAGGAAATGGGCAAAACAATGCTAAATAAGAATCGTCAACCTAAGTATTTCTGGGCCAAAGCAGTAAGTACAACTTGCCATATGGTAAATTGGGTATCCATTCAAAGAGGTTTTAATAAAATCCCTTATGAAATCTGGAATGGTAAGACTCTGAATATATCTTATTTCAAAGTTTTTGGTTGCAGATGTTTCATTTTGAATGATAAAGATAATTTGAGTAAATTTGATGCTAAATCTGATTATGGAATCTTTCTTGGATATGCTACTAACAGTAAAGCCTATAGAGTCTATAATAAACGAACGTTAGTAGTTGAAGAGTCTATGCATGTTGTATTTGAGGAATCTGATCTACTTGTGTCAAGAAAGGTTTTGGATGATGATGATACAAGTACACTAAATAACCAAAACCAAGGAGATGATACAACAAAGGAATCACTGAAAGAGGAACCTAAAGGAGAGGATTCAACTTTACCACGAGTTATAAAGATAGTATCAGGACACTCAGTAGTAAAAAAAATTATTGGTAATTTCGAAAGAGCTGTAAGTACACGTTCCTCCCTTAGAGATTTTATAAATCTTGTTTTTCTATCTCAAATTGAGCCTAAGAATGTGAATGAGGCATTAACTGATGAATCTTGGATCTCCGCAATGCAAGAAGAATTATTTTAATTTGAATGTAATAAAGTGTGGTTTCTAGTTCCTAGACCAGACTTTCATCATGTAATTAGTACTAAATGGGTTTTTCGTAATAAAAATGATGAAACTGGTATGATAATTAGAAACAGAGAAAGATTAGTTACACATAGCTATAATCAAGAAGTGGGAATTGATTATGATGAGACTTATGCACCCGCGGTTAGATTAGAGGCTATTAGATTACTCACATTTGCATGTTTACGTGATTTTAAATTATATCAAATGGATGTAAAGAGTGCGTTCTTGAATGGCTTTCTACCAGAAAAAGTTTAAGTTGAAGAACCCCCAGAATTTGAGAGTGATAAACATCCCGATCACGTGTTTAAACTTCGAAAGGCTTTGTATTCGCTCAAACAAGCTCCAAGAGCTTGGTATGAGAGACTTAGCCACCATTTGATCGAAAATGATTTTCGACGGGATCTTAGTGATATAACATTATTTATGAAGTAAACTGATCTTGATATCCTGTTAGTACAGATTTATGTTGATGAAATTATTTTTGGTTCTACTAATAAGGATTTTTGCTAAGATACTGCAGGTCGAATTTGAGATGAGTATGATGGGGGAGTTAACCTTCTTTCTTGGGTTACAAATCAAGAGAACCAAAGAAGGGATATTTATTAATCAATCCAAGTACACCAAAGAGTTGCTGAAAAAGTATAACTTGGATGGCGCTAAAAAGTATAAAACTCCCATGGCAACAGCTACGAAAATAGACAAAGACGATACGAGAAAAAGCGTAATGAGAATATGTATCGAGGTATGATTGGTAGTTTATTATATCTTACTGCTAGTAGACCTGATATAATGTTTAGTGTATGCTTTTGTGCAAGGTTTCAGTCTTGTCCTAAAGAATCACATTTAATTGCGGTTAAACAGATCTTTCGGTATTTGAAATGGACAAGTGACCCAAGATTATGGTATCCTAAGGGGAGTAACTTTAAGTTAACTAGTTACTCTGACCCTGATTTTTCCGGATGTAAAGTCGAGAGGAAAACCACAAGCAGGTCATGTAATTTTTTTAGGACATGTTTTAGTTTCTTAGTCTAGTAAGAAACATAATTCTATAGCCTTATCTACTACTGAGGGTGACTATATGGAAGCTGGCAATTGTTGCGCTCAAATTCTATATGTTAAGCAACAATTGAATGATTTTCGAGTTTGTATGGAGAAAGTCCTAATTTATTGTGATAATAAAAGTGCTATATATTTAAGTAAGAATCTGACACAACACTCGCAAACTAAGCACATAGAGATTAGACATCATTTCATTTGTGATCACATTCAAAATAAGTATGTTACTATTGAATATATTAATACCTTCGAATAACTTGCCGATATCTTTATCAAACTTTTTATTGAAGATCAGTTTGTGAAAATCATTAGAGGTTTAGCTATAGCTAGGCATAATGATGTTTTCCTAGAATGATATTTCTGGGTCTCCGCCCCCACTTTTTGTGATGACAAATGGAAAGAAGTTGGTTGATGTTTTAATGAGAAATTTGTTTGACAAAATAGGAGATCATGGTGAAATTGTGCTTTAAAAGAGTTACAAATTTGTTCGCCTAAGCATTGCACTGATAACAGATAGATCTATGTTATATTGATTTTGGGGCTTGTATTAAATGTCTATTGAATTGATTGAATATATTTTCATAATTGTGCTTAAATGAGTTTAATGTCCGTCCTCAGATTTAGGGAAAGCATGGTTACATTTTTGTTTAGAAGAAAACATCAAAGTTAATTGTCATCATAAAAAAGGGAGAGATTGTTGATCTCGAGATTTTGATGGACAATTAAAAGTTGATTTTTTTGTGGAATTAATGTGTTTATTGAGTGTTTCAGAAATAGAGTTACATTTATTGATTATATTGAAGATGTCATGAAGAAAATATTAAGGGTGCAAAGATGGACATCAAAGAAATGAAGAGTATTGAAGGTCCTGAAGAAATTAGGTGAAAACAACTCAAAACTCTTATAATTTTAATGCATTCTGAATTAAGATCACACACGACACTATTAAATAAATTATATTTTTGTGTGTTTAATTTGCTGAATTTTAGGATCCTAATTAGTGTTTAAATATGTGCTCCTATGTGATATTTAAAAATGAAGGTTGACCTAAGTGTAAATCATATTTAAATTTGATATTTAGGGTCAATTTAGTTAACCGAGAAAACAAATTTGTTAATTGAATAAAACGATGTGTTTTGGAACAGAAATTGGTGAAGAATTCACCAACCAACATCAATCAATCAATTAATTCAAAAATGATTGGTCAACTGATTGAAACAGTAAGGTTTCGGAGCAAAACATAAATATCCTACATCAATTGATCAACCGATCAAGAGGTGAAAGGTCAACCGATAGGTCTAAGGCTAGAAATGTAAAAGTCTCTAAACCAGTCAGTCAAACGATTGGAAGGAAATCGGTCTACCGACTATGGTATGTTCTAGCTGGGAAAACTCCCTGAATCAATCAGTTAACCGACCTTGGAGAGATCGATCATCCGACTGTCTATTTAGTTTTGGCCTAGTTTGCATGCTGAATCAATCGGTCAACCGACTGGACAGGGTCCGGTCAACCAACTATTTCGATTAAGATTTCAAGGAATCTGAGATTTCGTGGAATTTTGGATTTTAGTAAAAAACTAGCCGTTGCTAGTCATTTTTTATGATTCCACGGGAGTATTTTCGGGGATTTGAATCTACTCAAGATATGGTACATATATTTTGATATCCCTATTTATTTGGTCCGTATAATTAAAGATTCTCTCAATTTTAGCAACTAAATACTTCCTATTTTTGTGATTAATGTTTAAGAAATGTTTTATGGACTTAATTGAGAGTTTAAAAGTTTTTTTTAAGTGAAATACACCAGAATTGAATGAATATATTATATGGGGTCTATAGGTGCCTTTTAGAGTTATATCTTTTGAAAACTAGCTGTTGGAAGGTTTGATCTTATTCTATATATATATACCTGCGAACATTAGGTCATATATATTGAGAACTATCAGTTCCGAAGCTTTTCTAAAAGTTATCAATCTGCTGAGATTATTCGAAACATAGTTTGTGATTAAAGTTCTTGAGCTAAAGTGATGTTGAATTGGCATCCCCGATCTATACTATCTTGCGATCTTGTTTTTATTCTTCAGTATTTTCCTGATGAGATCTTTCCAAGTTATTGTTCTTAATAGATTTCATATTATTGTTGATTTCTTGGATTTAAGATCGTTGAAAAAATTGTTATCAAATTTAAGAGCGTCAAAATCCTTTTAAAACGATTTTGGGTTATTATCTGATTACGTGCTATAATTTGTGCTACCCACTGGTAGCGTGGGAAAAACACGCCGCTACTTATACTCGAAAGTATACGAGGCCTAAGTTTTAGTATAGTGTGATCGTTAAGATCGGGTTATCGTATCCACAGGGATTGTTGTCGTTACTATCGAATACCGCGTTTGTCGTGACCTAAGTTTATCTAGGAGAAAAACAAATATAATTAATTAATTAAACTAATACTAATATATCCTAAATTAACTACACTAATATGTTAATATGTTTTAGGGTGAAGAATTGCATAAGGATTAATGTGTTTACAAATACATGTTCGATTCCGATTTACTCGCATTTACGTTGTTCGACCTATTTGACAACCTCAGTACGTAAACTCCGCCGCCATCTCTTCTGAGTGTAAGACGAGAGAATACATGACTTCGAGTCAACGGAGAAGTCTCCCTCAATGTCTTAACGACCCTAGGTCACGTGAGTCTCGCCCAGCGTCATTGATTGCACATAATCCAACTCCCTCCCGGGTTATTGGATCGTCGTGTTGTATTTACCCTATCGACAATCTCCGTTCCAAAACTCTCTCGCCACCTCTTCCAAGTGTAAGATGAGGGATATAACGGAACTTCGAGCCAACGAAGAGGTCCCCCCTCAACGTCTTCACGACCCTAGGTAGTGTGTGTCTTGCCCCACATCATCGATTGTCCACGATTCAAACCCCGACCGGGTTATAGAATCGTGGCGTTTGTTTACCCTAATTCGAATATGGGGTTTTCTCAAAACCCTGTATTCTCCATTTATCAATCCAAGCATAATAAACAAACAATACGATAAATATAATCAAACTACGAAGAACAATCATAAACGAAACACCAAAATCATCCAAATAACGTATTTATAAATATATGTTAATCCCTACTACAATCCATATTTAACTTAGGTCCATAGCCGCATATACAATGAAATAACGAGCTAAACATACTCACATGCTCCTAAGATAAAGAAATAAGGAAAAATGATCGAAGAACTTAGCCCCGTCCGAAGATAAACCGCTAAGAACGCTCCACGATCGATTCGCCGTCTTCTCCACTTCGGGATGCGAGCTCCACTACTAAAATCCCTAACCCTTGGCTTAACTATAGCCTAAGGGGCTAAAAAATGCAAGAGAGAGGAGAGATCTCCAGCCAAAAGGGGAGGAGAGAGGATATTTATAGCAAAAATATCCTAAAAATATCTAAAAATATCTCAAGACTGTGCAGGGCAAATCCGCCTAGGCGGTGGAAATTCCGCCCAGGCAGAATTAGGTCGATTAAGTCTGATCACCTGGGCGGTGAAGTAGGCGGTGGACTGGAGAACATTCTGTTGAAATTCTGCCTAAGCGAAGAAAACTTTGCCTAGGCGAGCGACTGTCAGTAGCCCTTCTTCGTTCTCTGCTGGATTTCCGCCTAAGCGGTAGAATTTCCGCTCAGGCGGTCATCCGTCAGTAACATTTTGCTCTTCTCTACATCTTCACCGCTTAAGCGGTGGTCTGGATGCTTAAGCAGTGGGCCTGTTTCGTCTTTTAGCCTCCGAGCTTATTTATCCACCGTAACTTCGAACCGCTTTGGTTCGATCTCATCATTTTAGCTCCAGTTTCCTATCTTTTTGTCCCACACACCTGGGTTATACAAAAAATATCAAAGCTAATTAAAACATAATAAAAATAACTATAAACATCTTCGAAAACTAACCAATCCGAATTGGAAATAGATAGGTTTTTCACACCTATCACCCACACTTGTTATTAATTAGATATTAATTTTCCTCACTTTAATTCTATCACGTAGTAAATTTTGGGACATTAATCAAGTATAACTATTTTGAGGTGGTAGAAACTCCTGGTGGGAAGAAACTCATAATTTTTTGTATTTGTGAGTTTGAGCGCATTAGATACGATTGGGCCGATGTCTAATTGGGGTAGCTAGGTATTTACTCACAATATCGATAGAAATCAACAAGACAATCCCCGACAACGGCGCCAAAAACTTGGTAGACGCTGATGGAAACGGAATCTGATAAACCAATCCCCGACAACGGCGCCAAAAACTTAGTGGCCACTAATTAAGCACTGCCACTTTTACCGCAAGCGTACGGATCAAGTTTTAGTATAGTGGACCTTTTGGTTGGGTATCGTATCCATAGGGATTGGTTGATATTACTATTGAATACCGTGTTTGTCATAACCTAATTTTATCTAGGCCACTATAAATTAAATTTAATTAATTACTAATTTAATTAATTATACTATAAATACTTTATTAAGATTGTTTAGGGTAGTAGATTGTCTAGGGATTACTTTATTTACTTAAATGCATTTTGTTTCGTTTTAGTTAACGTTAACGGCGTTTGGCATATTCGACAATCTCGGTTCGTAAACTCCTCCGCCACCTTTCGAGTATAAGACGGGGGAATACGCAACTTCAAATCAATGTCGAAGTCTCCCTCAACATCTTAACGACTCTAGGCCATGTGAATCTCGCCTCAACGTCATTGATTGCACACAATCCAACTCTCTCCCGGGTTATTGGATCATCGTATTGTGTTTACTCTATCGATAATCTCAGTTCTAAAACTCCTCCGTCACCTCTCCCAAGTGTAATACGAGGGAATACATGACTTCGCGTCAATGCCGAAGTCTCCCTCAATGTCTTAACGACTCTAGGTCACGTGAGTATTGACCTAACGTCATCGATTGTCCACAATCGAAACTCTGAATAGATTATAGGATTGTGGCGTTTGTTTATTCTAGTCCAAATTCGGGGTTACCTCTTTCGAAATTCAAACCCCATATTCTTGATATGTAAATCTTAGCACGATAAACAAACAATAAGGCACACACAATCAACATACGAAGAACAACCAAGAACGGAACATAAACTTAACCAAAACTACATTTTCATAAATAAAATGTTAATCCTCATTTACAATCTATGTTTAGCTCATGGCCCTAACCGTATAAACAACAAAAATCGAGCTAAACATGCTCAACAATCTACAAAAATGAAGAAAATAAAGAGAGAAGCGGAAAAACTTAGCCGATATCCGAAGATTTAGTGCCAAAACTGTAAACCGATTGCTCCTCCTTCATCTTCCTCCTCGGGATTGAATGAACACTCTCCAAAACTCTCTCTCTATTCTATCTAACCCTAGGAAGGCCCTAATGGCCGGAGAAAAGCAAAGGAGGAAAGAGGAAAGGAGTATAAATAGACAAAATATCTAAATAAATATCTACACTGCGTAGCGGCTAACCGCCACGGCAGTGGGATTCACCGCCGCGGTGGTGAAGTATGTCGGTTAAGGTTTTGCCGAGGTGATAGAGACAGTGGTGGCTTGGGAGAACTTTCTGCTATATTTTCACCTAGGTGGTGGATTCTCTGCCTAGGTGGTAGGTTGTCAGTAGCAAATTGATCTTCTTAGCATCTTTACCGCTGCGGTGGTGGTCTAGACGCCTCGGCGGTGAGCTTGTTTGCAGAATCTTTCCATCTTGCTCATTTTTCCACCGTTCTCCGACCATTCTCGATACGAATTGATCGTTTATGCTCCGATTTCATACATTTTTACCCCACGCATCTGTTTTAATACAAAAAGAATAAAAACATATAAAAACATATAAAAATAACTATAAACGTACTCGAAAACTAATAAATTTGATTTGGAAATAGATAGGTAATTTACACCTATCACTAGGTTACAATCTTTTCTGGTGAAAAAGGTTGAGGTTTGATCTTTATCCTAAGGTATAAAAAGGTTAGGTTATTCTTTTCCTTGAAAAGCACTAGATTTTGATTCTTCCTGTAATTGAATTAATTTGGAGTGAATTGTAAAGGTTCAATCCCTACTTAGGAAAATGATACTTGTGAGAGTTAAGAGGTTGTGATTCTTCCTATAATAGAATTAGGTTAGTCTTTAACGTGGTAAAAAGATAAGGTTTTTCCTTAGCTTGGAAAAAGAGAAATTGTAAAGGTTGATTATTAGCCTGGAAAAGAATCGTTGTAAAGGTTTGGTTCCTAGCATTAAAGAAATTAGGGGTTTAAAGGTTACGAATCTCCATGGAGCTCGGGGGATTGTATTAGGCAAGACTAGCTTACTGAACCTGGATATATTTTGGTGTACTACATTATTTACTTTCTTTATATTTTGTTTGGGTGTGTATCTAGAATTAAACACATATCCGCTACGTAACGAAGATAATAATTGATTTAGGATAAATTGATTATTTGATAAATTAAGTGTTGAAAGTTTTAATTGTTTAAATTTTTATAACTACCGTATTCATCCCCCTTTTGGGTAGCTCATTGGGCCAACAATAGGCACACAACGATTTATCCTGATTCAGTAAGCTATTCTTACATACGTTCAGTCCCCCGAGCTTCACAGGTTTTTCGCAATCCACTAATCCCTAATTTTTTTCCCAGGTAGGAACTAAACCCTTATAATATTTTTCATAAGTTGAAGACTAACCTAATTTTTTTCACAAGCTCATGATCAAATCTTCACACTTGTCTCTTTTAACAGACTTAGGAAGAACTCTATCTTTTTACCAGGCAAAATACAAACCTAATTTAATTAAAGGAAACATCACATCTAATCTTTTTCACAGGCTAAAGATAAAACCCATCAACCCTAATTGGATACCAACTCAAATGTATCTAATTCACTCAAACTCACAAATACAAAAAATTACAAGTTTATTCTCACATAAACTTTTACCACCTCAATACAATATATGCTCAATTAATGTCCCAAAAATACGTGATTGAATTACGTAAGAATATAAATCTGATTTAACTCAATTAAAGCACAAGTTATATATAATCAGATTTTGCAGACAAAAATCGTTTATTAGGATATGCAAAATTCAAACTAGAAAATAATTTTTCCAATCACAAATATTCCAAGTTTAAATAAAGGTATACCAATTAAATCATATAAGATAAACACATAAATTAACTTGAAAATATCTTATCGGGATTACTTGAAAATAATTAAGATAGATCAAAGTAGCACAAAACCAATGACTAAAACTTTTTCATACTTCGATCAAGAACTCTTTCAGAATTACCCTTTCAAAAATATTTAAGTGAAATAACTCTATCTTTTAAGTGAAGGCTGATTTAAACTCTTTGTTCTTGATTATTTTAATTAAAAAACGCATGTCTTATTATATAGATTTCAAATTATGCCTACAATAACTATTTTTCAAAACATAAGACCATTTATGAAACTTTAAGATTCCATGTAAAATACTATCTCAAAAGGCATGTATTTGGTTTAAATATACTCTTTGAAAACCTCATTTTAGTTCCCAAAACTTTTTTGATTCAAAATCCATAAATATAGAAAGTAGTTTTACTAATTCAACTCATAAAATCAACTAATATAAGGATCAATTAATAAGATCTTCAAAATATATGTTAGACATTTGAAATAAACTTAAATCCCCCTTAAAATTAGATTTTCTAACGTTAAAAGTCATAAGATTTGGGTTGAAGATCTCGAAAATCAAAACAGTAAAAGTAAACTGAATTTGACGCCATCGGTCATCTATACTCTTGTAAGTCGACCGACCCTGCTCTATGGTCTAAATTCCAACCGTTGCAGCCTCTATTGTCGACCAAACCTTTCAGTACCTCCCCTTCTCATTTCCTTTCAAGAAACCATTCTTGCTAGTTAACTGACCATTTTTGTTAATCAACTGAATCACACAAAACCTTCTCTTTTTATGTTTTAAAATCATTTTCTCAATTTAACACTCTATGAAAAATATTTTCATGATTCATCACTCTACGAAAAACATTTAGAATCTTAAATTTATCACTTCTTACCATGGTACGCACAAGATAATCAATTTTGAGTGTCGTGCATGATCCTAATCGAGTTGCATTAAGAGCATAAAGTCATTGAGTTGTTTTTACTTAAGAATACAAAAAATCTTCAATACTCCAAAAATTCCTCAATGTCTTCGATTGCAACAATCTTGAATCTTTTACAAAACCTTTGTCTAGTAAATCCTCAAAGATCAATATCTTTTATAATTCATTCTTTTTCTCATTAGATCAAAGGTAACTCTACTATGAAATTACTCAATAAATACACTAGTTCTGTGAAACATCAATGTTGAATTGTCCATCAAAACATCTAGGGTCAACACCCACTTCAATTTAAGATATCAATTCCCAAAGGTCATCA
The DNA here is from genome assembly GCA_016647705.1 of Eucommia ulmoides. Lineage (NCBI taxonomy): Eukaryota > Viridiplantae > Streptophyta > Magnoliopsida > Garryales > Eucommiaceae > Eucommia > Eucommia ulmoides. The sequence continues at coordinate 15,683,288 of CM028325.1, forward strand.
TCATTGACTTGAAATAATGTAATCAACATGGTAACAAACAACGCAACATGTACAACTAACTAGATGTTATATTCAACATGTCAATATAAAGGATGTTACATTCAACATGTACTATAAATAGCCTAAAAATATATGCATATCTGATCTTCAAACAGACTAGACAACTAGAGCCCCGATGTAACACTCATGAGTTTTATCATATCCCATTTTCCCCAATGCAGGACGAAATGAGTTCTGATAGGAGTGGGATCAATCAACTGAGTATGTATGCACAACCAAAATTGAATGGAAAAATCAATTATCAGTACATTTTTTCAGCAAGTTAAATGAACATATTGCATACAAGACAGAACAAAGAGTTTCATAATCTGTAACGCGATCACACACATAAAGCCTAATTCTTGCACATGTATATTTTTAATTGCATTTTAGAATAATTAGAAAAATAATGGGGGTTAATAAGTTTATTTGACTTTTTTTTTAAAAATTGGGAGGCAATTGTTAATTTAATGTTAATTTTAACCTTTGGATTTAAAAGATAGTTTAGAGATTCAATTGGGAAAATTTGTGTAATTTATTTTTATATATATAATGAGTAGAAATTGGATAAGGCTCAAAGGAAAACAAATCATAAAACCAATGAAAAGAATGAAAAACGTGGCATTGAGAAATTAAGCCACAAAAATTCATAATTATCAACATCATATTAATCATAATAATAATAATAATAATAATAATAATAATAATAATAATAAAAAAAAAAAAAAAAAAAAAAAAGATTAAGAAGTGGAGATGTGCAAATTTATTTATTTTCTCTACAAAGTCTCATTGTCATGTTTCTCTCCTCACTTCCACGCTCTCTCTATAAGTGTTCTTTCCTCCTTGTTTTATTATGCTAGGGCTTATTTATTTCTTCAGTTGCAAAATGCAAGGTCTAACAACCAAAACATGGGCAAGGATTTGACAGCACTCACTTTGGGCTAACAAATGTCAAATAGGTCTATATTTCTTCCTTGCCAAGTTTTCTTCCTGCTACTATATTGAATGGTTCAAAAAAATAATATTTGGCTTTCTGACTATAGAGGCCTTTAGAAGACTGTTTCTTTACAAAAGTTACTCTTGTGAAAATAATCTATCCAAAAATGTGACCTCGAATAGATATGGACCTAACAAGGGATTAGAAAATTTAGTAGATTTATATTCAGGTATAAATATATCCAATTTAAAATAGAAATTATAAATTCTATCAAAATGACAATTTTAGTATTTCATTAACTAATAAAAAATTTAACAGTCGATTAATATTTTTTCTACAAATTAAATTATTAACAAGATTTTTTTTGTAATTGTTGCTATAATAATTTTTCTACAGTCAATATTAACTCAAGAAATTAGGTGTTTAATAGTTCCGTATAATCAAGGAAATTTTGGGAATGGAAAATAGTGCATTTTAGGATAACGCACTGAATATTAGACTTATTTAAATAAATTCTTAATTTAGGCCCTTTTGTTATTAGGTTCATAGGTGACGCTAACCACATAGCATTCTAACGATAATATTTTTAGTAGCGTAAAAATCGAGGTGAGTGTGCTATCTTCTATGTAAATTATCAAATTATATTTTCGTACTAAAATGTGAAAAGAAAAGGTTTGTTAAAATGAATGTTTTTATAATGTTATGCAGATCAAGTCAATTTTTAAATATGGAAAGTAAATTTTATTATCCGACTATGCCATAGTGTGATCCCGACAGGAGGGCATGTCCTGCAGGATGTTATTATATTGTGACTTGATAGGAAGACAAGTCCTATAGGTTGTTGTTGTTGTTGTTGTTGTTATTGACGATGATGATTATCATCATGATATGGTGGTTTTTACCACGTGTTGGCTCCTACTATTAGAGATATTAAATGACTCTAGCACTAATAGTCACCTTAGATGACACAATTGTATAGGTTATGGTACTGTCATAATTCCTGGTCGTAAGGTGAAATGATTATGGCTAGTAGGGAAATATATGTGCGGTATTTTATTATATATCAAAACAATTTGATTGGTTGATTTAAATGCATTATTTTATTGAAAGGATAGTTGTACAATGCTATTCAGGCTCAGTATGTGGTTATATTTATATTACGGCTAAAAAGTGGTATTTAATAGTTATACTTGATCCGTAAATTATTTTTATATTATGAAGACCTTAAACCGATAAATTTTTGGTCTCATGTGCCGCAATTAGAGACGGGTCCACTACTGACACAAGGTAGAGTTATAAGGTAATGTCATTTTTTGAGGATAGTCGGGACAGTTGTGAACCGTGAAATGTTCAATTTTTTATTTTTTATTTTTTATTTTATTTATTTATTTGTAGTTTTGCTATGGATATTTGTGGGACACGTGTATTTTTGGGCCTTGAGTTTGGTAAATATTATTTTTGGAAAAAAAATCTACAACAGTACATGTGCATATATATATATATATATATGGGTTGGTTGGGAAATTTCAAGTCGACGTCGCACCCAACCTCAAGTGTTGGGGGCCCAGGGAGGGGTATGACAACATAACTAACAACTATTGATGGTCTTTGGTAGCCAACTTCAATAGATGACATCAAATTTGAATGGACGCACTCAGATCAATTGTATGTTGCCATGGTATCTAAATTTTTCACAAGCATAATATCAGATACCCGAACGACCTGTCCTTTGTTCTCAAAAGAACATGTTGATATAAGATGCAAGCACAACAGACGTATAACATCCTCAATATCATTGTTGTCATCGCCATCAATAATGAACTATATCTCTGTTGGCCTAGTGAACTACCCAAGAGGAGGATGAATTGGGTAGATAAAAATTAATTCAAATAAAATACTTCAAAAAATCAAATAATTAATTTTGACCCTAAATTAATTATGATCTATATAACAGCAAAAATTAAGTATCAACAAGGTGCACACAAAACAACACACACAAAAAAAAAAATACAGCACACCAGAAATTTATTCTGGTTCACCAAGTTATTATTGGCTAATCCAGTCCCCCGAACTCTGTGGAGAGTCGCACCCACTAATCACTATAATCCCTTTAACCAGGTAAGAACCAAACTCTTACAAAACGATTCTTTTCGCAGGCTCAGAATCAACCTTTATAATTCTTTTTCACAGACTGAGGAATATCTCTATCTTTTTCACAAGATAAAGATTAACCTAATTCTTTTATACTTAGACTAAGAATCAAACCTCACAAAAATGCTCTAAATATCCTTTTACCCAGTAAGGATTGAACCATTACAAAATCACTCAAATTAATTCTATCAAAGAAGAATTGACACCTAATATTTTTATACTTTAGGCAAAGATCAAAACCTCAATCTCTTTACTGGAAGAGATTGAAACCAGCTACCCTTGATTAGACACTCCCAATAGTATCTATTCCGACACTCCACACACCAATTACAAAATTGATAAGTGATTTTTCCACTCGGAGCTTCTACCACCCTAGATAAATTTGAACTCGATTAATGTCTCAATACTAGTGGTAGAAATACAGTGAGAATTTCAAAATCTAATTTTAAACAAAAAAGGGGGTAGCAAGCAATTTAGCACATAATTAGATTTTCTTAAAAATTGTTTCAAAAATAATTTTCAATTTAAAAATAGGAAAATAATTTCCAAGATCAAATTCCAAGTAGAATATGATAACAGTAAATAATCAATTAATAGTAATCAACTTGAAACAATCTCACCAGGAATCCACCGATAAATATGATAAGCAATGAAACCTCAAGTCAGCAATCAGCAATAATCCACTTCAAAATATCATAAGAATGATTGTCAAGAAAATTCTCACAATACTCTTAGTATGATAACTCTTAGAAAGCAAAAGAATTGAATAGCTCTTTAGAATTGAAAAATGAATGGGATTATTGAAACCTCAAAAACGCAGGTTTATTTATAGGGGATTAGAACAAGCCCTCTAATGGCTAGTTCCCATATTTCATGACAAATAATTACTCCAATAGCCCTCTTATATCATGAAGACTCATTCCTGGTATAATTCAGTTAATTATATCTTTTAAAACATTCAGTTTAGTCCCTCAAACTTATGCTCAGTCTTAATTAGATAAGATAGAAAGAATTTCATGAACTAAATTGAGAGATATCCAAAATACTTGAACCATATCTATAGGGATATTAAAATATTAACTAAATAGCTCAAAAACTATAAGATCTCTAAGATATCTCGCATATCTTAACCATAAAATTGCTAGTAACGGCTACTTTTTGGATCAAAACCATAAAAATCTCAAATCTTAAAACTGGCTATCGATTGATCGACCAACACCCATTAGTCGACCGCCCAATTCAAGACGTAACCCAAGCCAAAATTCCTTCACCGTAAGTCAACCGCTCATTTTGTATATGTCGACCGAACGATTTAGAGAGTTTAATAAGTCGACTTACCTATCGACCTAACGATTCAGAGAGTTCACCTTTTAACCATAAGTCGACTTACCTGTCGATTGGAAGATTCAGAGAGTTTGTCTCATTTCCATAAGTCGACCTAGCTGTCGACTGACCAATTCAGGGACTGAATCTTCTTCCCTACTCCATTCCATCGATTAACTGATCAATTAGTGTAGGTCGACCGACCGAGCTAAAACACCTCTCCTTAAATAATTTTCTACTAAATTTCTTCGATATTTTTGCCCCTTTAACTAATTTCTTTTCTCGGTTAACTCCACTAAATCCTTAAATTTAATTTTAATTAATTATCTTTCTTAAATCAATTATTTCTTCTTCAATTACACATAGGAGCAAATATGTTAGCTAATTAGGATCCTATAAAAAAACACAAATAATTGTAAAAATATTTTTTTCGTGTGTGATTCTAATCGGGATACATTAAGAGTAAAAATTTAACCTGAGTTGTTTTCCTTAGGTTCTTCAAATTCTTCGATCTCTTAACATGTATCGTCTTTGTTAATGTCTTTAGCATCCATTTAGCAGTTTTCTCAATATATACATGATAATCTCTTCAATGGAACTAATAAACTAAAACACTCCATAAAATTGTTAGTTCCACAAAAAATATCAACATTTAATTGTCTATCAAAATCTTAGGATCAACAATCTCCCCATTTTTTATGATGACAATTAAATTTGATTTTTTTGTCAAAGTAATATGTAACCATACTCTCCCTAAATCCAAGGACAGGTTTTATAACACATTAAAGCATAGTAATGAAAATAATCATAAGATATTCAACAAATCACAAATTTCAAAATATGATAAACTCCCCCTTAAGATATTCATCAAGATAATTCAAGCACCCCTTAAGATATTCAATAAAACGTCAATAAATCTCCCCCTTTGTCATCTTAAAAAGTGGGGAAGGGGAACTACAAATAAACACTACTCATCCACTTTAGGCAAAATAAACCTAAACTAGGTAAATCAAGATATATAATTCTTTCAAAATAATAAACCAACTCATAAAACTCAATATTTTTAAGAAACAAAACCCATTTTAAAAAATCAATTTTAAGCACAAAACAAACACCATGTGGATCATCATTAGAGATAAAAATCTAACTAAGTAGATCTATCTAATCCATCAAAATCCATAGACTAAAAGTTAATGTTCACCAAAAACCTAGATTAGCTATTATAGACTAAAATACTAATTGTGGGGCTTATCCAATTAACATATTCAAAGAGAAAATAAAAGATAAAATCTAATTAGGACTAGTAGCAAGTAAATACGTCGTTACTTTCACCGCAAGTATACGGGTAAAGTTTTAGTAAAGATGAGGAGAGTAGAGGTATCGTGTTCATAGGGATTGGTTGAGACTATTATCGAGTACCGTGTTTATCATGACTTAACTTTATCTAGGCGAATAAAAATGTATATAAAATTAATGGTGTTCGGCTTATCTGACAATCTCGGTTCGTAAATTCACTCGCCACCTCTCCCAAGTGTAAGACGAGTGAATACGTGATTTTGCATCAACGAAGAAGTCTCCCTCAACGTCTTAACGACACTACGTCACATGATTCTCTCCCCAACGTCATTGATTGCACACTCTCCAACTCCCTCCTGGGTTATTAGATCGTCGCGTTGTATTCAACCTAGTCCGAATCCGAGATTACCTCTTCCGAGTGTCAAACCCCGTATTCTCTAATTATCTAAACAAGCATAATATCAAAAAATAACAGTAAACACAATCCAAATAACGAAGAACAATCATAAACGAAACATCGAAATCAAAATAACTACATATTTATAAATATATTGTTAATACCTAAACAATCCACGTTTAGCTAATGGCCACAACTGTATATACAATAAAAAATGAGCTAAACATGCTCAACAACTACCAAAGTTAAACAAATAAAGAAGAAACGAAAGAAACTTAGCCTATATCCGAGGATTTGGGGCTTGAACCGTTCCACAATCACGTCTCTTTCCTCTCCTCCTTCGGGTTGTGAGCTCTCCCTCTAAAATCTCTCAACCTAACCCTAAGTATTTCCCAAGGGTGGTAGAAGGCCGAAAATAAGAGAGGAGAGAGGATTAAATAGGGAAAATATCCAAACAAATATAAAAAAAAATATCTAAATCTATGTAGAGGTGACCGCCTAGGTGGTGGGTATGTTGGTTTGATCTTCGTCGCAATGGTGGAGAAGGTGGTAGATTCAGGACCTCTCTGCAGTTTTACCACCGCGGCGGTAGATATCACCGTTGCGGCAGTGAGTTTACAGCAACTTAAGGCCCCTCTCCACATTTTCACCGCCTCGGCGGTGGTCTGGATGCCGAGGTGGTGGGCTGTCTTTCATAATATTGCCCTCGTGGTTGTTTTTTCCATCGTTCTTGATCCGATATGATCATTTATGATCCATTATCATCCCTTTTTATCCCCGCACACCTGATTTATTCCAAAAAGAATAAAAACATATTAAAACATATAAAAAGAACTATAAAAATACTCTAAAACTAACCAAAACCGATTTGGGAATAAATAGATTAATCACACTTATCAAATACCCCCAAACTTGGAATTTTGCTAGTCCTCGAGCAAAACACTCACACTAAAATGAAAAACACAATTAAATTTAAAAAACATGAATAACCTAAACACAAACAATCTAAACATAACGATATGTGAGTTTTGAATTCTTCTATCGACCAAGTCATTTTCCCCTCAACAACCTCCAGTCATATTGAGTCCAAGCGGTAAAAGGTAGCATGTGTTGTTCTAGAATTTTTACATTCAATGATGATGAACGCCATTCTAGATCCTATCAACGGTGCAAGACTCAATAATATAGCTATCCAAGATTGAATTGGATTATCCACTAACGAAACCCATGACTTAGACCGTAAAGGACTAGGATATCTATATGCCTGATTGGGTCCACTCTCCACTAATGTAGGCTTGGAAGTTCATAGAGATCAGAAGGACTTGGTTCAGTTTTGGAATATTTGGCCAAGGGTAATTCAGAATAGAAAAAGAGTTAACGTTGTTAACTTAATGTTACCCAAGGCCCAAAGCTTGGCACATTCACTCTCGAAACCCCATAGATAAATTGGAAACAATCCCGAACAAACATTTAAGACCGACATACTCACTTGTCAAAAGAAACGAAATTTAACAATATTTACATATGGTTTTTTTTCCCCAAATTACCACACCCCCAAAATTATTCGATTATTATGATTTCACGGGTGTGGTTTAAACGAAAGATAAACGACAAGTGAGTACTTGAATACCGAAGCAATCTGAAGTTCTCCCTAAACCCAACCGCTCACATCAAGCAGCATATTCTAATGCTAACTTGATTCACTCAAATTGTGCCTTTAATTCAGCAATAAAGGTTTGGAAAAAGATCAATTGGCTAGGGTATTTGCTTATGTGTTCAGAATTGAATTTGGATTAAGGCTTCGACAGGGTAACGAGGGATAAACATATAACATGGTTAGCTTAAAAAGGCTCAAGCGAGAAAACGAATGCCTAAATCATATCTGCTGAAGTAGCTTGCCTAGGATTTCGCCTCAAGCTTCCCCTCAATCAAGTTCTAGAATCCTTAATTTTTCATGAGTTTGGCTAATCGATAATTGGCCTCAAATCAATTTGATAGAAATACATTAAGTCTATGTGTTCATGCAAATTAGGATCCACAATAATTTTTACCAAAACGAATTGTCAAGCACACAGAACACACATGCATGGGTATTACCCTTGACCTCTAAAACAACCAGGGGGTAGTATCATCATCGGGTAACGGCCCAAATGAACGCAAAACTCAGAATGCAACAACAACAACGCAAAAACATTCTAACCTAAACAGACATGCAATACGGTAAAACAATAAAACATACTAATATCCTACACATCATCGCCAAACTTAAAATGGATAGTGTCCTCAGCGACCCAATCATCATTCTCAACATATAAAATTAAAGCATGCTAATGAAGGGGGTTTAGAACACATACCTGGCAGGCAAGAGAATCTCGCCTCCGAATCAAGTCGGTAGTGGTGGATTTAATTTATTTTAGAACTTGGGTTGCCTCCCAAGAAGCTCGTGGTTTATTGTCCTCGACCCGACACAGAGAACGGCTCATCAAAGAGCGGTTTCTGCCCATAGTAAGTGTTGTACAACACTACGTATGGGTCTTGGTTCAATACGCCCTTAAGACAGGAAATATTTGGCTCTAATCGACTCAAACTTCTAACAGGATACTCCACCGGCTCATGTACTTGGTGGGCCTGGAAGAACGTTGCTAATGGAGGCAAGGGATAAATAAGCCACATCGGATCCTCGTAAATGTGATCGTTTGGGATCGATGGTGGTATCACATTTTGGATCTCCAATAGTGATGAATCGCAATCGTCGATCCATGCTTGGGTTCCCGTCTCATTCGAATAAGTATATTTGAACTCTCCCAAGCTCCTCTCGCTCGCTTCCGGTTCCTCACAGTGGCTTTCACTTGATATGGCTTGTGAATCTCCCAGTACTACCGCGTCTGCCTCGACCGCAATCAAGCAGATTAGCTGACCGATTTACATCTACAAAGACGTTACAGTCGCATCGATTTCGACGTAGACTGTCTCGATATAATCAAGATAATCCTTGTGCTCGTTGATTCGGTTATTCATCTCCCTAAAAAACGCTTGAGTTTCCCCAATAAAATCAGCGAATATTTCCTCCAAGCTAGGGGAAAACTCAACGTATTGGTCTGGGGTGTCAATCTATGGCGCCATAGTATTAAAACTCTAATAATCAAAGGCTTCCATGTCTAACAACAACCAATAGACTTTGTCCGCAGTTAGTTGGTCGAAAGAGGCGGTACCATTCCCTCTTTTAACCCACATTTTTGTTGTGGCTTGTAACCCATCGAGGAAGTTCAGTAGTTGACACTCCCTCGGGAAATGATGGTTTGGAAACCGGAATACCAATTCCTTGTATCGATCCCAAGCACAATAAAATGACTCGGAATCCCGTTGAAAGAAATGCAAGAGTACCTGTTGATCAAACATCTTCAAGCACTCTGTGGAAAAACAAAACAAAACTACAAAACAAAAAACGTTATAAACAAAATAAATACCTAAATTAAAATTGGGTCATTTACTCATAATATCAATAATAATAAAAAAACCAATCCCCGGCAATAGAGCCAAAAACTTGGTAGAAGGCTGAAAATGAGAGAAGAGAGGGGATTAAATAGGAAAAATATCCTAAAAAATATCAAAAAAATATCTAAATCTGTGCAGAGGTGACCGCCTAGGTGGTGGGTATGTCGGTTTGATCTTCGTCGCAGCGGTGGAGAAGATGGTGGATTCAGGACCTCTCTGCAGTTTTCCCTCCGCAGCGGTGGATATCACCACTACGGCGGTAAGTTTATAGAAACTTAAGGCCCCTCTATGAATTTTCACCACCTTGGCAGTGGTCTGGATGCTGAGGCAGTGGGCTACCTTTTAGAATATTGCCCCTGTGCTTGTTTTTCCACCGTTCTTGATCCGATATTATCGTTTATGATCCGTTATCATCATTTTCTACCCCACACACCTAATTTATACCAAAAAGAATAAAAACATATAAAAATATATAAAAAGAACTATAAAAATACTCTAAAACTAACAAAACCAATTTGGGAATAAATAGATAAATCACACATATCAAGGACCCTGTCCTGTAAACTGGTAATATAGTCCCATCGAACTGGTGGCTGAATGCTGAGGATACTGAGCCACTAGCTAAACATTTGATCCTGGAGTCATTTGTTGATCATATGGCATTGATGGTCCTGCTCCCAATGGTCCTCCCCCAGATGGTTTTGCTCCATATGGCCCTACAGCAGATAGTCCTCTAAAGGACTGTTGTGCTCCAAACATAGGCTGACCTATAAAGTATGGTTGAGCACTATACTGCTGCTGGTATCCATGATGTGATGACTGCATAAACTGGAACATTTGTTCCAGATTTTTCATGATTTTCCCAAATCCAGCTTCCATATTCATTCGATCCATACTATTTTCAAGCCCAACCATACGATCGTCCATCATATCTGCATGAATCTGTAGATCATCGACCTGATCTAGGAAAGAATCCATCTTCTAATCAATACTCATTTGTTCCTCCTTTCTTCTTCTACAATTCTTTGTCTTCTCTCTCTCTCCTCTTCTTCACCCATCTATTTTCTTTATACACATACCCCATTAGCATAACATTACTCACATTAATCCATCCCAGTGTGATTTTCATGAATTTTTATTCATTAGGATCAGTCTCTATTCCAAAATAATCAAATAGCCTTTGAAGCGCATCAGCATAAGGCAACACTTCGGAGGGTTTATGAAGGTGATACTTCATGTGGTCCATCATAATATGTGCCAAATCTAGATTTCTATATTCAACAATCTCATTTATCAAATAAATATCAAAGTCATTCACATTTGCATGACTTCCCCCTCTAGGCACAATCGTATAGGTTAACACCAAATGAAGGAACCAATACTCAAAGGTTAATGATCCTGCTTTGTCACCCTCTAAATCAATTTTTTGAGCAATTTTCCTTTGATTAAAATTTATTGAAAGCTAGTGGGGGTATTGAAAGGAAATACATCTCCTTTTTCTAATCCCAAAATAATACTCAAAACATCGCTATCAAATCTGATTTCTTTTCCTTTAACAAAGGATGTCATATAAACATTGTTATAAGTGAGATTACTATAGAACTTCCTTACCCACACCGGCATCCATTTATTTCTTTGAGTGACAAAATTGGTCCTTCTCAAATTTCTAAAATACCCTTCAACATCAATAGTTTTCTCTTTCAAACTAACAAAATCTATAGGTTTGCAACCTAAAACCTTTCGATTGACAAAATTAATAAACTTAAACTTTAAAAAGTTTGACATACCTAGATCATCTTTGGAAGAAATTAGTGTGTGTACCTTTGGTGGATTACTAATTTTTTACTTGAAATTCTTTGATTCCATCAATTTTTCTTTTACTTGATTTGTCACCTTAATTTCTTCCTTCTTAGCAGTGGCAATTTTCTGAATTGATTCGGTAAGAATTTATTTGCCTTTGTTTGGTGCTTTAGGCTACTTTTTCTCATTCTGTTTTGCCAAGACTTTGTAAATAAACTTTTTCTTGTACTGGTATCTTGCAGTTTGTTGTGGATAAGCTTTGTCAGCTCTCACATGTTGAGCTTGTTGCTTCTATACTCTTCTATTTAACACGTGCTGATTCTTCTTCTTACATGCATTGAACCTTGGTTCCCTCGTCGGCAAGGCATATTCATTGTACCTTCGTGTCTGTTCAAATCTCTTTGTCAGCACATAATATTCATTGTACCTTTGAAATTGTCTGAATCTCCGATTGGTACCTGCATCAAAATTTTCTCTTTTTAGTATCTAGTTATTTCTGGATCCGACAAGGTAACCATGCCATAAATAACCAGATTTTTTATAATGACAAAACGTGCCACAATAAAAACACTTAATACTGTTAGTACATCTCTTCGAATAGTCATTGTTTCTTACGGAAGCACGATATTGTTGGCGACTTTGAGAAACAGCTTTAGTGACTATTGGTTTTTCAACAAGTTTAGTACTTTCAACATCCTTGAATTTATCCATTGCTTCTTTAAGCTCCTTTTGCATCTTCTCAAGTAAATGCTCATTGGTGTTAACATTTACCTGTAGACCAGAATTCTTTTTATACATAAATTCAAGATCATTCTTAAGAATTTGGCACTCATTTTCAATAGAATGGATTTTCACACGAGCTCTATCAAGCTCACACCTTGCATTATCCAACTCAATTCTCAAGCCCTCATTCAAAGTTTCAAGATTTTTCTTTTTAAATTCATTATGTTGAAGATCATAAAAATCATTTTTCAAAGCCTCAGTCTCATCTTCAAGAAACTCAATTTTCTCATACAACTTACTAATTTCAGATAAAGTATTTATAAACTCAACAGTTTCAAAATATTTGTCCAAATTCTTTTTATTGAGAGATTTGACAGTACTAAACTTCTTATTTTCAAGAGTTACAATTTTTTGCTCTAGTTTAAAATTCTCTTTTTCAAAAACATACGTAAGAGCAATAAGCATCTCAATAGCCTTATCTGCATTCTTATCATTACAAATTATATCAGTCTCACGAGCAAAGCAATGACTATCAGAAGAAGTAGAATCAACAGTAGTACACATGATTTCAAAATCAAGACACTCCATGTGATCGTGTTTAGCTAAACTGTGAAGCATATCGAGCTAAAACTATCTTTGATACCAATTGTTGACCCAGTAAGCTACCCAACAGAGGGAGGGTGAATTGGGTCGCTAAAAATTAATTCAAATAAAATACTTTAAAAAAATCAAATAATTAATTTTTACCCTAAATTAATTATTATCTATATAGCAGCGAAAATTAAGTATCAACTAGGTGCACACCAAACAACACAAAAATAAATAAATAAAATAATATAGCACACTAGAAAATTATACTAGTTCACCAAGTTATTCTTGGCTAATCCAGTCCCCCAAGCTCTGCGGAGAGTCACACCCACTAATCACTATGATCCCTTTAACTAGGTAGGAACCAAACCCTTACAAAACGACTCTTTTCGCAGGCTCAGAATCAACATTTACAATTTCTTTTCACACGCTCAAGAATAACCTTATCTTTTTCACAGGCTAAAGATTAACCTAATTATTTTATACTTAGGCTAATAATCAAACCTCACAAAAATTCTCCAAATATCCTTTTACTCGGTAAGGTTTGAACCGTTACAAAATCACTCAAATTAATTCTATCAAGAAAGAATTAACACCTAATCTTTTTATACTCTAGGTAAAGATCAAAATCTCAATCTCTTTACTATAAGAAATTGAAACCAACTACCCTTGATTAGACATTCCCAATAGTATCTAATCCCACACTCAACTCACTAATTACAAAAATAAGTGATTTTCCCACTCGGAGCTTCTACCACTGATAGGGGTAATTTATCCATTTATTTCCAAATCGAATTTGGTAGTTTTTGAGTATTTTTATTGTGTTTTAATTTGTTTTAATTAGCTTTTATTTGTTTTTGTATAAATAAGATGTTTGGGACTAAAATAAGTTAAAACGGTTGAAAATCAAGCTAATCGGTGGAATGGCGGTGGAAGAACGGTGGAAAAATAATAAAAAAATGCAAAGTTGTCTACCGCTATAGTGGTAAAACAACAGAGAGCTCAATTTCACTATGTTTGTCTATCATTGCAGCAGTGAGTCCACCGCTGCAGCGGTGAAACAAAATAGTGCCCACTGATGAACCACCGCTTCCACAGTGACCACTGCCGACATACCCACCACTGCAGTGGTGAACCCTACACCAGTAAAGTGTTTTTTTATATATATATATATATTTTGAGATATTTTGTTCTCATATCCTCTCATCCTCTCATTTGTTCCCAAAAAATAAAAAATAAAAATAAAAGAAAAAAAGAAAAAGAAAAAAGACCTCATTAGAGATAACATAGGATATTTTTGAGAGTTTTTGGGAAAGCTCATTCAAACCCGAAGCAGAAGATCATAAAGCGAAGAAGGAGAAATGCTCTCGGAGTGGTTTTAGCATCTTTCTTTCTTTATTTCTTAACTTCGGTAGTTTGTTTGAACATGTTTTGCTCATTTGTTATTGTATATGAGGTTATGACCATTAGCTAAACATGGATTGTCTATGGGATTAATATTGTTTATGAAAATATTGTTTGTTTGAATTGTGTTTCGTTAACGGTTGTTCTTTGTTATTTGATTGTGTTTACCATTATTTAATTTCCTTTATATGCTTGTTATGATATACTGAGAAATCGAGGTTTGACACTCGGGATAGTTAACCCCGGATTCGGACTAGGGTTTAAACACAACATGACGATCTAGTGACCCGAGAGGGCTTTAGAAAATACACAATCCATGATGTTGGGGCAAGACTCATGTGACTAAGTGTCGTATAGATGCTCGAGAGGTCTTCGATGTTGATGCAAAGTCACTAATTGAAGTAATTAGTTTAATTAGTTAATTAAATTAGTATTTTATATTTATAAATAAGAACCTATTTTTTATCGCCTAAATAAAGTTAGGTTATGACAATTATGGTACTCAACGATAATATAATCCAATCCCTGTGGATACGACAACCCTAACTCTTCCAATCTATACTAAAACTTGACCCGTACACTTGTGGTGAAATTAGCCACGTAATTTACGCGCTACCAAGTTTTTGGCACCGTTGCTGAGGATTGGCTTTTAGATTGTTGTTGATATTGTGAGTAACTTAATTTTAATTTAGCATTTATTTTATTTTTAATTTTTCTTTTTAGTTTTTGTATATTTTACGAGGTGCTTGGAGATGTCACATCAACAAGTCCTCTTAAATTTTTCTCTGCGGGATTTCGAGTTATTTTATTGTGCTTTCGATTGATATAAGGAGTTTCTCATTCGGTTTCGATATCATCGTTTCCTGAGAGAGTGTCAACTACTGAACTTCTTCGATGGATTACTAACGGCAACAAGAAATTGGGTTGAATGAGGAAACGGTATCACCTCTTTCGACCAATTAACCACAGACAAAGCCTATTAGGTACTAGAAGACATAGCGGAGCTTGATTTTTAGTATTGGAATTATTCACCAAGTTACCAAAGTTTGGGGGATAGTTTCACCATTTCAACGCCATAGAGTGACACCCCAGACCAAAATGTGGAGTCTTCCTCCACCTTGGATAATAGGTTCGCTGAATTTATAGGGGAAACTCAAGTGTTCTAGAGGGAAACGAATGACCAGCTTAATGAGCATGAGGATCGTCTTGACAATATTGAGATAACCTATGAGAAAATTGATGTAACCGGAATGTCTCTTCAGAAGCAAATCGGTCAGCTAATCTATTTTATTGAGGCTGAGTCAGAAGTGGTGGCACTGAGAAACACAAACGCCATACGCATTGAAAGCCACCACGAGGAGCCGAAAACAAGCGGAAGGTATTTGGGTGAGATCAAAGACGATCATGCTAATGAGAAGAAAACCCAAGCGTGGATTGGCAATAAAAAATCACATGTTAACAGTTATAATTTTTCACCTTTTGAAATCCAATTGGCGATGCCACCCTCGATCCAAGATGCTCACATCTACGAGGATCCAATGTGGCTCACCCATTCTACCCCGTTTCTAGCTTAGTACATTCATGCCTACCAAGCACATGAGCTGGCAACGAGTCACGTTGAGAATACAGGCCAAACAATACCAAATCTCGCCAGTCTTGAGAGTGTTATGAATCAAGACCCATATATCATGTTGTATGACACATACTATGGGCGGAAGCCACTCTTTAATGAGCTCCTCTGTGTTAAGCCAAAGACCTTAAATCAAGTGCTTCTTGGGAGACAACCCAAGTCAAAAATAAATTAGATCCATCACAGCCGACTTGATTCGGAGGCGAGATTCTCTCGCTTCCCAGGTACGTATTCTAAACCCCCATCTTCATTATCATGCTATATGCTTTTATTGAGATCGTTGATGGATCAATGTGGACACTACCCATTTTAAGTTCAGGGGTGATGTGTAGTATGTTATTATGTTTTATTGTTGTTAGTTATGTTTTATTGTTTGAATGTATGCATGTCTGTTTAGGTTTAGTTTGTTTATGTATTAGTTGTTGTGTGCTGAGTTTTGTACTTCATCTGGGCTATTACCCGATGATGAGTCTATCCCATAATTGTTTATTGAGGTCAATCATAAAGCTCATTCATGTGTGTTCTGTATGCTTGACGTCTTGTTTTAGTAAACGTTATTGTGGATCCTAATTACACGAGCACATAAACTCGATGTATAACTATCCAATTGATTTGAGGCCGATTATTCGTTAACCAAGTTTATGACAATAGGGATTCTAGAACCTGATTTAGGGGAAATTCGAGGCAAGATCCTAGGCGAAGAGTTCAGGAGATATGATTTAGGCATTCATTTTGATCACTTGAGCCTTTGAAACTTACCATGTAATATCATTTATCCCTCGTTACCCTGTCGAAACCTGTAAGCCGTTTCAATTCTGAACACGTAACAAATACCCTAACCAATTAAATTATTTCCAAACCTTTATTGCTAAACCTAAGGCACAATTTGAGTGAAATCAAGTTAGCATTTGTTTATGCTACTTGAAGTGAGCGGTTGGGTTTTAGGCGAACTATTGATTGGTTCGGTATTCGAGTACTCATTTGTCATTTTTTCTATCGTATTTCCACACCCGTCAAATTATAACAAATCAAATAAGTTTGGGGGTGAGTTTATTAAAAAAAAAAAAAAAGAATAAATATAGTTTTATTTTTGTTTTGTCTTGATAAGTGAGTACTACGTTTTCAAATATAAGTTCAGAATTGTTTCGAATTAATCTATGTGGGGTTATGAGAGTGATTGAGCCAAGCGTTGTGCCTCGGGTCTCGTTAAGTTAATAATATTAACCTATTTTCTATTCCCGATATATCCTTGGTCATTTTTCAAAAACCGAACCAAGTCCTATTGATCTTTTTGAATTTATTAGCCTACATTAGTGGAGAATGGAACCTATCATGCATATGGATTTCCTATACCTTATTGGTTTTAGTCTTGAACTTTATTGGTAGATAATCCAATCCGATCGGTAGATATTTGTATAATTGAGTTTTTGCACACACACTATAAAAGGATATAGAATGGTATTTACTATTATTGAATGTTAAAATTCTAGAACACTACATGGTGCCTTTTATTTTTGAACTCGATAGAATTGGGGGCCGATGAGGGAAAACCGTTTGGCCGGGTAGATGAAATTCAAAACTTGCACGTTGTTGTTTTTAGTTTGTTTGTATTTTTTTATTTTTAGTATTTAAATTTCGTAATTTGTGGTTATAGTTTCTTGTATTGTATGGGTGCTTTGCTTGAGTACTAGCAAAATTCTAAATTTTGGGGTATTTAATAGGGATAATTTATCCAATTATTTCAAAATCGAATTTGGTAGTTTTTGAGTATTTTTATCGTGTTTTAATTTATTTTAATTAGATTTTATTTGTTTTTGTATAAATCAGGTGTTTGGGATGAAAAGGCGCTAAAACGATTGAAAATCAAGCTAATCGGTGGAATAGCGGTGGAAGAACGATGAAAAAATAATGAAAAATGCCAAATTGTCCACTGCTGCAGCTGTGAAACAATAGAGAACTCAATTTCACTCTGTCTGTCCACCGCTGCAGCGGTGAAATAACAGAGTGCCCACTGATAAATGGTGACCGCAAATAAAGCACTGCTACTTTCACCGCAAGTGTACGGATCAAGTTTTAGTATAGTGGACCTTTCGGTCGGGTATCGTATCCACAAGGATTGGTTGAGATTACAATCGAGTATCGCGATTGTCATAACCCAATTTCATCTAGGCGCTAAAAATGGAATTTAATTTAATACTAATACTAAACTAAAATACTAATTAAGTAAACTATACTATAAACACTAATTTGAGATTGTTTAGGGGAGTAGATTGCCTAGGGATTAACTTTATTTACTTAAATGAGTTTGATTTCATTTTAGTTAACATTAACGGCGTTCGGCGTATCCGACAATCTCGGTTGGTAAACTCCCTCACCACCTCTTCCGAGTGTAAGACGGGAGAATACGTGACTTCATGTCAATGCCGAAGTCCCCCTCAACGTCTTAACAGCTCTAGGTCACGTGATTCTCGCCCCAACGTCATCGATTGCACACTTTCTAATACCCTCCCGGGTCGTTAGATTGTCGTGTTGTGTTAACCCTAGTCCAAATCCGGGGTTACCTCTCCCTAGTGTCAAACTTTGTATTCTCAATATATCTAAACTAGCATATAATCATAGAAAACATGGCAATACAATTGAAATTATAAGGAACAACCATAAACGAAACACAAATTCAACCAAACTATATTTTCATAAATAATACGTTAATCCCTATTACAATCCATATTTAACTCATAGCTCTAACCGTTTATACAATGTAAAACGAGTTAAACATGCTCAACAACTACCAAAATGAAGAAAACAAAGAGAATGAACGAGCGACTTAGCCAATATCCAAAGATTTGCGGCTAGAAACGTTGATCGATCGCTTCCTCGTTGATCCTCCACCTCGAGTTGAGAGCTCTCCCTCAAAAATCCCTTATCCTATCCCTAAAATATGGCCTAAGGCCTTAGGATCTGAAGAAGAGGGAATAGAGGAGGAGATAAGGGTTTAAATAGGCAAAAAAATATCTACAAAATATTTATTATGCGCAAAGGTTTTCGCCTAGGCGAAGTTACTGTAGGTTTTCATTTTGTTTTGACTGTTACTTCTTCATCCGAACTCAGATTGAGGTGATTCAAAAATCTATGGAAATCTAAGAAAAATATCTACAACTTCCATGTTTTTAGTGTTTCGAAAATCGGATTGCATCATAGTCCAAAATAGCCTTGAAGTTACAGCACATGTACCGGCTTTGCAGGTTTGGTGACCGCCTAGGCGAAGAAGTAGGCGGTGGACTTGGAAATATTCTCAACATCTTCATAGACTAGGTGGAGGTCTGGATGCCTAGGTAGTGGGCTTCTTTCACAATGTTGCCTCCCTGCTCATTTATCCACCGTAACTTCATCCGCTTTGGTTCGATCATATCGTTTTCGCTCTGATTTCATACATTTTCACCCCACGCACCTATTTTAATACAAAAAGAATAAAAACATATAAAAATAACTATAAACATACTCGAAAACTAACAAATTCGGATTAGAAATATATAGGTAATTTATACCTATCAAATACCCCCAAACTTAGAATTTTACTAGTCATCGGGCAAAACATTCACACAATACGAGAAAGTATACAAACTAAATACGAAATTAAAAACTATGAACAAAAAACATTAAAAACAAAAACGTGTAAGTTTTGATTATCATCTACCGGAAGAAAGAATTTTCCCTCATCGGCCCCCAATCCTATTAAGTTCAAGTATAAATCACACCATATGGTATTCTAAAATTTCAACGTTCAAAAATAGTAAGTGTCATTCTAGATCCTGTTTAAGTGTGTGTATTTTGAAACTCAAATATATTGTTATCCATTGATTAGATGGAATTATCCCTAAATAAAGATCATGACTAAAACCTTTTAGGTATAGGGAATCCATATGCCTGACCCGGGATCTATTCTCCACTAATGTAGGCTCGGAGGTTCATGAAGATCAGTAGGGCTTGGTTCGATTTTGGAATAATGGCCAAGGGTATTTTGGAATAGAAAACAAGTTAACGTCATCAACTTAACGTTACTCGAGGCACATCGCTTGGCACACTCACGCTCGAAACCCCATAGTTTATTTAGAAACGACCCTGAACAAACGTTTAAGAACGTCGTACTCACTTGTCATGTAAAAAAGAAACAATTATTTTTTTATTTTTTTTTTAACACACCCTCAAACTCATTCAAATTTCTACATTTTAAAAAGTGTGCAAAAAAGATTAAGTAACACACCCCAAAACGTATTCGAATTCTTACAACTTTAGGAATGTGCAAAAATATATGAACGACAAAGGACAAGTGAGTACTCGAATACCGAACCAATTAGAATTTTGGCCTAAACCCAACCGCTCACATCAAGTAGCGAAATGTTAACCTGATTCACTCAAATTGTGCCTTTAGTTTAGCGATGTAGGTTTGGAAAAAGTTCAATCGGCTAGGGTATTTGTTAAGTGTTCAGAATTGAAATGGCTTTTAGGCTTCGACAGGGTAACGAAGGGTAATGATTTAACAGGGTAAGCTTAAAAAGCTCAGGTGATCAAATGAATGCTTAAATCATATCTCCTAAACAACCATGCCTAGGATTTCGCCTCGAATTTCCCCCAAATCAAGTTTTAGAATCCCTATTGTCATGAAATTGAGTGAAGGATAATCAGTTTCGAATCAATTAGATAGTGCTATATTGAGTTTACGTGCTCATGTATTTAGGATCTACAATAACTTTTACTAATACGATATGTTAAGCACACAGAATCACACATGAATGAGCGCTACACTCGACCTCAAAACAATCAATGGACAGAGTTATCATCAGGTAAAGGCCCAGATGACGTCAAAACGTAACACAAAACAACAACTAAACTAAACAATCTAATCCTAAACAAGCATGCAAATGATAAAAGCAGTAAAACTTAACTAATAACATAAACACATACTAAGACGTACTACACATCACCACCAACTTAAAACAGATGATGTCCAAAACAAGCTGCCAGCGATCCCAATAGACAGAATATAGCATGATATTAAAAACGGGGGTTTAGAACACGTACCTGGGAAGCGAGAGACTCTCGCCTCCGACTCAAATCGACGGAGATGTATCTAACTTATTTGACCCTGGGTTGCCTCCCAAGAAGTGCTTGGTTTAATGTCCTCAGTCCAACACATGCCCTCTAGACTGGCAAGATATTCCAATGAATGAAACGCAAGAGATCCTGTCGATCTAACATCTTCAAGCATCTTGTAGAAAAAGAAAAACATAACTACGAACAAAAATTATATACAAAAATGCCTAGATTAAAATCAAGTTATTTACTCCCAATATCGACAATAACCACTTTGCCAATCCCCGGCAATGGCGCTAAAAACTTGGAGGCCGCAAATAAAGTGCTGTCACTTTCACCGCAAGCATACAGATCAAGTTTTAGTATAGTGGACCATTCGGTCGAGTATCTTATCCACATGGATTGGTTGAGATTACAATCGAGTATCGCGATTATCATAACTTAATTTTATCTAGGCGCTAAAAATATAATTTAATTTAATACTAATACTAAACTAAAATACTAATTAAGTTAACTATACTATAAATACTAATTTGAGATTGTTTAGGGGAGTATATTTCCTAGGATTAACTTTATTTACTTAAATGAGTTTGATTTTGTTTTAGTTAACATTAACGGCATTTAGCGTATCCGACAATCTCGGTTGGTAAACTCCATCGCCACCTCTTTCAAGTGTAAGACAAGAGAATACGTGACTTCATGTTAATTCCAAAGCCCTCCTCAACGTCTTAACGACTCTAGGTCATGTGAGTATCGCCCCCAACGTCATCGATTGCACACTTTCTAACGTCCTCCCGGGTCGTTAGATTGTCTTTGTTGTGTTAAACCTAGTTTGAATCCGGGGTTACCTCTCCCGAGTGTTTAACCCCATATTCTCAATATATCTAAACTAGCATATAATCATAGAAAACATGGAAACACAATCGAAATTATAAGGAATAACCATAAACGAAACACAAATTCAACCAGAACTACATTTTCATAAATAATACATTAATCTCTATTGCAATTCATGTTTAACTCATGGCCCTAACCATTTATACAATGTAAAAAGAGCTAAACATGCTCAAAAACTACCAAAATAAAGAAAACAAAGAGAATAAACAAGCGACTTAGCCAATATCCGAAGATTTGCCGCTAGAAACATCGATCGATCGCTTCCTCGTTGATCCTCCACCTCGAGTTGAGAGCTCTCCCTAAAAAATCCCTTATCCTAACCCTAAAATATGGCCTAAGGCCTTAGGAGCTGAAGAAAAGGGAAGAGATGAGAAGAGAAGGGTTTAAATAGGCCAAATAAATATCTACAAAATATTTATTTTGCGCAGAGGTTTTCGCCTAGGCGAAGTTAGGTCGGTTAACTTTCTTCTAGATTTTCGCCTAGGCGAAGTTACTGTACGTTTTCATTTTGTTTTGACTGTTACTTCTTCATCCGAACTCCGATTGAGGTGATTCAAAAACATAGAAAAAGATCTAAAACTTCCATGTTTTGACTGTTTCCAAAATCAGATTGCATCGTAGTCCAAAATAGCCTTGGAGTTACAGCACCTGTACCGGCTTTGCAGGTTTGGTGACTGCCTAGGCAAAGAATTAGGCGGTGGACTTAGAAATGTTCTCAGCATCTTCATAGCCTAGGTGGAGGTTTGGATGCCTACGCAGTGGGCTTCTTTCACAATGTTGCCTTCTTGCTCATTTATCCACCGTAACTTCGTCTGCTTTGATTTGATCACATCGTTTTTGCTCTGATTTCATACCTTTTCACCCCACGCACCTATTTTAATACAAAAAAAATAAAAACATATTAAAACATATAAAAATAACTATAAACGTACTCGAAAACTAACAAATTCGGATTGAAAATACACAGGTAATTTACACCTATCAATAAACCAACGCTGCAGCGATCAAGCTACCGTTGCAGCGGTGACTACTGCCTATATACCCATCGCTGCAGTAGTGAACCCTGCACCTGTAAAATAATTTTTTTAGATATTTTGAGATATTTTTGTTCTCATATCCTCTCATCCTCTCATTTTTTCGGGAAAAAAAAAAGACCTCATTAGAGATAACATAGGATATTTTTGAGAGTTTTTGGGGAAGCTCATTCAAACCTGAAGAAGAAGATCATAAAGCGAAGAATGAGAAACTCTCTCGGAGTGGTTTTAGCGTCGGATCTTCGGATAACAGCTAAGTTCCTTCGTTTCTTTCTTTATTTCTTAACTTTGGTAGTTTGTTTGAACATATTTAGCGCGTTTGTTATTGTATATGTGGTTATGACCATTAGCTAAACATGAATTATCTATGGGATTAATATAGTTTATTAAAATGTTGTTTGTTTGAATTGTGTTTTGTTAACGGTTGTTCTTCGTTATTCGATTGTGTTTACATTCTTTAATTTCCTTTATATGCTTGTTATGATATACTTAGAAATTGGGGTTTGACACTAGGGAGAGGTAACCCCGGATTCAGACTAGGGTTTAAACACAACGTGACGATCTAATAACCCAGAAGGGCTTTAGAAAGTGCACAATCCATGACGTTGGGGTGAGACTCATGTAACTAAGTGTCGTATAGAAGCTCGAGGGGGATTTTGGCATTAACGCGAAGTCACATATTCATTCACTTTACACTCAGGAAAGGTAGTGAGTGAGTTTACGATACCGAGATTGTCGAATAGGTCAAATACCGTTAATGTAAATTAGACGAAATCAAACACATTTAAGTAAATAAAGTTAATCCCTAGATAATCCATTCCCCTAAACGTCTCATATTAGTATTATAGTATAATTAGTTTAATTAGTTAATTAAATTAGTATTTTATATTTATTAACAAAAATCTATTTTTTATCGCCTAAATAAAGTTAGGTTATGACAATTACGGTATTCAATGATAATCTAATCCAATCCATGTGGATACGACAATCCTAACTCTTCTAATCTATACTGAAACTTGACCCCATACACTTGCAGTGAAAGTAGCGATGTAATTTACGCGCTTCCAACCACCCCAGATAAATTTGAACTCGATTAATGTCCTGATACTAGTGATAGAAATACAGTGAAAAATTCAAAATCTGATTTTTAAAAAAAAAAAAAAAAATGGGTGGTAAGCAATTTAACACGTAATTAGATTTTCTTAAGAAATTGTTTCAAAAATAATTTACAATTTAAAAACAGGAAAAGAATTTCAAAGATAAAATTCCAAGCAAAATATGATAATAGTAAACAATCAATTAATAGTAATTAACTTGGAACAATCTCACTAGGAATCCACCGATAAATATGATAAGCAATAAAACCTCAAGTCAGCAATAAGCAATAATTCACTTCAAAATATCTCAAGAATGATTTTCAAGAAAATTCTCACAATACTATCAGTATGATAACTCTTAGAAAGTACAAAAACTGAATAGCTCTTCGGAATTGAAAAATGAATGGAATTATTGAAACCTCAAAAACGCAGGTTTATTTATAGGGGATTAGAACAAGCCCTCCAACGGTTTGTTCCAACATTTCATGATAAATAATTACTCCAATAGTCCCTTATATCATTAAGACTCATTCCTGGTATAATTGACTTAATTATATCTTTTAAAATATTCAATTTAGTCTCTCAAACTTATACTTAATCTCAATTAGATAAGATAGAAAGAATTTCATGAACCAAATTGAGAGATATCCAAAATACGTGAACCATATCTATAGGGATATTAAAATATTAACTAAATAGCTCAAAAACTATTATATCCCTAAGATATCTCTCATATCTTAACCAGAAAACAGTTAGTAATGACTACGTTTTGGATCAAAACCATAAAAATCTCAAATCCTGAAACTGGCCATCGGTTAACCGACCAACACCCATCAGTCAACCGCCCAATTTAGGATGCAGTCCAAGCCAAAATTCCTTTGCCATAAGTCAACCACTCATTTTGTATCTGTCGACCGAACAATTCAGAGAGTTTAATAAGTCAACTTATCTGTTGACCTAACAATTTTGAGAGTTCACATTTTAACCATAAGTCAACTTACCTGTCGACTGGAAGATTCAGAGAGTTCATCTCATTTCCATAAGTCGACCTAGCTGTCAACCGACCAATTCAGGGACTGAATCTTCTTCCCTACTCTATTCCATCGGTGGACCGATCAATTTGTGTAGGTCGACCGATCGAGCTGAAACACCTCTCCATAATTAATTTTCTCCTAAAAATATTCGACGTTTTTTCCTCTTTAACAAATTTCTTTTTTCGGTTAACTCCACTAAATCTTTAAATTCAATTTTAATCAATTATCTTTCTTACATCAATTGTTTCTTCTTCAATTATACATAGGAGCAAATATGTTAGTGAATTAGGATCCTATAAAAAACACACATAATTGTAAAAATATTTTGTGTCGTGTGTGATCTTAATCGGGATACATTAAGAATAAAAATTTAACCTGAATTGTTTTCCCTAGGTTCTTCAAATTTTTCAATCTCTTAACTTACATCATCTTTGTCAATGTTTTTAGCATTCATTTAGCATTTTTCTCAATATCTTCATGATAATCTCTTCACTAGAACTAAAAAACTGAAGCATTCAATAAAATTTTTAGTTCCACCGAAAATATCAATATTTAACTATCCATCAAAATCTTAGAATCAACAATCTCATTCTTGATTTCAACTACACTTATTTGCATTAACCCTCGACTGGTCAGGAATGAACAGATGCCCCTTCTTTGCATAATGCCTAGGTATTTGTACATCACCAGAGTTTAGTCCAAAAAATAAGTTGGATATTGCTGCTGGTGAAATTTACGAACTTT
Organism: Eucommia ulmoides; assembly: GCA_016647705.1. Classification (NCBI taxonomy): domain Eukaryota; kingdom Viridiplantae; phylum Streptophyta; class Magnoliopsida; order Garryales; family Eucommiaceae; genus Eucommia; species Eucommia ulmoides. The sequence continues at coordinate 15,708,968 of CM028325.1, forward strand.
GGCCCAATACTGAATGCCTTCCAGTGCGACTTGCATGAGAGGATTATGTTTGTGAGGAGGTTATCTACCTTGTTGAACAAGTTGGTTCCTAACCCTTTAGGAAGAAAAAGCAACATAGTGTTCCAAAAGGGCATTTTTCTTAAAAGTTCACAGTGTTGCCCACAGAAAAGAAGGTTGGAAACAAGCGAACAAAACTGCGAGAGGTTAGAACGATATTTAGCGGTGGCATTTAACGCCATACGGTTCTTGTGTGGACTGTGTATTTTTGACGTTTGCGCATCTACAACATATAATTGCAAATTTATTAGTCCAATGAATGATACAATGACACAATTTACACAAAGAATTATATATTGTAAGTGTGATAGGTTTACTTTCCTTGGCATCTAAATTGCTTGTTGATGTGTCGTCTTGCGTGCCATTGTACGGCAGAGGATTTCGCATCCTCCTCGTATTGACTACTCGCAAGTGTATAATGTCAAAGTTTTAGTATAATATGATCGTGAAAGATCGGGTTATCGTATCCATAGGGATTGGTGTCATTACTATCGAGTATCGCGTTTGTCATGACCTAACTTTATCTAGACTAAAAACAAATGTAATTAATTAATTAAACTAATACTAATATAACCTAAATTAACTATACTAATATATTAATATATTTTAGGAGAAAGAATCGCCTAGGGATTAACATGTTTACAAATACGTGTTTGATCTCAATTTACTCACGTTTACGATGTTCGACCTATTTAATAATCTTGGTACGTAAACTCCACCGTCACCTCTCCCGAGTGTAAGACGGGGGAATACATGATTTCGAATCAACGAAAAAGTCCCTCTCCACGTCTTAACGACCCTAGGTCACGTGAGTCTTGCCTAGTGTCATTGATTGCACACAATCCAACTCTCTTCCGGGTCATTGGATCGTGCGTTGTATTTACCCTATCGACAATCTCTATTCTAAAACTCTTTCGCTACCTCTCCTGAGTGTAAGACGAGGGATATAACGCAACTTTGTGTCAACGAAGAAATCTCCCTCAACATCTTAACGACCCTAGGTCGCATGAGTCTTACCCCAGCGTTATCAGTTGTCCACAATCTAAATCCCGACGGGGTTATAGAATCGTGGCTTTTGTTTACCCTAATCCGAATCTGGAATTTGTCAAACTTCGTATTCTCCATGTATCTAACTAAACATGATAAACAAATAATATGATAAACACAATCAAACTACGAAGAACAAACATAAACGCAACACCGAAATCATCCAAACAACATATTTATAAACTTATTGTTAATCCTTATACAATCCATATTTGGCCACAGCCATAACCGCATTTACATGAAAGAACGAGCTAAACATGCTCACATATTCCTAAGTTAAAGAAATAAGAAAAAGAATCAAAGAACTTAGTCTCGTCCGAAGATTAGCCGCTAGGAACGCTCAACGATCACTTCGCCGTTTTCTCCACTTCGAGATGTAAGCTCCACCTCTAAAACTCCTAAACCTAGGCCTAAGTACGGCCTAAGGTACCCAAATGGCCGCCGCGGGAGGGGAGGCAAGAGGAGGGGAGATGAGTAGGTATTTTATAAGCAAAATATCTAAAAAATATTCTAAAAATATCTTAGACTGTGCAAAGGGTCACCGCTGCGGCCGTGGGATTCAGCATCGCGGCGGTGGGTATGTCGGTTTGTTGATCGCCTCAGCGGTGAGGACAACGGTGGATTTGAAAAACATTCTGCTAATTCACCACCTAGGTGGTGGTCCGTCAGTAGCATTTGTCTTCTCAGTATTTTCACCGCCGCGGCGGAGGTCTGGATGCCGCAGCGGTGGGCTTCTTTCACAATTTTACTTCCGAGCTTGTTTTTCCCACCATTTTTCGACCGTTTTTTGTTCGATCTCATCGTTTTCACTTCAGTTTCCTATCTTTTTGCCCCACATACCTGATTTATACAAAAAGTAATAAAACTAATTAAAACGTAATAAAATACTATATAAACTCTCAAAAACTAACTTAATTCAGTTTGAAAATATGTAGGTAAATCACACCTATCAGCCATTAACAGGGGAACAGTCATCTAGACCAAATCATATGGTGTTATATTTCAACATGCTCAACTATTCTTGAAAATAATAGCATTAATGATGTTACATTCAACATACATAGATAAGATGCACAATTAGATTTTGAGATGTTACATTAAATAATGATAATGTTATATTGAACAACCACATAAAGATCAATAAACACATCAATGTTATATTCAACAACCACATAAAGATCAGTAAACGCAGCAAACACAAAATGTGATGAACACATTACGACAATGATGCATTTAATAGACCCATGAATTTTTAAGTTATCAATATGTTACATAACATTTACATGTAACACGCACATGAAATTTTTTGTTGAATGCAAAACCCCAAAATTCAGTCCCCATATGCACATTAGAAGCCAAACAATATGAACGAGCACATAGTCAAAATATTTTGAACTAACACGATCAGATAAACAATTGTAGACAAATTAAAAGATGATAACAAGCATGGTGGAAGATGAAACACATATTAATAGAGTAATGAACGCATGACCAAATATATTGAAGACGATAACATGACTAACACAAAACAGAGAGACCAATGGGGGGGGTACAAATGTGCCAAAACGACACCAAAAAATATATTTTTTTTTGGTAATTATCATTATATTATGGTTTGCATGTATAAAAATTTAGATTAAAATTTAGCTGATTGAGTGATAGGAGAATCGCAAAGAACAGAGCAAATACAGTAAGGGTTTGTGGGAGTAGTGTTTTCGATCGGGAGGGAAGTTGTAAGAGTTCGAAATCGTGGGGGTGAATATGCGTTTGCGGTTTCCTAAAACGATCACTTCAACTCCGATTTTTTTTTACACGTTTTGAAAATTGTGGTTTAGACGGGATGAAATCAAGTGATACACAATACACAATGATTACAGTACAATAGGAGCAATGGATGCATGTTCAATCAGCAAATGTTATATTCAACACTCATGCAAGAATACAGACTATAACATGTTATACATAACATTAACTTATTAATAAATGTTACATGTAACATTCTTATGGATTACAATTCACATCTCCAAAAAAAAATTGATTAACGTCTCATTTTAATGAGAATGATTCACAGATGATTGTTGTGCAAATAAATTAGTGTTGAACAAATAGATTTGTGATAAAATTCGCATGTTTCGTTTTTAGTTAACTAATTTAATATTACCAATTGTGTTTCCGCATATTTAGGAGTGATTATAAACCGAAAATCATTTGCGTATAATTTAGGAAGGTAACATCTCATTTAATAGGGGTATTTTAGTCCACGAAACGACACAAAGACTGATTAGTTCAAAGAAAAACAGGTAAGTTCATATGGTAGTTTCCCAATTCATTTGGGATTGCCTGGTAAGCACTCCAAAAAATATATATAACAATTAAAGTATCATTAAAAATACAAAATAATAATAATAATAATAAATAAAAAAAATAAAAAATAAAAAAACAAAAAACGACTAGGTCAAATAAACTAATTTTAATTTTGTTCAGTTTTATTAAGTTGAGAGAGAAAGAAGAATTGATCACAGACAAAAATGGAAGGGAACTTAGCTGCGAATCGACAATGATGACCAGTGGCCACAATCTTCAAAGGCATTGCTAAAATAGGTTTAGCGCGGAAAAAGAACGAACTAAGCGAGGAATAAAGCAAGAAGAAGACAAAAAAAGATGTAAAAATGGAGCCTGATGTTGCACAATTTTGTCAGCTATCCACTCTCCTAAAAAACACCTACAATACTTGGGATCAATACTTAAGATACTAATTTGGTATTGGGCAAATACCTTCTAGCGTGAGAATAAGTTAAATAGGTCTATCAGAATAAATTTACCTAGTCGTTCTAACATAATGAAACAATATTTATAAAGTAAGAACACCTGCCTTCCCACGAATTTCGCGATGACCATAACCGATCTAACGTTCATCTAGAAAGTCTTCACATTATCGTTGTGGCCAGTTGAGAGTATTGTAGTCAATGAGATCTCCATGGATTAATTTATCATGAGCCCATGTTGTTTGCCTTTCGTATAGGTTGGGCCCAGTAAATTAGGCCCAACGGGATTTAGCTTAAAGAATGACAATGGGCCCTGGTTTAACTGGCCCATTCTCAACCACTTAAACCATTTTTTGCATTGTGGATAAAACCACACGGATCGGAGCCCTAACTAAAAACACCACTTGCAGTAGTATTTTCATACTTTTATTTTTCTCCTGAAAATAGACGCTATTTATAGTGGCGTTTTCAAGCATATTTGTGAAGAAACGCTATTTGTAAAAGCATTTCTAAACTATGAATAAGGTAGGAATACTATATTTTTCATCTTATTAAGAAAATAATCATTTTTATTAATCATGTTACTGATAGTTTCACTAAAAAACACTAGTACGACTAACATTTTCATCTCTTACGGTGAATAAGCTACAAAGTGCATAACAATGTGAAATTTATTTCTCTATGTTACCTTCCAATCTTCCATTATATAAACAAAAACAAAGGAATTATTATATTTTTATTTTTCTATTGATCCAAATTATATCCATCCTATTTTTTTGTTTTTATTTCCAATTTTTAAGTCCTCTTACCATATGAGACATAGTGGGAGAAAATTACAATTAAATTGGGTCATGGGCTGTATTCAACGAGAGGCCGAATAGTGTCAAGATGTGCTGGAAGAGCCCAAAATAATACAAGTCCTGGTCCAATAGTGAGGAAAGGAGTCAAGTACCGCAGACTGCCAATTGAGGAATGATTGGACATATTGAAGAGTCCAGGATGGATGAATCATGTGACTCGTTGTTGGATTGATTTTATTTATTTATTTATTTATTATTATTATTATTATTATTATTTTATTTTTACGGTGCGTCCTGCCATCTTGTGCACAATTTAACTAATCATCTTTCCGGACGATATTAAAAATGCATTCCCTTATGAATAATTAAAAATTAAGTTGATTTGTTTTTTTTTTTATTATTTTTGTATTTTAAAAGATAAATGCTTAAAAATAAAAATAGTAGTTGTTTTACAATTTAAATTAGCAATAAAAAAGTAAAAGTAATTTTTTTTTGAGAAATAATTTTTTTTATATATATTTTACGAAATTGATAAAGTTTAACTTTTCATTTCCATCTAAATTTTCTTAATTCAACCCTCTATTAAATTTTTATATAGATAACATTAATATATCATCAATATGTTAGCTCTTTGTAGGGTGAGTTAAGATAAACTTATGGTTTGGTGGTTGGTTTTTGATATTATTGGTGATTTTTTTTTTTAATTATTTTTTCGTCCAATTAAATTTTTTAATAGTAAAAATTATATTTGAAAAAAAGTTACCGAACAGTAACTAAGATATGAAACAATTAGATACGATATAAATATATATTATTTATTTCTCAACTCCAAGTTAACGACATGAAATGGTCATAGAATTAGCGAGTTGAGATTTGAAGTTTTACGACATGAAATCAACACCGGAACGACATAAGAGCCACACGAAAAATACGGGTTGAGTTAGGGCCGACTTATAAAACTTAGTTCCGACCTATGTAACACGTTGATTTTATGGGTCTTAGCTTGAATAACTCTAATTTGACACAAACACCTATTATCTAAGTTGACCTAGTGCCCAAATAACTCTATTTATCTTTTTGAATTTTTTTTTATTATGGTTTTTAAGATTTATTGAATTAGTCAATTAGTAAATTTTAATTACAAAAATAATATCCCACATATTGAGTTGTATACAAGATGTTTCGACCCAGACATAACCCATAAAACGTGTTAAACTGATCATATTTTGAGTCACTTAATGCGCATAACCCTTAACCCATACAACAAGTTAAACACGTCATATTTGAGTCACTCGATTTTTAAATCAATAAGATTAAGGTTATGTTTTATGATAAATTTAATAAACAAATAAAATTAGATTTGAAATTGTTCGGTATGTCTAACCCATGTGGAGTGAGCTGACCTAAGCTCATTTGGGCTTTAATAAAAATAATGAAATGAATAAATGAGATCTTAAAAAAAAAAAAAAAAAAAAAAAAAAAAGCAAAAAGCAAAAACTATGGGAATAAAATATGAAAAAAGGGCAATAGTTTTTTTGGAATTTTTGTAGGATATACGATAGGTCCTAGAGAGAAAAGAGAGATGAGTGAGCACTATGATTTTGGCTGGATGATCATAGGGCGTTGTAGATTTCATTTGGGTTGAAATTTCAATGATTTCTTTTGGTATCAAGTATTTCGTTTCTATCGATCTTGATTTTTGGTAATGCTCTTCTAATTGGTGATTCGGTATTTTTCTCTAAACCCGTATTTATCGTTTCTTGTTAAATCCTTTGTTTTCAGTGAAATTTATATAGTGATCTAACAGTTATTCTATTGAAATTGTGAATTATTATAATTCCATTATTTTTGTGACAATAGAAATTGATATCGAATTTCAGTTCCGTAGTTTTTTCTCCACTTTGGAGTTTTTCGCATAAAATTCGTGTCTTCATTTGATTTTTTGTTTTATTTTGATTGAATATTTATGAGTATTGAAATCGATTAATTTTGATTGAATATTTATAAGTCTTGAAATGGACTAATTTTTTTTTTTTTTCAGAGAAAATAAAATTTTATTAATTAGTGAATTTTTCAAGGACTGTATCAACTCAATTCCGAAATAACCCAACACGAATATACCATAAATGTGATGCTGTACACACTCATATCTCTACTTGTTTTATCTTGTAGATAGTAAGATTTGAGCGAGAATTTCCACATCATATTCTTTGTTGATTTAAATACCAATCTAAAGCATAATATAATTAATTCTCCAATTTAGCCCAATAGAAATCAAACACACAATGAACCTATTGGGTGCACCCAAAAGCCATTGTTGTTCCCTTCTCTACAATTTGTGGGTTGAAATTGTCAGGATAGTGATAGGTTAATGTGGAGTCTACCTTGCCCTGCGAACATTCTGAGTCAGCATGGGCCCACAAGGAAATGCCATATCTTGAATTATTACCTCCCAAGACATTCCTTGGCGTATCAAAACTACCACGGTGATTTTCACATGGTTAAATTTTTATCCCAAAAATTATAATTGAGTGATAGTTTAATTACACCAACAACTAACAATTCCGTAAATATTTTTTCACGCAATAGAAATGCACTGATGGTAGGTAAAACACACACGTTGCTGCAACATTATACAACGAATATACACCGAAACACAATACCAGAAAAGCACTCATGCAACGGCACAACAACCTTTATGGGAAAACTCAACATTGTATTATATAAATCAGGTTACAAGGAACCAATTACAATAATGGTTTTATAAAATCCACAGCTATACATTCACTTACCAAAAACAGACTCAAAACATGACAATTTATAGGGAAAATCAACAATTAACCACCCCAACTGCCTAGGCAGACAACTAACACCTGTCCGACACGTATCCAGCCCACAAGAGTTAGTTTTTCTGTCTGAAAACTAACCAAACCTCCATAGAAAACTGTCCAGACAGCACCCACATGTTTGGTAACTATTAGTCCATCAGCTCACCATGAGTTCAACTCCATTCCAGCATTTTTGCACCGTGCCAACATCCTGTCTCATTGCCATCTCGTCTCATAGTTATGCCGATGTTCACCAACATCTTTCCGTACCGCCTGCATGACCAGAACGCATCGTTACGCCTACGTTCTATCTCTTTGCGTCGTTGCACCCAACAACTTTCTAACGCCGTATGCATTTTTCGCACCAAAATGCATTGTCGTTCCCAACAGTCTGTCATGCCCCGCACATGACTTTGCCCACAATGTGGCGTTGCGCCTACATTGAACCTTTTTACCTTGGTACCGCACCCAAGTTTTTTGTTGGTCCCGTAACTCCCCACGAAAATCCAATTCCGGCGTCCTTTGCCAATGCCGCCAACGTGCGTCCACATTGCCCAACACCATATTGTTTTGCCAACGTGTGCCCAACAGCTTGGTCAACGCCTCCCCGTTCCTCTAACACATGCTGCTGCGTCTTGGCCCTCATTGCCTTGGCCGCATGCCAAGGTCTTACTCACTATCCAACACCCACTGGTGTTGTGCCACAATGCTAATGCCTATTAACGTGCACCAAGTTGGTGCCTTTCTAGCCAATGACCCCATCCATGCCGCATGCACTGTGTCCGGTAGCAAAGTGCACCAAGCTGATGCTGTTTGGTCCTCTAGTGTTATTAGGGGCTAACAAACCACCCCCACTAAAAGAATTTGACGTCCTCATCGGATTGATCCCAACATGATCCACTAGTTTTGGCATACACCGATGTCACTCGTTCTGTCACAGTCTTCTCAATCTGTCAGTAGCCATGTCTCAATTCGTTGCAACTTATTGCAACGTGTTTGTCAATTGAGTCTACCACAGTCTCCTTAATCTGCCCACAGAATTAGCCCCCTTCCGTTGCAACTCCCTACAACGTGTTTGCCACAGAACGTCTTCCGTGACCGGATAAACCACCAGCCCTGTTGCTACTGGAACAACCTCGTTTTGAAACCCACGATAACTATCCGCCTTTGATTGCTTTTTCAGCATGGGACATAGGACAATTTCTAGCATCCTACGTCCCAAATTAGTTTATTCATGTACCTATTTTCAGATCGCGCCCGATCTATCCATTGTCCACCAACAACATTGTATCGATGCGCGCCATCTCATGTTCAGAGCCTTCATCATCTGATTCCTCTCGAACCAGCGGAGTCAACTTTTCTTTCTTTGTATAGTCCCTCACCCGGTGAGGACCGTTGCAGATAAAACAACCTCGGCTCTTACCCGCATCAATCGTCGGTTGTGATTTTGAACAGGGACCCTTAGAAAACATTGGCCTCTACGCCTTTGTTCTTCCAATCATTCGTGCCCTCGTTCGTCTTTTTCTTGCGTTTTCTACCTGACTTTCAGTCTAATCTGCTATTATCTCCCATCAGGTTGTAGTCGGTCAGGCTGTCTGCCGCCACCACGATAGTCTGCAGGTCTCATATGCCCTGCCGTTTCAATTCAGCTTGCGCCCACGATTGCAAGTCGGAGGTAAAATTGAAGTGTTTGTCCTCTTCCGACATATGTTTCACATCCAACAGCAAGGATGTGAACTCCTTCACATACTCACGCACCAAGTCTGTGTGCCTGAGTCTCCGCAACTGATCCCGACCCACCCAACTCGAGTTCGTCGATAGGAACTGCTCCCTTAGTTCCTTTTTCAAATCAGCCCACGTTGTTATCATTGAACGTGTGCTATCTGCCATATGCATTCGCCACCACAGCTTCGCGTCTCCAACCATGTAATACTCGACATAAATACTTATTCATAGAACACTAGCAATCCAAAAATATTGCTCCATGTTCTAAAGAAAGTTTTCTAACTCTTTAGCACTCTGTATTCCCGAAAATGCCTTTGATTCCAGCACCTTCATCCGTGTTGGTCTGTCCAGTCACGTGCTCTGTCCAGTACCGGCCTTCTTCAGAACAATAACTTCTTCCTCAACACTTTTAAGGTGGTCTTTCAAGACATCAGCCAACGCAATCACGTCTTCTGTCATAGACTTGATTCTGACCGATGTATCAGTACAAAATTCTTTGAAAGAGATTCGAAGATTTGCAACGTCGACCCTCAATACAGTGTTCTGCACAAACAGGTTTACCTCACCGCCCATCGGTAGCGCACCGACGTAGTCTTCCAACGCTTCCAGTCGACTGCTCACACTCGACACCGGAGCCATCCTGCTCTAATACCCACTGTCACTGGGTTACATTTTTACCACAAAAATTATAACCGTGTGATAGTCTAGTTGCACCGACAATTAGCAACCCTGTGAATGTCCTACCATGCAACAGAACTAAACCAACAGTTTGTAAAACACACACATTCCTGCAACGTTATACAACGAATATACACTGAAACACAGTACTAGAAACGTACCCACGCAACGGCACAACAATGTTTAAGGGAAAACCCAGCCTCTTATTATATAACTCAGGTTACAAGGAATCAATTACAATAATGGTCTATAAAATCCTTAGCTATACATTCACTTACCAAAAACAGACCCCAAACATGACAATTTATAGGAAAAATCAGCAGTTGATAGCCCCAACTATCTAGGCAAACAACCGACACTTGTCTGACACGTGTCTAGCCTACAGGAGTTAGTTTTCATGTCTAAAAACTAACTGAACTGCCATAGAAAACTGTCCAAATAGCACCCACACGTCTTGCACATGTCTATTAACTACCAGTCCATCAGCTCACCACGTGCTCAGTTTCATTCCAACATTTTGCATCGTGCCAACATCGTGTCTCGTTGCTATCTCGTCCCATAGTCATTCCGACGTTCACCAATGTATTGCCATGTTGCTTGCATAGCTAGAATGCATCATTGCGCCCACGTTCTGTCTTGTTGTGTCGTTGCGCTCAATGACTTTCCAATGCCGTATGCATTTTCTGCACCAAAATGCACTGCCGTTTCCAACAGTCTGTCATACCCTGCATATGACTCTGCCCACCACGTAGCATTGCGCCTATGTTGCATCTTTTTACCTTGGTATCACACCAAAGTATTTCGTTAGTCCCGTGACTCCCCTTGAAAACCCAATTACGGCATCCCATGCTAACGCCGTCAACGTGCGTCCACGTTTTCCAATAGTGTATTGTTTTGCCAACGAGTGCCAAATAGCTTTGTCCAACGCCTCCCCATTCCTCCAACGCATGTTGCCACGTCTTGGCTTTTGTTGCCTTGGTGGCATACCAAGGTCTTGCTCACTGCCCAACACCCGTTGGTGTTGTGCCACAACATCACTGCCCATCGACGTACACCAAGTTGGTGCCTTCCTCACCAACGACCCCTTTTGTGCCACATGAACAGTGTCTGATAGCAAAGTGCACCAAGCCGGTGTTGTTTGGTCTTCTAGTGTTATTAGGGGCTAACAGTAATCCTATACCAAAAACTATTGCACGGTGTTTACCAAAATACTCTCATATTTCTTAATTCCAAAGAAGACAAATATATTTTATGCAATGACAGGTCTGCCTCTTATATAAAAAATTATTCCGAACACATACATCTATTTAAATTTTTATTTCAATACTATCACCCCCTTGTTCTTCTTTTTCCAATGCTCTCTTCTTTTCCAGTAAGTACCACTATCGGTTACCATCGGCGTTCACCGCGACATTTTTTTCCCATTTTTCTCTCTCTCTCTCACTAACACCCCTTTCCTCCCATCATCTCCTCCTCTTTTTGGCCTCCATTTTTTTTTCTTCTTCTTTTTCTCTCTCTATCTCTCTCTCTAAGAAGAAGAAGAAGATTTTTTGATTAAGGGTGTTAGTGCCGTCTAACATAAAATTATAAAGGATCTAACAATATATTTTTATAGTATACCGTGATTCATTTGACAAAGAAGCTATGGTAATAATCCGCTATAACTTTTACTCACACGATGCTATTTCTAACTTTTTCTAAATTTCACGTGGGCTAGTTTGTAGTTTTGTTTTTTGTTTTTAAATAGTTTTAAACAAACAAAGGGGCATGCACCATTAACTTTCTAAAATACAAAAGAAATTACCGATTAATCTCATCCCATTTTTTTGCACTAATAACTTCTTTTGTCTTTTTCTAACCAAAATATATTTCATGTGGATGTTGAATATAACATTCAACAACTGTGGGTGTTGAATGTAAAATTAATTGTTTCTTTTTTTTTTATTTTTTATTTTTTATGATGTTATCTTTTTCTGACCAAAATACCCCTTATGTGGATGTTGAATGTAACATAAATTATTTTTTTTAAATAATGTTATCTTTTCCTGTCCAAAATATCCTTCATGTAGATGTTGAATGAAACATCAATTATTCTTATTTTTTCATCAATTTTTTTTATGTTATCTTTTTCTGACCAAAATACCTCTCATGTGGATGTTGAATGTAACATTCAACATCTATAGGTTTTGAATATAACATCAATTGTTGTTGTTTTGTTTTATTTTTTTATTTTATGATGTAATATTTTTCTGATAAAAAATTCCTTTTATGTGGATATTGAATGTAACATTCAATACCTGTAGATGTTCAATGCATCAATCGTTCTTTTTACTTTATTTTTATTTTTTTTACGATGTTATATTCAACAACTGTGGATGTTAAATGTAATATCAATTGTTTCTATATTTTTATGGATCGTATTATGCATGGATGTTATATTCAACACCTATGGATGTTGAATATAATTTCAATTATTATATTATTTTATGTATCCACGGTTAAAAACTATATGATGTTATATTCAACACCGGTGGATGTTGAATGTAACATCAACTATTCTCTACTCTTGTTTTATGTATTCACAGTTAAAATCATATAATGTTATATTCAACACCAGAAAATCGCGTTAGATCGCAGGGAAATTTTTTCATCGATTTCTAAATCAATCTCAAATAGTTTGGTAACCCAAACACATTTGCTTTGGTAAATCATTCCAAAAGCATATATATATATATGCAAAATGCAAACAGAAAAGAAAATGAAAAAATAAAAATAGAACATAAAAGAATTAAGTCTAAAAAACAAACAGATAATAATTAAGTCAAGATATCATGTGTAGAGAGAAAAAGTAAAAAAAAAAAAAAAAGGCAATAGTAGAAGACCGAGACCAAGAAGAAACAAAGAGCTTAGAGAGAAAAAAAAAAAAAAAAGAGAGAGAGATCGAAGAGAACAAAGAAATTGAAATCATCTTCCAAGGATTCCATCCCTGAAATCAATCTCAAATCGATTGGTAAACCAAATCCAGCTCACAATCTCAGATCGATATACCGATGAAATCAATGGTTTCACCTTCTAAACCCTAAATCAATTTCTGCAACGACGATGACGATGGCGGTGGAGGCGAAGACAATGGTACTGACTGATGGTGAAGTGAAGACGACGACGATGGCGTAGTGAAAACGAAGATGGAAGACGCGAATCAAGGGAGGGCATTTCGGTAAACTCGTCCCTCGCCGTTTTTGGAAATGTTAGTTTTCGGTGCAAGATTTACCGGCGATGAGAGTAATCGGTGCAAGGAAAACGCGTTGATGGGAGTAATCGGTGCAAGAAAAAGTCGACGGGAGTAGGCGGTACATACTTCTCTACTTTGGGATTAATTGGTAATTTGTCCAAAAAATATATATATCGAAAAAGTCCTATTTACCTTAAAAATAATGCTACTCTTTCTTTTACCTTAACAATAATATTTTAAGGCAAGATGATAAAATTGTAAAAAACACATTTGACTCAAATAATTAAGTTTATATTTCTCAAAGAAACTATAGGAAAAATCCTCTCTATTTATTCTTATTTATGAAACGTGTCATTCTGACAACTATGTAAATGTTCACTCAATATTTTAGAACAATATTTCAGTTCACTCAATTACATGTTTTCTCAATTTTCACTTAAATATACTATGTGAATGTTCACTCAACTTTTTAGGAATAATATTTCAGTTCACTCAATTCTATGTTTACTAAAAAAATTCATTCAAATATTTCAGAATGATAGTTCACTCAATATTTCACTTAACAATAGTTCACAGTTCTGTATAAATGTTCAATTATAATTTCAAAAAAAATCAAAGACATTGAAAAAAATTATATTATCAATATATACTTCTGTATGAATATTCACTCAATATTTCAAAATAATCAATACATTGAAAAATCCTAAGATAAGCAAAAACAATTAGTGTGAACATTTATCAAATCACATTCCAGTATGAATATTTCACAAAAAATCCACAAAAATCAAGAAAGATTAACATGAACATTCAGAGATCTAAAAATTCAAGATCTCAAAATTTCCAAATCTAAGAGAGAGAGAGGTGAACGGCGAGCACAACAAGCACGAAGACGAACGGTGATTTCCAGATTTCAATTTTCAGATCTAGAAATCCATATTTAAGAGAGAGAGAGAGAGAGAGAGAGAGAGAGAGAGAGAGAGCATGATCAATTCGACAAACGGTGACGATAAGCACGACGACTAATGATTAACGAACACGAGCACAACGACTACATGATGGTCTTCACGAACACGACGACGACCTTCACGAACACGATGACCTTCACTGAACAAGGTGAATAGGAGACAAATATGGTAGAAGGTGAATAGGTGGCGAGGAAGATTGTGATCGAGCGACGCTTGTGGCAGACGATGAACATGCGGCAACTTGTGGAAGACAGTTAACATGCAGTAAGAGAGGGCTAGAGAGAAAGGAAAACGACTAAAAAGGATGAAGATTAGGGTTTTTCTTATTTACTCCTATTTATATATAAGTGTATAAATGTATGTTGATTAAATTGATCAACGGTCAAAGTACTAAATACTAACAATATTTCACAAAAAGACTACATTAGAACATAACTATTTGAAATGATTTTTTTCCTAGATGAACTCTTAATTAAAGACTATTAAATAAAAAACTCTTATTTTAAAGGTATCTACAAAAAAAATAAAAATAAAAATAAAAAAAAATAGAAATTTTTATTATTTGATCTCTCAAAGTATCATAAGGTACAAAAAATTCCTAAACTAGTGTGATTAAGTTCTTGATTTTGTAATGCACTTTAGAAAATAGTCCTCCCTATACGTTAACCAATTAACCTTGATTGACCTTTAATTTACGGATCTTGCCATTCTGCAAAAGCTACAACTGTCGAACTGAATATCGAAAGTCTATTAAATCATGGAACAAATTGTCTTTGAAGAAATCATAATTGTGAACGGTAATATTGTCAAAAAGACTAAAAAATACGATTTGAATGTACAATAGATGTTCTTCAATTTGATATATTTATTTTACATTTGTGAAAAAAAATTACCGATATGTAAATGTTCACACCACTATCAAATTCGACGGTTTTGGTAGAGGATAAGTTTTTCTACAATAAGAAAACTAGTTAAGTTTGCACATCAAAACCAGTCGAGCTGTCATTTTTTTCCTGTCTAAATATGTTCAATAAATGTGAATGTTAACGAGAACATTTACACCACTAACCTTCTACTATTTGTATTTTCTAATAGGTCTATTAACATGAATATTCACACAAATACTATAGAAAATTTTGAATGATTACACTGTTTCGAATAATAACTCGTATCTCATCAACTAACAATACAAAACTAACCTCGACAAATTCTCTCATTAGAATCAATGCTACTCTCCAATGACTATTCAACTAACTCAAGTTTGTATTCGACAAACATGTTTTCATATGATAGATTGGCAATATAACAGTATAAAATAACAAAAGAATACAAGCATTTACCCTCCCAAAGCTAAATCTAGCATTATCCTCAATCATAAGAACATATAAGATCGTAAAGGAATGAACAATAGTACCTAGTTTACTAGCAAAAACACCACACTTGATGGTGTGGAATATGCCCCCAAACCTGTGTATTTGCATTATCAAAATAATCACAAAAATTTATGATTAAAGAAATTAGTTAATCAATTCAATCTTCACCAAGTTGTGTGTGTGTGTGTGTATGTGTGTGTGTGTATTTGTATTTTATTATTATTATTTATTATTTTTATTTTTGTGTGGGATGCTTACCTTGTATCACAAAGTTTAACGTCTTCAACCAGACGATTGGGGGTTACATCTATCCGTAATGAAGTAACCTTTTTGCACCTTTTGCTCGATCACCCTCTAATCTATCACATGTGACCCGCAAAAGGTGCTGGAGTCCACAAATATCATTTTGTGAATAAATCCCAATTCTTTTTTGGGTCTTTTATTGTTGTCCCATTAGTAGGACTTTCAATAAAAGATAATTATTGTCTACCCACTCTATATAACACGATGTAACCTCAATTAAGGTTAGCAATTGATCTACCTCTTCAAGTAAATTTTTATTAATTTCAAGATTCAGTGTTTCAAGTATAATGGGTGTCTCAATCAAAGAAAGATTAACTAAGTATGTCTCTAACTATTGGATCTCATTTTCCTCATGATTTTCTATCCTAACCTTTTCCATGTATGTATTTTCGACTTGTGAGTCCATCCAGTCACCTTCAATCTCATATCCCACTTGATTCTTTACCTCACTACCCAACTAATTGTCATCCTCTAGACTACTTTTTGTGTTCTCTGCATTCAAAGGTTTAACGAGATGCCCTATTTGGGCTTCTAATCGAGCTATAGATTGGGAATTTGAATCAATCATTTCTACTCAGTCTTCCAAGATTTTAAGAACTTGTTGCATTTCATCGGTTTGTTCATACCTAGTTTCTTGGGGAAGCGATAGTTGAGAAGGGAGTTGATAGTAGGATTGATCTTAAAAATAAGACCCTGAAGGATCACTGTAATAATATTGATCCCAACCATAATTCTTTGGGTATTGATTATACTCGGGTGGCAAATAATATGGATCAAAATAAACATTACTATAGGAACATGTGAGATATTTCCAATTGTAAGGACATTGGTTAGTGAGATGAGTAGGACTTTGATATACAATGCATTAATAAGGTTTGGGTTGTGGTCTTAAGAGATTAGATTGAATAAGTTCTGCAATTGAAGTGGCTAATCTCTTAAGGGTGTTATCCATCTACCCTAGTCCTATTTTTTTTTTTAAAATATATATGTATATATATTTTTTATTTTTTTATTTTTTAGAGGAGGAAAAATGAACAAAATAACCTAAAATACTTACTTGAAAGTTGGATTTCAGTTAAATCGTTGGACCTGCAAAATAAAAATCAAGAAAGAGAAGAGATATATATACAGACGGAGAAAGAAAAATAATAACAGAAATTAACAATTAGTGATGTCAATTCTCGGCAACGGCGCCAAACTTTGATCATTAAAAAAAATACCCTTAATTTGGTACCATGATACTGATATAATACGATGTTCAAGTAGGGGAGTGAACCACAGAGATCGGTCTTGTAATTATCGATTTCTAATTACTTTTCTTGCCTTTGACAAAAATCAATTTTGATTTTTGTTTGGGCTTTTAAGTGAAAGAAAATAAATACTAAATTTACAAAAAAGTAAAAATTGAGAAACGGGTTAGGAATTATGGGTTACGTATTTTAGGATTTATATTATTTTTATATTTTCTCTTTAAATTGGATTTGTGCAAACAGAGTGTTCCCAACTACAAGCCGGAACTACTCAGAATTATTAAATTGATTATTCATTGGCATGAATTATCTTCGATATTAAATTCCTACGTTACTCTAATCTATGGTGAATTAAAATTTAGGCATAACTCATCCAAATTAATAATCAAATCCCAATAATATGATTGTATGATCGTTAGATCTAGATCACAAGTCTAGATCTAATGTTCTAGTAGCTATTAAATTTTACACCAAAATCTCTGCAAGAACGTTTTGAAATTAAATCTAATCACAATAAAAGTATTTCAAGAATAATATTCCTTGTTATACAATTGTTTACACAGAATTCAAAATTAAACGAAAAATACAATATTACATGAAACCACAATACTTACCCTAATCCTTACTCGGTTGAAGGGAGATTAGCCGCTGATTAAATTGTTCTTCATTACAACTAAGATATTCAATAAGAATTCAATTGAGAAAGACTCAACCACAAAATCGCAGCAACCCAAAAAAAAAGTGTAAGACGGGGGAATACATGACTTCGATTCAACGAAGAAGTCCCCCTCAATATCTTAACAACCCTAGGTCACGTGAGTCTCGCCCAGCATCATTGATTGCACACAATCTAACTCCCTCCCGGGTTATTGGATCGTGCGTTGTATTTACCCTATCGACAATCTCCGTTCTAAAACTTCATCGCCACCTCTCCCAAGTGTAAGACGAGGGATATAACACAACTTTGAGTCAATGAATAAGTCCCCCTCAACATCTTAAAGACCCTAGGTAGCGTGAGTCTTGCCCCAACGTCATCGATTGTCTACGATTCAAAGCCCGATCGGGTTATAAAATCATGGCGTTTGTTTACCCAAATCTGAATCCAGGGTTTGTCAAAACCCTGTATTCTCAATTTATCTAACTAAGCATGATAAACAAATAATACGATAAATACAATCAAACTACGAAGAACAATCACAAACGAAACACCGAAATCATCTAAATAACGTATTTATAAATATAGTGTTAATCTCTACCACAATCCATGTTTAACTATGGCTATAGCCTCATTTACAAATAAAAATAAGCTAAACATGCTTACATGATCCTAAGATAAAGAAATAAGGAAAAACAATCGAAGAACTTAGCCTCGTCCGAAGATAAACCGCTAAGAATGCTCAACGATCGACTCGCCATCTTCTCCACTTCGGGATGTGAGCTCCACCTCTAAAACTCCTAAACCATAGCCTAAATATGGCCTAAGGTGCCCAAATGGCCGGGGGATTCAAGAAAGGGGGAGAGGGGATGATATTTATAGCCAAAATATCTCAAAATATCTAAATAAATATCAAGGATGTGCAGAGAGTTTCCAACTAGGCGTAGTTAGATCGGTTGGGCTGATCGCCTAGGCGGTGAAGTAGGCAGTGGAAGTGGAAGAACATTATGCTGGATTTTCGCCTAGGTAGAGGAATTTCCGCCTAGGTGGAGGAATAGGCAGTGGGCTGTCAGTAGCGCCTATATTTGATTTCTTTATTGGATTTTTGCCTAGGCGGAGGAATTTCTGCCTAGGCGGTGGTCCCTTAGTAACATTTGCTCTTTTTTCAGCTTCTTCACCACCTAAGCGGTGGTTTAGATGCCTAGGCGGTGGGCTTGTTTCATATTTTAGCCTCCAAGCTTGTTTATCCACCGTAACTTCGTCCGCTTTTGGTTCGATCTCATATTTTTCGCTCCAGTTTCCTATCTTTTTGCCCCACACACCTGATTTATACAAAAAGTAATAAAACTAATTAAAACGTAATAAAATACTATTTAAACACTCGAAAACTAATTTAATTCAGTTTGGAAATACGTAGGTGGATCACACCTATCAAATACCCCCAAACTTGAAATTTGGCTATTCTCGAGCCAAACACACACACGGAAATGAAAATACACAAACTGAATTAACTAACAAACAACCTAAAACAATCTAAACATAAAGACATGCGAGTTTTACATTCTTCTAATGGCCAAGTTATTGTTGTCCCTCAACAACCGCTAATCATATCGAGTTCAGGCGGTAAAACACATTATATGGTTCTAGAATTTTAACATGCAATAATGGTGAAAGCTATTCTAGATCCTGTATACGTGTTAGTGCGAGACTCAATAATATAACTACACAACGACTGTGTTGGATTTTCCCCCAACGAAATTCCTGACTTAGACCGTGAAGGACTAGGATATCCATATACCTGATTGGGGTCCACTCTCCACTAATGTAGGTTTAGTAATTCATAAAAATCAAAAGGACTTGGTCCGATTAAGAAATAGTTGGCCGAGGGTATTTGGAATAGAAAATGGGTTAACGTTGTTAACTTAACGTTACCCAAGGCTCAACGCTTGGCACATTAACTCTCGAACCCCCATACTTAGATTGGAAAATAATCTTGAACAATCAATTAAAGACCGAAGTACTTACTTGTCAAAAGAAACGGAAATAAAGACCGTATTTACATTTGATTCTTTTTTTTTTTTTCAATGAACATACTCCCAAACTTATTTGATTGTTACAATTGAAGGGGTGTGTGAAATATAAACAAAAATCGACAAGTGAGTACTGAATACCGAACCAATTAGAAGTTCGCCCTAAACCCAACCGCTCACATCAAGTAGCATTTACAATTACTAACTTGATTCACTCAAATGTGTCTTTAAAATCAGTAATTTAGGTTTGGAAAAAGATCCACTGGCCATGGTATTAGTTTATGTGTTCTGAATTAAATTTGCATTTAGACTTCGACAGGGTAATGAGGGATAATGATATTGCATGGTAGGCTTAAAAAGGCTCAAACGACAAAAAGAATGCCTAAATCACGTCTCCTGAACTACCTCGCTTAGAATTTCGCCTCAAGTTTCCCCTAAATCAAGTTCTAGAATCCTTAATGTGTCATGAATTTAGCTAATCGATAATCGTCCTCAAATCAATTGAATAACTATATATTGAGTCTATGTGCCCATGCAAATTAGGATCTACAATAATTTTAACCAAAATGCATAGTCAAGTACACAGAATCACATATGCATGGGTATTATTAGCCTTGACCTCGAAAATAACCAAGGGTAATCTCATTATCGGGTAACGGCCCAGATGAACGCAAAACTCAACATGAAAACACAACACAAAAACATAATCACATTCTAACCTAAACACACATGCAATACGAGAAAACAGTAACGCATAACTAACATACTAAATACTACACATCACTTCTGAACTCAAAATGGACAGTGCCCTCAGCGATCCCAATCATCATTCTCAACATATGAAATTTAAAACATGTTGACGAAGGGTGTTTAGAACACTTACCTGGGAGGCGAGAGGATATCGCCTCCGATTCAAGTCGGATGTGATAGATTTAACTTATTTGACCTTGGGTTACCTCCCAAGAAGCGCGTGGTTTAATGTCCTCGGCCCGACATTCAGAACGCCATCAAGATTGGTAAGGTTTTGCTTTGGATGGCTCAATCTTTCAACGAAATGCCTCACCGGATTATGTGCTTGGCCAAGAAATATAAAACGGCTTGGAATCCCATCGAAAGGGATGCATCAATACCTTTCGATCTAACATCACCAAGTACCCTGCATAAGAAACAAAAAAAAAACTACAAACAAAAATTATATGCAAAAAAATGCCTAAAGTAAAATTAAGTCATTTACACACAATATCGAAAATAACAACAAATCAATGCCCAACAAGCATTGACTATTGTCTGAACTAGAAAGCCCATTTAATGGGTTTGAAAAATGGGATTTTGGGCTGCTGTAGGATAAAACAAAAGACTAGAATAAGGATTCAGGAATTACTATTTTTTTTACTCGGCTTCTTTTTAAGTTAGCCAGCAGTAGGTGGGTTTTATTCCATTTTTCCTATTTTACTTTTTTTTTCTTTTTTAGATTTGCTTGAGTAGTAGGGTTTGAGGATTTATTTTTTCTCTTTTAATTTTTGTTGATCTCGAGATTTTGATGGACAATTAAGTATTGATATTTTTGGTAGAATTAACATTTTTATTCCAATCAAGATTATATCATGAAGTAATTCTAAAATATGTGGAGACAGACATTAAGAGATTGAAGATTCTGAAGAATTTAGGTGAAAATAATTCAAATCTATTTTACTCTTAATGTATCCTAATTGGGATTACATATGACACATATTAAATGATTTATATTTATGAGTGCTTATATTAACGTCCTAATAATTGTTAAATTATTTGATCTAATGTGAAATTGAAAAAGAAAAATTGACCTGAGCATGATTAGTGTTTAAAATTGATTAAAAGTGTCAATTTAGGTAACTAAGAAAAGAAATCAGTTAAAAAGTCTAAAAAGTTGAAGATTGGAGTTTAAATATAAATGAGATTAGTTGTTTCAGCAAGTATCAGTCAACCGACCATAAGGGATCGGTCAACCGATGGGCGTAGGCTAAAAAATGATGAGTCTCTGAATCGATAGGTTAACTAGACCGAGGGAGATTGGTCAACCGATGGCCGAAAGATGAACTCCCTGTATCGATCGGTCAACTAACCATCGATAATCGGTCAACTGACCAGGGCTGAAATTTGGCTTGAGATTGCATCTTGTATCGATCGGTCAACCGACCCATGGGTGATCGGTCAACCAACCAGTGTTTGAAAACGGCTTGGCTAGCATCCTGTATCGATCAGTCGACCAATGGGTAACGGCCGGTCAACCGACTGTGCTATTTCAGATTTCGAGGAATTTCGGGATTTAAACAAAACTAGCCATTTTTTGGCTTATCTTTTGGAGATATCTTAGGGATTTAAATGTATTGAATATATGATACTCTTATTTAGATATCCCTATAGATATGGTACATGAAATTAAAGTATTTCTCAATTAAGTACATTCAATACTTCCTATCTATTTGATTTGAGATTGAGAATTAATTTGGGGATTTAATTGAATATTTTAATGGATATATTTAAGTCAAATATACCAAGAATGAAAGGTAATGATATATGGGGTCTATAGGTGCCTTTTAGAGGCATATCATTTGAAAACTAGCCGTTGAAGGGCTTATTCTAATTCCTTATATATAAACCTATAAATTTTGATAAAAATAGAACACAACATCAAGAACTATTTAGTTCCTAAGTTTTCCTAAGAGTTATCATTCTATTGAGATATATTTGAGAGAGTTATTATGTTTTTTATTTAAAGCACTAATTGTGTTGGTGTGACCGATTTAAGCTGTCTAGCGTTTCAATCTATAATATTTCGGTGTTATTCTGTTTCCAAGCTATTAATCTTTATTGTGTATTTATTTTTCTATATTTTCTTGATTGATAAAATCTTGATAAAATCATTTCTGAACTTTAAAGAGCATAAAAATTCTTTTAAAACGATTTTTATTATAATCTGATTACGTACTCAATTTTGTACTACCCGCTTCTTTTAAATCATATTTTGATTTCCTAACATGAATTCTATCACTAGTAAATTCGAGAAATTAATTAAGTTTAATTGATTTGAGGTGGTAGAAGTTCCGAGTGGGAAGAAGCTTGTCGATTTTTGTAATTGGTGAGTTTGTGCGGATTAGATACTGTTGGGAGTATCTTGTCACGGGCAACTTGTGTTTCGATCTCTTCCTGTAAAGAGATTGAGATTTATTATTTACCTATTATATAAAAAGGTTAAGTTACTCTTTTCCTTTGAAAAGAGATAGGCTTGATTTTTCAGGTTTAAAATTATTTGGAATGATTTGTAAAGGTTCTATCTTTACCTAGGAAAATAATACTTGGAGTGTTTTTGGTGAGGTTTGATTCTCAGACTAAGGTTTAAAAGAATTACGTTTGATCCTTGGCCTGTGAAAATATTGGGTTAGTCTTTAGCTTGATAAAAAGTTAGAGATTCGTCCTTAGCCTATGAAAAGAAAATTATAAAGGTTGATTTTGAGCTTGTAAAAGAATAATTGTGTAAAGGTTTGATTCCTACCTATTAAAAGAATCTAGTGGTTTAGTGGGTGCGAATATCCGTGGGACTTGGAGGACTAGATTAGCCAAGAGTAACTTAGTGAACCATGATATATCCTTGTGTACTGCATTAATTTACATTATTTATATTTTTGTTGTTTGGGTCTGCTTCTAGATTTGAAAACTTATCCACTGTATTATAAATATAATAATCGATTTAGGATAAATTGATTATTTGATTATTTAAGTGTTGAAAGATAAGAAATTTGTTTAATTTTTTCTATAACTAACCAATTTACCTCCCTCTTGGGTAGCTCACTAAGCCAACAATTTTTATTTTTTTTTTCTCTTTTCTTTTTTGGGTTGTTACGATTTTGTGGTTGAGTCTTCCTCAATAGAATTCTTATTGAATATCTTAGTTACAATAAACACATTCATTAGCGGCTAATCTCTCTTCAATCGGACTAGGATTAGGGTAAGTATTTTTGTTCAATATAATATTGTATTTTTAGTTTAATTTTAGATTATGTGTAAACAATTCTATGATGAGAAATATTATTCTTGAAATAGTTTTATTGTGATTAGATTTAATTTCAAAATGTTCGTGTAGAGATTTTGGTTTAAAATTCAATTATTACTAGAACATTAGATCTATTACTTGTGGTCTAAATCTAACGATCGTACAATCGTATTCTTGGAATTTGATTATTGGTTTAAATGATTTATGCCTAGATTTTAATTCACCCTATATTAGAGTAACATAAGAATTAAATACCGAAGATAATTCTTGCCAATGAATAATCAATATAATATTTCTGAGTAGTTTCGACTTGTAGTTGGGAACACTCTGTTCGCACAAACTTGATTTAAAGTGAAAATGCGAAAATAACATAAATCCCAAAACATGTAACCCATAATTCCCAACTCGGTTCTCTATTTTTATTTTTTGTAGATTTAGTATTTATTTTCCTACGATACTCAAAGTAAAAAAATCAAAACTTATTTTTATCAAAGCAAGAAAAATAATTGAAATTGATAGTTACAAAACCGATTCCTATGGTTCGAGACGTTACTTGAACCCGTACTCGATCCGTATCGTGGTACCATTAAAACGGTATCATTTTTTAGTGATCAGGTATTACAAAGAATTATATTATCAATCAAATATATATGATTGGACTAGCGTTTTTTTTACTTAACTATATTATGTTCGTCCTTTTGGGTACACAGATAGAGAGATCATGGAATACACATATCATACCTGAGGGTGTTGTCTTGGTTAATTCTAGTCAACTGGATATTTCTTGATATGGAATTAGATGTCACTCACATTCAGAGGAAATGCCTTATGGGAAAAATCATTTCTTCTAGAAGGGCAAAATTGAAATTATTCTAATTTGTATTAGTTAATTAATTAATTAATTTCACCATCTAACTTTCAATATGAACCTAATGGATCATACACAAATAAAGAATTGAGGTTAGAAGAGTCCTTTAAAAAGGAAAAGGCAATAACGCTGAACTTAAGAAGTTTAGGAGTTAAAGTGCAATTAGGCCTGGTTTTAAACCCTGGGTTGTACTCATAAGGTTATACCAATTTGGCCCCCCAACACATGGGAAATTCAGCCAATTGGTATCCCCTGTCCTCACAGTTCTCAGTGTCGGTGAGATCTGTTTTTATTTTTGCACTACTGGTTTGAATCATGATATCTCCTGGATTCAAATTAGAGTTGTCTTAGATTCTTGGGATCAGATCTCATCTTATATGTAATACCCCCAAAAATTATAGTTTTCAAATTAATATTTTATTTAAAATAATTTATATTTCTTGGGATTATTTTTGTATATCACGAAAATTTTAGGGCGCGAGCAAATATTTGTTATTTTTTAAAGGGTGAAAAAAGAAATACAAGAGAGGGGGAAAAAAAGAATAAGGAAAAACAATTCGGAATAAGGAAAAATATATTTTTGGCCGATTATCATTTTTTTAATTTCAAGTAGGATTTTTGTTCTCTTTAATATTCGTGCTTAACCCTCTATTTATCATATAATTTATGCTCCAGTAGTTGTTTAATTATAATTATTGATTTGTATGAATTATTTATGATCATGTATTATGTGCAATTACATCAGAAATATGCCTACGTATTATTTATTGAATTGGTTGAATGCACATAGTAATGGGGTTAAAATTTTACTAGGCTTGGGTTCACAACCCCATACTATTTGTTGCAGGGTCGATGAAATTAGAGCTGTGACATGGATGGATGATTAAATTTCTAATTTTTGAAAGAATTGTTTTGAATTAATTTTATAAAGTAATAATTATATTTATCGCTGATTGTTATAAGATCACTCAGACTAATTGATAATTACAAGTATTGGCATAGTTTTAAAATGATCCAATTACATTTATAATTTTTTTATATATATAATCCTTGATATTGTTGTAAAATAATTAATTTATAGGTGTTGAAATATTTATTGTAGAATTTTAGTTTTATCCTCTTTAGGACAAATCAAGTGACGACTCTAGAAATTCGGGTTGTTACAATTGGTATCAAAGCTTAGGTTATACGACAACCTTAGACTTGGGTTATGGTACCCATTATCCATAAAAAGTTGACTAAGATATATAAATTAACTTGAATATTATCAATTATTTATTCATAGCATGCATGCTTAGGGTAGATTGATTAGGTAAATGAAGGTAGGAAACATTATTTGCTTATTTTTAGGCAATTATATTATGTAAAGTTTGTGTAGATATTTAATTTTACTGATATGTTTACGAGCTTATAAAATTAAATTAGAATTCAATAAATAAATAAACAAATAAAAATTGAAACAATATTGATATTCAAAATTGATGATTATGGTATAATGGGACAATCCACAAGTAAAAAGGACTATCTAATGATTAGGATTTTGATTATAATTTTTTGGTTATGAGATATGGCAGTAGATTTGAGATATCATGTCAAGTGTGAAATTGAGGTCGTGGACTTGTTGGTATTGAGATAGGTCCAACCCAAATGAGACTACCGTGATGTTTTAAAAAAAAAACATATTTACTGATTTAAAAATAAATAAATTATATATTATAATTTTATTATTATAATCAGAGTGCGCAAGGAAGTGTTTAGAAATATAAGATTATGAGGCAATTAGTTCAATACATTAAAAGTTACCGATCTAAGTGCACCTTGTCAGTGTGTTTTATTGGATAAAGTGTAGTCCACTATAGATGCAGAATTGTAGAACTGTGGGGCATGAATTTTGTGAGTTACAAATTGTGGGTGACTTTCGATTAGGGACCCTAAATAGAGAACAATTATCCTAGAATTGAGTGTGACTAATATGATCTCGCGATTCTGAATTATTATTTTTTTAAACAAAATTTTGAGGATAAAATTTATTTAAGGGAAATAGATTGTAATACCAACTTTTTTTTTTTTTTTCAAATTAATATTTTATTTAAAATAAGTTATATTTTTTGGGATTGTTTATACATCATGAAAATTTTATGGTGTAAGTGAATATTACTTCATTTTTAAATCGTGAAACGTGTAATTTTTTCTTTATAACATTAAATTTTGTTTGTTTGTGGGTGTGTATAGATTGCAAAAGTGAAAGCATTATACATTTGTATGATGTGGATTTGGGCGGAACGTGTAAGAAGAAGAAAAATATACGTATAAGAAAGAGAAAAAAGATAGAGAGAGAGAAAGATAAGAATGAAGAAAAAATGGTGGTGAGTCCCATTATTGTATATATACGTGTGTGTGTGTTTGTGATTTAGAAGAACAAAGAAGAAAAGAAGAGGAAGAAGAGAGAGAAAGATAGAAAGAATAAGAAAAAAGGGGGGGAAATTAAATAAGGAAAACAAATTAGGAATAAGGAAAAATATATTTTCGGTAGATTATCATTTTTTAATTTCAGGTAGGATTTTTAATACCTTTAATACCTATGTTTAACCCCTCTACTAATCGTGTAATTTATGCTCTAATAGTTGTTTGATTATAATTAAGGATTTGTATAGATTATTTATGATCATGTATTATGTGGCAATTATGTGAGAAATATGCCTATTTGTTATTTGTTTAATTGGTTGGATGCAGATAGTAATGAGGTTAAAATTCTACCAGGCTTGGGCTCACAACCCCATAGTATTTATTGCAGGGTCAATGAAATTAGAGTTACGACATGAATGGATGATTAAATTTCTATTTTTCAAAAAAATTATTTTAAATTAATTTTATATTTTGTAATAATTTTTTTTGTTGCTTATTGTTGTAAGATCAATCATACTAATTGGTAATTATAATTATTGGCATGGTTTAAAATGATCCAATCAAATATATATATATATATATATATAATCCTTGATATTGTTGTAAAATTAGTTAATTTATAGGTGTTGAAATATTTATTGTAGACTTTTAGTTTTATTCTATTTAGGAGAAATTAAGTGACGACTTTAGGAAATCAGGTCGTTACAGTCGGTATAAGAGCTTAAGTTATACGACCACCTTAGCCTTAGGTTATGGTATCCATTATCAATACAAAATTGACTAAGATACATAAAATAACTTGAATATTATCTATGATTTATTCATAGAATGCACGCGTAGGGTAAATTAATTAGGTAAATGAAAGGACAAAATATTTTTTGCTTAATTTTAGAAAATTATACTATTTAAAGTCTGTGTTCATATTTAATTTTATGGATATGTTTACGAGTTTATGAAATTAAATTAGAATTTGAAAAATAAAATAAAATTAAAACGATATTGATATTCAAAATTAATGATTTTAGTTTCATGGGATAGTCCACAAGGAAAAATTACTATCTAGTGATTAAGTTTTTGATTATTAAATTTTTGTTGTGAAATATGGCAGTGGACTTGAGATGTCATGCCATGTGTGAAATTGAGGTCGTGGATCTATTGGTACTGAGATAGACCCAACCTAAGTGAGACTATCGTGATCTTTTAAAAAACTATATATTTGTTAATTAAAAAAATAATGATATATTATTATTTTTATTATTATAATTCAGAGTGCCCAGTGAAAATATTTAGAAACATAAGATTTTACAACAGTTAGTTCAATATGTTAGGAGTTACTGACTGGAGTGCACCTTGTTGTGTGTTTTGTTCAATAAATTGTATGGCACCACAGATGCGAAAGTGAAGACGTGCAATATGAATTTTGTGAGTTATGAATTGTGGGCGACTTTCGGTTATAGGACCCTAAATAGAAAACAATTGTGCTAAAATCTAGTGTGACTAATATGATCGTGCGATTCTGATTTTTTTTTTCAAATAAAATTCAAGAACAAAATTTATGTAAGGGAGATCGATTGTAACCCTGAAAATTTATATTTTCAAATTAATATTTTATTAAAAATAAATTATATTTTTTCTAATTATTTTTGTATATCATGAAAATTTTAGGGTGTAATTGAATATTAATTGATTTCTAAAAGGTGAAAAATATAAT
Source organism: Eucommia ulmoides (assembly GCA_016647705.1). Taxonomy (NCBI): domain Eukaryota; kingdom Viridiplantae; phylum Streptophyta; class Magnoliopsida; order Garryales; family Eucommiaceae; genus Eucommia; species Eucommia ulmoides. The sequence goes on from CM028325.1 coordinate 15,737,691, forward strand.
GTTTTCTTTATAACATTACATTTTGTTTGTTTTTGGGTGTGTAGAGGTGGAAACAGTTCATTTTGTTTGTTTGTGGGTGTGTATAGGTGGCGAAAGTGCAAGCATTGTACATTTGTATGATGTGGATTTGGGTGAAACGTGTAAGAATAAGAAAAAGGGAAAGAAAATGAGAGAGAGAGAGAGAGAGAGAGAGAGAAGAATAAAAAAAAGTGGTGGTGCGTCCCATTATTATATATGTATGCGTGCGTGTGTGTGTGTGTGTGTGTGTTTGTGATTCGGAAGAACAAAGAAGAGAAGCAAGGAAGAAAAGAAAAAAAAAAGAGAAAAAAAATTAAAATAAGGAAAAATATTTTTTTTTCTTTCAATTATCAATATCTAATTTCAGGTAGAATTTTTAATCCATTAATATCTATGTTTAACCCCTAATTTATGATTTAATAATTATTTAAGTATAATATTGATTTGTATGGATTATTTATGATAATGTATTATGTGATAATTATGTGAAAAATATGTTTACGTATTATTTGTTAAATTGGTTGGATGCAAATATTAACGGGGTTAAAATTTTATTGGGACTTGGGCTCACAACCCCACAATATTTGTTGCGGGGTTAATGAAATTAGAGTTGGAACATGGATGGATGATTAAATTTCTATTTTTCGAAAGAATTATTTTAAATTAATTTTATTATTTTGTAATAATTATATTTATGGTTTATTGTTGTAAGATTAATCAAACTAATTGGTAATATATATATATATATATCTTTGATATTTTTGTAAAATTAATTAATTTATAGGTGTTGAAATATTTATTGTAGACTTTTAGTTTTATTCTTTTTAGGAGAAACCAAGTGATGGCTCTGAAAATTTGGGTTGTTACATGTTAAATCTCAAGAACACTCTTCTCTCTAAGGCTTTCTATGTGGATATTGTTAGAGGTGAGACATTTGTGTCACTTCTAAGATAGTCAGTCTAATGTAGTTATTTGTTCAAGATTAGGCGCTCTTGGAAGAGCCTTCTGAGATCACATTTCAAGAACTATTGGCTTTGAGGTTGAAGCACCGGAAGAGGTATATTTAAAAGTGTTTTAATATTACTTACTTTTTGTTTTAATGTTAATACGGTTATACCCGCCTAAGGTAATATTAATTTAGATTGATTTTATTTTTTTTATGTCCCATTGCATAGATCTGATATTTTTTTATATCTAATCGCCTTCAAACCAATCTTTAATTAATACGAGGGTGACAAGCCTAGTTTTAATAATTAGGGGACACTACATTCTTTTTTGTAAAATTAGGGTTAGCTTTTTTTTTTTTTTTTTTTTTTTTTTTTTTTTTTTAACTTAAAATAAGGTTGGCGAACTCGTTTATACCATATAAAAAAATAATATGTAGCAAGGAAAAAAGGAGCATGAACCCCATATTCTATCTAGGAAATGGGACTAGCAACCCCATTTTTTACTAAGGTTCGTTTTAAAAATACTGGCAAGCATATAAATCAGTTGTAGCACAGATTGACGGAAGGGAGGTCGACCCCATGAAGATTTGTTATAGGAAACTTAATTTATCCAATTTAATTTAATTATAATCTAGTCCAAGATGATGTTGATTTTGTGATTAAGGAATGGAAACTAGATAAACAGTGAAATAACAAATTTAATTTGATTAAACATAGAGAAATACTAAGATTTCAGAATGTACCGATATATAATTAATTAGTTCTTATTTTTGTGTTTACTCAAAATTTTTAGTGATAGTTTTAGAAACTAATCTTACTATCCTCTTAAGATTTTAAAAATTAAACCCGATGTAAATCTCAATTTGGTTTTTATTTGTATTGAAAACATAATTTCTTAAGCATTATATGTATACAAATTAATAGAAAACATATAATCAAAAAATATTATTTATTTTAAAATACAAATCCAATCATTTAAATAATTCATAATAATTAATAGTACATGATATTTTAATTGAAGCAAAAACCATAAACATTAATTACAAATTATTTGGAATCAACACAATATAAAAATTGAATTAATTACATATGGTTTCATCCTTAATCTTAGTAAAATAAAATTAGAAACTCATAATAAAAGAAAATAAACACTTATTATTGAAGATTGACATTCTTCCAAGATGAAATTTCTAGTAAAAATTATGTATCTAATTGCTCCCAACCCAAATTCATATTAATAGGCAAACTAAAGAGTCTTGGAGGGTAAAATAGACAAAAAAATGTAGCAGGTGAGATTGAAATGATATTTTAAACAACTGTCAAAAGTTAAGGGGGCAAAAACGTAAAAAGGGCTAAAAGTTAAGGAGGGCTGCAGACATAGGCCAAGTTGGGCAGCTACTGTAGCAGCCCTATTTATTCATCTTTTGTTCGGCTTGCCATGTTTTATTTGTTTTAACTTCGATTTGTCCTATCTTAACACTGTTTTGATCCATTTTCATAAACAAACATAAATAACTAAAATAAATCTATTTTTAATCATTCACACTATTCGAACGATTAACAAATCTAAGTTTAAATGTATAAAATTGCACAAAATGAGGTGTGATCAACCAATATATATCTGAAGGATCTAAGTTAGGAACAATTGAATAATGTGAAGTCTGTCCTAAAGTACTTTTGAAGTACTAAGGACAAATATCTACTTTAAGGAGAAGTTGGATTTAATTATGGGTGGGTGGTTATACTAATTTATATTTCCAATATGATGTGGATGATTAAAAGTCAACTTCGGGATACATGCTTATCCAAAGTAGTGGGGTTGTTAGTTGAAAGAGTTGCAAGCAAACTCACCTATAGATTCGACTATTGAGATCGAGTACATTATCGCGTCCGATGTAGCTAAGGAAAGGAGTTTGGATTTAAACCACTAAGTCACTGATATTTTTTTATTGTGACAACAATTGGGCTATAGTTCAAGCAAAATAACATAGATCTCACAAACAAAATCCAAACACATAGAGCGACATGTCAATTTGATGGAAGAGATCGTGAAAAAAATAATATTGACATTAAGAGAATAGACATAGCGGAAAACATTAGAGATCTACTCAATAAGGCACTAAATTTATAGTAATTAGATTAGTATATTGAAAAGATGAGAATTTTATATTGTACCAATTGGTTGTAGTGCTAGTGGGACATTGTTGGATATAAGCCCTGTACTAATCCTATGTTTATCATTTAGTGGATTTTCCTGTAAAATTACGATCTTAAGCATTTTTCAATAAAATGTGTTTATGATATTATTATCATTATTATTATATCATATTGCTGTTGAACCCTAGATATTAATTTGAAAATGACTTACCTTGTGAGGATGACTAAAAGTAATGAGATTGTAGACGTTTTGGTAAGTTATATCCTACATGTTTCTAGTTAGGTAGAATTATAAAAATTGGTCTTAATAATTCAATTAGACTAGCTTGTGGAGTATTTTCTCTTTGAGAATGGTAAATCTCATAACTATTAGTATGAGACACTAGAACAACCACAAGGGACGTACTAGTTTGTAGTAAGGGCTTGAAAATAATTATCCTAGATATTTCACATGGTAATTTTGCCAAATATCAAAATAAAATATCGAAGTTGTGATGGTATTTGTGATCTTCAAACTTAAGGTACTAGGTAATGGGTTCCTATACTTTGATAATAGTAAGTCTTGTCTTCTATTCGGAGAGCTTCAAATGAATTTGTTGGGTATAGTAAAACATATATGTGACTATTCGAGTATGCAAGGAAGGATATGTCTATCTCAACAAAGAGGGAAGTGTCTTATGTGATTAGTGTTAAACTCAATGTTTTGATGGACAATTAAGCGTTGATGTTTTATGGAACTATTGGTTTTATGGTTACAGAAGTTCCATTTATATAAATAAGAAAAAAAATGAATTGAAAAAAAGATTAAAGATCTACAAGTCGAAGAATTCATGAAGCAATCATTGAAGATTTACAAAGACAGATTTTATGAAGCAATTTAGAACTGGTGCAAATTGAAGAAGTTGAAGATTTTTAGGGCATTGAAGATTTTTTGTATTTCTAGGTAAAAACAATTCATCACTCTTATACTCTTAATACAACTTGAATTAAGATGATGACACTTTAAAATGAGTGATCTAATGTGTATCATAATTAAAGTGATAAATTCAAGATCTTAAATAATTTTTATAAAGTGTTAAATGATTTTATAAAGTTTTAAAATCATAAAAATGGTTTTTTGATAAAGTTTTGAATTAAGAAAATATTTTTAACACAAAATAATGAGTTTCTGGCCAATTCGGTCAACCGACGAAATGGGTCGAACGATTAACAAAAACAATAGTTTAAAGGAATTAAAATGTGAACCCACTTACGATTTTGGTCAACTGACAAAAGATGTTAGTCGACTAACGTAACTAGTGGCCTAAACAAGGAAAAATGAGGAAACTCACTATACGGATCGGTCAACCGACCGTGTGGCCGGCCGACCGATGGAATGCAGTGCAACGGTCAGAAAGTTGATCGTTACAAGGGGCTACTCAACCGATGAAGGGCCTATCGACCAACAAAGTCAGACTAGTCAACATTGACTTTTTCGTGTCTCGTGATCTTGTACCCAAATTCTATGGTTTTGAATGTTGGAAAATGATATATTTTGGGGATTTTAGTATTTTACTATTATATGTTATATATCACTAAGATCCTATCAATTTGGTCCATATATTAATTAATTCGTTGAATTGAATTAGTAAAACTACTTCCTATCTTTAAGTGTTTTGAATCTAAAATATTTTGGGAACCAAATCGAGCTTTTCTAAGAGTATTTTTAAAATTAAATAAAACTATTTTAATAGTATATGATATATGGGGTCTTAAAGTGACATTTTAGGCCTTATCTTTTTTAAAACTAGCCATTATAAGTCTAGTTTAAGTTTTATATATAGAGTCTCATGTTTTCAGCCATTGCTTGAAAAAGGGAGTGATTTATGTTGAGATATTTATAAGAGATTTTTTTTTAAAAAGATTTTGATCGAAGCGCGAAAACGTTTTCATTACCAGTTTTGTTCTTCAGTGAGCCATCTTATATGTTTTCAAGAAATCCCGGTGAGATCTTTCCAAGTTAGTTTAAGTGATTTTCCGAGATTATCTAATTGATTACTTAGAATGTTTTTGTTAGAAAAATCGTTTTCTAATTTGAATGACTTGAATATCTTAAGAAACAATTTTTGCCTATTGAATCTGATTAAATATTTAATAGTGCTTTAAATTGAGTTAAATCGAAATTTTTTTCTCACATAAATTCAATCACTTATTATTCGGGATATTAATTGAGTATAATTGTTTTGAGGTGACAGAAGCTCCTGTGAGAAAAAAATATGATTTTTTGTATTGGTGAGAAAAAGTGGATTAGACATATTTGGGATGATGTCTAATTAGGGTAGTTAGGGTTTGATCTTAGCCTGTTAAAAAGAATGGGTTTGATCCTTAGCCTGTTAAAAAGATTAGGTTTTGATTATTTTTGTAATAGAATTAGGTTAGTCTTTAACTTGAAAAAAGATAAGATTCTTCTTAAGCCTGTGAAAAGGGTGTAATAGTGTGCAAGTGCAAATGTTTGATTCTGAGCTTACAAAATAAATTAGGTTAATCCTAATCCTGTGAAAAAAAAAAATTATAAGGGTTTGGTTCCTATATGTGAAAGGAATCAGGGGATTAGTGGATTGCAAAAGCTCTGTGAAGCTCGGGGGACTGGACGTATGTAAGAGTAGCTTACTGAACCAAGATAAATCGTTGTGTGTTGCTTTGTTATATTTTGTTATTTGGGTGTACACTTAGTTAAACACATTTACACTGCTTAACAAGATAACAATCAATTAGAGAAATTAAAAACTTTTGTTTGATTTAATTGGTTAAATTTTTGTAATTAGTCAATTCACTACCCTACATGGGTAGATATTTGGGCCACTAATTGGTATCAAAGTTGGTTTTAACTCGATTGGCTTAACATCCTACCTAAACACGATCACATGTAGTGCACTGAGGAAAATATTGTTTTTGAACTTTTTGAGTACTCTAATATTTTATGTGAGCCTCCTGTTTGTATTAATGATGTATGTGAACCTCCTGCTTGTCTTAATATTTTAAATGAATCTCCTACTTGTTCTAATAATCAAGGATATTTATGTGAGAATGGTAAATATGGTGATAATGAGGCTACGGATAAGGCTATTAAGGCGTTAATTACTCTTACATATATTTTTAGCGAATAAAATTTGGAACTTGGATAAAAAATTGCTATTCTTGAAAATGAAAAGTTCAACACTACTAAATCCCTTAAAAAGAAGAAGTTAGACAAATATTTTGAAACTGCTGAATTTTCAAATGCTCTATTTAAAACTGGTAAGCTGCTTGAAAGAGTTGACTCTCTTAAAGAGAAAAATGCATTTTGTGAAAATTAATGTTTCAAATTATCAGAATGATGATTTTAAACGGAAGAATATGAAAACTTTAAACTAGAATTTAACTATTGAACTAGACAATGCAAGATGTGAACATGATAGAGCTTGTTTAAAAATTTATTTTGTTAAAAATGATTGTCGGATTCTTAAGAATGATTTTGAATTTATGCATAAGAAGAATTTTGGTCTTCAGGTGAATATTAGTTCATTAGAATGACACTTGAAAAGATACAAAAAGAGCTTAATGAAGCTGTGGATAAATTTAAGAATATTGAGAAAACGAAAGTTATTGAAAAACCCGTAGTCCCTAAAGCAAATCCTCAATATCAATATCAATGTTGCACTTCTGCAAAGAAAGTTGATTATACTAAGAAACCTACTAATAATTTTAGATATTATTATTGTGGAAAGTTTGGTCATCTTGAGAAATTGTGTTGTCTATTGCATGATTACCCAGTTGGATTAAGAAATAACTAGATACCTAAAAAATACAATTTTCATGTAGGTATAAATGGTGGATTTGTCATTCCTAGAACAACAAATGGAAATTATATGCGAAGAAGAGATCCCAAATTCACCGAATCAAGAACAACGAATCAATATAATATGCAAAGATTTAACGGGAACTTCAGAAAGCCACAATTTCAGTATGGGAGACAAATCACTGATTATCACCAAAGAAAATAGCAGAATCAACATTAGAAGAAATCAACATATACAGTTGTTATTTAAAACAAAGTAATCCCAAGTATCTTACAAAGGTAAGGAAATCGTTACGGAGAATTTTCAAAATAAAGTTGTCTCATATAAGGAAGACATTATAAAGGTGAATCAAGCAAATGATAAATCTGTTGATTTAAAGGAAGTCAAGACTAGCATTGAAAATTAATGTAAAGCACACACACCAACTAGTTCCAAGGACAAACCAGGTATCTTAAACATTCTAAAGTATAAATATGTTAATTTTGTTTGGGAGACCTGTATGAGAACATTTTTACGCTCACGTCTGACTTACTCGCAAGTGCACGTGGTTAAGTTTTAGTATAATGGATCTTTAAGATTAGATATCGTTCCATTAGTAAATGTGTTTGAATAATTGAATATTGTAATTGGCATAGTCTTATATTATCTCGACGATTCAAGAAATATTTTAAATTTAAACTAATTAAAATCTAAGTTAAACTAAAAATTATTGGTCTAGTTCTAATTAAGTTGATTACCTAGGGATTGATTTAATTCACTTAATACATGTTTGACTTCGTTTAATTAACAATAACGGTGTTTATCCTATCTAACAATCTCGGTATCTTAAACTCATTCACTTCCTCTCCCGAGTGTTTAGTGAATGAATATGTGACTTCGTGTTAACGCCGAGGTCCCCCTCGAACGTCTTTTCGAACACATAGTCACATGAGTCTTGACCTAACCTCGTGGATAGCACACTTTCTAACTCCCTCCTGTGTTATTAGATTGTCGTATTGTGTTTAACCTTAGTTCGAATCCGGGGTTACCTCTCTCGAGTGTTAAACCTCGTATTCTCAAAACCAACCCTAATACCTTGACAAGCATATTAAAATTGTAATAAAACGGTAACCATAATCGGATTTAGAAAAACAATTGTTAAAGAAACATATATTCAATTAAAGGTGTATTTACATGAACTACATCGATCCCTAGATAATATTTATCTAGCCTACCATGATCTTAGCCATTGAAACATTAAAATAATAGGGATTCAACATCATTCACAATAAAACGTTAAGTTATAAAGATAGAAACAAAGAAAGAAAGATTAAATCTTAAAGTGGAGTGATCCACTATCGCCAACAATTGATCAGAAAGTGTTTCCTCTTCTTTTATATGTGAATCTCCTCTTTGAGCTCTTCAAGAATGGCCCAAGATTACCTCTCTAATGTTAGGGACGTCTTTTGACAAATGGGGAAGAAAGGGGATTAAATAGAAGGCTTGAAAATATCTGAAAAACATATATTTTCTGCACAGAGTCACCGTTGTGGTGGTAAGTAAGTCGGTTCACATCACCGCTGAGGCGGTGACTGGCCGCTGCGGTGATAAATGAAAAATTAAACTTTCTGGAGTTTTCTCGCCTAGGAGGTAAGACTGGCTTTTGGTTCACTGCACTTTCACCGCTGCGGCGGTGGTTGACCGCTACAGCGGTGCCTTTCTTCCAATTCTCCATGCATCTCCACCGTCGCGACGGTGGGACTGTTGTCTTGAAACCTTGCTTCTTCACCGTTTCTCCATCGCTTCACTCGTTTATCACTTTGTTATGTTCCTACACCTAGTTTACATAAAAACAAATCAAAACGTCATAAAATAGTACTAAAACACTCGAAAACTATCAAATTCGGCTTAGAAGTAGAAATGTATTTTCAACCTATCAAGACCAATGCTTTACATTTTTCTAATAGTTAATTTGCCCATTGTTCGTGTTAATTTTTTATGTGCTAATTTTGTTTTTTAAATATGTAGATGTGTTAAATTTATTTATTTTTAAATAAATATTTATGAGGATCAAAATTAGAAATAAATGAAGATAAGAAAAATAAAGGAAGTAAGAATATGATGGATTCGATCGACTGACCGATGTATTGGCCAACCAAAAATAGGTGGTAAAACGGGTCTGATTTTTGAAAAAAATAGGTCAGTCAACCAAACTGGTGTTTGGTCAATCGATCAATTTCAGTCTTAAAGCCACTTGAAGCCCATTTTCTTGCTTTGTCCAAAACTCTTCATCTCTCTCTACAAACCCATCTTCTAGATCCAAAAACCTTCAATCAAACACTTAAAACTCTTCACATTCGAGATTGGATCGGAGCTTTTTGAAGGAAGATCTTGCAATTTCAAGTTATTCTAGAGTATTTTATCCATCAAGTAAGATCTATTTCCACTTTTGTGTTTCAGTTTGGTCATATCTAACAAATGAAGTTTGGTTTCTATTGATTTGGTGTTAAGAATAGACATTATCTTTGTGGTTATACTTTTGAAATGAACACTATGGGTAATAAGCAAACTGCTAAAACGAAAAGCCCTAAGAAACCCGATTTCGACGCTACGTTATTTTTTAGCAAAGAACATGAGAAAAAATATAATGATGAAACGGTTTATCGTAGAGTTGTGTGCACTAAACCGGTGGATTTTGCGAATCTAAGCAACGACCATATGAATATTGAGGAAATTTTTAACAGATTGGGTTGCACTTGTTTTCTATCACAAAATAATCCATGGTTGTCTCACTGGGTTAATATGTTTTATACTAACCTGACAATTGAAGATAATTCTATTTCTTCATATGTTAATGGTGTGGAAATTGATTTGTCAATTAAGGAGTTTGCTAAAATATTGAAAATTGATAGAGGGAATATTTATCCAGTAAATGATACCCTCTGGTTTTCGTAAAACTACAGTGCTAATCAAATTTGAAGGAATTTGAATCTTGTTGGTATCAAAGTTGTTTCTTCACTCTATAATCACCTATTCCATTGTTCTTAGAGAAGGAAGTCATGCCACTGTTACTAGCTTTGATCTATATTTACTATCGGCTATTATAGATGGAAAAAATATTGATCTTGCTTATATTATGATTGAACACATGAAATATCTGTTAGGATTATCCTCTCGGGTCCTACCGTATGGTAATCCCATTCAAAGGGTCTTTGAATATTGTGAGGTTCCTACTGATTCGGATGGCACAACTTATGTTATGTCAAGTCTATCGTACTTGAATGTGAATATCATTACTTTAATGGGATATAAGCTCGTTGGGAATAGATGGGTGAGAAGGAGACCATAAGAGAAATAAAGAATATATGAGGAAAATGAAGAAGAAATAAGATTCAAAAGTTTGAATTGAAAAATAAATCAATTTGATAATTTTCAGCAATATACTGAAATAGTGGATTGGTGGCTTGACGGGATAACTAACAGAATGAATTGACTCTCAAATAATGTTGAAAGGATGTCAGTTGCAATGGATACAGGATTTTTAAGAATGGTGAACTCCATGGAACAACTTTACAGGATGAGGCAGAATCTGCAACCATATGGAGTTCATATGCCAACCGGAACATCTGGTCCATCTAGTTTGTATTATCAGCTGATGCCTCCTAGCACCATTAGACAACCGAGTGGGTACTACCAACATTTGTCTCCTAGTAGCTCGCATGGCTCATATTATCTTTCATTGTATTTGGTCCTCATTAGTATTCTCTTTTTTGGTGTGTAATTTTATTTGGACAAGCTTTATTACTGATTTCGGTTTGTAATAATAATTAACGGTTTGTGATGAACATATAGACTTATCTAGGCTTTTGGATAATGGTTCTTTTATATTAGCTTATGATATTGGATTCTGTTAATGCTTAGTTGTTTATTTCCTTATAATGATCTATAAAATATTATGTTGTTAGTATGTGCTAATTAATTAAAAAATCTTAATGTTTTTTTTGGTGTGGTTTATTAAGATATAATTAAAATGAAATTTAAAGAGAGAAAATTTGAATTTTAATATGATCTCTATGAATATGTTTCTCGAAAGTTTTCCAAATTATGAGTAATTGTTTTTGAAAACTTTTGGGTTGAAAATAAACGTTTTAAAATCCTTGCCCCCACTTTTTGAGCTGATAAAGGGGGAGAAGTTGTATGATATTTCTAAAATAATATTTATTCTCCTAAGCATGAATTAATGATTACAATTATATAGGGGGAGAAGTTATATAAAGGGAGCAATAATGTGTTATGCTTATATTGAAAATCTTTTTGATAAATATTTTTATTTCTCATAACGGTGCTTAAACAAGTTACAGAAACCTTCCTCATGTTTAGAGGGAGCGCGGTTGCATTTTTTATTGAGAAAACATCAAAGTTAATCGTCATCATAAAGAAGGGGGAGATTGTTAAACCTAATGTTTTGATGGACAATTGAATGGTGATATTTTATGGAACTAATGGTTTTATTAGGTGGTTTCAGATTAGAAGTTCTATTAGTTTAAATGAGAAAAAGAATGAATTGGAAAAAGATTAAAGATTTACAAGTCGAAGAATTCATGAAGCGATCATTGAAGATTTACAAAGACGAAGATTTGAGGAAGCAATTCAAAATGGGTGCAAATTGAAGACGTTGAAGATTTTCGAAGCATTAAAGTATTTTGTATATTTAGGTAAAAACAAATCATCACTCTTATGAACTTAATGTAAGTCGAATTAGGATCACGCACGATACTTTAAAATGAGTAATCCAATCTGTGCCATAATTAGAAGTGACAAATTCAAGATCCTAAATAATTTTTATAAAGCGTTAAAATCATCAAAATATTTTTTTATAAAGAGTTGAATTGAGAAAATGATTTTAACACATAAAATGATGAGTTTCTAGTCAATTCTGTTAACCGACGAAATGGGTTGGTTGACTAATGAAAACAATAGCTTAAAGTAATTAAAATGTGAACCCACAGATCATTTTGGTCAATCGACAAGAGACATCAATCGACTAACGTAACTAGTGGCTTAAACAAGGAAAAAGAAAAAAATTCACTGGCCAGATCGGTCAACCGACTGTGTCGCCAGTCAACCGATGGAATGCGGTGCAACAGTTAGAAAGTTAATTGTTGCAAAGGGCCAGTCGACTGATGAAAGGTTGGTCATCCGACAGAGGCAGGGAAGTCAACATTGACTTTTTCATTTGCGTGATCTTTACACAAATCCTATGGTTTTGAACATTGAAAAATGAGATATTTTGGGGATTTTAAGTATTTTACTATTATATATCATATATTACTAGCATCCTATCAATTTGGTCCATATATTAATTAATTGTTTAAATTGAATTTGTAAAACTACTTTATATCTTGAAGTGTTTTGAATCTAAAATATTTTAGGAACCAAATCAAGCTTTTCAAAGAGTAGTTTTAAAGTTAAATATACCTATTTGATAGTATATGATATATGCGGTCTTAAAGTGACATTGTAGGTCTTATTTTTTGAAACTAACTGCTATAGGTCTAATTTAAGTTCTATATATAGAGACCTGCGTTTTCAACTTTAACTAATTAAGAACAATCAGCTTTTGGTTAAAAAGAGTGATTTATACTGAGATATTTATAAGAGAGTTATTTTAAAAGAGTTCATGATCGAAGCACGAAAACGTTTTCATCACCAGTTTTGTTCTTCACTAAGCGATATTATTAGTATTCAAGAAATCCCAGTGAGATATTTTCAAGTTAATTTAAGTACTTTTATGAGATTATCTAATTGATTACTTGAAATATTTTTGTTAGAAAAATAGTTTTCTAATATGAATTACTTGAATATCTTAATAAACGATTTTTGCTTACTGAATTTGATTACATATTATCTGTGCTTTAAATTGAGTTAAATCATATTTGTTTTCTCACGTAAATTCTATCACTTAGTATTCAGGACATTAATAGAGTATAATTATTTTGAGATGGTAGAAGCTCCTATGAGAAGAAATGTGATATTTTGTATTGGTGAGAAAGAGTAGTTTAGACATATTTGGGACAGTGTCTAATCTGGGTAGTTTGGGTTTGATATTTAGTCTGTTAAAAGGATTAGGTTTTGATTCTTCCTGTAATAAAATTATATTAGTCTTTAGCCTGAAAAAAGAAAAGGTTATTTCTAACAATCTTTTAAAAATCGGACTGTACATTGAACCGGAGAACTCACCATGTCACGGGTCACCAGTTCAATTGGTAGGTGAACCGTGATTGAACTGTGATGTCATAATTACGTCATTAATATATATATTAAATAAATTAAATATTATACAAATTAAATACTGATTATTTTAAATTAAACAAATTAAATATATAACAACCAAGAACTCAAGATTCAAGAATAAAATCCTCAACACATTAATAATTTATAAATATTAGATAAACGACATGTAAATTTCAAAAAAAAAAAAAATTAAGAATAAAAATACCCTTTCTGCTGTGCTGCTGCCATTGGGACTCGGAGTTGTGTTGCCATCGGAGACTCGAACGCAGCAACAGGTCGCCAGACTCGGACGCTGCATAAGGATTGCCGATTTATGAGGATTTTGTAGTTTTCCAAAACCATATGAGACTATAATAAATGAGTTGAATGTTTATAAGGAGGTGAAAGAACTCATTAATTTTTATCCTTGTTATTTTTTTCCTTTATTTATTTACTTTTTTTTTTTTAATATTTTGAATAAGTACTATTTAGCCATTTTGTTAATATCAACAATATTAAATACATCAAGTCAATATCAATCAACATTGAATTTTTATTTGATATCATATTTAAAATTAACTAAGACATGAATTATTAAACCCTACTGAATGAACATTGAGCACATAAAACCTGAGGTAATAAATTTTTTACTAAAATCTCATTTTGGTGAGATGTTAATATTGTAAGATAAAATTAACCTCCTGATTTTCTGCAAATGAGAGAATCTAAAACGTTTGTATGAACATGAAACATTACACTTTGAATGAAAGTGAGAATTTAGGGATTATAATTTGTTTCCTTCTTTATTTTTGTCAAATGGTTAATGTATTGTTTTCATCCTAGAAACAAAAGATGTTCTGCATAGATAACAATGTAATATTTTATTTTTCAACCAATAGATATTTTATTCCCAGATGAAACAGTTTGTATTTTAAAATAAAAATAAAAATCATGGATCTGGAGATTTCGAAATAAGAAACATTCAATCATCGATAAAGCTTTTAGGTTTGGTAAAAGCTGGGTTAATGTATTATGTCCATTGAAACCTGAAAAACAAAAGATATTTTAAATACATTGAACGTTTAATATTTTATGAAATTAAAACATGCTATACACGGTTGGTCCAGATTACATTAGGTTGATCACTTGTAAGGGAATTTCAATCAAATTTTTCTCCAATCTAGTGCATGAGGGTTTCGTGTGCAAGGAACGACTGAAGTTAAGGGGGGAATAAGGATCTTGCCCTAAAATATTGGCAAAGAGAAAAAAAAAAAAAAAAAAAAAGGTTGGAAAGGACAAAAATTAAGTTGTTGCATGATAAAATATTTTAAAAAAAAAAAAAAAAAAAAAAGGACAGTTACGACACAATCCTAAATGGATGTGAAAATAACCAAATGAACCGAATTAGTTTTTTTAACCGATTAGTCCTGCTGCCAATTCGCAGACTAATTTACCCCTATTAAATGAACTGTTACTTTCCATATATGTCTTGTCACCCTAAAAACGCGAAACAAATATCTATATAATAAATCAGGACGGAGATAAAGACAACCGTCGGATCAGAGAAAAATCTCAATACATTTTTAGACCGTTAGATCAAAATTAACTATACTATTAGGGTTTTTGCCGCCATCCATGATTATTCATGCTTAGGCAAAAATAAAAATCTCATTCCAAAGCTTCTCAGTTCCCATGTTCTCTTCTCCTTCGCTCTCCTTCCATCCTCGTCGTCGGTGTCTTCATCAATCCTCCAGAGCGTCGCTTCATCGGCATCATCATTGCTCCCGAGCATCGCCGTGCACCGCCATCATCATCGTTCCATGGCATATTCATCAATCCTCCAGGGCATTGACCAAGTTCATTGTTGCTCCATCGTCGGGCATCACCGCGGATCGCCATCGCCATTTCACCAGGGCATCTTCATCGAGAAGCAGTCACCACCACCAACACTGAACTTCCCTCTCAGGAGCAATTATGTCGGAGCACCATGAATTCACTCCGAAACCCTAAACCTATTTTTCTTTGCTTTTGGCTTTCCATTTTTGATTTTGGGATTTCCAATCGAATCTAGATTTGCATGTCCAAATCTGATATAGTTCAATTTCACTAAATCCTTTCTTCTTCTCTCACCACGCCATTGCCGATCTATCACAGATTCACCATCTCTTCCATCTACCTTTCTCAATCTCACAGCTTCTCTCTCTCACACACAGATATTATGGACTGCTACAGTTGGCGATCGCGGCCATCTCACCAAGCAGCATGCTTCTTTCCCTCATTCTCAGCTTCTCTCTGTTGTGCGACCGCCAATCATCCGCCCACCCACCGTCTCTGGTGGTCTATCTATGCTACTCTCCCATCAGCCTCGATCTCGCATCTCTCAGTTCCTCCCCTCGCCACAAAGTTCGTATTTCTCTCTCTCTCTCTCCTCCCGTCATTTCCTTGAATTTGATTTTTGTTTTCAATTAGGGGAACATTGATGCTTAATGTGAGCTCGATTTAGCTAAATCTAAGTTTAATTTCACTACATCTAACCTATTCTAATGTTACATTCAATTATGGAGGAATCAATGTGTTGGCCCAGTGAGCTACCCAAGAGGGGGGTGAATTGGGAAGTATTAAAAATTATCAGAATAATAACACTTCAAAAATCAAAAATTAATTTTATCTTCAAATTAATTATTATCTTTATAGTAGCGAATAAGTGTAATAAACTCTAGATGCACACCCAAACAATACAAGATAAAATAAAGGAAATAAATAATGCAGTACACACCGATATATCCTGATTCATCAAGCTACTCTTGGCTAATTTAGTCCTTCAAGCTCCATAGAGATTCACACCCACTAAACTCAAGATCCCTTTAAAGGTAAGAACCAAACTCTCACAAAGATTATTTTACAGGCTCATTTACAAATTTCTTTTCACAGGCTTAGGAATAACCTCTACTTTTTAAAGATTCAAGAATAACCTAATTTTTTTTATACCTTAGGTTAAAGAATCAAAACCTCACAGAAACACGTCAACTATCATTTTCCCAAGTAAAGATAGAACATTTACAAAATTACTCACAAACTCAATTCAATCAAGGAAGAATTAATACCTAATCTTTTTATACTCTAGGGAAATATTAAAACCTCAATCTCTTTACTAGAAGATATTGAAATCAGCTACCCCTAATTAGACACTCCCAATAGTATCTAATCCGCACACAACTTACCAATTACAAAAAATGATACGTTCTTCCCACTCGGAACTTCTACCTCCTTAGATTAATTAATACTCAATTAATGTCCCGATATTAGTGATAGAAATAAAGTGAGAAAACAAAATCTGATTATAATAAAGAATACGGGTAGCACAATTAAGCACATAATCAGATTAACACACAAATTGTTTTAAAATATTTTTATGCTTTTAAAGTTTAAAAACGATTTCTCAAAAAGATCAATTCACCAAGTAAGTAATAATAATCAAATACTCAATTAAAGAATAAGTTTGGAATGATCTCACTAGAAAAACACCAATGGATTGCAAAACAGATCGCTAGACATCTCAGATTTGTGACGCCAAATAAATTAGCGCTTTAACTCAAGAACTTTAACTCCAGAATAATCTCACAATATTTTTCAGTATAGTATCACAATGATAACTCTTAGAAAAACTTAAGAACTGAATAGTTCTTGATATTGTGTGTATTGTTATGTGAAATCCGCAAATCTATTTAAAGTCACTTGAAACAGGCTCTATAATGGTTAGTTTCCACAAAATATGTCATTTAAAATTACCTATAAATCCCATATATTGATTCCTTTCAATCCTGGTATATTTAACTTAATAATATAACTTCTAAAGCTCTTAATTTAGTCCCAAAAATAATTTGATCTTAATCAATGAAAGTATAAAAAGAATTATATTTAAATATATGGACTAAATTGCAAGATCAAAACAAAAACCTTTAAATCTCTCCCATATTTTAGGCCCAAAATATTTTTCACCAAAATATCAATATTTAAACTCAAAATTCGCTGGTTTAAATATAGGAATTTCAAATATATCTTATAACAACTATTTTTCAAATATTATGTCATTAAATGACACCCCAAGACCCCATACATCATATATAATCAAGATAGATCTTTTTCATTTAAAAATATTCTTGGGAAATCTCATTTTGATCCTTAAATATTTTTAAATCGAAATTCATCAAAATAGAAAGTATTAAAGTACTTTAATTAAAATAACATTTAATTAAATAGACCAAATTAATAGGGATAATAGAATAGATAGATCATATCTTATTTAAGTTTAGATCCTTAAGATATCTTTCATATCCTAACCATAAACGGCTAGTAACAGCTACTGTTTGATCAGAATTCTCGAAATCCTCTAAACCTGAAACAGACTCATCAGTCCACCGACCAACACCCATAAGTCGACCGCTCGATTCAGGATACTAGCCAAGCCAAAATTCCTTCGCCCATTGGTCGATCGCCCATCCATCATTTGTCGACCGGACGATTTAGTGAGTTCATTTTTTAAGCATAGGTCGACCTACCTGTCGACTGGGAGATTCAGAGACTTCTTCTTCTATGCTCTAGTCGACTTACCTATTGATAGGTTTAAAATACCTATCTACTTCCAAGCCGAATTTGCCAGTTTTCGAGTGTTTTATTAATGTTTTAATTGTGTTTTAGTTATTTTTATATAAATCTGGTGTAGGGACGTAAACAATTGACAAACCAAGCGAAATGGTGGGAAAATGGTAAAGAAAAGATGAAAAAAATGAGGTTTCAAGACCAGAGAAACCTCCGCCTAGGCGAAGTAGCCACCGTCTAGGCGGAGTTCCGTAAGAGAGTTGGAGTGCTGAAACTCCACCTAGGCGAGAAAACCACCGCCTAGGCGGAGAATTGTCAGGGAGTTGGATTGTTGAACCTCCGCCTAAGCGAGAGAACTACCGCCTAGGTGGATAACTGTCAGAATGTTTTATGTTAGCCCCCGCCTAGGCGGAGAAACCTCCGTCTAGGCGAAAAGTTAACCGACTCACTCCTTCGCCTAGGTGAAAATCTCTGTTCAGAAAAAAAGATATTTTTAGATCTTTTTGAAACCTTAGGCATGTAAATGCCCCCTTTCCCACATCTGAAAGTCGTTGTTCAGGTTTCCTAACCCTAATATAGTGTTCTTAATCCATCTTTGAGAGATCAAGGAGAAGGTTCATCATTTGGGCAAAGAGGAATTGTTTGCGGAGTGATCTTTAGCGACAGTGGACCGTTTCACTCTCAGATTTGATCGTTCTTCTCTTGTTTTTATCTTTGTAATTACTTTTCCATATCTAATGATGTTGAATCACTCTTGTTTTGTATGGTATCTGACTAAGATCATGTAATATTAGATAAATATTACTTAGGTGTTGTTGAAATCATGTAAATGCTAGTTTGAATGAATTAATGTTACTTTAATGGATGTTTGTCAAAATCCGATTGTGTTTACCGTTATTCTTGATATTATGCTTGTATTGATAAAATGAGAATATGGGGTTTAACACTCAGGAGAGATAACCCCGGATTTAGACAAGGGTAAATGCAACGTGACATTCTAACGACCCAGGAGGGCATTAGAACGTGTGCAATTCATGACGTTGGCTCAAGACTCACATGACCTAGGGTCGTTAAGGCGTTAAGGGGGACTTCTTTGTTGACACGAAGTCGTGTAATCCCCCGTCTTACACTCGGGAGAGGTAGCGGATGAGTTGTAGGTACAGAGATTGTCAGAATAGATAAACACCGTTATAGCTAACTAAACGAAGTCAAATATGTATTATGTGAAACAAATCAATACCTAGGTAATTAATGTAATTAGAACTAACCTAATAGTTGTCATTTATCTTAGTTGTTAATTAAAATACAAACAATTCTTGAAAAGTCGGGATAATATGAGACTATACCAATTACAATATTCAACTAAATTACACCATTCCTAGTGGAACGATATCCGATCTTAAAAGATCCACTATATTAACACTAGACCTCGTGCACTTGCGATTAGTCACCTGTCGACTTGTCAATGTTAGGAACCTCTTCTAAATTCATTTTTAATTCATTTTCTTCAACATTTTCACCATTTTCACTGATTTCTTTTCTCAATTAGCTCCACTAAATTCTTAAATTCAATTTTAATTAATTATCAATATTTATTTTTCAATTACACGTAGGAGTAGATAATTTCACTAATTAGGATCCTATCAAAATACACATAAATTTAAAAACTTTTTTGTATCATTGTGATCCTAATCGGGATACATTAAAAGTAAAAATTAACCTAAGTTGTTCTCCCTTAGATTCTTCAAAATCTTCGGTCTCTTAATGTCCATCGTCTTTGTTAGTCTCTTTAGCATGCATTCATTACTTGTCATCATATCTTTATCATTGGAACTAATAAACTGAAATACTTAATCAAATCGTTAGTTCCACAAAAAATATCAACCTTTAATTGTTCATCAAAATCTTAGGATCAACAATCTCCCATTTTTTATGATGACAATTAATGTTGACGTTTTCTTCAAAACAATAATGTAACCACACTCCCCCTAAATTCCAGGATGGGTTCTTTAACTCATTAAAGCAAAGTAATGAAGATAATAAAAATATTTTCAATTAAAGAACAAATTTCAATATACAATAAACTCCCTTTTAAGATATTCAACAAAACAATTCAAGCTTCCCCTTAAGATATTCATTAAAACATCAATTAATTCTCCCCTTTTGTCATCTCAAAAAAAATTGGGGAGGGGAAACTAAAAACATCACTTAGAAATGTAATCTCCCCATAAGGCAATCAAAACATTTTAGTAATGTAGCATGATATTTAATTTTTCACAAGCATATTAACTCTTTTGATTTTCAACAAAACTCATCTTTCAATATAAGCATGACATAATATTACCCCTCTTATAAATACTTCTTCCCATATATAATTGTAAACAAGTCAATTCATACTTAAGAGAATAAACCTAAGGCAATCAAAATGTTTCAACAATATAGCATGTAATCACATAATTTCAGTTAAGTTCTCATATCTTACTCATGATACCAAATAATGTCTTTCTATTAGATAAAATCAAGTCATGTAATATTTAATGCACTACAATAGGAATCATATCTCAAGAATAACTTAGGATCAATCAACATAAATCTAATACATGCTTTAAACATGAATAAATGCATATTTCTCTCATAAAATATCAACATGAAATATTAAGCATAGATTAATATGTCATGTGTTCAAATGATTATATATGGAATCAAAAAGAATTCTCATGCTTTTATATTAATATTAACCATGCAAGTATTATCATGATCAAATTAAGTCATTTAATTCACCTCAATATAAAATATTATGCATTTTAATGAATCAAGATGTATAAAATAAAAACTCAATTCATTTAATTCAATTTCTAAATCTTGTAACATGTTTTAAAATTAAACACATGATTACTACTCGATATAAGCACATTTTAAAAATATGTAAATACATTTTAACTAAATGTGATTTTCATAATCACCATATAATGTTTCTAAGACAACAAGTGAACGAATTATTTAAAATAAGTCTTAGAAACCATTAAAGGTAGGAACCAAATTCTTACAAAGATTCTTTTACATGCTCATTTACAAATTTCTTTCCACAGGCTTAGGAATAACCTCTACTTTTTAAAGACTCAAGAATAACCTAATTATTTTTATACTTTAGGCTAAAGAATCAAAATCTCACAGAAACACTCCAACTATCATTTTCCCAAGTAAAGATAGAACATTTACAAAATTACTCACAAATTCAATTCAATCAATGAAGAATTAATACCTAATATTTTTATACTTTAGGGAAATATCAAAATCTCAATCTCTTTACTGGAAGAGATTGAAACCAGTTACCCTAATTAGACACTCCCAATAATATCTAATCCGCACACAACTTACCAATTACAAAAATTGATACATTCTTTCCACTCGGAACTTCTACCTCCTCAAATTAATTAATACTCGATTAATGTCCTGATACTAGTGATAGAAATAAAGTGAGGAAACAAAATCTGATTATAATAAAAAAAAATGCAGGTAGCACAATTAAGCACGTAATTAGATTAATACACAAATCGTTTTAAAATATTTTTATGCTTTTAAAGTTTAAAAATGATTTCTCAAAAAGATCAATTCACCAAGCAAATAATAATAATCAAATACTCAATTAAAGAATAAGTTTGGAATGATCTCACTAGGAAAATACCAATGGATTGCAAAACAAATTGCTAGACAGTTCAGATTGGTGATGCCAAATAAATTAGTGTTTTGACTCAAGAACTTTAACTCCAAAATAATCTCATAATATTTTTCAGTATAATATCACAATGATAACTCTTAGAAAAGCTTAGGAACTAAATAATTCTTGATATTGTGTGTAATGTCATGTGAAATCCGCAGGTCTATTTAAAGCCACTTGAAACAAGCTCTATAACGGCTAATTTCCACAAAATATGTCATTTAAAATCACCTATAGACCCCATATATTGATTACTTTTAATCTTGGTATATTTAACTTAATAATATAACTTCTAAAGCTCTTAATTTAGTCTCCAAAATAATTTCATCTTAATCAATGAAAGTATAAAAACAATTATATTTAAATATATGGACTAAATTGCAAGATCAAAATAAAATCCCTTAAATCTCTCCCATATTTTGGGCCCAAAATATTTTCCACCAAAATAGCAATATTTAAACTCAAAATTTGTTGGTTTAAATATAGAAATTTCAAATATATCTTATAACAACTACTTTTCAAATATTATGTCATTAAATGACACCCCCAAGACCCCATACATCATATATAATCAAGATAGATATTTTTCATTTAAAAATATTCTTGGGAAATCTCATTTTGATCCTTAAACATTTTTAAATCGAAATTCATCAAAATAGAAAGTATTAAAGCACTTTAATTAAAATTACATTTAATTAAATATGCCAAATTAATAGGGATAATAGAATAGATAGATCATATCTCATTTAAGTTTAGATCCCTAAGATATCTCTTATATCCTAATCATAAACGACTACTGTTTAATCAGAATTCTCGAAATCCTCTAAACCTGAAACAGACTTATCAGTCGACCGACCAACACCCATAAGTCAACCGCTCGATTCAGGATACTAGTCAAGCCAAAATTCATTTGCCTATCGGTCGATCTCCCATCCATCATCTGTCGACCGGACGATTCAGAGAGTTTATCTTTTAAGCATAGGTCGGCCTACCTATCGATTGGGAGATTTAAAGATTTCTTCTTCTATGCTCCGGTCGACTTACCTATTGATAGGTTTAAAATACCTATCTACTTCCAAGTTAAATTTGCCAGTTTTCGAGTGTTTTATTAATGTTTTAATTGCGTTTTAGTTATTTTTATATAAATCAGGTGTAGGGACGTAAACAATTGATAAACCAAGCGAAACTGTAGGGAAACAGTAAATAAAAGATAAAAAAAAAAATAAGATTTCAAGACCAGCAGAACCTCCGCCTAGGCGAAGTAGCCACCACCTAGGCGGAGTTCCGTTAGAAAGTTGGAGTGCTGAAACTCCGCCTAGGCGAGAAAACCACCGCCTAGGCGGGGAACGGTCAGGGAGTTGGATTGTTGAATTTCCGCCTAGGCGAGAGAACTACCGCCTAGGCGGATAACTGTCAGAATGTTTTATGTTAGCTCCCGCCTAGGCAGAGAAACCTCTGCCTAGGAGGAAAGTTAACCGACTCACTCCTTCACTTAGGCAAAGAAACTACCGCCTAGGCAGAAATCTCTGTTCAGACAAAAAGATATTTTTAGATCTTTTTGAAACCTTAGACTTATAAATACCCCTTTCCCACGTCTGAAAGTTGTTGTTCAAGGTTCCTAACCCTAATATAGTGTTTTTCCTTAGATTCTTCAAAATCTTCGGTCTCTTAATGTCCATCGTCTTTGTCAGTCTCTTTGGCATGCATTCTTTACTTGCCATCATATCTTCATCATTGGAACTAATAAACTGAAACACTTAATCAAACTGTTAGTTCCACAAAAAATATCAACCTTTAATTGTTCATCAAAATATTAGGGTCAATACAATGTGTGTTAATTTATTAGGAAAATCAGCCTCTATATCTAGCTACCTCCGTCAGATCTGGCCACCAGCCGTCACTACGCGGTCTCTCTCCGTTGAAAGAGATGAAGTTGAACACATTATTTTTTCTCAAAAGTTTTTATTAGGTATGATTATTTTTTTATTTGTTTTGTTCTGTAATTATATATTTTTGTTCTAATTTCAAATTTCAAACTTCTTGACAGATTGATGGATTATCCCTTTGATACTAGAGTATTTTCAGGTAAGCAATTTTTTGGTAACGACAATGAGCTTCAGCAATGGGTTTTAGATCCTAGGGCTTTTTATTGGTGCGGTCTTACCGGTAAGGAAGCTAATGGTGGGTAGCGGTGCTATTCTTCGTGTCGATCTATGCTCGGGTATTAATTAGGGTTTTTTGCCTGTGTATTTGCAGGTAGAATGACATAGTTGTTTCATGTTGGCGACAGTGAGTATTCTATAATAATGCTGTAGAACTACGATGCAGTCTCACTCTCTTTTACCCTTTAGGCCACCTACTACATGTGGCAAGAGGTAAGCCCATAAGCCTAATACTGAATATGTTAATTTAACTAATCATGTTTGTTTTTGCTGCAAATTGAAATTATATCATATGTTAGATGTTAAATTATGATGTCTTTGTGTTTGATGATCCCAAATGAGTTTTTCAATTTTCTTATGTTGTGTTTTGTTTTTTGTTTTGATGCATAAGGCAATCAATATCAACTTTAATGGTACTTCCAGTCCCCAAAATCTGTCTACCTTTCAAATGCTTACCAGCGGTTAAAATCTTCTTCTTTTTTAATGGTCTCAGAAATTTGTTTCTATTCTCAGAATTTTCACATCAATTCTGTTTCTGTTTATAATTTTTTGGGAACAGAAATTGAAATTTGAAAAAAAAAAAAATCTTTTCCAATTTTTAATTGATGTTTGTAAATTCCGATGATGGAAGCACTTAGCCCAACCTGAAGGAATCCACGATTGCGGAGCTCAACTACCTAGCAACCTAGATAGAAGGACATATATTTTTTTTTCTTTTTAATTACTATTTTTTTTTTCAATTAGTATTGTTTCTTAATTACTATTTGTGAATTCCAAATAGTATTTTTTTGTTTAATAATGAGTTTTTCAATAACTAAAACTACAAAAATAGTTCATTTTTTTTTATATTGATTATTCTATGTGCTTTGGGTTTCTCTGGTACTATTTGCATTCTTCACAGGTTTAAGCTCAAAGTGGAGATGACGCAAAGCGCAAAATAGAGAAGGTACAGAATAAATTTAACCGAAACTATTAGTTATGTGTTTCGATGAAACTGCTTAATTTTTTATGCTTTATCTCCTTGTTTTTGTTTTTATTTTTCGTGTTTCTTTTTTTTTTTTTTTTTTTTTTTTTTTTTTTTTTTTTGTGCGTGTGTTGTATATATGCCAATTTGTGTCATTGAAAAAAAAAATGGTGGGTCCAGTGTCATCACATTGTCTCCACTATCATTAAAAAATTATATTATATATTATTTATAAAACAAAAATGGGGTCCATTGTCATCATATTGCCCCACAATCATTAAAAATATATATATTATTATAAAATTTCAAATAAAAGAAAAATTAGTTTGGTTAATAAGATTATGTTGAGAGTGAGAATTTGGTTTTAGATTCATGCGTATTTGTGTGTGATTGAGAGATGGAAGGAGGGATGAAATTTTTGGGCAATAGAAGGATTGTTTCAAAGTTATAATTTGGTTGATAATATTATGGTGCAAGAGTGAAAATGTATTTTTTACTATTTGTTTTTGGTTCATAAAATTAGAAGTTAAGGTTATATAAAGAATGACTATCAGTATTATTGACATTGTACAGATATTGAAAAATTGTAGGAGATATCAAAATCTTTACTTCTATATTGTCTTTCTTTAATTTATTAGTAGAATATAGATTTTGAGTTTGGGTAAAGACTACGTGTAAAAGTCCATTATTTGTTTTACTACTAAATCAATTGGTTATTTTATTAAACTTAGTTCATTGTTATGAAATCTGAAAATTTCGGTTTATTAATCTTCTTTTATCTATTTTTATCTTCGGTTTCTATTCCGGTTTCAGTTTTTTTGAAGTATTTTCCTTCTTTTTTGTATGCAAGAGTTATTGAATCCAAGACTTAAATTGTGGAGGTGGTATCATTCATGTGAAAGATAACTATCAATTGTTATCACAATTTATCAATTTGATAAGGTAAAATTAAGACATTAATAGTTTTTTTTTTTTTTTTTTTTTTCAATTTTCAAATGTTTCTCCAATTAAAGTTGTGTTGTAATTATTGATTTTTTTTATTTTTTTTTCATATTAATCTTTTTTTAATATGATAAATTGTAATTAAATTAAGCATTTAATTTATGATTGTTGTGAGATATAACATAATTATTTGGTTTGGCCATAATTTTTATTTGCTAAGATGGCTAAGAGATATTTCTTGAATTTAATGATATCAATGTAGGATAAATTTTAGGAAATTTTTTCCAAAGGTCCCATAAGTGAAAAACACTACTTATGGGAGGATCATCCAAGTTTTTTTTTTTTTTACCTTGGGATGGTCCTTAGAAAGTGGTGGTTTTCACTTATGGGATCTCTCAACAAGAATCCCTAAATTTTATAACCTTAAGTTCATTTTTTTTTCCATGTAATGTTTAAATTTGTTTCTTTTGTATTTTAATTTTTTTTAGGATATAGATGAAGCAGAAAATAGAATCTGTTAGAAGCTCAATGTAGTTATAGAAATATTGTGTATTTATAAAAAATGTATGTTCTTTCTGTCTTATTGAAAATCAATAATATTGGTGAATTGTGTTTTTTATTTATTTATTATTATTTATCGTATAATTTATTTATTACTACCATTTAACCTTTGATATGTCTCCTTATTTATATCAATACAAGTTTTAGCCTTAATTGTCAGTTATTATTGATGTTTAATTATTGTATAAAAAGCTTATCCAAAAAATGTGTTCAAATGAAATAGGTGTACTAGAATATTGTATAAATAGCTTATCCAAAAAATAATTTGTATAAACAGAGATCATGTTAGAAAAATCAAAATATTTTAGTTTTTTTTTTTTTTTGTTTTGCATCCGTGCCTTCAAGTACGGGTTATACACTAGTAGTAATATAAGATAGATAAAACTAAAAACTAAAACTACTAATTTCTCTCAATTGTGATTGCTGTTCAATAATTTTTTATGCTTACAATGATTTATAAATCGTAATCTTCAAAATGAGATATTAATCTTTTTTTATTATTTTTTTTGGAATTCTGGATTTGGATACATGTGGATGTTATGTATAACATTAACTATGATGTTAATGTTATATACAATTCCTGTCCCACATGATTATTGAATATAACATATAATACAATTAGAACTGACATCCTGATGTATATATCAAAACACACACATATATATCAATTTGTTATGTTTAAATATAACATCAATTAATATTGATAATAACACAAATTATATGAATGTGTTGAATGTAACATGACTTACTAATATGGTAATTTAGATGTCGAATGTAACACTTAACTATATTTTGGTAATATATAACATAGTGTTGAATGTAACAGGAATGTAAAAATATAAATTTCTTGAAGTAACATGTTGAAGACACAAATTTAAAATTTTGATGAAAAAAATTATGAACGTGATATCGACTTGAAAATATTATTTAGACGAATTTAAACATATAATTAAATCATGAAAAAATAGCATGTTGAATGTGACACAAATGTGAAAATTTTCAAAATTCCATGTTGAATTTAACAGGAATTTAAAAATTAATGAAAAAAAATAGTGAATGTGATATCAATTTGAAGATCTTATTTAGATAAATTTGAATATATAATTAGATTGTAAAAAAAAATATGTGAACTAATAATTTTTTTATTTTTTTATTTTATTTTAATAAAATAATTTTATTGTGGAAACCGTTACATATGTGAACAAGGATTAAATATGAAAAATTTCAATTCCGCAAATTTTGAAAGGGAAAATTTGTCATATAATGGAATTTTTCGAATTTGGAACTGGATTGTTTAAAAAAGCTACACGACGGGATTATTTGGTTCATTTAAAACAATAAGAATTAATTAGTAATAGTATGCTTAATTTGGGTCCACTTTGTAATTTTCTCCTAAAAAACAATAGAAAGCTATATAATGGGTAGGAAATTTTGTAGAGCAGACCTAAACATACTATATTTACAATTATATCCCAAGATTTTTTAAATTTAATTTGTAGTCCTTTTTAGTATTACACTTGATTACAACTAAAAAAAGTGGTTAATTATAACTAAAATCAGTAAAGAATATTTTAATGACGATTTGTTTTTATTACAATGATGATGGTGGCGGCGGACAATGACGACGGCCAACTGCAATGATCGACAACGACTGACTATAGTAGTCCAGAAGCACTGTGGTGGTGGTGGTAGATCTACCTCATAGCACTAATTATAATTTTTACTTGTAATAATAAAAATGCTAAAAAATAACTAAAATTTAAAAATTAATGGGACATAGATTAAAAGTGAAGTATAGAAAGGAACATGGAAACACTCCAAGAAAAAGATCATTTAATAATACTATTTCAGAGATATTTTTATAAAAATGCCACCAAAAAAAAAAAAAAATAATATTAGTTTTATTTGAAAAGAAAATATCTCTTAAAGGTTGAATGATCTTGCTACTAGTGATAATTTACTATTAAATGTCACAAAATTTTTAGCTTTAGTGACAATTTATAGTAAAATTAGCGTATAATCCGTGTCTGAAGGCACGGGTGTAAAATAAAAGGACAAAAAAAATAGATTTTTTAACATTATCTTTTTTGTTTATACAACATTGTTATATATTTTATCTAAATATTAATAATAACAATAAAATAATAATAATAATAATAATAATAAATAAATAAATTGCATTGAAAATCATCAGAAAATAATAAACATCATTGCATCCATACTACATAGAGAGTCCGGTAAATTCTCTTTTTTGCCTCATCTCATCATAAAAAATGCTTAAAATACCAAAAATAAAATAATATATATATATATATAAAAAAAAATAGACATGAATCATAGTTGTAGAAATTATTGACCATAAATTAAAACAACCAAAATACATAAGAGTTATCAAATTAACTTGCAGTGAATAACAAATTTACTAATTATAAAATAAATGAATCATCAAATTGTTAAATTTTTTATTATCAAATAATTCAAATGAACAAAAAGTAAGCACAAATTAATAATACATTTACAAATTATAAAAAAAAATTTTGACAAAATTACCATTATTTATACAACATTTTCAAGGTCCGACTCTTGCTTTCAAATTAATAGAATAATAACCAATAACAATCAATAAAACTTAACCAACAATTCAAAAAAAATAATAAAACACTATTTATTTCTCAAGTTCTCAACTCCCAAATTTTCAAGTGAACACAACAATAACTAACAATTGAAGAAAAGAAACATTACTTGGTTTATACAACATTCACAAACCTTGTTTATACAACATTCCCTTTCAATTATAACAATTGAACACTTCTTGCAAATAATAATCCACCGCAAATAGAATTACACCAATTGAACCCGACTGCAAGCAAAAAAAAGACAAATATAATGTAAATAATAATAAATCGAACATAATTTGAAACTCTATGTGAGATAAAATACCAAAATACCCTTCACATATCTATCTCTTTTTGTGTGTGAATTCAAGGAAACTCTTAAGGAAGATATATATTGTATCCCAAAACAAAGTTATCACAATCCAAGAGAAAGATGGTGATTGATTGGATAGTATATCAACTCAAGACAAAATTAAAAATATACCAAAAAAAAGGGGCTGCAAAATATATAATGAGACGTAGACATCCTAAACAAAACAGAGATTGACACTACATGTTCTGAAAATAAAAATTAATTGAAGATCATGAACCGAAAAACAAATACAACAACAACAACAAAAAAAAAAAAAAAAAACTACATTTATCTCGGGTATACATCATCTGCTTATTCTCTTACAGTTAGAGCTAGTTGTGGCTCAAATTGGATACATTTTCAAAAGAAAATTATAATAAAACAAAGGTCGGTCATTCACTTCATGCTGCAGAAACAAAAGACAAATGTTGGTCGTTCACTTCATGAGGTAGTAGTTTACTTTAGACAACACGTCAACGCACTAAATAAAATCAAACAAACAAAAATGAAAGAACTCAACAACAATTGATTCTCATAATATCTTAAATTAGAAACCTGCAAATATTAAATATATATACTGAATGTATGCAACATAGGTGAAATTACAAATCAAAAGCCTAAATTTCTTAATTATTATTGAAAATGCAACTTCAAACTTTAGGTGATGCTGTTATTCGTGGCCGATGCATACAAAATTAGAGAAAAAGAGCAAAAATGTTACCTTAAAGAATTTCATATCGTGAAGTAAACCCTTATTTCAAACAAAGGAAAACATGGACATGATCTATAAATCGGTGATGTAGTTGACAAACAGAAACAGAAACAGAGAATAGAAAAATTAAACGGCGACTCACCTTTTTCCGATAGCGGAAGTGATTTGCTTGATGGCGAAGAGTAACGATCAGTAGCGGTGGAGCCATCATGACATCAATGAACACAAAAGCAGTGATGGTGATGCTCTGCAATAGGTTTTTGAAGCGAGGGTTTGACGTGAATTTAAGACACAGACAGGGAGGACTAGGTTATTGAGTGAGTGATTGAATTTTGGGTGAAAATAAGAAAATGGTTATTGCACATACTTCTTTCACCCGAGGTACCGAATATTGCAAATACTTCTTTCACTCACTGATTTTCACCCAATTACCTGCATAATTCACATAATATACCATCAATTGAGCATATAAACTTTGTCAATTCACTAAATCCTATTTAGAAACACGAAATTTTGCCCAGAAGTAATTACTTCAAATAGGTACAGTGCAAAGTCTGAAGAAATTAGATATGCGTATATATTTGTATGTATGTATAATTAGGGGTTTCAAAATTGAAAGGGGCGTTTGTAGAGAATAAACCTTGGGCATTGGAATCGGACTTGAAGCTGAAGATCATGAAGATGCTGGAGATAGTAATGCTTCAGACCTTCGCCACGCTACCTTGTTGCTGCTGTTGGTACTTCTTTGTCCTTCAGATCTACACAAATCCAGGCCAAATATACACAAATCATTATTAAATTTAAACAAATCGAGTTCATATCTAAAGAAATTGAAATCAAATTTTACAAAACTGACCTTCGATTTGGGTTTTAAGGGAGACGACCAGTCAGATCTACACAAATTTAGGCCAAATATACACAAATCATTATTAAATCTAAACAAATCGAGTTCATATCTAAAGAAATTGAAATTAAATTTTACAAAATCGACCTTCGACTTGGGTTTTAAGGAAGATGATCGAAGGTGGTGATGGCGGTGGTTTGCAACGATCAGCGAGATAGACGGCAAAGCGTAGAAAGAGATTCGAGAACGTACGGAAGGAACGAAGAGAGAGGAAGACATACCGTGAGAGAGAGAGCGTACCTAAGCATGGCGGTGGCAGCACTGAGAGGGTGATCTCGCAGATCTTCAGAGATGGGGATAAGGATAGAGATGGGATGTGAAGGAGGGAGTATGCTTCGAATCGTAGATGGTGATGGCAAGGCGGCGTGGCTTGCATGGCGATGGTGGAGGAAGCGAGGAAGAGTAAAAAGAAGAGAGAGTCGTCTGAGAGCTAGAGAGAGAGCCGTCTAAGAGAGCATAAACCCTAATTTTTATTTTATTTTTATTTTCGTTTTATATGTTGGTCAAAGTGATCCAACAGTCTTAAAATGTTTAGAGTTTTATCTCTCATCTGACGATCGTGAATATACCCGTCCCGATTTATTATATAGATATCATTGAAAAAGAAAGTATTTTAATATAGTGACATTATATTACAATGTCTCACTAACAAATTAGTATTGTGACATTTGACAAGAAATGTCACGTAATCATAAACAAAATATCGGTTGTATAAAAATCATAATCTAATATAGTGACATACATTAAAAGATGACACTATGAAATTGTGCACCAATATAGGGAAAATATCTCTCACAAAGCATCAATTTTATTTACGAAAAGAAGATGAGGGTTTTGTTGTTGGTTTGTAAAAGACTAGTAATTATGGTGCGCAAAAATATATTTTAATATTATTTAAATAAAATTTAAAATTTAAAATATAATTAATTAGTTATTTTAAATTATTTAATATTGTTGATGTCAGGAATCGGTCTAATCAACAGTATGGTCTGGTCATCCTTCGCATGGAGGTCTGTGTCTCGCCTGGGGATGACCCCCGTCTTCACTGGAGTCCTCGATCCGAGCCGAGTAGGCGTTGTCCGGCCTGCAGCCCATTCTCTGTCTTCCAACCATTGTTCGAGTTGAGCTTCGTTCTGTCACTTGCACACAGGACGGGCCGAGGTGTTCCTCAGCGTGTCCCCTCCGGTGTGATAGTAAGAGCCCAGGGGAAAGAAATCAAGTCATTTGGAGTAAAGTTATTACCTCGACCTATTCGGCGATCTATCGTGTCTCCCTCAAATATGTTGATGAAGCTTCCTATTTATATGCAAAGTAGTGATTAGTGTTCCGCAAGATTAGGACCTTAAGATCAGTTTAACGTTAAGTAGTCAGGCGCGTGAGAACACGGCGGGTTAGAGCTATGGGATTGGGCCTTGGGCATTTTTACTATTGGAGAAGAAACCTATGGGCAAAACCTATTAGGGGCAATAGGTCGGCCCAAGGCACCGGGGTGAAAACTCGGTCTACCTGCACTGACCTAACTTGTTGCGGTGACTACTGAGGAGATTCTCGCTAGGCGATTCAAGTGCTACATTCTAACCGACCTGAGGGGGCGTCTATTCACTGGGCTAAATTAGACCTTTGATGACGTGGAGCTCAAGACATGGCAAATTCGGTCCAGGTGGCAGACACGTAGAGCAGGTCCAATTTTACCCACATCAGTTGCCCCCCAAGCCTTAGCGTGGAAGTGGGACATGAGACACTAAGGGTTTTTGGGGACAGTCAACCTCAAAATGGATAACCAGGCTATTGGAGAGTGGGGCCCAAGACCGAGACGACCCAGCACGAAAGGACAAACCGGCCCGGTGGACAAGATTAGCCCGGTTAGGCGCCTTCAGGCTTCCCTATGAAGCTTGATTGACACACTAATTGGATACACGACACGTGGCTGATTGCACGTGAATCGACACTCCGTCAACCGTCCGATCAATGCGACGGTTCAACTTCTCAGCCCCTCTATAAATATACACTTCATTTCTCCACTTTCCTTCACCAGAGTAGCATGAAAGCTCCACCCGACCTTAAAGCACAGTACTCCTTTCTCTCTTTTTCTTTTCTTTTTATTTTTTGATCGGCCCAGCGAGAAGCGGGCTTATAATTATGGGTAGGAGTCCTAATTTTTTGTAATCACAAATTTCTAACTAATAAATAGAACTCCCTTATTTTTCCAATCTTGTCGTTAATGCTTCACTTTTTTTTTTTGGCCTTGCTCATTTCACTTTCTCTGGCCAGTTACCGATTTTCATTACTCACAAATGCGATTAATCACTGCAAATGTAATCGACCTTAAGTAACTTTGATCGGTTACCTTTCGAATCAACTAGGGCAATTGTTAGCTAATCAACCGGGGAAACCTCCAACAACCCGACTGTTGCGAAGGGGAAACTATGCTGACCTGGCCATCGTGGACTGACGTTCATCTTCAGCCCGGCGATTTTTGGCCACTTGAAACTTTGACAAATTTTGGAAACTTGTTGCCGAGGAAGGGGAGGCATTGCTAGTCGTCTAATTACACGCTAACTTTTCCAATTTTTTATGCATTGCAATTAACAAAATTGAGACACCCAACGGCCATGTTTCTGAACGTTTCCCGGTTCTTTCTGTCGTCATATCACGGCATCTCTAGTCACTTTCCTTTACAATGGTGTTGCTAGGGGAAAAGTAAGAACCTATCTCTGTAAGGAAAGTTGAAGAAATAACTTTCCCGAAGATGGAGAATCCATGGAAAGAATTGCGAGATTCCTCATACCTCACGCCGGTCATGTCGACCGATGATAGGTGTAATTTATCTATTTATTCCCAAGTGTGTTTTGGTAGTTTTTGAGTATTATTATAGCGTTTTTATATGTTTTTATTTGTTTTGTTATGAATCAGGTGTTTGGGGTGAAAATAAATAAAAATGGTTCATAAATGATCAATTCGGTAAAAGAGCGGTAGAAGAACGGTGGAAAAAGAGTAAAGAGGCGACTTCCAGCATTTGTAGGCCACCGCTGCAGCGGTGACCACTGCTGACATACCCATCGCTGCAGGAGTAGATTTTTTAGATATTTTGAAATTTTTGGTGATTAGACCTCATTAGAGGATATATAAGAGAGTATTGAGAGGTTTTGGGGAGATCTCAACTAAACCAAAGGAGAAGAATACCGAGCTAAGAAGGAGAAACACTCTCGGAGTGGTTTTAGCGTCGGATCTTCGGATAACGGCTAAGTTCCTTCATTTCTTTCTTTATTTCTTAACTTTGGTAGTTTTTTTGAGCATGTTTATCTCGTTTGTTATTGTATATACGGTTATGGCCATTGGCTAAACATGGATTATCTATGGGATTAACATAATTTATGAAAATAGCGTTTGTTTGAATTGTGTTTCTTTAACGGTTGTTCTTCCCTATTCGATTGTGTTTACCATTATTATATTTCCATTATATGCTTGTTTAGATATATTGATAAATCAGGGTTTGACACTCGGGAAATGTAACCCCAGTTTCAGACTAGGGTTTAAACACAAAGCGATGATCTAATGACCTAGAAGGGTGTTAGAAAGTGTGCAATCCATGACATTGGGGTGAGGCTCATGTGACTATGTGTTCTAAAAAACACTAGATTGGGACTTCGGAATTAACGCGATTACATATTCATTCAGTTTACACTCGGGAGAGGGAGTGAATGAGTTTACGATACTAAGATTGTTGGATAGGTTGAATATTGTTATTGTTAACTAAACGAAACCAAACACGTTTAAATAAATAAAATTAATCCCTAGATAATACATTCCCCTAAACGTCTCAATATAGTATAAATAGTTTAATTAGTTAATTAGTTTAGTATATTATTAATATAAAAAAATTACATTTTTATTGCCTAGATAAAGTTAAGTTATGATAATCGCGGCACTCAATGACCGTCTAATCCAATCCCTGTGAATACTGTTGATCCTAAGATTTTGATGAACAATTAAGTATTGATGTTTTGGTGGAACTAATATTTGATCAAGTATTTCAGTGATTTAAAATTCCAGTAATGAAGATGTCAAATTGAATGGATGCTAAATGAAGATATCATGATGATGAAGAAGTATTAAAAGTTTGAAGAAAATAGGGAAAACAACCCAGGTAAATATTAACTCTTAATATCTCATTTAAGAACACATACATGGCACAAAATGAATTTTATATTTTATATGTGTTTTTATTAAGTATGATTATTTGCTCCTATATGAATTGAAAAGACATATTTTTGAATGACTAAAATGGAATATAAGAATATTAGTGAAGCGTATTTAAAGATAAAACTAGATAAAGAGGCGAAATCATAAAAGAAAGTGTGTTAAAAATGAGATCAGAGAAGAGATTCAGAAGGAGGCAGTCAACTGAGGAGTCGACTGGAGAAAGAAGCTGAAACATCCTGAATCGAAGAGTCGATCGACAGGTCGACCGATGAAAACAACTGAACTTTCTAAATCTGCGAGTCGACCAAGCGGTCGACCGGTGAAAGCATGATAAACTCTCTGAATCTGCGAGTCGACCGAGCGGTCTACCTATGCTCGCTGCGGCAATGGTTTGGCTGCAAGCTGAGTTGGGTAGTTGACCGAATGTGCTGTTTCAAGATGTTGTTTGATCTGAGTTTAAATCCAAAAGTAGTCATTTTTTGTTAGGATTTGAGAGAGATTTAAGGGATATTCTCTATATTTAAGATATGGTTCATATACTAATTAAATCATTTCAATATGGTTTATTAAATATTAATGTTTCTCAATTTGATACTTGAAATAGATTCTATACTTATTTATTTTGATTGAGAAAAAATTTGGGGGTTTAATTGAAAGATTCGAAAGATATTTTTAAGTGAAATTGAATCTAAATGAAGTCCTTATGTTAGAAGGGGTCTATAAGGGATTGTTATTGTTATGAAACTTGCAAACTAGCCGTTAGAGGGCTGGTTGCATATCCCTTTAAATAGACCTGCGAATTTTATTAAAAAAACTAATCATTCAAAGAGAGTTAATCATTCTGTCATTTTGAGAGAGCTTTTATAAGAGTTAGTATTCTTCGATAGTGTAAGCTTTTCTAAGAGTGATTTTGTGAATCAATTGCGATATATTCTTGCTGATACCGTATTTTAAGCTATACTGTTCTAATATTTAATTCTGTGGATTCCGGGTGAGATCTTTCCATATTGTTTATTGTTTATAATTTTATTTTAGAAATTGTTTTTAATTTTTGAAGAAAATATTCTTTAAAACAATTTCTTGAATCTGATTACGTGTTCCAATTTGCTACCCTTATTCTTGTTAAAATTAGATTTTTGTATCTCACATATTTATATCACTAGTTGGGATATTAATTGAGTTTTTATTTATCTGGAGTGGTAGAAGCTCTGAGTGAGATTTATTACTTATCAATTTGTATATTGGTGAGTTGTGATAGATTAAATATCATTGGAGATATTTAATCAAGGGTAGTTGGGTTTCAGTCTCTTCCTGTAAAGAGATTGAAGTAGTAATTCTTCCTGAATAAGAATTGTGTTTTTTGAGTGATTTTGAAACGGTTCAATCCTTATCGGGTAAAAAGATATTTGGAGTGTTTTGGTGATGTTTTGATTCTTGAGCCTTAGTGTTAAAAAGAATTAGGTTATTTTTTAACCTGTAAAAAGTAGAGGTTCTTCCTTAGCCTGAGAAAATAAAATTGTAAAGATTGATTCTGAGCTTGTAAAAGAATCGGTGTGAGGGTTTGGTTTCTACCTTTAAAGAGATCTTGGTTTTAGTGGGTGCGACCTTCGTGGAGCTCGGGGGACTAGAGTAACCAAGAATAGTTTGGTGCTGCAATATTTTTTAGCTATTTTTGTTGTTTGGATATGCACTTAGATTTATTATAATTCTACTGTGGTATAAAGATAATAATTAATTTAGACATAAAATTAATTATTTGATTTATTCAATTATATTGTAATAATATTTTTTAATTACCCAATTCACCTCCCCTTGGGTATTCTACTGGGCCAACAGATACGACAACCTTAACTCTTCCAATCTATACTAAAACTTGACCCATACACTTACGGTGAAAGTAGCGACGTAATTAGACGCTACCAACTGAGCTGTAGATATTCACACTACTCAGTTACACGAAGCTTTTCCTTGCAAACTTTCAATCGTTACCAACTCTTGGCAGTCTTACCCCCTAGGCGACTAGAGGAGCTCGGCTTGCTAAGCTTTTGTGGTTGTCTTGTAGGAAGGTGTCCGACCTTAGACAATATTATTTTATCAATTCGTGTCAACACTGATATCCCTATCTAGCGTCTAAATGATTACATGAGTCTCGCCCCAACCTCACGGATTGCACATGTTCTAATAATCTCCTGAAACATTAGAACGTCGTGATGTGTTTAAACCCAGTCCAAATCTAGGGTTACATTTCCCAAGTGTCAAACTCTATATTCTCAAATCAATGAAAATATCATAACAAACATATAATGGAAGTAAAAGAATGATAAACACAATTGAATGGGGAAGAACAACCGATAACGAAACATAGAATTACTCAAACATAGTATGTGTAAATTTCATCAATCCCTAAATAATAAACATTTATCTCATGACCATAACCAAATATTCAACTTAAAACTACATATACATGATCAAATAATAAACAAGAGTTTAGAAATAAAGAGAGAAATAAGGGAGAATAACCGTTATCTGAAGAATGGATGATTCTACGTTCGTAAAATCCACTCCGATCTTCTTTCCTCTTCTCCAAAATGCGTCTTCCTCTTGCTTGGTATGATCTTGAGCTCACAAAAATGTCCCAAAAACATTCTTTTTCTTGTGGGAATGTGTGGGAATCATGAGATATGCAAAATATCTAAAAAATATCTCAAAATATCAATGTTAGTTGGTTCCAGGTTGCTGCAGCGATGGTGATCATTGTTGTAGTGATAGGAAGGCCGAAACTCATTGTCGGATCACCGCTGTAGTGATCAAACCATTGTTGCAGCAATGGAAATGTTCGTTGCAGCGATGCTCAAGACAGCTAACACCAGGTTCTTCGTTTAGCCATAATGTTCGCGTCCGAACTCTGCTTGAGATGATTCAAAAACCTATGGAAAGCTAAGATGTATATATAGAACTTCCATGTTTTGAGATTTTCCAAAATCGGATTGTATCATAGTCAAACATGGCCTT
The DNA here is from genome assembly GCA_016647705.1 of Eucommia ulmoides. NCBI lineage: Eukaryota > Viridiplantae > Streptophyta > Magnoliopsida > Garryales > Eucommiaceae > Eucommia > Eucommia ulmoides. Next base: position 15,775,627 of record CM028325.1, read on the forward strand.
AAAGTTACAGCTCCTGAATCGATTTTGCATTTTATTTTACATTTATTTATAAACCTACAAAACAAAACAAAAACATATTAAACTAATAAAAATACTTTAAAACATATAAATATTTAAATATAAAAGTACTTGATTTGTTGATAATTAAACCACTCATCACTATCTTGAAATGGTTTACCAAGGTTGAGACGACCAAGGCATCATCGTGTGGAACGTGCACCCCTTTTAGGTCGACTTCACTGAAGGAAATGACATTATGCGAGGTGGCATCAATCGTGACAACCTCATACACATTGTTCTCGGCCTTTCTCTTATCCTTACTTTCGTATCTCTTCCGGGAAGAAGATGTTTCACTGTCGAGTCCCAGTCCTCTATGGATGACGTTAATCTCGTTGTCAACCCTCAAATCGGTGTTATCATTGGCCCTCTTCTCCCGGGGTGGAGGTCGATTATCATTCCTTATTCGGCGTTAGCCACAGTGCTCGTCGTGGCGGTCACTCCTGTCGACCTGGTCTTCGTTCGTTAGGCAAATGTAAATGCCTAGGTAGCCCTGCTTGATGAGGGCCTCTATTTATTCCTTCTGCTGAAAACAGTCCTAGGTGGCTTGGCCGCGACTTCTATGGAAGTCACAGTATTTATCAATTGACCTACCTAAAGACTTCCCCCTCAAGGGAGAGGAGGGGCAGGTGGGAATATTCTCATCCCCGCATTCTCGGTGAAGATCGTTGATAGGTGTAAAATACCTATCTAATTCTAAACCGAATTTTCCAGTTTTCGAGTTTTTAATTGTAGTTTGAATACCTTTTTAGCTATTTTTATTAGTCAGGAGAAGGGACGTCAACAATCGGCAAATCGAGCGAAAAGGTGGAGAAAAGGGTAGCCAAAAAGATGAAAAAAAAAAAAGAGATTTCAAAGAACAGTGCAATTCCGCCTAGGCGACGTATCCACCGCCTAGGCGGAAATTCACCAAAAAGTTGCAAAAGCTGAAGAATTGAATTCGCCAAGGCAAAGTTTCCACCGCCTAGGTGAAAATCCGTCAGAAGGTTGCAAGGGCTGAAGTATTGAATCCGCCTAGGCAAAGTTTCCACCGCCTAGGCAGAAATCCATCAGAACGTTGGAAGTGCTGAACTGCTGGAAGAACTGCACTGCTGTAAATCCTCCTAGGCGAAGTAGCTACCGCGTAGGCGAAAATCCGTCAGAAAGAATAGGGGCCCAAGAAGTTAGTGCTCCGCCTAGGCGAAGAAACCATCGCCTAGGCGAAATTCTAACCGACTTAACTTCCGCCTAGGTGAAGATTCTACCGCCTAGGCGGATTCTGCAGAACAGCCCAAAATATATGTTTATATATTTTTGAACCCCTAGGCCTATATATACCTATTTTCCACGTCTGAAATAGAGAGTTGACAAACCCTAACCTCAGTAGAAAGCTCTTAAGCTATATTTTGAAGATCAAGAAGGAGGTTCATCATTCGGACAAAGAAGAATCACTTGTGGATCGATCATTAGCGACAGTGAACAGTTTCACTTCCAGATTTGATTGTTTCTCTCTTGTTTTTATCTTTATAATCACTTTTTCATATCTAAGAATGTTGAATCCATCTTATTTTGTATGGTATATGGCTAAGATCTTATAGTATTAGTTAAATGTTACTTAGGTGTAGTTGAAATCATGTAATTGTTAAGTTGAATGAATTAGTGTTACTTTAATGTGTTGTTTGTCTAAATCTGATTGTGTTTACCATTATTCTTGATATTATGCTTGTATTGATAAACTGAGAATACGGGGTTTGACACTCGGGAGAGGTAACCCTGAATTCGGACTAGGGTAAATACAACGTGACGTTCTAACGACCTGGGAGGGCGTTAGAACGTATGTAATCCATGACATTGGCTAAAGACTCACGCGACCTAGGGTCGTTAAGGCATTGAAGAGGACTTCCTTGTTGACACGAAGTCGTGTAATCCTCCGTCTTACACTGGGGAGAGGTAGCGGAGGAGTTATCGATACAGAGATTGTCGGACTAGATAGAAAACCATTATAGCTAACTTAATGACTTCGATTATGCATTATGTGAAAGAAATCAATGCCTAAGTAATTAGTGTAATTAAAATTAACTTCATAGTTGTCGTTTATCTTAGTATATTAATTAGAAAACAAACAAAATTTGATTAGTCGAGATAATATGAAACTATTGAAATCGCAATACTCAACCGAATTACCTGCCTTCCCAGTGGAACGATATCTGATCTTACAAGATCCATTATATTAAAACTAGACCTCGTATACTTGCAAGTAGTCCAATCACCGTGAGGAGGAAAAGGTTGTGAACCCTCGCGCATGACAATCGTGGTGACAAAGGTGGTGAAGGGCGTGAAACCGTACTGACGAGGGCTTGGGGTGGCTTTCTATCGCCGGGAAGAGATCTCAACTGACCTTCCGCTTGGAGTCTTCTGGATACATGAGCCCGGCTAGACCCTTCGTTGGGCAGGCCCTTCTTTTTGAGGAATTCCCCCCTCTCCCTTTTAACTCTGTCGAGGAGGTCAACCTTACAATAGCTGGTGCCAAGATCCAAAGCCTCTTGTAGGCATGAGGCTAGTCTCAAACTCAAATCATAGGAGAGTCTCCGATGTCTTAATCCATCAATAAACACATTTAGGGTTATGGTGTCGAACACCCCTTTGCAGGCGAGTGATTCCATCTAGAACCTGTGAACATATTTGCCTAAGTTTTCATTCGCCTCCTGCCTAAGGGCGAAAATATGAGTGACGGTCTTGGGCCTCCACCTGGATCGGCTAAACCTCTATAGGAATTGCTGCTCAAGCTAAAGTAAAAGTGGAGACTAAGCCAGGTGGCAGGTCATTGTACCATGTCCGAGAAAGGTCGACCAAGCCGAGCGAGAAAAACTTGCATCTTACTGTGCTGGAGGCAGCATACATATCCATGTAGGAGACGTAGATGGAGAGATGATCTATGGGATCAGTTGTCCCATCGTACTAGGCCACCGGCAGATTGGGGAATTGGTACGGGACGGGCTTGTCTGCAATCTCAGCAATGAAAGAGAATCGGACCTCGGTACGCAGTCCAGCTATTCCTCCGCCATTATGCATCTGATTGAGAGTGACCTCCATCTCGGCCAACCGCCGCTCAATTGTTGGTCTTCCTCTTACTGGGGCGGGAACCTGGCTCGTGGCGGCCCGGGCTTCACGTCCTCGGCCTACTGGCAGCGAGTGTGAGTCCACTTCCTGGATCTAGTGAGATCTATGCTTAGACCGATCCTAGAGATTGTACTCTCGGGCTGGCGGCGACCCCGGTCTTTACTCGGATTGTTGCCTACGCGTTGAATGAAACATTGACCTCGAGGTAAAGGGAGGGTCAAGATCCTTTTCCCTAGCTACCCGGTCAACGGCCTCAGGCTGAACCCGTGCCACCTGTCCGTGAGAGGCGACTACTCGATCATTGGACTCCTGTGGACGGACCTTTTCATCTGTAATATGAAGGTCTGGTTCCCCTGGACAAGGGCCGGTGGTAGGCGGGAGAGGAGGATGTCGAAGTAATCCTAGAACTTTTTGAGCTGGCGTTCCACGTTGTCAAGCCTAGCGGCGTTAATAGTCATGGAGGCTTTGCCCCGGGCAAATGCCTGTGGTCGGGGCTGGGGGACATGATTGTCCCTCAATATTGATATTTTCCCCTCAACATTGATATTTTCTCATTCGATCGAACGGCGAGTTGTAGCCCTGGTTTCTGGTCTCGGTGCTCTTGACATGTCTTAAGCGGGGTTGCTACTCACCACAGCGTTGTGGTTCCCTAATCGCAAAGAGTGTTCAGACCTTGTGTTCATGAAACCTTAACAAAGCAGGTGGCTAATGACTTGGGGAAGGCTTCTTGAGCACTTCCCACAGACGGCGTCAAACTGTTGATGTTAAGAATCGGTCCAATCAATGGTATGGTTTGGTCACCCTTCGCATGAATTTCTCTATCTGGCCTGGGGATGACCCTCGTCTTCTCCATTTCTTTTTCTTTTTTTCTTCTTCATTCTTCATGTCACCCCCCACTCTCCCTCTCTCCACCTCTTTCTTCCACCACCACCACCAACCACCAACACAACCACCACCACACGTCGCCATCAATATCGCCGACAGGGTGAACCACCTCGTGTAACAAGGGGTGGTTCACCTCTTGCTACAGGGGGGAATCACCCTCAGTAACAAGACTGGTTCACCCCCGTTGTAACAGGGGTAAACAACCCCTCGTTACACAAGGGGTTCACCCCCTATTACATGGGGGGTGAACAACCCCTCATTCCTCGTTACACAGGGGGTGTTTACCCCCGGGTGAACCCTCATGTTATATCAGTGAACGGCCCTATTATATGGGTGAACACCCCCTGTAACAGGGGGTGAAATACCCCTTGTAACAGGTGGTAGTGGTGGCGGCAGAAGAAGGTGGTGGAAAAAGAGGGGGAAAATATTTGGTGAAGAGGGGAGAGATAGAGCACTTCACCGGTGACGATGAAGATGGAGGAAGAGAGAAGAAGAAAACAAGAAACAGAAAAAATAAAAAGAAAAAGGGAAAAATGATTAAGAAATGGGGAAAAAAAATAAGAAAAATTACTACTTTACCCCTTCTTTCTATTAGTTTAGATGAAAAATCTAACAGAATGATATTTTAAAACTATATTCATATCTAGAGGATTTAAAATGAATCGCATAAATTTAGAATTATTCCTTAAAAATGTGTCAATAATTAAAAGGTAAAATATAACTTGTCCATTATAAAATGGGATTTTATTGTATTTTTAGGAGATCTAAGGTGCTTTTTACTTTTTGTTTGGCTCGTGAACAGGAGTTTGGAATTTCAGAAATTTAGACTTTAGCACTTCGGGGTGGAGGTAGGGGAGGGGGGGTTAGCGTAATATTTAAAAGATGTAATTTTATTGTTTTTTTTAAATTAGAGGTGTATAAAGATAAAATTTATATGAGTAGATCTACCATTGGATGTGGATCAAGGGTGTTAAGTCTGGTTGGTAAGAGGAGATGTTCAATTATTTTATTAACAGGGGTTCAATTCTTCTGGACAATATTTCATGAATTAAATATTAAATTTAGTACTAAATGTACTAGACAGATATGAAGAATACGTTCATAAGATCTTTCGATGAGATGATTAATCAATGTAGCGGAGGTGGGGGGTGGGTTTTGTTGGCTGTGGATCAATATGAATTTAGATGGACTTCACGGTTTTGACAGATGTGATACCGAAAACGTCTCTTTCAATGGGCCGTATTGTCTGGGTTCCTTGGACGTGTCAATGGCCGTGCGGACCCCATCGTAGAAAAAGCGCTCTCTTTTATGGGCCCACTTAAAGTTACTTTTCTATCCCATTTGATGAGAGTTTGAGTGATAGCCCAGCTGTGGCCCAACCCAATTCAATGATGGGCCCCAACTCACTACCACTAGAAGAAAACCTCTTTTCAAACTCTCCCATCTCTATCATTGTATTTGACAATTTGTACATAAATATACTCCACTGGAGAATTTGGGTTTTTATTTCCCCTAAAAAGAAAATACACAAAACTACCAAAACAAAATCTTTGAAAACAAAAATATTGGTCCATAATTTTTATTTCACAAAAGCTCAAGTATTATAATAAAAAATATTAGGGACAAATATGTGTATTTTTTTCCTAAGAAAATTTGTATTGGGTTTGGGAATATCTGATGATGTGAACTATCTTTCTTTATATTTATAATTGAATTTTTTTATTTAAAAAAAATATTGTCTATTTTGTTAATATTAATTTTAGATTTTTTCTACAAATGCAATATATTTTTTTTTGTTGGTTATTCTGCGTGTAAATTTAAATTAAAAGATTTATTTTTTAAAAATTACAAAATTTCATTAATGTTGATAAATTCACTTTTTTCCCACCATAACAACAACATAGTTTTAATCAAAAGATACGACTTTTTCAAAAAAAGAATAACTAAACATATCCCAAAAAATTATTTCCTACGCCAGTTGATTTTTTTTTTTTGTTTGTTTGAACATCTTGTATAATAGTGACATATGTCAAAATATACATGTGTATGGATGCACATATATAAATATAGATGTATCCATTAGGAACACAAAGAGTTGATAAAGAAATAAATGTGGATGATATTAATTATTGAAATATTAATTGACAATAAAAAAAAAAAAAAAAAACTAAAATTCTACTTGACTGTATTTAAATTCACTAAATTAAATATTAAAAAAGAGAATTTCATAGAGCTCTCAAACGCTACATTTGGTACAGTGGAATGGAATAAAATAAAAAGAGATAACATTAGGATTGAAATTAATATGATAATAGAATATAATGGTTGTTACCATTTCTATGTTTTGATCACAAAAGGGATTAAATGTGGTATTGGAATGACCATTTCCAGTCCAATATTTGATTAGTGTTGAAAGTAAATCAAGAATGGAATGTATTTGTACAATAAAGTTTGCACTTGAAAAACATATATTTTTTTTTAAATAAAAAATATCCAAGTATAAACCAATTGAAGTTTCAAACAAAAAGTAAATATATATATGTGTGTGTGTGTAGAAGAGATAGTGAGAAGAAGAAGAGGAAGAGGAAGAGGAGGAGGATGGAGAAGAAGAAGAAGAAGAGGGAGGCGATGGACAGGGGGTGGGGGATGACGGAGGGTAGGCGGTGGTTTTACTGGCGAGGGTTGGGGTGGTGGTACTTATGGGGAAAGAGAGAGAGAGAGAATTTGGGGCTGATTGCCGGCATTGGATTTTCTTTGGAGAAGATGGTGTATGGAGGAAGAAGGAGTGGAGGGGGGAAATGCAAAAATTTAAAAAAAAATAAAAAAATGAGGAATATATTTGTTAGAAATTCAAAGGGTTTATAGTAATTTAATTAAAATTTCAAAAGATAAAATAGTAATTTAATTAAATTTAATTGAATTTCATTCCAATTCTAATATTTGATTAATGTTTGGTCGCGTTTTTTGACCGATGAAGGATTAAAACCTTATTTTATGTAATTAAAATTAACGAATATCAAGTTTATCTTGATATTGATTAATCACATATTTTGTAGGATTAAGAAATTCTTGGGAATGAGAATGTAATTTAATCTTTTATACCAAATATAGGAATATAATGATCATTCTCATGTTCATTTCAATCTCGTGTCTAATTCCGTGTATCAAATACAGCATAAGAGTTTCTTCCATTACATTAAATTTTTTATAGAGTTATAAATTTAAAATAATTAAATAATTATCAGTTTCATCTCTGGGATTCCAAATTATCTTTATAATTGTTGTGGACATCAGTATAACTCAAATTTTTCTCTGTCATGTCCCACTCCCACACCATGCAACTAAAATAAGTTCCTAATTGGAGGAAAAAGGTACCCAATTGGAAGACTTGAAAGTGAGAGGGCCCTCCAATAATTATATAAGATTTAAAAGGACCTCCTCAATAAATAAAAAATTCACCATAGATGTCATGTTGGATCATCTTCCTATTATTCCTAATAAGGGAAAAAGAAATCAATCCCAAATCTGCACCAAATTTGGTTTGAAATTAAAAGATATTATAAAAAGGTCATTTTCTTCAAGTAATTTCATTTAAACACTAACATATAAGAAATAAATCAACGGCCTTGCTATTTTTTTTTTTAATTATTTTAAAAACATCTAGATAAATGAATATGTAAGAATGATAAGGACATGATTCAAATGTTAATCTATTTTTCAGTTTATTCATTTCTTCAATTTTTAAAATCTTTACCAGTGTGTCATTTTTTTTTGCCTTACAATCCAATCTCCTATTTTAATTCTCACTCGAGGTCTTTGTGAACTATAATTTACCTGTGAATTTAAACCCCATTGCACTTAACCCAAGTAGACTATTTTCTTTCGTACTAAATTTATGTTGCACATCTAATGATTTTTTTTTTTTTTTTTTACCATTTTACTCATATGTAAAATTTTGGATATGAGTATAATTTAAAATATATATATATATATATATATATTTTTTTTTTTTTTTAAATGTACACCCCAAACATTTTTAATAATATACACAATTTCGCTTTTTCGTTTTCTTCTTCCGTCCTTTCAAATTCTTATCTTCCCTCTTCCTCCAACTAGTTTTGACACAAACCCTTTAAGCAACTTCAACCTCATTTTTCAAGACAAACCCTTCAACCTTCTTCTCCAACACAAACACTACCAAAACATTTTTCTCATGATTTCAAACAAAATTTATATGAAATACGAAGAAGTTATGAGTAGTGAATGAGCAAAACACTCAATAGTGAATTTTGAATTTTTTTTTTTTCCACACCCTTAAAACCCATGGAATCGCATTTCATACCTGCAGGGTCAAATGGAAACACCATTATACGAACCCATAGGTCCTTGGATGATAGAATCATTAGGACCTAAAACCTCCCAAAATTCTAAGACATAACGACTTTTAGGCCCACAAGATCCTGAATTTTATTTTATTTTATAAAATCTGTGAGCCTACAAGTCGTTATGTCTTATAAAATTTGTGGGCCTATAGTCGTTATAAAATTTATTTTATTTTGAATGTTATAAAAATTGAAATAAAATAAAAATAAAATATTGAGATCCTCAATCAAATTCTATGATTTTGGACGTTATAAAACCTGATTTTAAGGGGATTGAGTAGATTTCATATATTTATCATATATTTTGAAGATCTTATTAATTAGTTCTTATATTACTTAATTCTATGAGATTAACCGGTAAAACTATTTTCTATATTTAAGAGCTTTGAATTAAAGAAATTTTGGGGACTAAATTGAGTTTTTTAAAGAATATTTATTTTGGACAAATATTTCAGAATTATAAGAGTATATTATATGTGATCTATATGTAACATTAATGGTCTTATGTTTGGAAAACTAACCATTATAGGTATAGTTTGAAATCTATAAATATAGACCTGCGAATTTAAATATATATGAATAAAGAGCAAGAGTTTAAATCAACAATATTAAAAAAGTGAGCATTATTTTGCTAAAAATATTTTTGAGAGAAAAATTTTTGCATTGAAGAGATTGTTGTTCTTGTTGTATCGGGTTTGAGTCGTATGTTCGATATTCTTAAAGAAATCCTGGGGATATTGTTCTTGTTTACTTGCTCAAAATTAAGTGTGCTTTAATTGATTAATATCATTTGGTTGAGCTTGTAGTATTTTAGTGTGAAAAATCATTTCTATTTAGAATATCCTAAAAATCACGTGAAATAATTTTTCCCTACAAAATATGATTTATAATATCATTGTGCTTTAATTGAGTAAAATTATATTTGTATTCTCACATAGTTCTATCACGTAGTATATCACGACATTAATTAACCGTATATTGTATTGAGGTGGTAGAAGTTTATCTGGGAAGAAAAATATATTATTTTGGTATTTGTGAGTGTGAGAGGATTAGACACATTGGGTCAATGTCTAATAGAATTAGATTAATTTTTAACTTGGTAAAAAGATAGATATGTTGATCTTATCATATAAAAGAATTAGGTTCTTCTTGAGCCTTGTAAAAAACAAATTATAAAAGTTTGATTCTGAGCTTGGAAAAAAAAAATTAGGTTAGTCCTTAGCCTATGAAAATAATTGTAAGGGTTTGGTTCTTACCTAAGAAAGGAATCAGAGTTAGTAGATTGCGAAATTTCTGCGAGAGCTTAAGAGACTAGATGTAGGCAAAAGTAGATTGTCGAACCAAGATAAATCTATATGTTCAATTTTTTTATCCCTATCTGTTTGGTTGTGCACTTAGATGAACACGTTTTCGCTATAACTCAAGATAATAATTAGATAGGAAAATTTGATAATTGTTTGATTAATAATTCATTTGTTTCAATTTTTGTAACTACTCAATTCACCCATCTCTTGGGTAGATCTATGGGCCAACAATTGGTATCAGAGCTGATTTTAGCTGAAGAGACTTAACATCCTAACTAACACGATCCCATGGATTGCATTGAGGAAAATATTTTATGTGAATTTCCTGCTTTCTCTAATAATCAATGCTTTGTTAGTGGGAATGATAGAGATAGTGATAATGAAGCTACTGATAAGACTATTGAGAAACTGATTGCTCTTACATAAGTTTTAGTAAATAAAATTTAAAGTTTTCACAAAAAATTGCAACTCTTGAAAACAAAAAGTTTAGTACTTTCAAATCTCTTAAAAAGAAGAAATTAAACAAGTATTTTGAAACTAATGAATTTTTGAATGCTCTATCCGAGATAAGCACCTTTCTTAAAAAAGTTGAATCCCTTGAAGAAGAAAATGCATTTCTAAAAAGTGATATTTTAAATCTTTAACAAGGTGTTTTGAATACTAGAAATCTTAAAACTTTAAATGAGGCTTTAAATATTGAATTGGATAATGCAAGTTGTGAACTGGATGGAGCTCATGTGAAAATTTATTTTGTTGAATATTATTTCCGAATTCTTAAAAATTGTCACGACCCGTCTCGAAATCCCAACATCCCGGGCTGGCGTGATGACATCATGACATTACCGAAACCAACCAACCAACCATCTATTATACGACAATATGCATATATATAAATAAACCATCATCTATATGAAGCTATACATGTTTCTGTTATGGGAACACACCCGTTCTCCAAATATACTAACAACAAAATATAATACCATGAACCCCTCATAGGTTTGCTTCAGAAAGCTCATCTCAACCCTCTACACGACTCCATCGTAGGACCCTACTTAGCGCCAGTAGGGGACCGACTCCTAACTGCTTCACCTGCGAGTGTACTGCCTTCTTAGTAAAAATATTTTTAATAATAAAAACTCATTCTACAACATCTAAATGGATCAAACATAAGTTTATAAATACCACATAACTCGTAAAATCTCCAGTATAAAAGCATGAAAAATAAAGCGACATAATTCAGTTCCATTCAAATCCAACTAATATAAAAATCATACTAATCACCATGATAATAAATATCAAATCAGCCAATATACGTAAAACACCACATCTCAAGCACGCATCTCAAACACACTTTTTAAGCATACAACTCAAACACACACCTCAAACACACATTGGCCAGCCCTAATGATCGTTTTAACCTCACGATCGAGAGTTATAACGGTACCGTACCACCTGTTGGATTTGCCTTCCTAACGGACACCCATCAATCCGCCAAAGCGGATAATCACTGCGCAGTATAAACGTCTAACATCACTCTGCCGAAACAGATAAACGTCACTCCACCGAAGCGGATAAAATCACTTCGCCAAAGCGGATAATACTATGGCATCGTCAAATCAATAACATCGTCAAATCAATACCATCACTCTGCCGAAACAGATAATCATCACTTTACCGAAGCAGATAATCATCACTTTACCGAAGCAGATAAATACTATAGTATCGTGAAGTCAATAACAACGTCAAATTACGAATTAATAGCATCGTCTAATCAACAACATCGTCAAATTAATAACATCATCATCAATTCACAACGTAATGATATCGTCTAATCAACATCGTCAGATCACACATCCACGTCTCTTTTCCAAAAACTGACTTTTTATCCGAAAATCATATTTCTCACTTTCTTTTAAAAGGAAACGTTTGATTTTACCAAAACCATTTTTTCACCCTTTATTTTTAAAAAACTAGGTATTTTTCACTCTCTTTTAAAACCACCAAATTTCAGCGAAAAACCATTTTCAACTTCTTTTCGAAACCAACACAATTCATCGAAAATTCATTTTCTCAACTCATCCAAAAACCTGCTTGATCCATATAATTTTGAAATCATTTAATTTAACTACAACCATTTTCCATCATATATATATACAAATAGTTTGACAAGAAGACAGTACACTTACCTGGTCATCCGCTTCGCAAAATTTTCGCTGACTACTCCCTACCGAGACTCCGGTGCCTGCGAACCTAATAGTGACATGGTCTAAATTAATATTTCATGCAAAAATAACCTAATCAGGCAATGCAGGTCCTAAGTTTCACAATTTCCTCGTCTCCACATTTTATTATGTAAAATTATTATTCGGTTAATTTTTCATTTTCAATAAAAATTACTGCATAAAATTTGTAATACGAACAATCCCAAATTTATTATTCCGGTTAAATATTTTTATGCTAGAATTTGATTTAACAAAACTAAAATAATCTTAACGAAAAATGTTACCCATTCCGAATCTTTCACGGGTCGCGAGACGAATTTTGAATTTGTTGGGGTTATTTGTGTAGGTTTTTTTTTTTTTTTTTTTTTCCTTTCTTCTTTCTTTTCCTTTTTCCCATTCTGTTTCCTGTTTTTCTGCTCCACTTCAATTCCAGCCGACCCTTCCTCTTTCTCCTTACTGTCGCCGATTGCCGGCGACCTCACAGCACGCGCACACTCACTGCCGATCCCTACTCCAACTATGTCACCTGCCCATGATCACCAAGCAACCGACGATGATCTCACACCCAAACGCAACCGTCGGAAGGGTCGATACCCACCTACACCAGTCAAACAACCATCGCTGCCGACACACACTCTATCGATAACACATCCACGGCCTGATCAACACACACACACAGTCGGATCAACTACACACACACACACCGTAGTACAGACATCGCCAGAAAAGTTAGGCAACACCCACACACGATGACCCATACTACCGAACCGGACAGCGACAACATACCTCCGATTATACCCACACGCCGGAAAACCATCGCCGAACGAACAACCACACACACCCAAAACACTCATCGCCCACCAACACCCACTGTCAGATGGCAACACACCGTCGCGGAAACACATACTGATCATGCACCCACATACCCACGATGGATCTCGCCGAACACCAACAAACTCACACCACCGAACTACAGAGCAAAACGCACACACACACTCACGATCACCGCCACCACCGTCGAACCAGACTCATGCCACGATCATCGGAGGAACACCCACCGCCTGTAGATCCTCTCTCTCTTCTTATTTTTCTGGGTTCCTTTTTTTTTTTTTTTGATTTTAGATCACCACTTTGCATGGATGCATTTATATGCATGAATTTGGTGGATCATCCTTTCTCCATAAGAGGCCACATCGATTGCCTACTCTGTTTTGGGTTTTGCTTAGATCCCACTACCGTTTAAATGTATATAGGTGTGTATATATATATATAAATCCTTTCCCCAATTTAAAGTCACCTCTCCCCAATTTCCTTTAGATTTTTTTTGAATCCCCATTTCAAGATTTAATTTCTCTTAAAATTATAATTTAACCCAAACCTGAAATTAATATTTTAAAAATCACTAATTAGCCCCTAATTTTTTTTTTTTAAAAATAGATATGATTTGACATATTCTACCCCATTATTTCTAAGCGTTCTAAAATACAACTCATGATTATGCATATGTAACGATCCAGGCCTTACAACCCTTCCCTCCTAAAACAAATTTCGTCCCGAAATTTTAGTTACCGTAATCGAACACATGCGGATATTTGTTTCTCATCTCGTCTTCTCGCTCCCACGTTGCTTCCTCCACGGTATGACTGCGTCATAACACCTTGACTAATGTAATCATTTTCGTCCACAACACCTAGTCTTTACGTCTTAAAATTTGGAATGGCTTCTCAACGTATGTCAAATTTTCTTCTAGTTCGATCGACTGTGAAGTCAACACATGAGAAGGATTTGGTACATATTTCTAAAGCATCGATACATGGAAAACGTCGTGTAGTTGAGATAACTCTGGTGGTAAAGTAAGTCTATAAGCCGTCGTGCCAACCCGATCTAAATTTTATATGGTCCAATGTACCTTGGACTTAATTTCCCTTTCTTCCCGAACCTCATTATGCCTTTCCACAGAGAAATACGCAAAAACACATGATCCTCCACTTCGCATTTCAAATCCCGCCGGCGCTTGTCTGCATAACTCTTTTGACGACTTTGAACGATTTTTAATTTTTTCTTGAATCACTTTTACTTTGTCTGCTGTCATCTGGCTATGTCCAACTTCAATAATTTCCATTCACCCACCTCAGTTCAGTCTGTTGGACTGGAGTCCTATATTTTCCGCTATACAATGCTTCATATGGTGTCATTTCGATTGCCGAAGGTAGCTATTGTTACACGCAAATTCCATCAATGTTATAAAAATCATCCCAACTATTAGGAAATTCTAGAACAAGACCCCTTAACATATCCTCCAACGTCCAAATAGTACGCTCTGATTAACCGTCAATTTGCAGATAAAAAGTGGTATTAAGTTTAGCTTGGTACCTAAAGCAGTTTGGAGATACGGCCAGAACATCAAAGTAAATCTCGGATCTCTATCCGACACTAGGAAAACCGGTGCGCCATGCAACCTAACAATCTCATCAATATATAGTTGGGCATACTTATCAAGAGAGTATGTGTCTTTACAGCTAGAAAATGAGCAAACTTGGTAAGCTTATCAACGATCACCCAGATAGAATTATGGCCCTTTTGAGTACGGGGTAATCCCGAAACGAAATTCATCGTGATATGCTCCCACTTCTACTCTGGAATAGGTAGAGGCTGCAATGACCCACTTGGACGTTGGTGTTCAATCTTAACTTGCTGACAAACAAGACACCTAGCAACAAATTCTGCGATTGCCTATTTTATTCCGATCCACTAATAATGTTCTCGCAAATTGTGATATATTTTGGTACTGCCTAGATGCATCGTGTACGTTGAGCTATGCGCTTCCTCCAAGATATCCTTTTTCAAATTGATGTCTCCATGCACACACAGTCTATTTCTAATCCTCAAAACTTCATCACTATCCCTGACATGATAATCAGTTCTATGACCATTTTTCACTTCATCCTGAATCTTCTCTAATTGGACATCTGACTTTTGCGCTTCAACAATATGGTCAATCAATGTTGGCCTAAAAAACAAAGTCGCAAGCAATGCTACTGTCTGACCAACCACCAATTGAACTCCCAAGTATCTCAATTCAGTATATAGATTAGTATGAACAACTTGAATGTGTGCGACCGAACCCGCCGATTTTTGACTCAATGCATCTGCTATAACATTGGTCTTTCCAGGGTGATAATGGATAGTACAATCGTAGTCCTTGATCAACTCTATCTAGCGTCTCTGTCTTCGATTGAGTTTCTTCTGAGTAAACGAATATTTCATACTCTAATGGTCGATGTATATTTCTCAAGTCTCGCCATACAGGTAACGACTTCAAATCTTCAAGGCAAATTCAGTCGCCGCCAATCCCAAATCATGTGTTAGGTAATTATGCTCATGATTCTTTAATTTCTAAGAGGCATATGCAATCACGTGCCCATGTTGTATCAGTATACACCCTAACCCTTGGTGTGACGCATCGTTGTAGATTACAAAGCCACCACTTTCTGTCGGAAGGGACAGTATTGGCGTAGATATTAGTCTACTTTTTAGTTTCTGGAAACTCTATTCACATTATCAGTCCACTCGAAATTTGGATTCCTTGCAGGTCAATCGGGTCAATGGGCAGCTATGATAGAGAATCCCTATGCAAACCGACGATAATAACCTGCCAATCCCAAAAAAATTTCTAACTTCAGTCCCACTTTCGTTCTTTCCCATCGCATCACGACTTCGAATTCCTTTGGATCCACTTGAATACTATCTCCCAAGATCACATGCCCCAAAATTACAACTCGATCCAACCAAAAGTCATATTTATTGAATTTGGCATACAATTGTTTCTCTCGCAATGTCTGCAACACAATCTGGAGATGCTCTGCATGCTCTCCTCTACTCTTGACCTAAACGCCGTTTTTGCCACGTCACTGTCTCTGACTTCCAACTGGTGATATTCTGATCAAAGATCTATTTGGGAAAAACACCAGGTTTAATAAAATCATGGGTTAACAAATCTTTCAATTTCATCAACTCGGTAGGGGCCATATGATAGGGTGGAATTAATATAGGAGTAGTTCCTGGAAGTAACTCGATAGTGTTCACTGGAAACCCTGACAATCCTTCTGGGAATACATCGAAAAAATCCCTAACCACTGGAATATCCGCCACCTAAACTTCATTCTGACTGGTGTCAATCGCATGCCCGAGGTATCCCCGACATCCCTTTTTTAACAACTTTCTGGCCTCCTGGACCAAAATCAAATTGACTAGGATAATGATTAAATTTCCAAAAATGCAAGCTCTAACTTACCTAAAATTCGCAAAGTAATTTTCTTTCTACAACAATCTACCACAACATAATAACCGAATAGGAAATCCATACCCAGTATCTCATCAAAATCGTGAATACTTAAGGGTAGTAGATCCACCGACAACTTTCTATCACCCATACGAAGTGGACTATATTTATACGCACTAACTATCAACATAGACTCATAGTTCTCGACTACCTCCTACACATCATCCTCTATTAATTTCGCTGTGTTTTCCCATTCCGTATTGCTTGTCAAAGTAAAACGTATTTCCAATTAAATCTTTTCTAGATTAGTTTACATCTTGACTCTTCCGTTTTTACCAAATCAGAAGCAAATCGAAGCTAAACATTGTATTTTACTTCCATACTACAAAACAATCATCCTTTCATATTCCAATAATATGAACTCCCCCTTCAATAGCATTACAAGGTTTCCTTAGTATTGCTTAGAAGCCAGTTTTATACACACCTTGGATGTCGTTTAATAATCCAACTTAAGTGTGCTCTGTCACACTATCTAATGTTTTAACAATTAAAATATTAGGTGCTACCGATAGTGAATCCCAACATCAAGTAATACGAACATGATTGTCTATCAGCTATAATCTAACATTCCCAACCACTAGCGCCCCTACAATCGTGATCCACCTATTATCACTACCAACAACACTACCCAAACCACCAACTGGTAGTATCCCAACTTCGTCGCACCCACTAATTGCCAACAAGGCAAATAACCATGCACGATGCCAATGCACTATTTAATGCAATCGAATACCTATCACTAACGTGCCGAACCTACCTATTGACACCCTATCTCATGGTATACCACTGGCTCGACACCGCCTATCGACACCCTATCTCAAAGTCTCCTACTGACTAGATGACTGGCACGTCTTCCTATCTCATGATCCTCTATTGACACAACTACTGGAAAGTCTACAAAACCTATAACCTAGGCTCTGATACCAAAATTGTCACGACCCGTCCCGAAATCCCGACATCCCGGGTTGGCGTGATGACATCACAACATTACCGAAAATAACCAACCAACCATCTATTACACGACAATATGCATATATATAAATAAACATCATCTATATGAAGCTATACATGTTTCTGTTATGGGAACATACCCGTTCCCCAAATATACTAATAGAAAAATATAATACCATGAACCCCTCACAGGTTCGCCTCAGAAAGCTCATCTCAACCTTCCACACGACTCCATCGTAGGACCCTACCTAGTGCCAGTAGGGGACCGACTCCTAACTGTTTTACCTGCGAGTGTACTGCATTCTTAGTAAAAACATATTTAATAATAAAAACTCATTCTACAACATCTAAATGGATCAAGTATAAGTTTATAAATACCACATAGCTCGTAAAATCCTTAGTATAAAAATAGGAAAAATAAAGCGATTTAATTAAGTTCCATTCAAATCCAACTAATATAAAAATCATACTAATCACCATGATAATAAATATCAAATTATCCAATATACGTAAAACACCATATCTCAAGCACACATCTCAAACACACTTTTTAAGCACACAACTCAAACACACATTGGCCAGCCCTAGTGATCATTTTAATCTCACGATCGGGAGTTGCAACAGTACAGTACCACCCATAGGATTTGCCTTCCTAACGGACACCTATCACTCTGCCAAAGCGGATAATCACTGCGCATTATAAACGTCTAACATCATTCTGCCGAAGCAGATAAATATCACTTCGCCGAAGCGGATAACATCACTCCGCCAGAGCAAATAATACTATGGCATCGTCAAATAAATACCATCACTCTACTAAAGTAGATAATCATCACTTTACTGAAGCAGATAAATACTATAGTATCGTGAAATCAATAACATCGTCAAATTATGAATCAATAGTATCGTCTAATCAACAACATCGTCAAATTAATAACATCATCATCAAATCACAATGTAATGATATCGTCTAATAAATATCGTCAGATCACACATCCACCCCTCTTTTCCATAAACCGACTTTTTATCCGAAAATCATATTTCTCACTTTCCTTTAGAAGGAAACGTCTAAATTTACCAAAACTATTTTTCCACCCTTTATTTTTAGAAAACTAGGTATTTTTCACTCTCTTTTAAAACCATCAAATTTCAGCGAAAAACCATTTTCAACTTCCTTTCGAAACCAACACAATTAATCGAAAATCCATTTTCTCAACTCATCTAGAAACCTGCTTGATCCATATCATTTTGAAATCATTTAATTTAACTACAACCATTTTTCATCATATATATATATATATACAAATAGTTTGGCAAGAAGACAGTTCACTCACCTGGCTATCCGCTCCGCAAAACTTTTATTGACTACTCCCTATCGAGACTCCGGTGCCTACGAACCTAATAGTGACATGGCCTAAATTAATATTTTATGCAAAAATAACCTAATCAGGAAATGCAGGCCCTAAGTTTCACAATTTTCCCGTCTCCACATTTTATTATGTAAAATTATTATTCGGTTAATTTTTCATTTTCAATAAAAAATACTGCACAAAATTTGTAATACGAACAGTCCCAAATTTATTATTCCGGTTAAATATTGTTATGCTAGAATTTAATTTAACAAAACTAAAATAAACTTAACGAAAAACGTTACCCATTCCGAATCTTTCACGGGTTGCGAGACGAATTTTGAATTTGTTGGGGTTATTTGTATAGTTTTTTTTCCCCCTTTTTCTTTCTTTTCCTTTTCCCCCGTTCTGTTTCCTATTTTTCTACTCCACTTCAATTCTAGTCGGTCCTTTCTCTCTCTTCTTACTGTCACCGATTGCTGGCGACCTCACACCACGCACACACTCACCGTCGATCCCTACTCCAACAACGTCACCCGCCCATGATCACCAAGCAACCGGTGACGATCTCACACCCAAACGCAACCGTCGAAAGGGCCGACACCCACCTACACCAGACAAATAACCACCGCCGATGACATACACTACACCGATGACACATCCATGGCCCGATCAACACACACACACACACACACAGTCGGATCAACTACACACACACCCACCGCAGTACAGACATCGCCAGAAAAGTTAGGCAACACCCACACACGATGACCCACACTACCGAACCGGACGGCGAAAACATACCTCTGGTTATACCCACACGTCGGAGAACCACCGCCGAACGAACAACCACACACACCCGAAACACTCATCGCCCACCTTCACTAATCACATTCACACACTGTCGACGAAACAACATCCATTGTCAGACGGCAACACACCGCCGGCGAAACACATACCGATCACGCACCCACGTACCCATGACGGCGCCCGCCGAACACCAACAAACTCACACCACCGAACCACAGAGAAAAATGCACACACACACTTACGATCACTGCCACCACCGTCGGACCAGACTCACGCCACGATCATCGGAGGAACGCTCACCGCCGGTAGATCCTCTCTCTCTTCTTATTTTTTTAGGTTTTTTTTTTTTTTTTTTTTGATTTTAGATCACCACTTTGCATGGATGCATTTATATGCATGAATTTGGTGGATCATCCTTGCTCCATAAGAGGCCACGTCGATTACCTACTCTGTTTTGGGTTTTGCTTGGATCCCACTGCCGTTTAAATGTATATAGGTGTACACACACACACACACACACACACACACACACACACACACACACACACACACATATATATATATATATATATATATATATATATATAAATCCTTTCCCCAATTTACAGTCACCTCTCCTCAATTTCCTTTAGATTTTTATTTGAATCCCCATTTCAAGATTTAATTTCTCTTAAATTATAATTTAACCCAAACCTAGAATTAATATTTTGAAAATCACTAATTAGCATCTAATTTTTATTATTTTTTTTTTAAAATAGATATGATTTGACACATTCTACCCCATTATTTCTAAATGTTCTAAAATACAACTCATGATTATGCATATGCAACGATCCAGGACTTACAAAAATGATCTTGAATTTATGCATAGCTCAAGACTATTGATAATTTGAAGAATATTGAGAAAACAAAATTTTTTTGAAATAAAAAATCAGTAGACCATAAGGCAGTTCCTGAACATCAGTATCAATATTGTACTCCTACTTCAGTATCCTAAGAAGCGCTTGAATAATTTTAAATGGTTTTATGGTGAAAAACTTGGTCACCTTGAAAAGTGGTATTACTAATTCCATGGTTACCCAATTGGTTCTAGAAATAATTGGATACCTAAAAAATGAAATTTTCATGCATGTATAAATGATAGATTTGTCAGATCAAGGAGGATGAACGAAAATTATTTTCAAAAGAAAGACGCAAGATTTGTTGAACCAAGAAGGATGAATCAACATGATATATAAAGATATAAAGGGAATGATTTCACAAATCCACAATTTCAGTATGAGAGACAAACCAATGATTATCACCAAAACAAGTACAAATTCAAAATGAGAAAAAAATCAGCATATAAAGTCATTGTGGATCGTAACAAAACTGATCAATCTCAAGTATCCCAAAAAGACAAAAAAGATTGTTGTTAAAGATGATCATAAGATAGCTTTACAAAAGGAAGACATCATCATGGTGAATCAACCAAATGATCAATCAGTCGATACAAAAGAAAAATAAACTAGTGTTGAAAATCAAACTAAAGCTCACACACCAATGGCTCCTCAGGATGAATCAAGTATGTTAAATTTCTTAATGTCTAAATATATAAATTTTGTTAGGAAGACAAATGCATCACATTGTTCTACTAATTAGATTTACATTTGTTCAGTAGTTGTTTGTGTTAAATTAATGTGTGAAAATGACTTTTTTAAAATAAATATTTATGTAGGTCAATTGAGAAATGAATGAGGCTAAGTAAAACAAAAGGATCGAAATTCAGCTTAGTAGGTCGACCGCCTAGGTTTTTTGTCATCTGTAAAAAGATGATCAGTCTTGAGGAGTTTTTTAGATAACAGTCGGTCGACCACCCATTTTCTTGGTCAACCGACTGTCGACGGGTTAAAACCTCAAGTTTAGGTTTTTCATTTTATTTGTGCACACCTTTCACATTTTCTTCGAGATTTCAAGTGCCAAAACCCACTATATTCATATCATCTCAAATAATCCACATCTAAAAGATTAGATCTAGTGATTCTTGTGAAGAATGAAGAAGGATTGGAAGAAGCTTGCCAGATCTAAAGAGTTTCCCCATTTTTGTGATTCCTATTGTAAATTCCATAATACTTTAGTAGATCAAGATCTATTCCTTGATTTTATGCATTCTCTTATGATTAAATTAAGAATTCTTGGTTAAAACTTCATCCCCAATTACTCTTGGAATTTCGAAATCAATCAAATGGCACTAAATTGTAGGGGCAGTTCTGGTAAAGCATTTTACAAGAAGATGTTCTTAAACTTTGAAAATCAAGTCAAATTTCAAAATGATTTTAATAAAAAGAAGGTAGTATAGGCTAGGGCCATAGAATTTCTCAAGCTTTCGTTCGATGGTATTGATGTTTTGACAAAATTTAAAAGATTAGTATGGGACAAATTCCATATTGAGAATAAGGTCTGCTTTAGTCATTGGGTAAAGTTGTTTCATTGTAACTTTCACATCATCAGGAAAAATAATTGTTCCAATGTTATTGGAGTTAAAATCAAAGTATGTCTTAAAGAATTTGCCTCTATTATTGAGTGAAAAAGAGGTTTCATTGTCCCTAAGAATTCACCTACACGGCTTCAACATAATTTAAATATTGAGCAAACACGTAAAGAATTGGGAGCTGTTGATTGTAGGGCATTGTCTTTAGATCTTGAGAAGCGTCTTCGCCACTACATCATTACTCAACGCATCGTTCCTCGTGGTAGTCTTTTATCTAACGTAATTGACTATGATACATACATACTGAATGTTATTGTAAAAAAGATCAAAATCAATTTTCCATATCTTATTCTTGAACACAAGCAATATCAGTTGAATATTGAGCAGTTGAATATTGAGTCACGAGTACTACCATATGGCGATGTCATGTGCAATCTTCTTCAAACCTTTTTAGTTCCGATTGACAAAGAATGTAAAAACCAATGCATGAAAGACACTACTATTCTTAATCTGAGTACCGTTTAATTGATGGGTTAAGAAATAATGGGTAATCGTTGGGTCCATGGAGAATAAGAAAGTGCATATAAAGATGACGTGATAATTCTTCATGATGAAAATGAAGATGAAAAGTTAGCTGGGATTTGTTAAAATGTTGATAAAGTAATGGAGCAGTTTGATAATTTCAATAATTCATACAAGTCATGGACTTGAAGCTTTAGTGTTTGTCGAGTAAAGTAGATAGAGAAGTGACCAAGGTGGATCGAGTTTGTGACATAATTCAAATTCATCCGGTCTTACGTTATTCTGCCGGTCCGTCCAACACATACAATACTCATCCTCCTTATGACTTTTCTAATGATTAAAATTCGTTGATCTTAGTAATATTTTGAACATGTTCTTAGAAATATTATGGTCTGCAATGCGTATGTAGGATTTGGTGAACAAATAGTGAGTAAGTTTGTGGATGGTTTTATCTTTTTGGATATTGGTTTTATTGGCTCTACCATATTTTGATCATATGTTTAATCTTATACATTACCTCAATATGATCCATATAAATAATAAGAGTAGGGTTTCATTTTTATTTTTTTTTTAAAACTAAACTTCCTTTATGAGCTTTATTAAGAGATATATTGAAAAATGAATTTCAAAAAGTTAATTATGATTTTGAAAATATCATTTCTAAGAAGAATAATGCTTTTTAAAAAAAAAATTGGTTTGCAAACTTATCACAATCGTTGAAATTTTTTCGGGATTTAGGAATGAATAGGTGTTAGCCCCATGAGAGTGGATAAGACGGAGGCATGGATTTATGTGCCATGTCCAAGACAATGTCCTTACTATGTTAGATGAGCTTGGTTAACTTGACTAGATAAAGCATGACATTGTGGTTTTGATTTCTTGCGACATGCCATCACTCAGAATATGCAATGGATTACACTAATGAATCAACCGTGGGTTGGACCCCCTATTGACTCCATTATGCCTGCTTGGACATATTGACGTCTATTGCTATCACTCCAATTATTTTGCATAAAGTATTATAAGGGGGGTGCCCTTCCCTCTTGGTCCAAGGCAAGACTAGATCCTATATACGTCAAGGGGTGTCGATACAACAAGGTAAGGTGTATCCTAAGACGTAGGGATGGTGGAAAGATCTAGTAAGGTGTACCTATGATTCTCAACATAGGTGAAAATGAGATGCCATAAGTGTAGACATCACATTTTGTCCTGCCCAGTCAGTGTCGGATCAAGTAGAGATGATGGGTTATGAAATAATGGGTAATCTTCGAGTCCATGGAGAAGATGAAAGTGCATATGAAGATGACATGATAATTCTTCATGATGAAAATGAAAATGAAAAGTTAACTTGGATTAATGTTGATAAAGTAATGGAGCAGTTTGATAATTTCAATAGTTCATGTAAGTCATGGACTTGAAGCTTTAGGGTTTGTTGAGTAAAGTAGATAGCATAGTGACCAAGGTGGACCAAGTTTGTGACATGATTCAAAATCATTCGGTCTTACGTTCTTCTGCTGGTCTGTCCAACACATATAACACTCACTTTCCTTATGACTTTTCTACTGATTAAATTTCGTTGATCTTAGTAATATTTTGAACATGTTCTTAGAAATATTATGGTCTGCAATAAGTACGTAGGATTTGGTAAACAATTAGTGATGTTGATCCTAAGATTTTGATGAACAATTAAGTGTTCATGTTTTGGTGGAACTAACGGTTTAATTAAGTGTTTCAGTTATTTAAGTTCCAGTGATGAAGATATAAATTAAATGGATGCTAAATGATGATGTTGAAGATGATGAAGAATTAAGAGTTTGAATAAATTAGGAAAAACAACTCAGGTAAATTTCAATTCTTAATATCCCGATTAGGAACACACACACGGCACAAAAAAGTTTTTATTATTTATGTGTGTTTTGATATGATGAAATTATTTGCTCCTACATGTGATTTGAAAAGAAATATTTTTAATTGACTAAAATGGAATTTAAGAAGTTAATGGAGCTAATTTAGAAAATAAAATGGTTAAAGAGTCGAAAACGTAAAAAAAAATAAGTTAAAAATGAGTTCAGAGAAGAGATCCAACATATACAAGTCGACTGATGAGTCAACCAGATCAAGCAGTAGAAACAACCTGTATCTCTAAGTCGATAGGTAGGTCGACCAGTGAAGAAAAAATGATCTCTCTGTATCTCTAAGTCGACAAGCAGGTCAACAGGTGAAGGTAAAACGAACTCTTTGAATCTCTAAGTCAACAGACAGGTCGACCGATGAACGTAGTAGCAATGGCTTGGCTATATCCTAAATTGGGCAGTCGACTGACCAGTCGACCAGACGCGCTGTTTCAGGATTATGTTTATTCCGAGATTATATCCAAAAGTAGCCGTTTTTAGTTGGGATTTGAGAAAGATTTCGGGGATATTATTATATTTAAGATATGCTTCACCTAATGTTTAAATCCTATTGATTTGGTTCATTAATTTTTAATATTTGTCAATTTGGTACATAAAATTGTTTCTATTCTAATTAATTGAGATTGAGAAATATTTAGGGGACTTAATTGAAAGATTTAAAAGCCATTATTAAGTTGAATTGAACTAAAATGAAGTCATAATGATACAAGGGATCTAAGAGAGCATTTAAATGTCATGTTAAGTGGGAACTAGCCATTAGAAGGTTGATTTCATTATCCTATATAAAGACCTGGGTTTTTCACACACACGTATATATATATAGACTAATCATCAAGTCAATATTAAGAGAGCATAAGAGTTATGATCATTTGTGAGCTGTTATAAGAGTCATCATTATGAGATATTGTGTGAGCTATTTTGAGAAGCGATCTTGAAGATCAATTACTATTAATCATTGCTGCTACCGGATTTGAAGTTACATCGTTCTAATTATTCTTTTTATGGATTCCAAGTGAGATCTTGCCAATTATTTTCTATTATTGCATTACTTGTTTATCTTTTGGAAATTGATCTTAGAAATTATTTCTGATTTTTATTGAAGAAATTTTTATAAACAATTTCTTGAATCTGATTACATGCTTATTTATTTGCTACTCATATTTTGTTTGAAATCAGATTTTTATTCTCACATTTTTCTATCACTAGATTTGATATTAATTGAGTTATCATTTATCTGAGGTGGTGAAGCTTTGAGTGAAATTTTCTACTTATCAATTTGTATTGGTGAGTAGTGTGACGGGTTAAATACTGTTGAGGGTATTTAATCAGGGGTAGTCAGTTTTCAGTTTCTTCCTGTAAAGAGATTGAGGTAGCGATTCTTCCTGGATAGAATTACATTTAAAATTTGTAACGGTTCAATTCTTACCGGGTAAAAGAATATTTGGAGTGATTGGTGAGGTTTTGATTCTTTGGCCTTAGTGTTAAAAATAATTTGGTTATTCTTTAGCATGTGAAAAGTAGAGGTTTTTCCTTAGCCTGAGAAAAGGATATTGTAAAGGTCGATTTTGAGCCTGTAAAAGAATCAGTGTAAGGGTTTGGTTCCTACCTTTAAAGGGATCTTGAGTATTAGTGGGTGCAAATCTCCGTGGGGCTAGGAGGATTGTATTAGTCAAGAATAGCTTGGTGAACCATGATATATCTTGGTGTGCTGCAATATTTACTTTGTTTATTTTGGTTGTTTGGTGTGCACTTAGTTGATTATTTAATTCCACTGTGATATAAGGATAATAATTAATTTAGGATTAAAATTAATTATTTGATCTATTAATGGTTTATTCTGTTAAATTTTTAATTACCCAATTCACCCCCCTCTTGGGTATTCCACTGGGCCAACAATTGGTATCAGAGCTGATTTAGCTCAAAAATTTTAGCTAATAAAGATCACATGGAGTGTCTTGATTCTGAAGTTATGTGTGCTACTGTTAACTCTGCCTCTCCTAATAGTCATTGTTCTGATCGTGAGTCTAATATAATTTGCAATGATGAGAATACAGATAAAGGTATTGAGATGCTTATTGCTCTTACTTATGTTTTTGGAAAAGAGAATTTTAAACTAGAGCAAAAGATTGCAACTCTTGAAAATAAGAAGTTTAGTACTATCAAATCTCTCAAGAAAAAAAAATTGGACAAATATTTTGAAACTGTTGAGTTTAAAAATGCTTTATCTAAAATCAGTAAGTTGTATGATAAAGTTGAGTCTCTTGAGGATGAGACTGAGATTTTGAAAAATAATTTTTATGATCAACATAATGAATTTAAAAGAAAAAAATATTGAAACCTTGAATGAGGCATTGAGTATTGAATTGGAGAATACAAGGTGTGAGCTTGATAGAGCTCGTGTAAAAATCCATTATGTTGAAAATGAGTGCCAAATTCTTACGAATGATCTTGAATTTATGAATAAAAAGAATTTTGGTCTACAGGTAAACGTTTGCACCAATGAATGGTTACTTAAGAAGACTCAAAAGGAGCTTAGAGAAGCAATGGATAAATTCAAGGTTGTTGAGAGTACTAAACCTTTTGAAAAACCAATAGTTACTAAAGCTGCTTCTCAAAATCGCAGAAAATATTATGCTCCCATAAGAAACATTGATTATTCAAAGAGGCATGCTAACAGTATTAAGTATTTCTATTGTGGTAAATTTGGTAATTATGAACACTCTTGTTATTTATTACATAGTTACCCTGTCGGATCTAGAAATAACTAGATACCAAAAACAGAAAATTTTGGTATAGGTACAAACCAGAGATTCAAACAAAGGTACAATGAATACTACGTGCCGACAAGGAGATTTGAATAAACAAGAAGGTACAATGAATATGCCATGCCAAATAGGGAACCAAGGTTAAATGTACCTAATAAGAAGAATCAACACATGTCAAATACAAAAGTACAGAAACAACAAGCTCAATATGTGAGAGCTGACAAATCTTATCCACAACAAATGACAAGATACCAGTATAAGAAAAGATTCATTTACAAAGTTGTGCCAAAGCAGCATGAAGAACCAAACAAAGGTAAATAAGTTTTTACTGAATCGGTTCAAAGAATTGATGTTCCTAAGAAAGAAGAAATTAAGGTGAAAAATCAAGCATTGGTAGAATTAAAGGATGCCAAATCAGAAATTAGTAATCCACCAAAAGTACACACACCACTTTCTCCCAAAGATGATCTAGGTATATCAAAATTTTTAAAGTTTAAGTTTATTAATTTTGTTAGGGAGACTGAGCCTGTTCATTTTGAAATTTAGATGATTGCAATATATGTGTGTGTGTGTGTTTAAGTATGTGAGGATTTTTAAAAAAAAATATATATGGATCAAAATAAGAGGTAAAAATTGAGCTATGAGGATTAAATTAGGTTTAAAATGCAAAAAATCAAACAAATCAGGAGTGAGCAGTCGACTTGTGAGTCGACTGACAGTTTCAGGTTGGAATACCGAGCGTCACTTTGAGTTCATCTATCGACTGGGCGGTCGACCGATCCTGCCGGGATATAAATATCCTGACCTCTTTATTTCATTTTTCTGGACAAAGCCCTCACTAGACTTTATTTTTTTTACGTTGCCTTTCAGACAAGATCCATATTTATTTTTTTGGTCTGTAATAGTAAATCTAGGTTATTTGGTTTAACTTGACTGCTAGTGTTTGGATTTTGATAAATTAGCTAGAGTTGGTCAATTGGTTAGATTTTTTTCTAATGATGATCCACATCATATTTTGTTGAAAATGATTTTATTTATGGATCTTATTTCTCTCCAAGATTGAGTAACTTTGATATCAGTCTATAGTGTTAATGTTTTGTGCTTAAAAAGTAATTTATTCAAATGGGTTATAATTTTTAAAAGTTAATCCAATATGCTTATATCATATGAATGCCTAAAGTGAATTATCTATATGTGTTCTCCCCTCCCTATATATATATATATATATATTTTAAGATGACAAAGGGGGAGAAATTAGATGATGTTTTATTAAGGGGGAGTAATTTTTTTGTGCTTTATTGATTATATTTTTTGAAATCTTCACTATGACGCTTAAATGAGTTATAAAACTCGTCTTCGGATTCAGGGAGAGTGTGGTTATATTTTTGTTTTGAATAAAACATCAAAGTTAATTGTCATCATAAAAAAGAGGGAGTTTGTTGATTCTAAGATTTTGATGAACAATTAAGTGTTGATGTTTTGGTGTAACTAACTGTTTAATTGATTGTTTCAATTATTTAAGTTCCAGTGATGAAGATGCGAATTAAATGGATGCTAAATAATGATGTCGAAGATGATAAAGAATTAAAAGTTTGAAGAAATTAAAGAAAACAACTCAGGTGAATTTCAGCTCTTAATATCCCAATTAGGAACATACACACGGCACAAAAAAGTTTTTATTATTTATGTGTGTTTTGATAAGATGAAATTATTTTCTCCTATATGTGATTTGAAAAGAAATATTTTTAATTGACTAAAATAGAATTTAAGAAGTTAGTGGAGCTAATTTAGAAAAGAAAATGGTTAAAAGGACGAAAACGTAAAAAAGAATAAGTTAAAAACGAGTTCAGAGAAGAGATCTAGCATATACAAGTTGACTGATGAGTCGACCGGACCAAGTAGCAGAAACAACCTGTATTTCTAAGTTAACAGGTAGGTCAACCGGTGAAGAGAAGTTGAACTCTCTGCATCTCTAAGTCGATAAGCAGGTCGACTGGTGAAGAGAATTTGAACTCTCTGTATTTCTAAGTCGACAGGTAGGTCGATCGGTGAAGGCAAAACAAACTCTATGAATCTCCAAGTCGACAGACAGGTCGATTGATGAACACAACAACAATGACTTGGCTATATCCTGAATTGGGCAGTCGACTGACTAGTCGACTGGACGCGTTGTTTTAGAATTCTATTTATTCCAAAATTATATCCAAAAGTAGCCATTTTTGGTTGGAATTTGAGAGAGATTTCGGGGATATTATTATATTTAAGATATGCTTCACCTAATGTTTAAATCCTATTGATTTGGTTCATTAATTTTTAATATTTGTCAATTTGGTACATAAAATTGTTTTTATTCTAATTAATTGAGATTGAGAAATATTTGGAGGACTTAATTGAAAGATTTAAAAGCCATTATTAAGTTGAATTGAACTAAAATGAAGTCATAATGATATAATGGGTTTAAGAGAACATTTAAATGTTATGATAAGTGGGAACTAGCCGTTAGAAGGCTGATTTTAGTATCTTATATAAAGACCTGCGTTTTTCATATATATATATATATATATATATATAGACTAATCATCAAATCAATATCAAGAGAGCATCAGAGTTAAGATCATTTGTGAGAAGTTATAAGAGTCATCATTCTGAGATATTGTGTGAGCTATTCTGAGAGGCGATCTTGAAGATCAATTGTTATTAATCTTGCTACTACTGGATTTGAAGTTACATCGTTCTAATTATTATTTCTGTGGATCCCAGGTGAGATTTTTTCAATTATTTTCTATTATTGCATTACTTGTTTATCTTTTAGAAATTGATCTTAGAAATTGTTTCTGATTTTTTTTGAAGAAATTTTTATAAACAATTTCTTGAATCTGATTACATGCTCATTAATTTGCTACCCATATCTTGTTAAAAATCAAATTTTCAATCTCACATTTTTCTATCACTAGATTTGGGATATTAATTGAATTATTATTTATCTGGGGTGGTAGAAGCTCCGAGTGAGATTTTCTGCTTATCAATTGTGTTGGTGAGTAGTGTGATTGGTTAAATACTATTGAGGGTATTTAATCAAGGGTAGTCAATTTTCAGTCCTTTCCTGTAAAGAGATTGAGGTAGTGATTCTTCCTGAATAGAATTGTGTTTTTGAGTGAAATTTGTAACGGTTCATTCTTTACCTGGTAAAAGGATATTTGGAGTGATTGGTGAGGTTTTGATTCTTTGGCCTTAGTGTTAAAAAGAATTATGTTATTCTTTAGCCTGTAAAAATTAGAGGTTCTTCCTTAGCCTGAGAAAAGAATATTGTAAAGGTTGATTATGAGCCTGTAAAAGAATCGGTATGAGGGTTTTGTTCCTACCTTTAAAGGGATCTTGAGTATTAGTGGGTGAGAATCTCCGTGAGGCTCGGAGGACTGGACTAGTCTAGAGTAGCTTGGTGAACCAGGATATATCTTGGTGTGCTGCAATATTTACTTTGTTTATTTTTGCTGTTTGGTGTGCACTTAGTTGACTATTTAATTCTGCTGTGTTATAAAGATAATAATTAATTTAGGATTAAAATTAATTATTTGATTTATTAAAGTTTTATTCTGATAAATTTTTAATTATCCAATTCACCCCCTAGGGTATTCCACTAGGCCAACAAGTGAGTGAGTTTGTGGATAGTTTTATCTTTTTGGATATTGGTTTTATTGGCTCTACTATATTTTGATCGTATGTTTAATCTCATACATTGCCTCAATATGATCCATATAAATAATAAGAGTAGGATTTCATTATTATTTTTTCAAAACTAAACTTCCTCTATGAGCTTTATTAAGAGATATATTGAAAAATTAATTTCAAAAAGTTAATTATGATTTTGAAAATATCATTTCTAAGAAGAATATTTTTTTTAAAAAAAAAAAATTGGTTTGCAAACTTATCACAATCTTTGAATTTTTTTCGGGATTTAGGAATGAATAGGTGTTAGCCCCATGAGAGTGGATAAGACGGAGGCATGGATTTATGTGCCATGTCCAAGACAACGTCCTTACCATGTTAGATGAGCTTGGTTAACTTGACTAGATGAAAAACGACGTTGTGGTTTTGATTTCTTGCGACATGCCATCACTCAGAATATGCAATGGATTACACTAACGAATCAACCGTGGGTTGGACCCCATGTTGACTCCATTATGCCTGCTCAGACATATTGACGTCTATTGCTGTCACTCCAATTATTTTGCGTAAAGTATTATAAGGGGGGTGCCCCTCCCTCTAAGCCCAAGGCAAGACTAGATCCTATATAGGTCATGGGGCTTCGGCACAATAAGGCAAGGTATATCCTAAGACGTAGGGATGATTGGAAGATCTAGTAAGGCGTACCTATGATTCTCGGCATTGGTGAAAACGAGATGCGATAAGTGTAGACATCATATTTTGTCCCGCCTAGTCAGTGTCTAATCAAGTACAAGTTCAGATAAACTTTAAACTTAGGTTTAAAGGGAATGAGTTTCTACCCAATATCACACTGTATATATACAAAAATACCAAAAAGAAAACATGATAAAACGCGAAATCTGTTAAATTTGACAAAATTCAGCTAACTAAAAGTTTTGGGTCAACCTAAAAAATTCTATAATTTAAGGGGGTTTAAAATGAATTTATTAAAGGTTGATTTTCATTAAATCATATTTATTATAAATAAAAATTAGTTATGGCCCTTTAAATATAGGATATTTCAAACAATTACCTCGGTTACCTACCCTGACTTTGAAACATTTATTATTATTGAATGTTGTCGGTTTAACACCGAATATAATTGTTTCATTTTTATATATTATATCAAATACCATCTAGAAACAATCCAAGAGACTGTGATCAAGGGTTGGAAAGGTCATGACAGGCCTAAATCACCAAAGTGATTAAGGACTTGGGTTTGGTTTGGAATTACACTAAATCCAAGTTATCTTGACAAACCACCCTAGGCCCAGTGAATTAAGGGCCTAACCTTAATTAAAAGGCCCACAAAGGATCCTTAAAATGACCAAAGAACCCCTAGATATTCTCTACACAAATATGTAAGGAAGGAAACAAAGAAACTTAGGATGTGACCAACCGTTATCGAAACTAAATCGATTCGGTTCACCACCCAAGTGACATATCAAGACTAAATTCATTGCACCTTGGAAGCATTGATGGAAACTAATCATGTAGTTGATACACTTTAAATTCATGTATATAACACAAAACCCATAATCAACCAAATAACACTTAATTCTTGTTATAATTACCAAACTATATCCAAATCATACAAAACTATCTCAAGAACATCAAGAACATCCGAGAACATGTTAAGAAATGTGAGGACCCAAATCATTCCAGAACATGTGAGGATTCAAACAAAATATTTATCATACCATGAGTTGTGCATAGTCTGTACGATTCTCTCAAGAGCACATCGAACCAATTCTTTACTATCTAACTATAAACTATTAATAACTGGATTTACTTTATGATAAATGTCAAGATCACAGCCTGGTAGGCTTGTGGACTGACACCTATATATACACTACACTAACAGACGATTATGGCTAAAAATAGGGATAAAAGGAGGGTCTCTATTCCTTCGGGGATATATGTGATGCTTCTTCTGAAATCTTCCCATTTTTCTTAGTTACAAGTAGAACTAGAATAAATATATGGTATTTCTTTTCAATTTCAACTAGCAACTCATATAGTAACGCTAACTAACCAAAACACACTACAGGAAAAATGGGGTTTGGCTACAATTTTTTTTTGTAGCTAAAGCCCTAATTTCGTAGCGAAAACGTTTTAGCGATGAAAAAATTACTATTCCAATTTCGTAGCCTATGAGCCGTAGCAAAAGGTTTTTGGCGACGAATTGTTAGTTCGTCGCGCAAGACTACTATTTCACGACGAATCATTTTGTAGCTAAATTCGTAGCTAAGAAATTCATTTCGTAGCTAAAGAGTAATTAAAAATGGTGGGGATAATTTTTTTGTGACAAAAATTTTTGTCCCCAAAAAAGAACTAAAATGGAGGGAAATCTTTTAGCGATGAAATTATTTTTGTCGCCAAAAATATGTGAAGGCGGAAAACAATTGGCGATGAAAATTGTTTTGGTCACCAAAACAAAATTTAAATTGAAGAGAAAACATACTGTGACCAAATGTTTTTGTAGCCAAAAAATATTTTTTTTCAAGAAATACATTGGCTACAAAAATAAAATTTTAACAAATTACTCTACTTAAAGCTATGAATGTCAATTTATAGCCATCAAGCAATCAACAAAAAGTAACCAAAACTATACAATTGCATTAAAAGTTAAATAGCCAAAATATACCAATATTCTTAAACATTAATATGACAAAAAAAACAAAATGTCTTACGAAATATTATTACAAAATAACTAAGAAACAAGCTATAGATGATAAGCGATCAATATCATCCATTCCATAATTTCTTGAATATGCAAATTGTTAAAAATAAAAATAAAAAATGGAACTTAGAATAAATTAACCATAAGTGTAATGTTAAAAAAAATGATTGAACATAATGTGTTACAATGAAGACGAAGGTTCTGTGGGTCCTGACTAAGCTCTTGTTATCGATCTCATAAGTTCTTTCAACTCTGTTAACTCTGCTTTCATGGTGTCTATTTTATTTTGTTGATCTTGCAATTTCTGTTCAACCTCTTTCAACGTTCCCTGTGTGGACGAAATTTCATTTGATGAAATTGGTTTTGGTCCAAAACCAAATCCCCTGACGTAACCAGATGTAATCCCAAGAATATCATCGCATATGTTATCCCCTATTTCCGGGTTCTCACTTTGTTGTGTATGTTCTACAAGAGCCACCATATTCACCTATAAGTTGTGAATATAATAAAATTATTTGAATTTTATTTAATGATGAAAAATGAAAATGGTTGGAAAAAAAAAAACGTGATGATTGATTGAAGAACCAAACAGAACAGAAACAGTAACGGAAGCATAACAAAAATGCAAATGGAAACAGAACAGAAACAGAAACATGAACAGAAAGTAAAAAAACAAAAGCTTTACAAACAATTAGTCTGTCCAAGGGTGATACAGTTTATGCTTTCTACATAATTTTTCAGAAATGACTCGTTTATAATCATTTGGGTGAAAAACACTGATATTTTCCTTTCTAAAGTGACAAACTTCACTTTTTGTAAAAATAAAAAATGGCAGTCCAACAGGACATTAGAAATTTTTCTAACAATAAAATTATCTAACCAGGAAATCAAGAGATTTTATAGGATGTTATTAAATCAAACAGAAACAGTAAACAACAAACAGAAACAAAAACAGTTAACAGAAATAGAAACAACAAATAGAAACAATTTGTAAGACGCAATATAAACAGCAAACAGAAACAGCAATAGCGAATAGAAACAATTTATAAGACGCAATAAACAGAAACAATTAAAGCTTATGGAAAAAAAAAAGAAGCAATGCAACTTACAAGTCCTTTCTTCCTTTGTAATCCACTGCTTATCAAAGTAAATTTTTCCCTAAGCACCACCGAAACTTATAAAATAAAATAAGTCCTACCAAGTCCTAAAAGCCATGTGTAAACTGTAAGAACGCAAACGAGCAAGCAAAGGGAAACTGACACAAGTTAAAGGATCTTAAAAAAACAAAACAATACTACAAATATTTGTGTCCATTTGAATTCCATATAGGTTTGTCAAATTAATAGCCACTCAATTTCAACTCTCAATATTCAAAGCGAGTCATTGTCTTAAATGTTTTAAGTTTCAATTGTTAAAAGATAAATAAGAAAAAGAAAAGCTATACTAGAGAGGATACCAAAGAATAAACAACAGAGAAATTGATGTGTTTCTACATATATCACACATATGGCAACAAAAAATGTCAGACAGATAACCAAATGTGAAGAAACTTATATATGATTAGATTATCAATATGCTTCCATGTATTTACTCATGAAGTCATTATTTCATTATCAATACAATTCCATGTATTTTCTCAATTCCAATTCTTGTCCTCCTAAGAATGAATCGCGACAACAGTGGTTCGTCGCCAAATAAAAATATGAAGCAAAGGGCATATGATTATCTACATTTTCAAGTCAATTTTATAAATACATAAATACTTCAACTCCATATCTTAAAATGTTGTAATATGCACGTATAACATATTATATGGGCAGCAGAATAGCAAAACAGTGCAGAACACATTATATGGGCTACAAAACAGCAAAAACAACAAAACAGTACTGTGCTTTGCTATTTTTTGCAGCAAAATAGTATTGTTTTGTAGCAAAAACAGCAAAAGCACAAGTTGCTTTTATAGCAAAACAAATGCAAAAACAAATGATATGGATAGCAAAATAGTACTATCACATATAGTTCAACAATGGACAACTTACACGTCTCACAAATGAATTACATATTCAAGATAATGACAAACCTTTTCCGCAATCACATTTTTTTTACATATATTTAATCCATTCAGCTCTCAATTCGTCTAGTTCTTCGGAGTAGGCATTCTTCCCATTAAACTACATAATTCAATCAAATTAGTTAGAGAATTATATTTTCGAGTGATGCAAAATGAAAATTAAATGAAAAATAATAATATTTTTGAGAGATGCAAAGTGCAAAATAAATGAAAAATAAACAACTTATCTTACATTTTCTCGAAAAATGATACTCTTATCTCTAATAATATCTTTCATGAATCTCATTACGTAGAAACCAGATTTCAGAGCCGAAGATTGTTGAGGACACTAAATATAACAAAATTTGAAAAGAACTGGTATAACAACTATGTTATTATACATATACATACATACATACATACGTACATACATACATACATACATACATACGTACATACGTACATACATACATACACACACACACACACACACACACATATATATATATATATTGATGAACATGTTTATCACTTGAATGCACTTCCAAGTTGGAGTTCTTTTTGTCCTTGCAAATGTTCTAAGCCCACTACATAAAGATTATGTCAAAAAAAAAAAAAAAAAAAAAAAACATAAAAAGTTTGTGAGAAAAAAATGCATAAATATTATTGAAACCTAAACATCTGGGAGGGACAAATTTATGGGGAAAAAATAGAAACAAAATTAAAACAATAAAACACTAAACAAATCACCAACTGTCCCTTGCATAAAGGACTAATATTTGTAATTCTAGACCAACGGATCACCAATCTGCATCAGTTTTTGTTCTGAACTATTCCGCTTTTGTTTTGTTCTATTTTTTTTGTTCTATTCAATTTCAAACAGAAACAACAACAAAACATAAACAATTCTATTCTGTTTATTTTAGTGACAGAAAATGTTCAGTTTCTATTTTGTTTACAGAAACAGAACAAAAATAGCTTTGGAACAAATAGTTATGTTTTTTTTTTTTTTTTTTTTTTTTGGAACAGAAATAGAACATAATTGTTTTAGTTCTATGATAAATTAGAAATACATTAAAGTTACCTTTGTAATGAAGGATTGAAGCCTGGAAATCAGAACTGGAAGTCATTGTATGCAAACTTTTAAATTTTACATATGTCAATTTCTAATTACAACTCCAAGACTCCAATTCAATGAAGCGGTGTGGGGTTGGGGGCGGTGTCAACTTCTTCAAACGGAAGTTGTGATTTCAAAATATTTCTTAACTGCCGGGGGATTTAGCAAATTTCTATAACAAAAATTTGCACCACATGTATCATTATTCCAAAATAATTAAATATGAGGAACTTACATTTTGAAGTATTCCATACTCCTGTTGGATATATTTTGTGATTTCAGCTTGCTCACCTAAAGCTGCTCGAAGTCTCCAAACCTGAAATATAGTCTCACACAAAATAATGGATGAGGATGCTACAATTTTCATTGGAAGTGAACATACAGAACATAATTAGATTTAAAAAAAAAAAAAAAATACAAACGAAACATTAAGTTTGAGACGAATAATATACAAGAAAGAACATGAGGATCAATATTACCTCCTCAGCGAGATCCTTCTTAGTCCTTTTCTTCACTATCTCTGGAGGATAACCACAAAAGGTATTGTAACTGCCCAACACAAATATATGTATATCAGTAAGCAAACCCACACATCAATTTTTCAATATAATCTTTATCCAAACCCAAATAGAATGTAGAAAATAACAGCATGTAATGCATGTATGATTTTTCCTTTTTCATATGAGAATACTAGTTAAATATTCAAACAAGGACACTGAAGTCACTTTTCGGGTTAAAAAATATGGTGTTCAGATTACCTGATCAAGCTTATCATCGATTATCTTGAAGCCCACATCAGTTCAAAGGGACTTCCTACTCATACCTATAACATATGGTTTTAGATTCGAACGTCCTAAATGGTATCAGAGTTCGATTTCGAGAAGCCACTCTCTTCCTCACCCCAAATCTTTTGTCCATCTTTCAACTCTGTTCTGGTCCCCCAGTCTCCTAATCTTCGTCAATGGTGCTCCGTGCAATGGCCCCATTCGACGAGACTCCCTAAACCAATATCGATATCCTATTCCACCTATAAGCATTTGGTTTTAAATTGAAAACTCTTAAGAGATTAGAATTACGAAACATCTGTACAGAACCTCTTCAGACATTGGGGCTAAATCCCTGCAAAAATAGGTGATATTACAGAAGATTAGGTTTCTCATTACTGCCTACGTTACTAGGTTTGGCAACACCGTTGCGGTAAGAGTCTAAGAGATGAGAAAAGAAATACAAAACAATAGAAAAATCCTTTAGGAGATACTCACAAACTGATTTATGGCTCTGGGAAAACCCTCGATAGCGTTGTCGCCCCTTGCCATTGTTGAGCCATTGCTACCGCCGTCGCTAGCCGCTGTCTCAAAATCGTCATCGTGCACCAACAAACAGCTATCCTCTCTTATTCAAATGGCCAAATCTATTCACATCCAGTTTTGATTTTTCCAGAATCGGGGTTGATTTGGTCCGACAACAGAGCGAGGAAAGGGAGAGGGCTCAGATCTGGTTTTGACAGAGATGGTGTTGTGAGAGGTAGAGAAAAATGAGATCGCGATGGAGGGAATGAAGGCTGAAAGATCGAACATGATGGAGACGGTAGAGATGTCGAGGTGACGCGGTGACGATGACATTTGTGAGTTGAGCACATCGGCGTTGGAGTGGAGGAGTTTAGCTCAAGTTCGGGGTGAGGGTGAGGACTGAGCGATGAAGAAGAGGGTTTGGGAGTGGGAATGGGTTTTTTCTCATTTAGCAAATGTACGAGCGGGAGGGAATGGAGATTTTGGTTTTTTTTTGTCTTCCCAACAAATCTATGAGCGGGAAACGGGATAAGGTTTGGCACCAAGACGAAACGTGGTTTCAATATAATAGTTCCAATTTTCATTTTTTTTTTCTCTATTAAATTTTTAAGACACTAATTTGCTCTTTAAAATTGTGTCTTAATAAAAAATTTATTTTTGCAATTTTAGTTTTTTTCAATAACTGATATTTTTTTTTTATTCTAACTTTTTTATTTTAATTATTTTTTTAATTAAAACCATCGATATCAAATTTTGGCACCAAAACCATGGTGTGGAGGAAAAACAATCCACGACGAAACCCATTCGTAGCTTAATGTCAACTATAGGCAGCCATTTTGGTGACGAACCACTTTCGTCGCAAATACAATAGGGGGTAATTAATCGCGACGAAAATGGTTCATCGCCAAATAAAAACATATCTCATACTAAATTGGTGATGAAATGTTTCCATCACCAATACGCTAGCGAGAAAAATTTCCTTTTTTTTTTTTTGGCGCCAAGAATTGATTGGACCAATAGTGACGAATTCCAAAATTTCATCGCCTATTAACAAGCTATGGCTACAAAACTTCACTTCGTCTCAAAAAGAGGTCACATTTGGCTACGATTGTTCATTTTGTAGCCAATAGATACATTGATGACGATTATTGTGTCGTCGCCAAAAAAATTCGTAGCTGAATCCTGTTTTTCTTGTAGTGACAAAAGAGTTCGATTAAGGTGTTTTGGACAAAATCAAAGAGGTTATGTCCATACCATATTGTGATTCATATTGTTCACAACTAAAACTGGATAATAGTCAACTAAGATTAACTTAAACCAACTTATCTTTCAACTTAATACAAATGAACTACGTGATGACCTGATCTTTAATTACCCCCCAAAGTATGTAGGCAACCCACACAAAGGTTCGGTCACCTTTAATAACATAAACTATATATTTTTCACCTTAATATAAACGAACTATGTAAATACCTGATTCTCGTTACTCCAAGATACGTAGGCAACCCACGTGCGGGTTCAGTCATATATCCAAATAATTTAGTCTTAGTTTGTATGCTGGAAATACATGTTGACCTGATTCCTTAGGAAAACAAGGATATGTAGGCAACCTATATAAGGTTTCATCTCTTAAAAGTACAAAAATACTTGCATTTCATTTAACTTGTGTAGTTGTATTCTTGTCTCTTATAAACTGCTATTGGGTTGTTATTGCCTAGAATAATATAATATAGTATAGTATTTACTACTTTCGTTATGTAAAAAATACAAAAATATTTTCATTTGTGGTTGTAGTTGCATAATAGATAACATTTACTGCTTTAATCATGTTAAAATATTTAAAAAGGAAAAAAAAAAATTAAAAAGAGAATTGTTTTGTTAATGAAATCAAAGAAAGTTACTCCAGTATTGTTTAAAAGTGAATATTCATTTAGACTAATGTACTGTTTACGGACGGATGTCTTGAGGTGCGTAAAATCTTTCTCGAGCATAACCGACCTCCAAACGTAAATAATATCTTTGGTACATAGACCTTATCAAGTCAAAACATGGGCCAATTCAAAGTAAAATGAATTTCTCAAAATTCCGATGACCTAGCATACTATTTAACCCATACTGGGTGGCGACTCCGTTTTTAACATAAAATCCAGGCCCAAGAAGTTTTTTCAAAACTGACGCCTAGAAAAGTCCTTGAAAAACCATTTTCAAAATGAATGGATTTGGACTACTTAGAGAGGGAGGAATGAAACTTGTTTTCTCTTCTTTTTGATTCTCTACTTCTTTCGCTATCAAAATCCAAGCTGCGTCAGCTGGCGACTCTACTCGGGAACTCTCATAAGAGGGTCAAGCCAAGTCGGTGTCTAAATTAATATTCATAATTCAATAAAAACATGAGAAACACCTCTTTGATTTTTAAACATAAATAATTCTCTTCCAAAAATAATAAATAATATTAAAAATAAATAAATAAATAATTAGATAATAATAATAATAATAAATAATAATAATGATGATGATGATGATGATAATAAATAATAATAATGACAATGATGATGACAATAATAATAATAATAATAATAATAATAAATAAATAAATAAATAAATAAATAACATTTATATCTAGTATATACTAGAATGCATGCATATTTACTGCCTTTTATTGCATTTTACATTACAGTCCTTCAATACTGCATTTAAATTACTGTCTTTATATTCCTATATTTCATTTTCATATACTATCTCCAATGCATGAGCACTCAGTATTGCATTGCATATCATGATGAAAACCCAATTTGTAACCCTCTTCGGGACAGAGAGGCCGGGAGTAGGGGCTGACGTTGGTGGTTTCACCACACCAAACTAATCCCTAAAAACCCTTAGGATAGAAAGAGGCTTTAGTAGAAGCAAGGCCATAGGGTCTCTCCTAGGATCCAGCTATGAAACTCGACTCGCTTAGACCACCAACTAACGATGGATGTTTTCCTGGGGAGGATGCCGAAGGTTTGAAGGTTTGGGAACCAAGCTTTCTAGGATACACTAGAAGAAAAAGCCATGAATTGCATATAGTGAGCCTAGCATAGAGGAATAATTTAGGCATTTATTTTGTTTATAATTTTTTTCATTGTAGTTTTGTTTCTCTTGCAAGGTACTTGAAGATGTTAGATCAACAAGTTCTTTTGCATTTCTTTCAATTAGATTTCGAGCTATTTTATTGTACTTGGGATCGATGCAAGGAGTTGCTACTCTGGTTCCTAAACCATCGTTTCCCGATGGAGTGTCAACTACTGAACTTCCTCGACGGGTTATTAGCCGCAACCGGAACACGGGTGGAAAGAGAAAATAGTACCACCTCTTTCGACCAACTAACTACTGATGAAGCCTATTGGTTGTTGGAAGACATGGTAGATTTTGATTTTCACTGTTGGAATTATTCAACAAGCTACCAATGCTTGGGGGATAGTTTCACCATTTCGGAGCCATGGATTGACACCCCGGACCAATATGTTGAGTCTTCTCCCTCCCTCGAAGAAATGTTTACTAAATTAATGAGGGAGAGCCGGGCGTTTTGGAGGGAAACGAATGATCGGCTTAATGAGCACGAGGTTTGTCTTGACACTATTGAGACAACTTGTGATGAAATTGATGAGACCATCAAGTCTCTTGAGACTCAAATCGGTCATCTTCTTTGCTTCATTGAGGTTGAGTCCGAAGTGGTGGCACTGAGAGACGAACAAGCCATATTTAATTGTGAAATCCATCGGGATGAACCGAATGATAACAAAATGAATTTGGGTGAGTTCAAGGATGATTATTCGAATGAGACGGGAACCCAAGGATGGATCGACAATTGTGATTCTTTACCATTGGAGATCCACATTGTGATGTCACCACCGATCCAAGATGATCACATCTTCGAGGATCTAATGTGGCTCACTTGTCCTTTGTCGCCATTTGCAATATTCTTTCGTGCCCACCAAGTACATGAGCCGGTGAAAAGTCTTGTTGAAAGCTCGAGCCGAACAATGCCAAATCTCTCCAGTCTTGAGGGAGTTCTAAATCAAGACCCATATGTGGTATTGTATGACACTTACTATGGGCAGAAGCCACTCTTTGATGAGCCCTTCTCTGTGTCAGGCTGAGGACAATAAACCAAATGCTTCTTGGGAGACAACCCAAGTTCAAAATAAATTAGATCCATCACCACCAACTTCATTTAGAGGTGATATTATCTCTCCTCCCAGGTACGTGTTCTAAACCCCCTTCGTCGGGATGCTTTATTTCAAATGTTGAGATTGATGATTGGGACATTATGTACACTACCCGTTTTAAGTTTGGGGGTGATATGTAGTATATTAGTATGTTTTCTTTTGTTAGTTAATTAGTTTAAGTTTAATTGTTGTTTAATTGTATGCATGTTTGTTTAGTGTAGTATGTGTTTATGTTTGTAGATGTTTTGTTGTGTGCTGAGTTTTGCTTTCATCTGGGCCATTATCCGATGATGATATTATCCCCTAGTTGTTTTTTGAGGTCAAGGATAATGCCCATTCATGTGTGTTTTGTGTGCTTGGTATGTCATTTTGGTAAAAGTTATTGTGGATTCTAATTTGCACGAGTACGTAGACTCAATGTATAACTATTCAATTAATTTGAGGGAGATTATCCATTAGCCAAATTCATGAAAATTTAAGGATTCTAGAATCTAATTGGGGGAAACTTGAGGCGAAATCCTAGGCAAGGTAGTTCAGGAGACGTGATTTAGGTATTCATTTAACTTGCTTGAGCCTTTGCAGCTTACCATGCTATACACTTATCCCTCGTTACCTTATCGAAGCCTATAATGCCATTTCAATTCTGAACACATAACAAATACCCTGGCTAATTGAACTTTTTCCAAACCTATATCACTGAACCGAATGCACAATTTGAGTGAATTAAGTTAGCATTCGTGTATGCTATCAATTTAGGGAAAACTTTTGATTGGTTCAGTATTCAACTCAGTTGTCATTTTTCTTTCATTTTTCCCACACCCATGAAATTGTAATAATTGAATAAGTTTGGGGGGTGTAGTACGTTAAAAAAAAAAAGTAAATATAGTTCAATTTCCGTTTCTTTTAACAAGTGAGTACGATGTTCATAAATGATTGTTCAGGGTTGTTTCAAATTTATCTATGGAGGTTCGAGAGTGATTTTGTGCCAAGCGTTGTGCCTTGGGTATCGTTAAGTTAACGACGTTAACTTGTTTTATATTCCCGATATACCCTTGGCCAAATGTTCCAAACCGAACCAAGTCCTATTGATCTTTTTGAACTTCCAAGCCTACATTAGTGGAGAGTAGAACCCATTCAGGCATATGGAAATCCTAATCCTTATCGGTTTAAGTCATGAGCTTCGTTGGTGGATAATCCAATCCGATTATTGTATAGTTATACTATTGAGTTTCGCACACACACGTTGAAAGGATATAGAATGGCATTTACCATTATTGAATGTTGAAATTCTAGAACATCACGTGGTGCGTTTTACTCCTGAACTTGATATGATGGGGGGTTGTTGAGGGAAAAATGTTTTGGTCGATAATTGAATTCAAAACCCGCATATCATTATGTTTAGGTAGTTTGTGTTTTTATTCGTGTTTAGTTTTTGTGTTAGTTAATTTAATTGTATTTTTTATTTTAGTGTGAGTGTTTTACTCGAGAACTAGCAAAATTCTAGGTTTGGGGGTATTTGATAGGTGTAATTTATCTATTTATTCCCAGGTCGATTTTAGTAGTTTTCGAGTATTTTTATAGCGTTTTAATATGTTTTAATACGTTTTTATTTATTTTGTTATAAA
This sequence comes from Eucommia ulmoides, assembly GCA_016647705.1. Taxonomy (NCBI): domain Eukaryota; kingdom Viridiplantae; phylum Streptophyta; class Magnoliopsida; order Garryales; family Eucommiaceae; genus Eucommia; species Eucommia ulmoides. Next base: position 15,819,375 of record CM028325.1, read on the forward strand.
CCAGGTGTTTGGGGCGAAAAAGGACAAAAACGGTCTATAAACGATCAAGTCGGTAGAAGAACAATGGGAAAACGAGCAAAAAGATAAAAGTTCATAACTTGCAGCTCACCGCTGCAGTGATCAAAGTACAGAGAGTGGCTGCATTTCCACCGCTACAACGGTCAAAATGCAGAAAGCTCCACCACTGTAGTAGTCATCCGACAGTAACCCTAAGGACTTCCCCACCACTGCAGCAGTCCGACAGCAGACAATTTAGATATTTTAGGATATTTTGAGATATTTTTGGATCCTATATATATCCCCTCTTATCCCCCAAGCATAAGAAACATTTTTAGGAGTCTTGAGAGCCCCAAGACACATCCAACCAAGAGAAGATCATCAAGGCCAAGCGGAGGAAACATTCTCGGAACGGTTTTAGCGTCGGATCTTTGGATAACGGCTAATCTCCTCGTTTCTCTCTTTTATTTCTTAGTTTGGTTGGTTGTTTTGTATATGTTTAGCTTGTTTCTAGTTGTATATATGGTTATGACCATGTGTAGCTAAACATATATTGTTTAGGGCTTGATGTACTTTATGAAAATGTTGTTTGTATAAAATCGATGTTTTGTTAACAGTTGTTATTGTCTATTCGATTGTGTTTACCATTCTTCCATATTTATATGATTATTATGATATATTGAGAATACAGGGTTGGACACTCGGGAGAGGTAACTCCAAATTCAGACTAGGGTTTAAACATAACGTGATGATCTAGTGACCCAAGAGGGCATTAGAAAGTATGCAATCCGTGAGGTTGGGGTGAGACTCATGTGACCAAGTGTCATATAGACGCTTGAGGGGGACTTCGGTGTTGATGTGAAGTCACATATTCATTCACTTTACACTCGGGAGAGGTAGTGAGTGAGTTTTTGATACCTAGATTGTCGAATAGATTGGAATGTCATTAATATAAACTACATTTAAACGAACACGTTTAAGTGAACGAAGTTAATCCCTAGGCAATATTTTTCCATAAACTTTATACTAGTATATTAGTATAATTAGTTTAGTTTATAATTATTATAAAAAAAAAAAAAAAAAAAAAAAAACTAAATTTAAGTCTCCTAGATAAAGTCCGGTTATGACAATTGCGGTACTCAATGATAATCTAATCCAATCCCTGTGGATACGACAATCCCTATTCTTCCCAATCTGTACTAAAACTTGACCCGTACACTTGCAGTGAAAGTAGTGACGTAATTTTGCGCTACCAGCCAATAATACCTATCTTTGGTGATAGAGGAAAATGCCTATCTTTGGTGATAGAGAGGAATGTCTATCTTTGGTGATAGAAAGAAATGACTATCTTTGGTGATAGAGGAAAATGCCTATCTTTGGTGATAGAGAGGAATGTCTATCTTTGGTGATAGATGCCTATCTTTGGTGATAGAGGGAAATGCTATGTTTGGTGACATATTCCTATCTTTGGTGATAGAGATAAATGCCTATCTTTGGTGATAGAGGGAAATTCCTATCTTTGGTGATATAGAGAAATTCTTATTTTTGGTGATAAAGAGAAATGCCTATCTTTAGTGGTAGAAGAAATTCCTATCTTTGATAATAGAAGAAAAAATGCCTATCTCTGGTGATAGAAAATGAGCATACTTATCTCTGGTAGTGGAAGAAGAACATATCTATCTCTGGTGATAGAAGAGAAATATAAATATATTCGATGACGAAAGCAAAGCATTCTAATCTTTGGTGATGGAAGCAAAAAAGTCTTGTCTCTGGTAGAAGAAGTAAGGATTCTCCGATGATGAATACGAAACATTCCTTTCTCTAGTGGCGGAAGAAGAGAAGAAGGGACTCTTTGATGACGAATGCGAAAAATCCCCGTCTGTGATGATGGATACGGAGATTTCTCACTGAGGAGAGTTGGTTGGACTCTCTCTCTCATGAAATCACGGTACACAATTAAATTTATGTATTTTAAATATCATGTATAGAAGAACAAAATAACTATGTCTCCTTTTTTGTTATTAGAGGTAGACTTGCATGACAAAGAACGCCACATTTTGTCCCACTCAGTCAGTGTCGGATCAAGTACAAGTTCAGATAAATTTTAAACTTAGGTTTAAATGGAATGAGTTTCTACCTAAGATCACACTATATAATATACAAACATACCAAAACAAAACATGAGAAAACACGATCACTATTAAATTTGACTAAATTTAGTTAAGAAAAAGTTTCGGGTCAACCTCGAAAATCCTATAATTTAAGGGGGTCTAAAATAAATTTATTAAAGGTTTATTTTAATTAAATCATCTTTAGTATAAATAAAAATTAGCTACTACCCTTTAATTATATGATATTTCAAACAATTACCTCAGTTACCTACCCTAACCCTGAAACATTTACTATCACTGAATTTAGTCAGTTTAAAACCAAAATTATTTGTTTCACTTACACATATTACATAAAAACCATGTATAAATAATCCAATAGACCTTGATCAAGTCTTTTAAAGGTCTTGACAAACCCTAAATCACCAAAGTGAATAAGGACATGGGCTTGTTTTGGAATTACACCAAATCCAAGTTATCTTGACAAACCACCCTAGGACCAAGAATTAAGGGCCTAAACATAATTAAAAGACCTAAAAATAATCCTTTAAATGACCAAATAACCCCTAGATATTCTATACACAAAAATCTAAGGAAGGAAACCAAGATAGTTATAATGTGACCAACCGTTATAGAAACTAAATCAACTCGGTTTGCCACCCAAGTTGGACATTTAATGGGCATTAAATTCATATCCCATCGTGAATTAATTACTGGGGATAAAATGGATAGGATACATTCAAGGTATAAAGTTATTTTGATCAAAATACCTTAGAATTAACCGAAAACCTTGAAATGTGACTACCCGTTATCGAAACCTAACCAAATCGGTTTGGTACCTAACCCATTCATTTAATAAGAATTAAATTCACATCCCATAAATCATGGAATGGGTGTATTAATTGAATCTATATATTTCATCAAAATATCTTAGGGTTAACAAGAAACCTTGAAATCCAACCATCAGTTACAAGGTAAACTAACCCGATTCAATCTAAAGCAAACCGGATTAGTGATTGCCAAGTCATGAATAATCATAGGGAATTAAATTCAAAGTGACACATCAAGACTAAATTCGTTGTACCTTGGAAGCATTGATGGCAACTAAACCGAAATAGTGAACTAGTTGGTACATAGCCCCTATACAGAACCGAAAGTGTCATATCTTGTCATTAATCCACCCATGTGAAACCAATAGAATTTGACGGAATGTAATGATTGGTAATGATTAACAATCATTACCAAATATAGTAAAAGATATGGTAATGATTACCAAATCTTTGTGAATCTTCTCTTCCACCTAAAATTCGTTTAAAGCTAAACAAAACCAAAACAAAAGGCCAAGTCCCATAGGCACACTCAGCCATGTGTAGGATCCCAACCAATAAATAGGGGTGCTGGGGTTCTCATTTTTCCAAGTCTTGAAGACCTAGCTTCTCTCTCTAGGCTTGAGAAATAGTCTCGGGTGCTAGGCTTTTCAAGCAATTCTCTTGAATAACATGTTGTTATTCTGCTGAAATCCAGTCCTGGAGGGTGTTCTTGAGATTCTTGGAGAAATAACTGAAGATATTGATGGTCACCGATCAAAGACATGTCAGGAAGATTAAGGATGAAAGGGAGGTAATCACTTAGGGAAGACTAGTTTCCCTAAGTAGGTATGTTCTCTTCAAAACACCATTTGTTCTTGATTTAATTTCATCTATTATGCTTGTATATATCATAATCATGTATTTCATACACTTTAAATTCATGTATATAACACATAAAACCCATAATCAATCAAATAATACTTAATTCTTGTTATAATTACCAAACTATGTTCACATCATACAAAACCATCTCAAGAACATCAAGAACGTCATAGAACATGTTAAGAACATGTGAGGACCCAAATCATCTAAGAACATGTTCAAAACATGTGAGGATTCAAACACAAAATCTATCACACCATGAGTTGTGCATAGTCTCTACGATTCTCTCAAGAACACTTCAAACTGACTCTTTACTAATTGTTAATCTAACTATATACAGTTAATAACTGGATTTACTTTCTGCTAAACATCAAGATCACAGCTTGGTTGGATTATGGACTAACACTTATATATATATATATTTACTACAACGACAGACCCTTCTGGCTTTAAATCCGGCATAAAGGGAAGGCCTCTATTCCTTCGGGGATATGTGTGATTCTTCTTCAGAAACCTTCCCGTTTTTCTTAGTTACAAGTATGACTGGCATAAATATATGGTATTTATTTTAAATTTCAAATAACAACTCACATACTAACACTAAATAACCAACACAAAAGAGTTCGGCTATGGTGTTCTTAACAAAATCAAAGAGGTTATGTCCATACCATGTTGTGATTCATGTTGTTCACAACTAAAACCAAATAATAGTCAACTAAGATCAACTAAAATCAACCCAGATTTCAACTTAACATGAATAAACTACGTGATGACCTGATCTTTGGTTACCCCCAAAGTACGTAGGCAACCCAGATAAGGGTTTCGTCGCCTTTAATAACATAAACCATATAGTTTTCACCTTAATATAAACGAATTATGTAAAGACATGATTCTCTTTAATCAGAGACACGTACGTAACCTACGTGCGGGTTCGGTCACATATCCAAAAAAATTAATCTTAGTTTGCATGTTAGAACTGCATGTCAACCTAATTCCTTACGTAAACCAAGATATGTAGGCAATCTATATAAGGTTCGGTCTCTTAAAAATAAAAAATAAAATAATTTCATTTCATATAGCTTGTATTTTCATATTCTTGTCTCTTATAAACTGCCGTTGGGTTGTTGCTGCCTAGAATAATATAGTATAGTATAATATTTACTGCTTTCATTATGCTAAAACCACAAAAATATTTTCATTTCTAATTGTAGTTTCATAATAGATAACATTTATAGCTTTAATCATTTTAAAATACATAAAAAGGAAAAACCCATTAAAAAGGGAATTGTTATGTTAATGAAATCAAAGAAAGTTACTTAGATATTGTTTAAAAGTGAATATTAATTTAGACTAAGGTACCATTTACGGAAGAGTGTCTTGGGGTGCATAAAATCTTCCTTGAGCATAACCGACCCCCGAACTTAAAGAATATCTCTGGTAAATAGACCTTATGAAGTCAAAACATGAGCCATTTCAAAGTAAAATGAATTTCTAAAAATCCCGATAACTTAGCACACCCATTAACCCATACTAGGTGGCAACTCCATTTTCAACATAAAATCTTGGCCCAATAAGTTTTTTTGAAACCGCCACCTAGAAAATTCTTTGAAAAACTATTTTCAGAATGAATGGATTTGGATGACTTAAAGAGAGGGGAATGAAACTTGTTTCCTCTTTTTCTTGATTCTCTACTTCTTTTGCTATTAAAATTCGGGGTGCATAAATAAGGGTCAACAAAATAGGGCGTCACATGTCAATGCTAGCGGGTATTGACTAATAATACCATATTTTGTGCGATCTAATACCACTAAATTAAGTTTTGTTAATCTTTTTATTAAATTTAATTATTAGGAATTGAGTTATTTTATTTGTTTTTGGAGGTTTTCAAAAGTGGAACAAAAGCGCGTTAAATTGGAACAAGATAGATGGCAAGCACGTGTGTTAATATTTCTCAATATGTTAATAGTATTGTATGTGTGAATAGTATTGTATGCGTTAATCGTATCGTTGGCCCAAAGAGCTACCCAAGAGGGGGGTGAATTGGGTAGTTACCAAATTTAAACAATTAATTCATTTAAATACAAATAATCAATTTCTCTAAATAGATTATTATCTTTATACACAGCGGATGTGTGTTTAATACTAAGTGCACACCCAAATACAATATAAGAAAATAAACAATGTAGCACACAACAATATATCCTGGTTCGGTAAGCTACTCTTGCATACATCTAGTCCCCCGAGCTCCACGGAGATTCACAATCCACTAAACCCTTTGATCCCTTTACCTGGTAGGAACCAAACCCTTACAACGATTATTTTCACAGGCACATAATCAACCTTTACAAATTACCTTTTTTCCAGGCCAAGGATGAACCCTATTTTTTTACTAGGCTAAAGACTAACCTAACTCTCACTCACTTATCATTTTCATAGGAAAGGATGAACCTTTACAATTTACTCAAAATAATTCAATTTCTTGAAGAATCAAAACCTAATTCTTTTCAAGAAAAAGGAATAACCTAACATTTTTGCCAAGACAAAGATCAAACCCTAATCTATTTCACAAGAAGAAAGATTGAAACCTATCTATCCCGACTAGATACCATCCCAAATATATATAATCCACTCAAACTCATAAATACAAAAAATATGAGTTTCTTCCCACAAGAGGCTTCTACCACCTCAATATAAATATACTCAATTAATATCCTAAATAATTACTACATGATAGATAAAATATGAGGCAAATAAATTTTGATTAATATAATTAAGTGGGTAGCACAAATTTAACACGTAATCAAATAATCAGACAAAAATTGTTTAAAAATACTTTCAGGCTTTTAAGTTCAAAATAATTTTCGAACAACCCTAAACCAAATAATCAATATAAATATAACTTTAGAAATAAAATAATAAAGTTTGGATGGATCTCATTGGGAAACACTGAAGACAATGATAATATCGCAGTTAAAACTCAAATCGGTGACGCTAAACAGCTAGCGTTTTAGATCAAGAACTTGAATATAATCTCTCGTAGAAATCTCAGCAAAAATATCACTCTTATAATACCTCAAAACTATTGTTCTTTATGTCCTCAACTCAATTCTCGCTAACCTATATTAATAGGCCAATAACTAGCCCTCTAACGAGTAGTTTCTCAAAGATATGCTACTTAATGACACTCTTAGGCCCCATATATGATTACCTTTCATTTTAGGTGTATTTTACTTAAAAATAACTTTTAATTCTATCATTTAAGTCCATAAAACTATTCTCAATTTAAAACTATAGAAGCATGAAGTATTAAATCATTTAAATTTGGAGAATCTCAAAATATATTGTCCATATCAATAGGGATAACATAATAGGTTGTTAGTATTTCAATTATGTTCAAATCTCCCAAATCCCTCTCTTGGAGTCATAAAAAATGGATAGTTTTTTTACCAAGAGACCAAATCACCCGAAATCTCAAGTGACTCAGTCGGTTGACCAAATCTACAGGTCGGTAGACCACGCTGTCCTACTCCCAATATAACTGTTGGCATATTGCCTGTGGGTTGACCAATTAGATCGGTGTGATCTTTTTTTCCACCAATTTATCTACTAACTCAAACGGTCCACCGACTATCTTCATTCGATTAACCAATTAGATCAATGTGCTTACTTCCTTCACTAATTCAGCTATTGTTTCAAATGGTCGACCAATCAATTTCATTCAGTTGACCGACTGGATCAATAACACCTCATTTTAACCCCAAAACTCATTATTTGATTCAGTTGACCGATTACTTTTCTTGGTTGACCGAATTGACCCAAAACTTAACTTTTTATACTTTAACACATATTTTCCAATTAAGTCAATTAACAAATTCATTTCACATAAAGAGCACATACAATATCTCATTTTAGGATCTTAAACTTATTACTTCTTATCATGACACACATATAATTAACTCATTTTAAGTGTTGTGTGTGATCTTAATTTGGGTTGCATTAAAAGTATATAAGTAAAAAGTTGTTTCCATCTATTTTTCTTCAAGGTCTTCAAAACTCTTCACATCTTCATTACGTCCATCTTGCACCCTTTATGTTTTCTTCATAAGGTCTTCTTCTTTAATCATATGCATGGAACTATAAATCTCAAAACACTCGATAAAATCATTAGTTCCACAAAAAATATTAATACTTAGTTGTTAATTAAAACCTTGGATTCAACATGTTTTATATGCATGAATAGTAGCCGTTGATGAACAGTACGTGAACATGATTGACGAACAGTACAAGAATAGTACTATACACATGAAAAGTACGTGAATAGTCCATGAACAATCATGAACAGTACGTGAACATGATTGAGGAATAATGCCACATCTTTTTTCCACCGATTTTGGTAATTTTTTACCTATTTTTGTAGAGCTTTTGTTCAGTTTTCACACCAACCACATGGGGTTGTTTGGGCTTAGTTTTTTCGTTGAAAATAAATTATGAGGCCTCCTATTTATAGATCCTTTCTCAACAAAAAAACAAAAAGAAAAGACCCTCATTGTATAGTTTGGAGGCCATTTTTTTGCAACTTTTCTTCATCTTTTCTTATTTTATTTCTTCACCAAATATTGAGGGTAGAAGGCCAAGATCATAAAGAATAAATTCGTAATGGTGTTTTTTTTAAGGTTATACCTAAGAAAATTCCATTCCAAACGGCAATGATTGACTAACTTTTTTTTACCATGTCAGGATTGTGCTGAGGTATTTTTGAGATTATGTAATATTGTATTCTTCTATTTCATTGTTGGATTTTTTGTAACAATTTTGTGACATGAATCTCGTTCGTACCTTGGTATTATTGTGGTTGGATTTATTTTAAAAATGTTCTTGTAAAGATTTTGATTTACATCTAATTACTACTAGAATATTAGATCTTGTACTTGTGATCTAGATCGAATAGTCACACAATAGTTTTCTTGGGGATTCATTATTGGTATTGATGGTTTATGCCTAGATTTTAATTTACCTTAGATTAGTTAGATTAGTGTAGCCTAGGAATTAAATAACGAAGATAGATCATGTCGAAGAATAACAATCCATATCTTTCTGAATAGTTCTGACTTGTAGTTGGAAACATTCGTTTACACAAATCTAATGTGAATAGAAAATACAAGAATAACATAATACTCAAAATACTAAACCCACAATCCCTTACCCAATATTCTATTTTCTTTTACTTGTAGATTTAGTTTTTATTCTTATTTTATTAAAAATCCAAACAAAACTCCAAACTCATTTCTTCAAGGAAAGAAAAATAATTGAAAATCGATAGTTACAAAACCGATCCCTGTGGTTCGACACCTGTACTTAAGCACACTATATTATGATATTTTGTGTTTATAGAGGTATTAAATTTAAATGATCAGTGATGCCAAGGCAAGGCACAAGGTAATCCTAGGGACACAACTAGGATCAAATTTCATAGGCATCAACATGTGTTGGTATGCATGGGTACACAAGGGCTTCGTTAAACGATATGGGTGGACATGGGATGCCATTGAAACAAGGCACGATGATCCTAGGCTCAATGCCAGGATTGACATCATGGGCACAACATGAAGACAAACTTGATCACGAGGTCAAGCTAATAACATAGAACGTAGGGGAAAGACACGTTCTAAACATATAGGTGGCATGGCCAGGTGTCGACATCCGTCAGCATGACCAATGGAAAGAGAAGAAAACCAGGCAGCATGTTGGCATAATGTAAAGCAAGCAAATATGATGGGATGAAGTTATAACTCATGGTAGACTGAATTGGCTGGAAGTTATAATGCAATTACAAGGCATGTATTGGGCAGTTATAGATGATAAGGTAAGACAACTGCCATGCTATGGGCTAAACAAATGTTAGGACATTGACCCACCCTGGATTTTGATAGTAGAGAGAGATCGGGAAGAAAGGCAAAACAAGTTTTCATTCCTCCCTCTCGAAATCCCCAAAAATCCTTTCATTTTTTAAAAATGGTTTTCAAAGATTTTTCTAAGCATCAGTTTTGAAAACTTCTTTAGGTTGGGACTTATGTTTTGAAAAGGAGTCACCACCTAGTATGGGTTAAATAGTGTGTTAGGTTACCGGGATTTTAGAAATTTATTTTTATTTTGAAATGACCCGTGTTTTGACTTGTAAGGTCTTGTACCAGAGATTTCTTTAGGTTCGGGGGTCGATTATGCTTAGGGAAGGTTTTACATACCCCAAGATACCCGTCTGAAAACGGTACCCCAGCCTAAATAGATATTCATTTGTAAACAATATCCAAGTAATTTTCATTGGTTTTGGTTAACAAAAATAATTCTCGTTTTATTATTTTTGTATTTTTTTTATGTATTTTATAATTTAATGAAAGCAATAAACTAAAACTAATGTAGCAGCCACAACCCAATAAAAGTATAGGAAATGAAAATGTTTTTGTATTTTTGAACGATTGAACCTTATAAAGGTTACCTACGTATCCCGGTAACCATGGGGAATCAGGTCAACACGTTGTTCTACTATTTAAAGATGATTTGATTTATATTTTTATATAGATAGGTGACCAAACCCGTTCGTGGGTTACCTACGTATCTCAGATCAATGAGAATCAAGTCAGCGTGTAGTTTATTCATGCAAAATGAATGATTTTTATTTGATTTTAGTTATGAGGAAATACATGAATCATACTATGATATGTAAATAATCTCTTTGATTTTGTCAATAAGATCTCAACCAAACTCATTTCTTTTAGACAAAATTAGTGTTTATATTTGAGTTGTTAGTTAAAAGGGAATAAAAATACGTAGTATATATGCTATTACTACTCATAAATAAGAAAGATGGGAACATTTATGAAGAAGGTGCATGCATATCCTTGAAGGAATAGAGGTCCTCCCTGTATCCCGAATTTTTATCCACAAGGGTCTCGACAGTGTAGTGTATATATATATATATATATATATAGACCTTGATTTAGGTATTTTGGATTTTATTTATGGACATTAGTACTTTAAAAAAGTATGTAAAGAAACATTTTAGGCATTAAATAGACGAAATCGGTGATAATAAATGTTTCGAGATCAAATTAGGTAACAGAGGTAAATTGGTGAAATTTTCTATAATTAAAGGTTAGTAAATAATTTTTATTTATATTAAAGGTGATAAAATCATCCTTTAATAAAGTTATCTTTGTCCCCCTTTAAGTTTAGAAATTTCGAGGTTGAGCCGAAACTTTTACTTAACTAAATTTAGTCGAATTTGACAGGTTTATGCTTTTTCTTATTTTTTGTTGTTTTGGGTAGTATCTAGTTTAATATCCAGTGTAATCCTAGGTTAAAATTCATTCCCTTTGAACGCTTGGTTAAAATTTTTCTAAACTTATACTTTCTGTTTGACACTGACTGGGCGGGATAAAATAAGGTGCCTATAGACACATGTTATGTTTCTACTTAGACAGTTGGGGCTTTCAATTATCAATTTTTCTAAGACGTTACAATGTTTTTCACGTTATCCATACATAAATTCATAAATATATGGAGAAAGAGAGAGTAATAAATTTTTATGAGCTATATTGCATATTTTTAAAACTATTTTTCTCATTACGGTTTTAAATGTGTTAAAACAATTTCCTCATATTCAGGGGGGATGCGGTTACATATTTTGTTGAGAAAATATAAAAATTAATTGTCATCATAAAAAAATGGAATATTGTCGACCCTAGATGTTTTGATGGACAAATTAACATTGATGTTTTACTGAACTAATATTTTTACTGAGTGATTTCAGAATCTAGTTCTGTTTGAGCATACGAGAAAAATGTTGAATGTCAAAGATAATACTTGATGATAATTATCAAGATGATATTTGACAAAGGATTCAAGCAGGTTGCAAATGAAGACATTGAAGATTTGTTTGAGCAAAAAAGAATTTTTTTGTATTTCTTGGTAAAACAACTCAATAATTTTATACTCTCAATGCAATCCGATTAGGATCATGCATGACACTTATTAAATTTATTAAATTATGCCTGTCATGGTAATAAGTGATAAATTTAAGAGTCTAAATGTTTTCCATAAATTTTTTATCAATGAAAATATTTTAAAAATAGAAAAGAAAAGAATTCAGGCCTAGACGGTCGACTGACACATTGGTCGATCAACTGGGAGAATCAATATGCTAATGGATTTGAAGCTTTGGGCCAGGTGTCGTTGAGGTCAGTGAAATCCATGCACATGTACCACTTCCTCATCTTTTTCTTAACGAAAACAATGCTCGCTAACTAGAGGGATAAGTTGATTTCCTCAATTGTGTTGGCATCCAGTAGCTTTTTGTTTTCTTCGTCAATCATGGTTTGCCTCTCTGGACCAAACTTCCGTCACTTCTGCTAGATCAACAAGTAAGTTGGATTTGTGTATAGCCTGTTCATGGAGATATTCGGGTCTATCTTGGGTAGATGCGTCATGGTTGGCTTTTAGTAGCTCAACTAGCTAGTCCCTCTTGTCTTCTGTGAGGGCTCTTCCATTCTAGACCGTACGGTTTGGTTCACTAGCGTGAATCTAGACATCTTCCAGTTATTTTTTAGGATGGGGTTGCGACTGGTTACGCTGCTCAATCCGAGGGTCCAGAATGTCCCATGCTCTGGGGCATTCCATTATATTCCCGGGCAAGAAGTCTTCATCAACTTCCCCATCCTTTGATTTCTATTTGGCTGGTTGAACTTCCGAGATTCACATTTTAGCTACGAAGTATTTCAGAGCCACTTTCTAATTCTCATGCACCTCCTTGATGTCATTCTTGGTTGGGAACTTCAACATCAGGTGGTATGTTGATATAACAACTCTTAGGATATTCATGCATGGCCTAATGATGATCGCATTATATATCGACGGGCAATCTACTACCATGAACCATGCATCGATGGTGGAATACTTTGATTCCTTACCTGCCACGAGTTGGAGCATGATCCAGCCGAGGCCCTTTACAGTTTTTCTTGCAAAACCGACTAGAGGGATCACCATCAACTTTAGCTGGTCATAGTTAATCCCTGTTTTGTTTAAGGAGATTAGGTAGAGTATTTCTACTAAGATATCGTTGTTGACTAGTACGCGCCCTACGTTATAGTTGGAGATCAACAGATTAACCACCAAAGCACCATCATGGGTGCGTGAGGACCTGGTAGCGATTATTTTGCTACACTGCAAGTGTACAGGTCAAGTTTTAATAGTATAGGGTGAGTAGAGTATCGTATCCATAGGGATTGGTTTAAATCGTCGCTAAGTATCGCGATTATCATAACCTAACTTTATTTAGGCAACCAAATTTAAGGTTTGTAAAAATAAAACTACAACAAATATAAAATCAAAAGCAAAATAAAATATGGTCTTCCTCTAACTTTGCTAAACTATGTTTTTCCGCCAACTTGTTAATTGAATTCATACCCAATCATTAACCATGGGTGTCCAAATCAACCTTACTTCCACCTCTCAAATACCAAGTGAGATAATTTATATAATTAATCGAATTAATATCTCTATTCAACTCAACCAATTATCGAATCTTTAAGTCTCACCCATCAAATGGCTACCCAAATTATATTAGTTTCTCGCACTTAATACAATAAGGGTTGTATTTCTCTGGTCTCAATATGCAAGATTACCACCTCCCGAATACCTAATCTTGCACATCTATGATATCTAATTTACCTCTCGCATAAATTAGTAAACACGCGTAAATAAATACAAATAATCGAAACATGAAATCCAATTAACAAAATCTTAGTTTCTTAAGGCATAGTTCATACAAAGTTATTCAAATCCCCTTAGATAAAAACTTTGACTCAATATAATGAAATCCATGACTAATCTTTTCAATAAATTCATAGATGTAAACATGTTTAACAAAATATTACAAATACAAAATTAAATCTGATTTGTAGAGAAGTTTCGCTCCAAATCTTCAATCTCGCTTGTTCTCTATGTCTCGTTCTTATTCTTAGTTGGTTCCTCCTCTTCCCACCAAAAAAATAAGCCAAAATGCCCCTTATTTCATTTTTAGTCCGAGAGTTGGTGTTGTAACACTGATTCTAGAAAATTAAGGTTCAGAAAAATGGCGCTACAACGCCAATTATTCCACGCTGTAGCGCGGGTCTTCCCCACTGCAACTCGAGGCTTCTGAAATATGGTCGTAATGTTCTCGTATGAACTCCGATTGAGGTGATTCAAAAGGCTATAGAAATATGAGACATAAATCTACAAATTTTATGTTTTGAGGTTTTCCAAAATCAGATTGCATAATTGTCAAAATTGATCTTGAAGTTACTAGACCTGAACTCATTTTGCACATTTTCTTCCATTTATTTATATTCCTACAAAACAACACAAAAAACACATTAAACTAACAAAAATGCTTGAAAACTCACAAATATTTGAGTTCAAAAGTACTTGATTTAATGATAAATAACCTTTTCATCAAATACCTCCAAGCTCAAACATTTTTTTATCCTCAAGCAAAAGAAAATAAAATAAAAGATAGCACAAATCAAGTGCTAACACGCTAACGATAAAAATGTGAGTTTCGTATCGAATCAACAATTATGCAATAATCTTCATAACCACAAAATGCTCCAAACTCAAAGGAAATACACACATTGAGATTATCTAGAATTTCAACTTTAAGCATCAATTTCAACCCACTCAAGACTCTCGATGTGTAAGTGCGTGCACAATCACCCTCACCCAACCAAATAGCCCTGAATAGATTTATGTGCTAAGGAGATAATGAACACTCTCAAGATAGTGAATATAAGAACAACCATACGTCTATTTTTCGTGTCACTCTCTACTAATTATGCAATTATGCATAGGTTCATATGTTATTGGAGATTAAAAGGATTTGAGGGTTGTAATGTATGGCTAGGGTAAAAGATAGATGAAAATGTCATTTTTAGGCTCAAATCACTTTAGGTATGTATCACAACTCATGGATCTTGCAATATTTTAAAAAAAATTTACCAACTCCCCCATTTATCAAATGTCATCTCTCAATCGATCTCACAAGGTATTATTCACAAAACAAACTAAAACACAATTTCATATTATTTTTAAAAAAAAGATGAGAATCACACCTCTAAACTAAAAATCAACATTTTCCTCAATGTTTCACAAAAATACAAAACGACATACGGGAATACTCACCATTATACTACAACTTTTTTATTTTTTTATTTTTTTTGACTTATAAATAACAACTCAAATACAAAATGAAACATAAAACCCAACCCACTGATCACTTTCCAAACACAACCCACTCAAGTTATTACACTCAATGATCCATGTAAACATGTCAATTAGTGATGGGTTTAGGAAGTAAAAATGCATTTAGTGCACTGGATATACATATGAGTGTAATGAAAGAATTAGGCAATAAGGCTCAATGGGGGTAACGAAGGATAAATAATTTTTCAGGGATAGCTTCAAAGGCCCAAACAATCCAAAAAGAATGCCTAAGTCATTTCTCCAACAACACATAACCTAATATTTTGCCTCAAGTTTCACTCAAATGGGTTCTAGTGTTCATGAGATGTCAAAGCTACCTAAAGCACATAATTATTCTCCAAGTACTCAAAAAGCTAAGTGTTCATGATTCATGGTGCTTAATTGTAATGAGTCAAGTGAATTTCAATCAATATAGGTTAAGCACACATAAATCTCAATGACGTGTATTTCAAATGACCTAAGAGAAAATCAAGTTTCTATAATCATCATCCATTTGAAGTCATTTCATCTCAACAAAGCTCACAATTTATTCAAACAAACCTAAAAAAATAAAACTAAAAACATGATCAAAAGAACACAAGTTGTAGGACGAAAAGTCACACACACAAGCATTTCTTAAACCCAATAAACATAAGACAACATGTGTCTCATCCCCAAACTCAAAGTCAAATATGCATTCAAATTAAGCACAAAGGAATAAGAACACGTACCGGGGAGGCGAGACGCGGTCAGTGGTGATGCTTCGGGCAAGGTGACCAATGTGGGGCTTTCTTCCATAGCTTGCATCCTTAGGCTCCATTATTTGAAAACTTGGGTTACCTTCAAAGAAGCACTTGGTTTAATGTCCTCGGTTTGATAATGGAGAAGGGCTCATCAAACAGTGGCCTCCGCCTATAATTTGTGTCATGCAACACAATAAATAGGTCTTGGTTCAGAACGCCCTCAATCTTGGTGAGATGTGGTAATAATTGGCACATATTCTCAACGTAAGTTAGCTCTGGCATTTGTGCTTGGTGGGTGTGAATGAACGTTGCTAGAGGTGATGGAGGACAAGTGAGCCACATCGGATCTTCATAGATGTAGTCATCTTTGATTAGTGGTGGCATCACAATTTGGATCTAAAACGGTGGAGAATCACAAGTGTCATCTTGTGATTTTTCATTGTCGATTAATTCTTGGGTCTCCTCCTCATTAGAATTATTGTCATTGCACAAACCCAAGTTTCTCCCACTTATATCCGGTTCCTCATGGTGGCTTTCACATATGAATATGGCTTGTGTGTCTCTCATTGCCACCTCCATTGTCATGGATTCAATGGAGTCAAATGGAGATTCGACTAGTAAATCATGAATGGTTTATATCATCTCCCTCTTCTCCATATGGAGGCTTGTCTCCTGCGCCCAGGCAATATAATCTTCATAGGTAAAAGAAGACTCCACTTTTATTTCCTCCGACATTTTCCTTGTCTCCTCCAAAAATTGTCTTATCTCCTCTGTAAATTGGGCAAGTAGGTCTTGAAGGTTATCAAGGGTAGAAGAAGACTCCGCTTGATAATGTGGGGTGTTAAACCATGGTGCTACAATGTTGGAACTATCCCCCAAACTTTGGTGACTTGTTGAATAATTCCAACTCCGATAGTCAAAATCGACCATGTCTTTCAATAACAAATAGGCTTCGTTCGCGGTTAGGTCGTAAAAAAAGATGGTACCACTTCTTTCATCCACCCTAGTTCTTGTTGCAACTTGTAACCCATCGAGGAAGTTTAGTAGTTGAAACTCCTTCGGGAAACCATGATTTGGGAAATGAATAAGCAACTCCTTGTATCTGTACCAAGCACAATAGAATGGCTCGGTATCTTGTTGAGAAAATTTCAAGAGAACTTGTTGATCAACCATCTCTAAGTACCTCGCAATATAAGAAATCAAAAGCAAAAATTAAAAATTAAAAGAAATACATAAATTAAAAGCATAATAGAACGGTTCGGCATCTCGTTGAGAAAATCTCAAGAGGACTTGTTGATCAACAATCTCTAAGTACCTCGCAATATAAGAAATCAAAAACAAAAATTAAAAATAAAAATAAAGGCCTAAATTAAAATAAAGTTACTTACTCATAATATTAACAACAATTTAAATCGTCAATCCTCAGCAACAACGACAAAAACTTGGTAGCGATTATTTTGCTACACTACAAGTATACAGGTCAAGTTTTAACAGTATAGGGTGAGTTGAGTATCGTATCCATAGGGATTTATTTAAATCATCGCTAAGTACCATGATTATCATAATCTAACTTTATTTAGGCGTCCAAATAGAAGGTTTGTAAAAATAAAACTATAACAAATATAAAATAAAAAGCAAAATAAAATATGGACTTCCTATGCACAATTGTTCTTGGGGGTTTGATATCACTTTGCTAAACTATGTTTTTCCTCTAGCTTGTTAATTGAATTCATGCCCAATCATTAACCATAGGTATCGAAATTAACCTCACTTCTACCTCTCAAATACCAAGTCAGTTAATTTATATAATTAATTGAATTAATATCTCTATTCAACTCAACTAATTATCAAATCTTTATATCTTACCCATCAAATGGTTACCCAAATTATATTAGCCTCTCACACTCAATACAATAAGGGTTGTATTTCTCCGGTCTCAATATGCAAGATTATCACCTCTCGAATGCCTAATGTTGCACATTTATGCTATCTAATTTACCTCTTGCACAAATTAACAAATACGCATAAAGAATTACAAATGATCGAAACATGAAATCCAATTAACAAAATCTTATATTCTTAAGGCATAGTTCATACAAAGTTATTCAAATCCCCCTAGATAAAAACTTTAACTCAATATAATGAAATTCATGACTAATCTTTTTAATAAATTATAAATGTAAACATGTTTAACAAAATATTAAAAATACAAAATTAAATCAAGATTAGGGAGAAAAAATAAATCCAAATCTAATTTGTAGAGAAGTTTCGCTCCAAATCCTTAATCTCACCCCTTCTCTATGTCCCGTTCTTGTTCTTGGTTGGTTCCTCCTTTTCCCCGCTAACAAATGAGCCAAAATGCCCCTTATTTCGTTTCAGATCCGAAAGTTGGTGCTGTAGCGCAGCTTCTAGCAAATTAGGGTTCAAAAGAACAGCACTCTAGTGCCAATTATTCCATGTTGTAGCGCCAAATTGCGCAGAACCGCGCTGTAGCTTGGGTCTTTCCTACTGCAGCGCAAGGCTTCTAAAATATGATCATAACTTTCTCATTTGAATTTCAATTGAGGTGATTCAAAAGGCAATGGAAAGCTAAGATATCTACAACTTCCATGTTTTGAGTTTTTCCAAAATCGAATTTCATCGTGGTCAAAATCGGCCTTGAAGTTACTGCACCTATACTCATTTCGCACATTTTCTCCCATTTATTTACATTCCTACAAAATAACACAAAAATACATTAAACTAACAAAAATTCTTGAAAACTCACAAATATTTAAACTCAAAATTACTTGATTTGTTGGTAAATAATCTCCTCATCAAGTCCTCGAACAAATCCTCTTCAGGAAAGCAATGGCCTCATTTTCAACTGGAGGCTTCTTGGAGACTTGGAACATGTGCTCTTCTATCGGGCACTTTCTGCACTGAGCATGGGCCTTTTTCTTGGTCTAGGAGGTTCTTCTAGAGGTAAATCCACTATGGATCGTGTAGATGTTCTTGCGGACCTCTTCGTCAGGGCGTTGCTCACCCTAACCTCTACCAACAGTGAATCTCTTAATGTGACCCCTTCTGATCAACTACTTGATCTCATTTTTGAAGTCGTAGTAGCTGTCGATAGTGTGGCCATGGCTTCGGTGGAAGTCACACCATTTTTCCATGTAGACAGTCTTTCTTTGACCCTTCATGGGTTGGCGTCATTTAAGCATCTTTTGTTTTTGATCTCCATTGAGACTGTTCCCAATGGCATGTTGAGATGTGTATAGTTGGACTAGCATCGGGGAGATCTGTTTATCCCTGACTTTTTGTCAACATTTCTTCTTCCATCTTATTTCGCCTCTTCTTTGACCGAGAGTTATTTCTCCTTGACTTATTGTTGTTTGGGTTAGCACTCTTCCTTTTTTTTTTTTATTAGTGTCCTCTTCCTTCTCGACTTGGACTTGATAGTTGTCCTTCATAGCGATGAACTCGGTAGAAAGGGCGAAGACTACAACCAAGGTCTTTGGTAGGGGCACAAGCCATTTTGAACAAGAGCGGACCTGTCCATACCCTTGCCATCAAGGTGGTTACTAGTACTTCTTTGTTGGACTCTTTGAGTTGATTGAACTCATGATGGAACCTTTTGATTTGGGTTTCCTGTCTCTTGTCATTCCTCTTCCTTACTGATATAAAATGTGACGGGATCTTGGCCCATCGCTTGTTGCTCACAAACTTGTGTGCAAAAGTAAGGCTAAAATATTTAAAAGAGTCGAAGCTACCTGGCTTTAGGTTTTTGTACTACTTGTGTGTTGTACCAACAACAATAACCTAGAAGCTTGGCACTTTGTGGAGTCCGACGTTCTTTGCAAATCCAAGTGAGTATGGTAGGCATCGAGGTGCATCGTGGGTTTGGAGTCTCCTTTGTATGTCTCAATCTAGGATGACATATTGAAGTTGGATGGGATTGTCTCATATAACACACAAGTAATGAAAAGAAAAACGTTCTGTTTCACTCTCTCATATATGCTCGGCTCATTCCTCTCACTCTAACCCAGCTTCTTGTGGATGGCCTTGACCTACTCGTGCAAGTCTTTATTGACCTGTCTACTCGAGTCACACCAGTGAGTCCTCAAATGGGATGTAAATGAATCTTCTACTAAGATCGGTGGGGTTCATCGAGATGTACCGTGTTGTACCCATAGCACTGGTGTGGAAAGCCTCATTTTTTCGTGGGAGAGTAGCATGCACTGTCCCTATGGTATTCTGTGGATGCTTTCAGGTCCACCCAAGAGTGCACGCAAGGGGTTTGCTCTGACCTTGGGGGTTTGGTTCAGCGTTGTTGATTCTTGGTTCGGCGACGCAGTTCGTCTTACTCTCTGCAATTCTTTCCAATTATTGCTAGAGATCGTGTTATATGTGGTAGAATTCTTCTTCCTAGTACTACTCGCGTTGGGTTATTCGTCTCTCATCTGCAATAATTTGTATTATGCTAGCGGGCGGTGTAAATCCTACCGGGGTGGACGACGACGGAATGAGCATAATGGGATCGACCTATCCGGTAAAGTATTGAACGGTCTGGGAGAGATATCTAACTTCTCTTATTATTTCCATTAGAAGCAATGGTGATTCTCCTGATGGACCAACTTCGTGGGCAGCCGTGCAAAGTGGTTCTCTCTCTTTCACCTTCATTGGTCATGATTCCAAATGGCAAAGTAACTATGCGTTTAATCTCATGAACAACTGTATGTCATTCCCACAGATAGCACCAATCTGATGATGCCTGAAAATAGATCACCAGACACGTCATTTCAGGTCTGGAATATCATTTGAGCTTTTTTACTTTCTCTCGGCTAAGTGTAGACACCATATTTTGTCTCGCTCATTTAAATTTTTTAAAATATCAGGTCTAAAGTGCAAGTTTAGATAAACTTCAAACTGAGGTTTAAAGGGAACTACCTTAGATTACATTTTGATACTACAAACGGGCAAAAAGCATAAAAAAAAAAATATATATAAAATTGTCAATTTGATCAAACTTCCGTAGAAACAAAGGTTTCGGGTCCATTTCGAAATTCCTAAAAGTTAATGGGGACTAAAATGACAATGCTGAAAATAGATTTTCCATGGATATCACTTTTAATATGTTTAAATTAGTTTCTACTCTTTAGTTTAAGGAAATTTCACCAATTACATTTACTTCTTGTTTTGACCCCTGAAATTTTTGTTTTTCACTGGTTTTGTCTTATCAACAATCAAAAATATATTATTAATTTATTTTTTGAAATTTTAATCGCCTAAATCAAGCAATAAATCCTTTATTAGGCCAATAGGTGCCTAATACACCAAGATTACGAAAGACACCCTCTGAAGCTTAGAAAAAATATAGATTCTTTCATCGGTGTGCCCTTAGCAAAGCTGGCTTTAAATTCAAGCATTTAATGAGTATCTTATGGAAAGATCTCATCCATAAGAATATCATCATTTGCTAGGGATGTCATGATACCTACACTAGTAGAATTAATATGCTATTATTAAAGATCATTAATGGTATTAAATGAACTATTGAATATAGCATTAAATGAAGTCATAAATGGTGCATGATCCATCTCATGATAATAAAATAACATTCCATAGGTAATTAATGTCTAAACTTAGTCTAAACTAGCCTTTATCATGGCTAAATATTTAAGGGCATTAAATGTCATTAAATGATACATTTACTAGATGCATTAAATGGCATTTAAGAGGTAATATCTTGGCAATATTTTTGAGCAAAATCTCATGATGAAACCAAGTGACCTAGGGTAATTAGTGCCTAGAAACCTAGTGTAAATAGCTCTCATCATGACAAAGCATTAAATGGCCATTAAATCATGCATTAAATGATACATTAAATGGAATTAATGGTGCATTAAATGGGGCCTTTAATATCAAATATTTGGCTAGATTTTGATCATTATGACAAAATCCTTTTGATTACCTACACGTGCCTATGCAATCTTGATCATTTACCTAAGCATTCTAGCCTTAAATAAGATTAAATAGCCAACTGAAATAGGTTGTCTATACCTGTACACTCCCTAATGTGTAGGCATGTCTTTGCCTATAAAAGACAACATGTTTTTATTTGGAACCAAGGCTTTTCCAAAACACTTCTCTCTCTAGGCTCGAATTTCTCTCTCGGGTCTCTTGATCTCTTATGCTTTCTACCTCATAAACATACATAAATTCTTCCAAAAAAGCTCCTAAAAGGTATTCCTGACACTTTTCTAACAAGATTTCAAGAGGTTCTTCAAGAACAACCAAGGAAAAGGAAAAAAATATTAAAGAAGGAAAAAACATTTAGTCAAAGGCCACTCCCATAAGTTAGGTAAGTTTTTTCTTAAACTCCTATTTAATTTTGTTTGCTTAGTGCCTTTTTATTTGTTTGTACATATTTTTCTTTGATTGTTCTTAGTGTTTTGAGTCTCTATATAGTGTATATATTTGCTTTGTGTCAAGAATAACAAGAACAACACGGTATATACATAGCATCTTTGGCCTTTGTCAAGAACACATGAAATAAAACTCTAATGAACTTAAAATAAACAATTGACTATGGACTACTAACTACTAACAAGTAA
The DNA here is from genome assembly GCA_016647705.1 of Eucommia ulmoides. NCBI lineage: Eukaryota > Viridiplantae > Streptophyta > Magnoliopsida > Garryales > Eucommiaceae > Eucommia > Eucommia ulmoides. The sequence continues at coordinate 15,841,784 of CM028325.1, forward strand.
TATTTACTTTTCATGCTCTACGCCTTTCCGGTCTAGCATAGATCATGGCTTGGAGTAGACACCATATTTCGTCCTGCCCTTTTAGTATCGGATCGAAAGTACAAGTTCCAATAAACTTTAAATTGAGGTTTAAAGGGAATGAATTCATAACTTAGATTACATTGGATACTACAAAAAATAGCAAAAAAACACAAGATTTTTTTTTTTATCAATTTGACTAAATTCGGTATAAGTAAAAGTTTCGGGTCAACCTCAAAATTCCTAAAGTTAAGAGGGACTAAATGAAATTATTAAAGGTTTATTTTCATGAAATCAAGTTTAATATGAATACAAATTAGTTACTACCCTTTAAATTAGCGTTATTTCACCAGTTACCTTTGTTACCCGTTTTGACCCCTGAAAATTTTACTATCACCGGTTTCGTCTCTTTTACACCAAAAGTACTTTTCTAATTTGTCGCTTAGAACAATAATCTATAATAAATAAATCCAAAAACCTTGATCAAACCAAAGAAATTTCCATGACAAGTCTAGTTACCCAAAGTAACAAAGGCTTAAGACTCGGTTTCGAAACCAACCCAACTAAAGTCATCATGGCTAGCATTCAAAGCCCATCACATCAAGGGACCCATCATGAATTTAATGACTTATTAATTGGAATTAAATGACTAAGATATTTTCAAGATATTTCCTACCAAAATATCTAAGACAGACCCCAAATTACTTGAAAAGTAACTAAAGGTTATAAATCCAACCGATTCGGTTTGCCATCAAGTCATGCATTAAATGATCTATCAAATCAACCTCCCTTCAAACATTAAATTCTTGAAATAAACTAGGAAGACTACATTCAAAAAACTTAGATATTTTGATCAAAATATCTTGGGGAAACCAAGTTACTTGAAATGTAACTAAACGGTTACAAGACTAATTGGACCAATTCCACTCTATCAAAGGGCATTCAATACCTATCAAATTAAGTGTCATGATCAAGCATTAAATGAAAAATTACAATAAGAAACTACATACATTGAACCTCCAAAGCATTAAATGCAAGCTAACCAAATTAGTTCAAGTAACTAGTACTTAGCAAGCAAACCAAAACGTAAAATATCCTATCAAGCATTAAGTATCCCATGTGCAAGGCAATCATAACCAATGATTGTTAATGATGACCAATCATTACCAATCATGAGTAATGATTGCCAATCATTACTTGAGATATTTTGTAGACTTTGTAATCATTACAAAATCTTAGTAAATCTTCAAGATTTGTCAAAAACCATCAAACTAGAAGACATCAAAGGGTCACACCTAGACCAAATAGTCCCTAAGGAGCAGGATGGGATACCCTTTGTGTTGGCCAATGCGCAGGCTTCCCGAGCTTATAAATAGGCAGCCTATTTTCACATTTTGAAGGGATTGATCCAAGTCTTTCTCTCACTAGTCTCGAATTTCTCTCTCGGGTCTAGGGATTTTTCAAGCCTTCTACTTCAAAAAAAAACCCAAAATTCTATGAAAATAGCTTCCTAAAGGCGTTTTTGAGTATCTTAGAGGAAGATCTCAAGATGTTGTCGAAGCACGATCGAGAACAACCAAGAAGATTAAAGAAGGAGAAGAAGGAAATCACTTAGCGAAAGACCACTCCCCTAAGTTAGGTAAGTCTTCCTAAACGCCCTTAGATCTTGCTTAAATATTGTTATATTGCTTGTACATAGCATGTTTGGGTAGTTCTTAGATTTCATGTATATAGTGTATATATCAAGAAACAAGTCAAAAACATCAAAAACGTGTCAAAAACATCAAAATATGTAAAAAAAAAAATCAGAAAATATATCAAGAACATCAAGAACATATCAGGAACATGAATAACATGTCAAGAACATGACAAAAACATCACACACCATGAGTTTTTTTTTTTCTTATATAAAATCACACACCATAAGTTGTGTATAGCATCGAGATGAACTACGTGCTAACATGATTCTTAGCTACCTGAGATATATAGGCAACCCATGTATGGGTTCGGTTACCTACCTAAATAAAAATCAATTTATCTTGAACAGATGAACTATGTTTTGACTTGATTCTTCGTGAAAAGGGGGATACATTGGCAACCTTTACAAGGTTCAGTTGTCAAAAAAGACTAAAAAAATATTTTTTTCATCTTATTTTATCTGTTGCTGCTGATAGATAGTAAATATTTCTTGCTTTCTTTACATAAAAAATGCATAAAAAATACATAAACATAAAAATGGGAATTATTTTGTTAAACAAAACCAAAGAAAATTATTTGAAATTTGTTTAAACATGAACATCTATTTAGACTGAGGTACCGTCTTCGAACGGGTGTCTTAGGGTGATTAGCACCTTTCTCGGGCATAACCCACCCCCCAAACTTAAAGAAATCTCTGGTAAAATAAAAAATATTTTATGAGTCAAAACTTGGGCCATTTCAAAATAAAAATGAATTTCAAAAATCTCGGTGACATAGTACACCATTTAACCCCATGCTAGGTGGCGACTCTTTTTCTAACATAAATCCCGGCCCAAAGAATGTTTTCAAAACTGGCATCTAGAAACACCCTTGAAATTTTATTTTTGAAAATGAATGGATTTTTAGGATTTTGAGAGGGAGGAATGAAACTTCGTTTTTCTTTTCTTCCCAATCTCTACTTCCTCTCCTTTCAAAATATTCGAGGTGTGTCACCTGGTACTGAGTCACAGGTCATTAACTAGCATCATTTTTTCTTTTTTTAGCCTAGATCATGGACTGGTCCTATTTCTTAGACCATAGACTGGCACCCAAATATATATGTAAGCTAAGATTATAGACTGGTCCTATATCTCAGACCATAAACTGGTGGTAGCAGAATATTACGTCGCTACTTTCACCACAAGTGTACGAGTCAAGTTTTAGTATAATGAAAAGAAAAAGAGTTGTCATATCCACAGAGATTAGATTAAATCGTCGCTAAGTACCCCGGTTATTGTAACCTAACTTTATCTAGGTGACTCAAATGTAGTTTTTATAATAATTATAATCTACTAAACTTATTAATTACTAAACTATAATACTACTATGATGTTTATGGGAATTTATTGTCTATGGATTAACTTTGTTAGCTAATACGTGTTCGATTCAATCTTGTTCACATTAACGGTATTCAAATCTATCCGACAATCTAGGTATCGAAATCTCACCCACTACCTCTCCCGAGTGTAAAGTGAATGAATATGCGATATCGCGTCAATGCCGAAGTCCTCCTTGAGCATCTATACGACACTTGGTCACATGAGTCACGCCCCAACCTTAAGGATTGCACACTTTCTAACGTCCTCCCGGGTCATTAGATCGTCACGTTTTGTTTAAACCCTAGTCCAAATTCGGGGTTACCTTTCTTGAGTGTCAAACCACGTATTCTCAAACCAACCAATATACCATAACAAGCATACTATAATTGTAATAAAATGGTAAACACAATCGAATACAAATGAACAACTATTAACGAAACATTAATTTATACAAACAATATTTTCATGAAGTCAATCAAGCCCTAGACAGTATATGTTTAGCTACTCATGACCATAACCACATATACAATAATAAACAAGATAAACATGATCACAATTATCAACCAAACTAAGAATAAAAGAGAGAAACAAGAAGACTAGTCGTTATCCGATGAACCGACGCTAAAACCGCTCTGAGAATTTTTCCACATCTTGGATTTGATGATCTTTTCTTGGTTAATAGTGTCTCGGAACTCTCAAGACTCCCAGAAACATTCTAAGTATTTGGGGAGAAGAGGGAAGATATATGGGATCCAAAATATCTAAAAAATATCAATAAGATCGGTTGTCGGACCACTGCAATGGTAGGAATCACCGCTGCAATGGTGGGAAGTCAGTAGGCTTTCTGTTGGATAACTGCTGTAGCAGTGGTCAAACAGAAGGTTTCTATTTGATTCTGTTGTTTTATCGTTGTAGCGGCGATTTCACCGTTGCAGTGGTGGAGCTGCAGATTCATGATGGCCTTTTTGCTTGTTTTTCCACCGTTCTTCCACCGACGTTCTACTAATTTGCTCGTTTATGAATTGTTTTCATCCCTTTTCTTCCCAAACACCTGATTTATAACAAAATGAATAAAAACATATTAAAACCTATTAAAACGCTATAATAATACTAAAAAACTATCAAAATCGGTTTGGGAATAAATAGATAAATTCCACCTATCAAATACCCCCAAACTTAGAATTTTGCTAGTCCTAGAGCAAAACACTCATACTAAAATAAAATAAAAAAACACAACGAAATTAACTAACACAAATACAAAACAACGAATAAAAACACAAACTACGGCATACAAGTTTTGAATTCAACTCTTTCAACTAAAATGTTTTCCCTCAATGGTCCCCAATCCTATCGAGTGCAGGAGTAAAATGCACCTTGTGATATTTTAGAATTTCAATATTCAATAATGGTAAACGTCATTCTAGATCTTGTTCAAGTGTATGTGCGAAAACTCAATTATATAACTATTCAAAGACCAGATTGGATTATCCACCAACGAAGCTCACGAATTATACCATAAAGGATTTTGATATCCATATGCCTGACTGTGTTCCATTTTATACTAATGTAGGCTTGGAAGTTCAAAAAGATGAATAGGACTTGGTTCGGTTTGGAACATTTAGCCGAGGGTATATCGGGAATATAAAACAGGTTAATGTTATTAAGTTAACAATACCCAAGGCACAACACTTGGCACATAATCACACTCGTAACCCCACACATGAAGGAAACGACCTTGAACAAACATTTAAGAACGTTGTACTCACTTGTCACAAGAACAGAAATATAACAATATTTACATATGTTTTTTTTTAAATGAACCACACCCCCAAACGTATTCGATTATTACAATTTCACGGGTGTGGTTAAAAAAGAAAAAGAAAAATGACAAGTGAGTACTCGAATATCAAACCAATGAAATGTCCGCCCAAACCCCAATCGCTCACTTCAAGTAGCATAAACGAATGCTAAATTGATTTTACTCAAATTGTGCCTTTGGTTTAGTGACTTAGGTTTGGAAAAGGTTTTATCAGCCAGGGTATTTGTTATGTGTTTAGAATTGAAATGGATTATAGGCTTCGACAGGATAACGAGGGATAAACATATTACAAGGTAAGCTTCAAAGGCTCAATCTAATCAAATGAATGCCTAAATTATATCTCCTAAATAATCTCGCCTAAGATTTCACCTCATGTTTCCACCAATCAGGTTCTAGAATCCCTTAAATAGTCATGGATTTGGCTAATGGATAATTGGCCTCAAATCAATTGAATAGTTATACATTGAGTCCATGTGCTCGTGTAAATTAGGATCCACAATAACTTTTACCAAAATGACATGCCAAGTACACAGAACACACATGAATAGGCATTACCCTTGACCTCTACAAACAACCAGGGGATAATATCATCATCGGCTAATGGCCCAGATGAACTACAAAACTCAGCACACAAACAACTACTACAAACAATAACATACTAACTAAACTAAAAAAAAACATGCACACAGTTAAATAATAAAACGTACTAACATACTACACATTACCCTCAAACTTAAAATTAGTAGTGTCCACAGTGACCCAATCATCAATCTCAACATTTAAAATAAAGTGTGCCGACGAATGAGGTTTAGAACAAGTACTTGGGAGGCGAGACAATCTCGCCTACGAATGAAGTCAGCGGTGATGGATTAATTTATTCTAAAAACTTGGGTTGCCTACCAAGAAGCGCATGCTTTATTATCCTAAACCAGATATAGAGAAGGGCCCGTCAAAGAGCGGTTTTCGCCCATAGTATGTGTCATACAACACTACGTATGGGTCTTGGTTCAAAACTCCCTCAAGATTGACGAGATTTTGCATTATTTGGCCCATACTTTCAACTCGATTAGTTGTCATCTCGTGTGCTTGGGAATCTTGAATGAACGATGCTAGAAGCGGTAGAGAACAAGTGAGCCACATCGGATCCTCATAGATATGATCGGATTGGATCGGTGGTGGCATCATAATGTGATCTCTAATGGTAAAGAATCATAATCTTCGAACCACGCTTGGGTTTCCGTCTCATTCGAATAATCATTATTGAATGCTCCCAAGCTCCTCCCGCTCGTATCCGGTTCCTCCTGGTGGCTTTCGATGAATGTGGCTTGTGAGTGTCTTAGTGCCACCACTTCTGACTCAGCTTCAATGAAGCTAACAAGCTGGCCAATTTGAGTCTCAAGAGACTTTACGGTCTCATCAATTTCAGCGCAGATCATCTCAATTTTGTCAAAATTGTCCTCATGCTCATTGAGTCGGTTATTCGTTTTCCTCCAAAAATGCTTGAGTCTCCCCCATAAATTCAGCTAACATTTCTTCCAGGGTGGGGGAAGACTCCACATGTTAGTCTGGGAAGTCAATCCATGGCGCCAAAATGGTAGAACTATCCTGGAGTTTTGGTAGCTTGTGGAATAATTCCAACTCTGAAAATCAAGCTCCGCCATGTCTTCCAGTACCCAATAAGCTTCGTCCGCGGTTAATAGGTCGAAAGAGATGGTATCGTTTCCTCCTTCAACCTAATTTCTTGTTGCGGCGAGTAACCCATCGAGGAAGTTCAGTAGTTGACACTCTCTTGGGAAACGATGGTTCAGAAACCGAATAATCAACTCTTTGTATCAATCCCAAGTACAATAAAATAGCTCAGAATCCTGTTGAAAGAAAATGCAACAATACTTGTTGAGCTAATATCTTCAAGTACCCTGCAAGAAAAAGAAAACTAAAAACAAAAATTAAAAAAAAAAAAAAATACCTAAATTAAAATCAAGTTATTTACTTAGAATATCAACAACAATCTAAAAACTAATCCCCGGCAGTGGCGCTAAAAACTTGGTAGCGGAATATTATGTCACTACTTTCACCATAAGTGTACTGGTTAAGTTTTAGTATAATGGGAAGAGTAATGGTTGTCGTATCCATAGGGATTGGATTAAATCGTCGCTAAATATTGCGTTGTCATAACCTAACTTTATCTAGGTGACTCAAATGTAGTTTTTATAATAATTATAATCTACTAAACTAAATTAATTACTAAACTATAATACTACTATGACATTTATTGGAATTAATTATCTAGGGATTAACTTCATTCACTAATACGTGTTTGATTCAATCTAGCTTACACTAACGGTATTCAAATCTACCCGACAATCTAGGTATCAAAATCTTACTCACTACTTTTCTTGAGTGTAAAGTGAATGAATATGCCACTCCGCGTCAATGCCGAAGTCCCCCTCGAGCATCTATACGACACTTGATCACATGAGTCTCATCTCAACCTCACAGATTGCACACTTTCTAACGCCCTCCCGAGTCATTAGATCGTCACGTCGTGTTTAAACCCTAGTCCGAATTCAAGGTTACCTCTCCCGAGTGTTAAACCCTGTATTCTCAAACCAACCACAATACCATAACAAGCATACTATGATTCTAATCAAACGATAAACATAATTGAATACAAATGAACAATTGTTAACGAAACATCAATTTATACAAACAACGTTTTCATGAAGTCAATCAAGCCCTTGACAATATATGTTTAGCTACTCATGGCCATAACCACATATATAACAATAAACAAGCTAAACATATTCAAAACTATCAACTAAACTAAGAATAAAATAGAGGAACAAGGATAATAGCCGTTATCTGAAGAACCAACGCAAAAATCGCTCCGACAACATTTCTTTTTCTTGGATTTGATGATCTTCTCTTGGTTGATAGTCTCTTGGAGCTCTCAAGATTCCCAAAAATGTTCTAAGTGTTTGGGGAGAAGAGGAAAGATATATGGAATCCAAAATATCTCAAAAATATCCCAAAATATTGATAAGATCTGGTGTCGAACCGCTACAGCAGTGGGAAGTCAGTAGTCTTTCTGCTGGATGATCGCTGCAGCGGTGGTTTTATCGCTACAATGGTGGAGCTGCATATTCAGGATGCCATTTTTGCTTATTTTTCCACCGTTCTTCCACTGACGTTCCACTGTCTTGCTCGTTTATGAACCATTTTCTTCCCTTTTCATCCCAAACACCTGATTTATAACAAAATGAATAAAAACATATTAAAACCTATTAAAACATTATAATAATACTCAAAAACTACCAAAATCAGTTTGAGAATAAATAGATAAATTCCACCTATCAAATACCTCCAAACTTAGAATTTTGCTAGTTCTCGAGCAAAACACTCATACTAAAATAAAAAACATAACGAAATTAACTAACACAAATACTAAACAATGAATAAAAACACAAACTACGGCATGCGAGTTTTGAATTCAACTATTTTGACCAAAATGTTTTCCCTCAACCGTCCCCAATCATATCGAGTGCAGGAGTAAAACACACCATGTGATATTCTAGAATTTCAATATTTAATAATGGTAAACGTAATTCTAGATCTTGTTCAAGTGTATGTACGAAAACTCAATTATATAACTATTCAAAGACCGAATTAGATTATTCACCAACAAAGCTCATGAATTATACCATAGAGGATTAGGATATCCATATGCCTGACTGAGTTCCACTCTCTACTAATGTAGGATTGGAAGTTCAAAAAGATCAATAAGACTTGGTTCGGTTTGGAACATTTGGCCAAGGGTATATCGGGAATACAAAACAGGTTAATGTTATTAACTTAACAACACCCAAGGCACAACGCTTGGCACATAATCACACTCGTAATCCCACACATTAAAGAAACAACCCTGAAAAAATATTTAAGAACGTTGTACTCACTTGTCACAAGAAACGGAAATTGAAAGATATTTACGTATGTTTTTTTATAAATGAACCATACCCCCAAACGTATTCGATTATTACAATTTCACAGGTGTGGTGAAAATGAAAGAAAAATGACAAGTGAGTACTGAAATACTGAACCAATAAAAAGTTTGCCTAAAACCCAACCGCTCACTTCAAGTAGCATAAACGAATGCTAACTTGATTTCACTCAAATTGTGCCTTTGGTTTAGCGACTTAGGTTTGGAAAAGGTTTTATCGGCCAGGGAGTTTGTTACGTGTTCAGAATTGAAACAGCTTATAGGGTTCGACAGGGTAACAAGGGATAAACATATTACGAGGTAAGCTTCAAAGGCTCAATCTAATCTAATAAATGCCTAAATCATATCTCCTAAACTACCTCGCCTAAGATTTTTCCTCAAGTTTCCTCCAATCAGGTTCTAGAATCCCTTAAATTGTCATGAATTTGGCTAATGGATAATTGGTCTCAATTTAATTGAATAGTTGTACTTTGAGTCTACGTGTTCGTGCAAATTAGGATCCACAATAACTTTTACCAAAACAACATGCCAAGCACAAAGAACACACATGGACGGGCATTACCCTTGACCTCGATAGACAACTAAAGGATAATATCATCATCGGGTAATGGCCTAGATGAACTACAAAACTCAGCACACACAACAACTACTACAAACAATAACATACTAACTAAACTAAACAAGCATGCATACAGTTAAACAATAAAACATACTAACATACTACACATCACCCCCAAACTTAAAAAAGGCAATGTCCACAATGACCCAATCATCAATCTCCACATTTGAAATAAAGCATGCCGGCAAAGAGAGTTCAAAACACCTACCTAGGAGACGAGATAATCTCGCCTCTAAATGAAGTCGGCGATGATGGATTAATTTATTCTGAAAACTTCGATTGCCTCCCAAGAAGTGCTTGGTTTATTATCCTCGGCCTGACACAGAGAATGGAATGTCAAAGAGTGACTTGCGCCCATAGTATATGTCATACAACACTACGTGTGGGTCTTGGTTCAAAACTCCCGCAAGATTGGCGAGACTTGGCATTATTTGGCCCGTACTTTCAACTCGATTAGTTTTCGTCTCGTGTGATTAGGAAGCTTGAACGAATGGTGCTAGAAGCGGTGGAGAACAAGTGAGTCATATCGGATCCTTATAAATATGATTGTCTTGGATCGGTAGTGGAATCACAAAGTGGGTTTCTAATGGTGAAGAATCAGAAACTTCGATCCACGCTTAGGCTTTCGTCTCATTTGAATAATCATCATTAAATACTCCCAAACTCCTCCCACTCGTATTCGGTTCCCCCTAGTGGCTTTCGATAAATGTAGCTTGTGATTCTCTCAGTGCAACCACTTCTGATTCGACCTCAATGAAGCTAACAAGCTTATCGATTTGAGTCTCAAGAGATATTAAGATCTTATCAATTTCAGCACAGATCATCTCAATTTTGTCAAGATGATTGATAGGTGTGATCTACCTACATATTTCCAAACCGAATTAAGTTACTTTTCGAGCGTTTATATAGTATTTTATTACGTTTTGTATAAATTAGGTGAGTGGGAAAAAAAGATAGGAAAGTGGAGCGAAAATGATGAAATCGAACCAAAAATGGTCGAAGAACGGTGGAAAAAACAAGTTCAGAGGCAAAATTTTGAAAGAAGCCCATCGCCGCGGCGGTGAAAATGCTAATCTCTAAATTACACTAACATGTTCTTAGCCAACACAACATTAAATCAAGAGGAGATGATCAATATCAACAATAAACATTAAATACAAAGATGGAAACAAGGGAAGAAAATCCAAATATCAAAGTGGAGTAGTCCACTTTCGCCAAAGAACAGTCCTCCCGAGGTTCCTCTTCTCCGTTTATGAACTTCCTCTTCTAGCTCTTCAAGGATTGGCTAAGAACACCTCCTTAACTAATCTAATCTACTTCCTAAATTACCTAAACCTAACTAAGGTGGAAAAAAGCTCTCCAAATGTCAACCGGAGCCTCCTCTCACATCAAAGGGTTTTTGAGGTTTGGTGGAGAACAGGGTTTTATAGGCAAGGTTTGGAAATATCTTCAAAATATCTAAAAACAGATATTTCTACGCAGAGTGTCACCGCCTAAGCAGTGGTTCACCGCTTAGGTGGTGGCTTAAGTCGGTTAAGTTTCTGTTGGATCTTCGCCTAGGCGGTGGTTGCTGGCATAACATTTTGATCTTTTATGGCCTAGGCGGTGGTTTTCTCGCCTAGGCGGTGGTTCAACCCTTCAGCACTCCAACATTCTGCCTCTTTTCCGCCTAGGCGGTGGTCTTCATTCACCGAAATCCTGTTATTGACATTTTGTTCACTGTTTCTCCACCGTTTTCACTTGTTTATCGCCCTTTTACGTCCCTTCACCTATTTTACACTAAAACAAACTAAAACACAATTAAATATAACTAAAATGCTTGAAAACTAATGAATTCAGTTTAGAAATAGATAGGTTTTTCACACCTATCAACTCATGTGACCTAGGGTTGTTAAGACGTTGAGGGGGACTTCTTCGTTGACTCAAAGTTATGTATTCTCCCGTCTTACACTCAGGAGAGATGGCGGTGGAGTTTACATACCAAGATTGTCAAATAGGTCAAACACCGTAAATGTGAGTAAATCGAAATTGAACATGTATTTGTAAACACGTTAATCCCTAGGCAATTCTTTAACCTAAAACATATTAGTATATTAATGTAGTTAATTTAGGCTATATTAGTATTAGTTTAATTAATTAAATATATTTATTTTTAGCCTAGATATAGTTAGGTCATGACAAATGCGGTATTCGATAGTAACAACATCAATCTCTGTGGATACGATAACCCGATCTTAAAGATTACACTACACTAAAACTTTGATCTCGTATATTTGCAAGAAGTCATATACGCCGAGGATGCGAATCCTCCGTGCGTATAAGTTTTTGGCACCATTGCCGGGGATTGTTTTGTTGGTTATTGCCAGAGATACGCGGTAACGGTTGGGGACTTAAGTTTTAGATAGGAGATGCAAGTGTATCGTATTCTAGTCCCGTCAGTGCCAAACAAGTTTTTTGCGCCGTTATCGGGGATTGATCGTTAGGCGAATTCAATTTTCAATGATCGCTACCAAGTTTTTGGTAAAGATTGCCGGGGATTGTTTTGTTCGTTATTGTCAATATTGTAAGTAAATGATCCGATTTTATTTTAGGCATTTCTGTTGTATATAATTTTTATTTGTAGTTTTATTTTTATTTCTTAAGCAGGGTACTTGGTGATGTTAGATCAACGGGTATTGATACATCCCTTTCGACAGGATTCCAGGCCGTTTATTGTGCGGGGCTATGCACATAAGCCAGTGAGGCATTTCGTTCAAAGATCGAGCCGAACAAAGAAAAATCTCACCAAGCTTGAGGGTGATCTGAAAATGTCGAGCCGACGACATTAAACAACGTACTTCTTGGGAAACAACCCAAGTCAAATAAATTAAATCTGTCACAACCAAATTGAAATGGAGGCGAGATTCTCTCGCTTCCCAGGTACGTGTTCTAAACCCCCTTCGTCAGCATGCTTTAAATTTCATATGTTGAAGAATGATGATTGGGATCGCTGAGGACACTGTCCATTTTGAGTTCGGAAGTGATGTGTAGTATTTAGTATTGTTCGTTTTTGTGTTATTGTTTTCCCGTATTGCATGTGTGTTTAGGTTAGAATGTGTTTATGTTTTTGTGTTGTTGTTTGCATGCTGAGTTTTGTGTTCATCTGGGCCGTTACCCGATGATGAGATTACCCCTGGTTGTTTTTGAGGTAAAGGGTAATACCCATGCATGTGTAATTCTGTGTGCTTGACTATGCTTTTTGGTAAAAATTATTGTAGATCCTAATTTGCACGGGCACATAGACTCAATGTATTTCTATTCAATTGACTTGAGAAAGATTATCGATTAGCCAAACTCATGACACATTAAGGATTCTAGAACCTGATTGAGGAGAAGCTTGAGGGGAAATCCTAGGTGAGGTAGTTCAGGAGACGTGATTTAGGCATTCTCTTTGTCGCTTGAGCCTTTATAAGCCTACCTTGATACATGTTTATCCCTCGTTACCCTGTCGAAGCCTAAACACTAATTCAATTCTGAACACATAAACTAATACCCTAGCTAGTTGACCTTTTTCCAAACCTAAATCGCTAAATTTAAAGTCACATTAGAGTGAATCAAGTTAGCAATTGCAAATGCTACTTGATGTGAGCGGTTGGGTTTAGGGCGAACTTCGGATTGGTTCGGTATTCGAGTACTCACTTGTCGTTTTTCGTTTGTTTTAACCATACCCGTGAAATCATACTAATTGAATAAGTTTGGGGGTGTGGTTAAAAAAAAAAAAAAAAAAAAAAAAAAAAAAGACTATGTAAATATAGTTTATTTATGTTTCTTTTTTACAAGTGAGTACTACGTTCTTAATTGTTTGTTCGGGATTGTTTTCTAATTTATCTATAGGGGTTCAAGAGTGAATGTGCCAAGCGTTAAGCCTTGGGTAACGTTAAGTTAACAACGTTAACCCGTTTTCTATTCTGAAATACCCTTGGCCAAATATTCCTAAATCGAACCAAGTCCTTTTGATCTCTATGAACTTCTGAACCTACATTAGTGGAGAGTGGACCCCAATCTGGCCTATGGAAATCCTAGTCCTTCACAGTCGAAGTCATGAATTTCGTTGGGAGATAATCCAATCCGGTCGTTGTATAGTTATATTATTGAGTCACGCACTAACATATTTATAGGATCTAGAATGGCGTTCATCATTGTTGCATGTTGAAATTCTAGAACATTACATGATGTGTGTTACCGCCTGAACTCAATATGACTGGCGATTGTTAAGGAACAAAAATAAATAGGCCGTTAGAAGAAGTCAAACTCGCATGTTGTTATATTTAGATTGTTTTAGGTTGTTTGTTATTTCATTTAGTTGTGTTTTTTTTTTTCCTTTTCGAGTGTGTGTTTGGCTCGAGGACTAGCCAAATTCCAAGTTTTGGGGTATTTCATAGGTGTGATTTACTTACATATTTCCAAATCGAATTAAGTTAGTTTTCGAGCATTTATATAGTATTTTATTACGTTTTAATTAGTATTATTACTTTTTGTATAAATCAGGTGTGTGGGGTGAAAAGATAGGAAATTGGAGCAAAACCGATGAGATCGAACCAAAAACGGTCGAAGACCGATGGAAAAAACAAGCTCGGAGGCAAAACTGTGAAACAAGCCCACCTTCGCAGCATCCAAACCTCCACCGCAGCGGTGAAAATGCTGAGAAGACATAAATGCTATCGATGGACCACCGCCTAGGCAGTGAACCAATAAAATGTTTTCCAAATCCACTGCTGTCCTCACCATCGCGACGATCAACTAACCGATCTACTCCACTGCCGCAGCGCTGAATCCCACGGTCGCGGTAGAGACCTTCTGCACAGCCTAGATATTTTTTATGATATTTTTGAGATATTTTGTCTATAAATACTCACTCCTCTCCCCTCCTCTTGGCCACCCCCAGCCATTTGGGCACCTTAGGTCATATTTAGTCTAGGGTTTAGGAGTTTTAGAGGTGGATCTCACATCCCGAAGTGGAGAAGACGGCAAAGTGATCGTTGAGCGTTCTTAGCGGTTTATCTTTGGACGAGGCTAAGTTCTTCAATTGTTTTTTCTTATTTTTTTAACTTAGGATCATGTGAGCATGTTTATCTCGTTCTTATTTGTTTATACAGTTATAACCACGAGTTAAATGTGGATTGTAGTAGGGATTAACGATATAATTTATAAATATTTTGCTGGTTCACCGCCTAGGTGGTAGGATTCACCATCTAGGCGGTGGTCCGTCAATAGCATTTGTCTTCTTAGCATTTTCACCGCCTAGGTCTGGATGCCGCGGCAGTGGACTTCTTCCAAAATTTTGCCTCCGAACTAGTTTTTCCCACCGTTCTTCGATCGTTTTTGGTTCGATCTCATTATTTTTGCACCAGTTTCCTATCTTTTTACCCCACACACCTGATTTATGCAAAAAGTAATGAAACTAATTAAAACCTAATAAAATACTATATAAACACTCGAAAACTAACTTAATTCGGTTTGGAAATATATAGGTAGATCATACCTATCAAATACCCCCAAACTTGGAATTTGGCTAGTCCTCGAGCCAAACATACACACGAAAATGAAAAACACAAGTAAATTAAATAACAAACAACCTAAATATAAACAACCTAAACATAACGAGATGTGAGTTTTGACTTCTTCTAACGGCCTATTTATTTTTGTCCCTCAACAACCGCCAATCATATCGAGTTCAGGCGGTAACACACATCATGTAGTTCTAGAATTTAGACATGTAGTAATGGTGAACGCTATTCTAGATCCTGTAAACGTGTTAGTGCGAGACTCAATAATACGGCTATACAACGACCGGATTGGATTATCCCCTAACAAAACTCATGACGTAGACCATGAAGGACTAGGATTTCCATATGCCTGATTGGGGTCCACTCTCCACTAATATAGGTTTAGTAGTTCATAGAGATTAGAAGGACTTGGTTCGGTTAAGGAATATTTGGTTGATGGTATTTTGGAATTGAAAACGGGTTAACATTGTTAACTTAACGTTATCCAAGGCTCAACGCTTGGCACACTTTCTCTCAAACCCCCATAGATAAATTGGAAAACAATTTCAAACTAACATTTAAGAACGTAGTACTCACTTGTCAAAAAGAAATGAAATTTAACAATACTTACATATATTTTTTTTTGTTTTTGTTTTTTTTTTTTTTTTTTTTTACGAACCACACCCCCAAACTTATTCGATTAGTATGATTTCACAGGTGTGGTTAAAAAATGAACAAAAATGACAAGTGAGTACTCGAATACCGAACCAATATAAAGTTCACCCTAACCCAACCGCTCACTTCAAGTAGCATTTACAATTGCTAACTTGATTCACTCTGATGTGCCTTTAAATTCAGCGATTTAGGTTTGGAAAAAGGTCAACTGGCGAGGGTATTAGTTTATGTGTTAAGAATTGAATTAGAATTTAGGCTTCGACAGGGTGACAAGGGATAAACATGTATCAAGGTAGGCTTAAAAAGGCTCAAGTGACAAAGAGAACGCCTAAATCACGTCTCCTAAACTACTTCGCCTAGGATTTCACCTCAAGCTTTCCCTCAAACAGGTTCTAGAATCCTTTATGTGTCATGAGTTTGGCTAATCGATAATCTTCGTCAAGTCAATTTAATAGAAATACATTGAGTTTAAGTGCTCGTGCAAATTAGGATCTACAATAACTTTGACCAAAACGCATAGTCAAGCACACAGAACACACATGCATGGGTATTATCCTTGACTTCGAAAACAACCAGGGTGTAATATTATCATTGGGTGATGGCCCAGATGAACGCAAAACTCAGCATGCCACACAACAACACAAAAACATAAACACATTCTAATCTAAACACACATGCAATACGGAAAAACAATAACACATAAACTAACAATACTAAATACTACACATTACTTCCAAACTCAAAATGGACAGTATCCTCAGCGATCCCAATCATCAATCTCAACATATGAAATTTAAGTATGCTAACGAAGGGGGTCTAGAACACGTACCTGGGAGGCGAGAGGATCTCGCCTACGAATCAAGTCGGATGTAACGTATTTAATTTATTTGACCTTGGGTTGCCTCCCAAGAAGCGCGTGGTTTAATGACCTCGGCCCGACATTTTCAGAACGCCCTCAAACTTGGAGAGGTTTTGCTTTGGATGGCTCAATCTTTCAACGGAACACCTCACTGGATTATGTGCGTGCCCCCGCACCTTAAAACGATTTGGAATCCCGTTGAAAGGGGTGCATCAATACCCGTCGATCTAATATCGCCAAATACCCTGCATAAGAAATAAAAACAAAACTACAAACAAAAATTATATACAAAAAAATACTTAAAGTAAAATTGGGTCATTTACTCACAATATCGACAATAACGAACAAAACAATCCTCGGCAATCATTACCAAAAAGTTTGTAGCGATCGCCAGAAATTGTATTCGCCAAACGACTAATGTCCAGCAATGGCGCCAAAAACTTGTACGGCGGAGGATTTCACACCCTCGCGTATATGACTTCTCGCAAGTGTACTAGGTCAAAGTTTTAGTATAGTGTGATCATTAAGATCTAGGCTAAAAACAAATGTATTTAATTAATTAAACTAATACTAATATAACCTAAATTAACTACATTAATATACTAATACATTTTAGGATAAATAATTGCCTAGGGATTAACGTGTTTACAAATACGTGTTCGATTTCGATTTACTCACGTTTACAATGTTCAACCTATTTGACAATCTCAATACGTAAACTCCACCGACACCTCTCCCGAGTATAAGACGGGGGAATACATGACTTTGAGTCAACGAAGAAGTCCCCCTCAATGTCTTGACGACCATAGGTCACGTGAGTCTCGCCCAGCATCATTGATTGTACATAATCCAACTCCTGACCGAGTCATTAGATCGTGCATTGTATTTACCCTATCGACAATCTCTTTTCTAAAACTCTTTCGCCACCTCTCCCGAGTGTAAGACGGGGGGATATAATGCAACTTTGAGTTCACAAAGAAGTCTCCCTCAATGTCTTAATGACCCTAGGTCACGTGAGTCTTACCCCAACGTCATCGATTGTCTACAATTCAAACCCCGACCAGGTTATAGAATCGTGGAATTTGTTTACCCAAATCCTAATCCGGCTTTTGTCAAACTCCCATATTCTCCATTTATCTAACTAAGCTTGATAAACAAAAAATACGATAAACACAATCAAACTATGAAGAACAAACATAAACGCAACACCGAAATCATCCAAACGACATATTTATAAATTATATCGTTAATCCCTACTACAATCCACATTTAACTCGTGGTCAGAACCGTATAAACAAATAATAACGATCTAAACATGCTCACATGATCCTAAGTTAAAGAAATAAGGAAAAACAATCGAAGAACTTAGCCTCGTCCGAAGATAAACCACTAAGAACGCTGAATGATCGCTTTATCGTCTTCTCCACTTCGGGATGTGAGCTCCACCTCTAAAACTCCTAAAATATAGCCTAAATATGACCTAAGGTGCCCAAATGGATGGGGGTGGTCAAGAGGAGGGAAGAGGAGTGGGTATTTATAGACAAAATATCTCAAAAATATCCTAAAAAATATCTAGGTTGTGCAGAGGGTCACCGCCACGGCCGTGGGTTCAGTACCACAGCGGTGGAGTAGGTCAGTTTGTTGATCACCACGACAGTGAGGACAGCAGTGGATTTGGAAAACAATCTACTGGTTCACCGCCTAGGTGGGCTTGTTTCCCAGTTTTGACTCCAAGCTTGTTTTTTCCACCATTCTTCGACCGTTTTTGGTTTGATCTCATCTTTTTCGCTCTAGTTTTCTATCTTTTCACCCCTCACAACTAATTTATATAAAAAGTAATAAAACTAATCAAAACGTAATAAAATACTATATAAACACTTGAAAACTAACTTAATTCGGTTTGGAAATATGTAGATAAATCACACCTATCAATGATCCTTATGCTCATTGAGTCGGTCCTTTGTTTCCCTCCAGAACACCTAAGTCTCCTACATAAATTCAGCGAACATTTATTCCAGGCTGGGGGAAGACTCCTTCTATTGGTTCAAGATGTCAATCCATAGCGTCGAAATGGTAACACTATCCCGGAGCTTTAGTAGCTTGTTGACTAATTGCAACTCTGAAAATCATGCTCCGCCATGTCTTCCAGTACCCAATAGGCTTCATCCGCGATTAATTGGTCGAAAGAGGTGGTACCATTTCCTCATTCAACCCAATTTCTTGTTGCGACTAGTAACCCATCAAGGAAGTTCAGTAGTTGACACTCCCTTGGGAAATAATGGTTCGGAAACCGAATAAGCAACACTTTGTATCGATCCCAAGCATAATAAAACAACTCAGAATCTTGTTGAAAGAAAATGCAACAGTATTTGTTGATCTAACATCTTCAAGTACCTTACAAAAAAAAGAAAACTAAAAAAAAAATTAAATATAAATTAAATGCCTAAATTAAAATCAAAATATTTACTTACAATATCAACAAAAATCTAAAAACCAATCCCCAGCAACGGCGCCAAAAATTTGGTAGCGGAATATTACGTCGCTACTTTCACCACAAGTGTACAGGTCAAGTTTTAGTAAAATGGAAAGAGTAAGGGTTGTCGTATCCACAGGGATTGGATTAAATCGTCTCTAAATACCGTGATTGTCATAACCTAACTTTATCTAGGTGACTCAAATGTAATTTTTATAATAATTATAATCTACTAAACTATAATACTATTATGACGTTTATGAGAATTTATTGTCTAGGGATTAACTTCGTTCACTAATACGTGTTCGATTCAATCTTCTTTACATTAACGGTATTCAAATCTATCTGATAATTTATGTATTGAAATCTCACTCACTATCTCTCCTGAGTGTAAAGTGAATGAATATGCGATTTCGCATCAATGCCAACGTCCCCCTCGAGCGTCTATACGATACTTGGTCACGTGAGTCTCGCCCCAACCTCACGGATTACACACTTTCTAACACCCTCCTGGGTCATTAGATCGTCGCGTTGTGTTCAAACCCTAGTCCGAATTCGGGGTTACCTCTCCCGAGTGTCAAACCCCATATTCTCAAACCAACCACAATACCATAACAAGCATACTATGATTGTAATAAAATGGTAAACACAATCGAATACAAATGAACAACCGTTAACGAAACATCAATTTATACAAATAACGTTTTCATGAAGTCAATCAAGCCCTAGACAATATATGTTTAGCTACTCATGGCCATAACCACATATACAACAATAAACAAGATAAATATAATCAAAACTATCAACCAAACTAAGATTAAAAGAGAGAAACAAGGAGACTAGCCGTTATTCGAAGAACCAATGCTAAAACCGCTTTGAGAATGTTTCCTCATCTTGGATTTGATTATCTTCTCTTGGTTGATAGTGTCTTAGAGCTCTCAAGACTCCCAAAAATGTTCTAAGTGTTTGGAGGAGAAGAGGGAAGATATATGAGATCCAAAATATCTCAAAAATATCCCAAAATATCAATAAGATTTGGTGTTAGACCACTACAGCGGTGGAAATAATTGCTGCAACGGTAGGAAGTCAGTAGGCGTTCTGCTGGATGACCGCTATAGCGATGGTCAAATAGAAGGTTTCTGCTTGATCCTATTGTTTGACCATTGCAGCGGTGGTTTCACCACTGCAGGGGTGGAGCTGCAGATTTAGGATGATCTTTTTGCTTGTTTTTCCACCGACGTTCTACCGATTTGTTCATTTATGAACCGTTTTCATTCTTTTACATCCCAAACACCTGATTTATAACAAAATAAATAAAAATATATTAAGACCTATTAAAATACTATAATAATACTCGAAAACTACCAAAACCGGTTTGAGAATAAATAGATAAATTTCACCTATCAACTGGCACCCTATATATTATTACGTCTAGACCCTTATGGCTAAACGATGGAATAAATGAAGGTCTTCTATTCCTTCAGGGATAAGTTTGTGCCTTCTTCAGAAACATTTCATTCTTCTTAGTTACGAGTAGGACTGACATTTATATTATATATTTTCTTTTCTTTTTAGGACTAACAAAGTAAACCTTAACACTAAACTTACCTAAGCATGTAAGTTCGGTTAGAGTGTTCTTTACAAAATCAAACGTGCATATCACTTACCATGTGTGTCATGTTTGTTCTTACTTTTTCTTAAATAAATAAAAAGAAATAAAAAATAAGAATAAGAGTTTTTCACATAAGAGTTTTTTAACATGAAAACACTTTGTGTTTTACTCTAAAAAAAATAAACATTTGCCTTTATAAAATATTTTCGTAAATAAATGTATGTGTGTGTGTGTGTGTGTGTGTGTGTGTATCTTTCATCTTAAATAAATATTTTTACTTGTTATTATGCTTTCTATACTTAAAACATGGTTTTCCACATTCCAAATAAAAATGTGTTTTTCTTAAAATTTGTCTTACCATTTCCTTCTATAAATAAACATATTAGTTTTAAAGAAATAAAATTCTGCGCGGGCCAAACTTGTTGATTCTTCCATAATCGATAGGCGGTTTAAAATGGGGACATTTGCTCTTTATTTTTAATATGTTCTATCTGTTGTTACCTTTCATAAATATATTTTTTTTATTTTTTTACAAAAAAATACATAAAAAGACAAAAAAGATATTAAAAACGGGAATTAGTGTGTTAACCAAAATCGAAAGAAATTACTTGGGCTAGTTTGATTGTAAATATACATTTAAACTTAGGTATCATCTTCGGACGGGTATCTTGAGGTGCCTAACACTTTCTCCGACCATAACCAACTCCCAAACTTAAAATAACTTTCTGGTAAAGACTTAATATTTTTCGAGTCAAAACTTGAGTCTTTCATCAAAATAAAAATAATTTAAAAAAAAATTCTGGTAGTGACTCTATTTTTTAAAATAAATTTCGGCCTAAAGAACCTTTTTTAAAATCGGCACCTAGAAAAGTCCTTGAAAGTGTATTTTCCAAAATGAACAGATTTTCGAGGATTTTGAGAGAAAGGAAATCGAATCGCATTTTCATCGTTATCTTTTTCTCCTCCCTCCCTTTCCAAAATCCAGGGGGCGTCATTAAGGTTCCTATCAAACAATGCACCGCAGGTGGGCTTACAAGCGTTGCACCTCTGGTGTGTGGATTAGTCAAGAGTTCTGAATAAGAATCTAGCAAAGTAGTAGTTAGGAGAAAGAGTGCATTCGAGAGCAAAGTGAATGTGTCTCAAAGCATATACCTTAGTGTATTGAATGTACCTTAAACATCATGTGTTCTCGTATTTATAGGAGGGAGAAGAGACTCGTTTGACAAGTCCTCCATGATTCTTGATGTGCCATTATAGCGATCCCACTGATTCTGAGCCCGTTACCAAAGATATGGAGTTGATTGCGGGAGGAGATCGCAAAATTGTTCTCTAGAGAGAGTAATGATACCTTCCGTATCCGGCGGAGGAGACTTGGACTGATTGAGAGCAAGAGCATGGTGGCGCTCGCGCCTAGTCGCGTGTTTGGAACACATGGATCCCTTTCAGGTCTGACCGAATTTTTCCCATATCAATTTTATACATAACTAATAATTATATATATTTTTTTATGATACATCATTAAGAACTTTGTGATTCATGTTGAATTCAACACGAATTACACTTGTATTGAATTCCACACACGTATAATTTTCTACATAATTGAGAATAATGAAATGTATTATTACATTTAACAGGAATTATACTTGCATTGAATTCAACACAAGGGTAATTTTGTACAAAATTAATAAGATTAATTATAATTATGTATTATTAATAATTAAGAACTTTGTGATTCGTGCTGAATTCAAGACGAAATATGCTTGGGTTGAATTTCACACAAGTATAATTTTGTACATAATTGAGAATTAAAAATATATTATGCATAATCAAGAATTATAATAATTATTCATAGTAGTTATAATTTGTATTTGGCTTGCATTCGTCGTCGTGTGTTGAATTTAACACGACAACTAAATATATAGATGGCCTGCCATATTACATAAATGTGCATCTTAGTTACTAATCTTTTAAAAAAAGAAATCAATTCAAAATATTATTTAAAAATATGAATTTTTTTTCTAATTTTAAGAATAATTTGAAATCAAAACAAAAAATAGTTAATTTTTCCTAGAGTTCTTTACCTAATAAATAAATAAATAAAAATTACTGACACCAAATATGTTTAAACTTATTTACGGATTCGAGACATTTCGGGGTTGGTAATCCCGAGAACTGAGATCCCGGGCATACCAACCCCGGGATATAAGGGATTGAAAATTTTTTTTTTTCTATTTTTTTTTTATAGGCATGGTCCCGGGGTTGGTAACCCCGGGACCTTTTGGTTCACAAGCCGCTGCTAGTTGCTTGTGCAGCTGCTTGAAGCAGTAGCAGCTTCACGTGGAGCTGCAGCTGCTACTGCAGCTGTAGCTCCTTAACACCAAAAAAAAAAAAAAAAAAATCGTTTTGGCCCACTAAATTTATAAAATTTTCGGCAACTTTGACTTGATTAACGGTGATCTATCGATATTTTAAATAAATCTAATTTTTTTTTTGCATAAATTAAATTCAAAACACTCCATAATGCTTTTTATAACACTAAAAACGGACATGTGAATGAATTTTAAAAAATCGCCAAAATTAGCCAGATGAGCTATTTCAATAACAGCAGAATTTTGTTCGACAATTTAGAATTAATAAAAAATTGCATTATTCATAACAGAAATGAAATAAATTTTTTGTATATAAATTATGTTCATAACACTACATAACAAAACTTAGAACACTAAAAACGAACTAGTGAATAATTTTTAAATAATCGTCAAAGTTGGTCAGATGAGTTGTTTCGATGACGATGCAGTTTTTTTTTGAAAACTTAATTAACAAAAATGGTCATCTATCCGTAACAGAAATGAATCTGATTTTTTTGCATACAAACTATGTTCATAAGAGCGATTATTTAAAAATTATTTACTAATTCGTTTTTGGTGTTCACAATTCAAAAACACTATATTGCACTTGAAAGTTTGGATGAACATAATTTTGCATTCGGTGGTCCGTTGAGGGCGATTTTTTTTTTTTTTTTTTTAAGTTGGATTTGATCTGAGTCATTACTCTGGATTTTGAAGATTTCAATTTTACCAATAGGATAAGATGCACGCTCTCAACAAAGATTACAAATTTAGTCACCTAACACTTGAAATTGAAAATTGAAGGTGAAAATGGACTTTATTTGAAAAAATACTGGACTACAAATACGGACTTTATTTCAAAAAAAAAATCGCCCCAAACGGACCACCGAGCGCAAAATTATATCTATCCAAACTTTTTCTATTATTTTATGTAAATTTTATTTTCTCTCGATAACATATTATCCGTTTTTGGTGTTTTCGATTTTATTATTTAGCGTTATGAACGTAGTTTGTATGCAAAAAAATCAGATTCATTTCTGTTACGGATAGACGATCATTTTTGTTAATTAAGTTTTCAAAAAAAACTGCATCGTCATCGAAACAACTCATCTGACCAACTTTGACGATTATTTAAAAATTATTCACTAGTCTGTTTTTAGTGTTCTAAGTTTTGTTATGTAGTGTTATGAACATAATTTATATACAAAAAATTTATTTCATTTCTGTTATGAATAATGCAATCTTTTATTAATTCTAAATTGTCGAAAAAAAATTTGCCGTTATCGAAATAACTCATCTAGCCAACTTTGGCGATTTTTTAAAATTCATTCACATGTCCGTTTTTAGTGTTGTAAAAAGCATTATGGAGTGTTTTGAATCTAATTTATGCACAAAAAAATTAAATTTATTTAAAATATCGATAGATCATCGTTAATCAACTCAAAGTTGCCGAAAATTTTATAAATTTAATGGGCCAAAACGATTTATTTATTTTTTTTTATTTTTTTTTGGGTGTTAAGGAGCTACTGCTGCACGTTTGAAGCAGCAGCAGCTGCTTCAAGCAGCTAGCAACTGCTTGTGCAGCTGAGACCAAAAGATCCCGGGGTTGGTTGCCATAAAAAATAATAATAATAATAATAATAATTTCAATCTCTTATATCCCGGGGTTGGTATGCCAGGATCTCAGTTCTCGGGATTATCAACCCCGAAATGCTCCGAATCCGTAAATAAATTTAAATATATTTGGTGTCAGTAATTTTTTTTTTTTTTTTATTTATTTATTAGGTAACGAACTCATTTTTCCTATATCTAGTTTTATTAAATTTCTAAAGGGGAACAATAGACAAATTAACCAACCAAATTCCACCTTATTTATTACCCACTGAATATAAATGCTGCTTTTCTCCTTTAAACAGCAGATGTCGAGGGTGAGGCTTGAAATTAAACCCCATTTAACACCCCCAACCCCCGCCGGAAACGCTTTGGGCTTTTAGCCGGCCGGCGTCTCTCACTGTTCACCACCATCGTTTCCACCACCACCACCACCACCACCGCCACCGTCAACTCTCTCCCCACCGCCACCGTCAACCATTATTGTACAATGAAAATAGAGAGAGAGAGAGAGTGCCAATCTCACTTACATACTCCACTACCATTTTTTACAAAATTTTAAAATTTTCCATTTAATTCTCTCTCCCTGTCTTATTTTGATTTGCACCTTCGTCTGGTTTTCTCTTCAACTCCACTCGCACCATTGGAGGGTCGGAGCTTGCTCCTCCGAGAAGAAATTGCACGGCTCCTCGCAACCGAAAAAATTATGTTCCTCGATCTTCACGAAATTTATTTCTTGATCGTAGGTCCTCCGGCCGTCACCCAAATCGGATTTTGGGTCCGAGAACTGGAAGCAATTCATCACTGCCGGTGACGAGGAAGACGAACAATTGAACTTCATGGTTGCCGATCCCGGCGGCGAAACTATGAAAACCCCAGAAGACGAAATCGCCGGGTTTGCACTGTTGTCTTCGTTGAATATCGCGCTGGAGTCACTGTCGGACGACCCATCTTTGCCATCGGCGAAGACAGAGACACCCACGACTCCATTGCCGTCGTCGAAGCTCTCGCAGTTCAACTCAGAATCCATGGGTTTCTCTGTTTTTTCCATTACTTTGTTTTGGTTATCAGAATCCATGGCTTCCTTCACCTTCACCGAAGGATTTCTGTCGGCGTTTTCTTCATTTAGCTTCGTTTTGAGCTCTCGAATCTATGGAAAAAAAACATCCGAAATGAATTAAGAAACATTAATTACAGTGTTAGCCCCACAATTATGGATTGAAATTTGTAATTTACAATAGCTATTCGGACAAAAAAAAAAAAAAAAAGAGTATTCATATGAATGGTAAAATAAAGATAAGTTTTGAGTCAAAACCATTTGACTCTCCCCAATCATATGATTATGATGGCAATTTGTTCAGCGTTTCTACTATTTATGTTTGGTCCAAAATTAATTAGAACAGAAACAAAATACAATTAAGAACTAAAACACAAATAGAGAAATACTTAAGGGGTAAAAGTATCATTAACCCTAAAAGAAGGCTTAAAATTACGGTGTCTTCTCTTATCTACCTGTTTGATCAGAACTTCATTGTCCGTCTGGAGAGTCCCGTAGTTGTGCTTCAGCGTCTCGTAATTGGCCTTGAGATGGCCGTAGTCTCTCTCCAGTTGCTTCGTCTTCCACCGTGCGCGGCGGTTCTGGAACCAAACCGCTACCTGCCGCGGCTGCAGCCCGAGCTCCTGTGCCAGTTTCAGTTTCCTCTCCGGTTCCAGCTTGTTCTCCACTTCGAAATTCTTCTCCAGCGCCTTCACTTGATCCACGCTCAATCGCCTCTTCTTCTCCCCAATTTGGCCGGATTCTTCCAAACAACCGTCTTCGTCCAGACCTTCCAACATCGATTGAAACTCCATCGGGTAAATACGGCCGTTTCTAGGGCTCTGTTCATCTGCGTCAATCATAGAAAAAATTAGGTGAGAGAAGGAGCAAATTGAGCCCAATTTCCACGGTGAATTTCAAGTTGAATCGGGAAGTTTATCCAAAATTCTATGAAGATTGTTGGTCAAAACAGTTTTACGAATCACTAGGAAACAAAAAATTGTTTCGAGAAACCCAAAACAGTTTGGAATTCAAAGATAGAAAACGGTTTAAAGCCAAAAAAGAGTATCCATTCAATGAAGCAGGAATTAGTTATTGACACCTGTAGATTGACAGATGGAGATGAAAGCTCCCATAGAATCTGAGCTGCCAAGTGATCTCTTCATGGCTAACGGATGAATTTTAAACTCTAAAGCAAGATCAATTTTAAAATCTCTTCTTTCTTTTTTTAAGAATTCAAAATTATGTTAACATGGTGCCCATGATCAAAACGAACCCAATATGCAGAGAGGAGGAGTTTATGCAGATTTTGTTACTCTCTCTCCTCTCCCCTCTCATGGGCTCCCTATCTTTCTCACTCTTCACCACTTCTTCACCCTTTGAACCCATCAAATCAAGAGTGGAACACAAGAGTGAGGATAACCCAAGAAAATTAATTAAATCCACAATTCACAAGAGAAATCGAATTCACCAACAAAAAACACATAATTTTCGTTTTTTTTACATAATTAGTTAATTTAAGAGCTTCAGGTATGAAGATAGTGATGGTCTTGGACTCTTGGGACTGTTCATAAACAAAAACAAAAGGATGATGCAGAGAGAGAGAGAAGAGAGAGGAGAGAGAGACTGAAGAAGTCCACAAACCCAGCTGGCGTTCAATTTCTCTGCCTTTAAATAACCAGGTTGGGTGAGGTGTAGGGTTAGAATCTGACTGGGGTTAGGAAGAGCACTGCATTTGGGGCAAAATGAAATTGAAACTCAAATTCAACCTAAATGCAATATTTCAGTCCACCGTTTGCTGCCGGTGATTTCGACCGTTTAAAGGAGATTTTATATAGTCCAATACAGTGGGTGTGATGTAATTGGTTGGTGACGGATGAACTCGCCCAACTCCGGCTCAAGTTGAGCTGATTTTCCAGGCGGCGCCGTTTGTTTCTATTCTCATATTTCTGTTTCCGTTCTAAATAAACTGAGATTAAAAAAACATAATATGAAAAGGGTAAGAGAGGGGGGGGGGCGACTGTTCTGCTGCAAATATATTAAAATTATCCATAAATTTCTAAGCATATATTTTAATTAAAATAAAATAATAAAACTACAAAAAACTATATATAGGTATTAATTTCAATTTTTTTCGATTTCTGTTTATTTTTTAATGTCTTCTTATTCTCTTAGATTGTTTTTTTTTTTTTTTTTTCTAAATGTAAATTTGGTTTCTTCAGATATTAATTGTTTTAAAAAGAAAATTTTAATTAAAATTTAGAGCTTTTATTCTAGTATCTTCAAGCCAATTTTTTTTTTTGGCGGACAGAAAGATCTTTTAAATTAGTTTATTGGCTCTTTTTTTAAGATTTTTTTAATATTATTTAAATACTTAGAGGTTTTATATTACTTAATGTATAATTTACGGCATGTTTGGTTGGATGGAATCGAGTGCGGAATGGAATTGCATTCCACCCTCGATTCCTATTCCGCTGTTTGGTTTTCCAATGGAATGAAATTAGATGGATTGGAATTCCATTTGAAATGGGGTGGAATGAGATTTCAACCCAATGGAATCAATATCTTAAATTACATGATAGTCTTTATAATTAAACTATTGAAAATTGAGAATAAAAATATAAATTAGATAACAAAAATTGAAATTAGAGAACAGAAAGTTGGAAATAGAAATAAAAAATTGAGAACAAAAAATTGAGAACAGAACTAGAAAATTGATAACAGAAACTGAAAATTGAGAATATAAACCGAAAATTGAGAACAAAAATAGAAAATTAGAAAATAGGAAATTGAGAATATAAACTAAAAATTGAGAACAAAAACATAAAATTAGAGAACAGAAAATTGAGAACATAAACTGAAAATTGAGAACAAAAATATAAAATTAGAGAATGAAAAATTAAAAACGAAAACTGAAAATTGAGAACAAAAACATAAAATTAGATAATAGAAACAGAAAATTGATAACAAAAACAGAAAATTGAGAACAAAAACATAAAATTAGATAATAGAAAATTGAGAACGGAAACTAAAAATTGAGAACAAAAACAAAAAATTAAGAACATAAACTAAAAATTGAGAACAAAAAATAGAAAATTAGAGAACGAAAAATTGAAAAAGGAAACTGAAAATTGAGAACAAAAATAGAAACGGAAAATTGAAAAAGGAAACTGAAAATTGAGAACAAAAATAGAAATTAAAGAATAGAAACTGAAAATTGAGAACAAAAATAGAAATTAGAGAACAAAAATTTAAAATTGAGTTAAATAGAAAAATATAATAAAATGAGGAAAGGAATAAAATAGTAAAATATAATAAAATTTTATTATAATTAACCAAGAAGATAATGGAATAATAATTTTATAAGGACAAAATAGAAATTTTACTATATTTAACTATTCCATTCTTTCTTTCATTCCATACCAACCAAACAAGAGAATGGAATAGTGATTCCATTCACAATTCTATTCCATTCCTTCTCTCATTCCATTACTTCTTTCATTTCATTCCACCCTCATTCCATTCCGTCCAACCAAACATACCGTTAGAGATTTATGCATAATTTTAATATTTTATTGGGTTAATTGCATTTTTCCCTTGTACTTTGAACCATTTTTACCTCTTGTGCTTTAAAAATTAGTCACTTTACCCCTATATTTGGACCAAATTGAAAAATTAACATATGGTTCAGCAACAAATGAAAAGACTATTTTAGAACTATTTATCAAAAAATATTATTTGAGATGATGACTATCATAATTTCTTATCATTCATCAAATATCATGGAGTCTCTTGTACCAAAAAAATAATGATCAAATTAATTACTATTTTTAACAATAATAATTTTAAAAATAATAATAAAATAAAGACAAATACTATTTTACCCTACACTATAATTAAGTTTTTTCTCTTTTTCCTTTTCTCGTTTTTTTTTTCTTTTTTCTTTTTATTTCTCTCTGTCTCTCTCTCTCTTTCCCCCCTTGAAAGACTTGTCACTATTGCAACCACCATCCCTCCTACCATCTCGTTGTCGCCACCGCTATCATCATCACCTTCTCAAACTGTAAACAAGCGAGTTATTCGTGAATTATTCGAGCTCGGCTCAGTAATAGCTCGTTTATTTAGTAAATGAATCAGGCCCAAGCTTTTAGTTAACATCGTTTATTAAATAAATAATCATCATACATTTGAGTTCATCTCGTTAATGTTTGTCAACAACTTGAATAATATAAAATTAATTTTTTATATTCTTTTTGTATGAAAAATAGTAAAATAGACTCTTCAATTTCTTTGACAATAAATTTTACATATCCAGTCTTCTAGAGGTTAATTTAATTAAATTTTAATTTTATTAATATCCATTTACCCTATTGAATTACCATAATAGATTCATTATTTATAAATTTACACTGATTCTTTATAACTTTTATATTTTGATTCACTAGTTAGTCAATTATTTGAATTTCGTACTTAGATTTTCAAGAAACATTTATAAATAATTGATTTTAATAAAAAAAAATTATTGATATATACGTGGATATAGAAAAATTTCCAAACCTATATAAATCGGGAGTGGGACTCCCGATTATAGTAAAAGCGGAAGTCCCACTCCCAGTTGTTTCAATCTATTAAAAAAGAAAAAGAAAAAAAGAACTGGTAGTGCTAACCCTGGTTATACCATTCCCATGCTTTTTTTTTTTTTTTTTCATTCACAGAAGAGAAAGCCGGAGGTGGTACCTTCGGCTTTCCACAATATCATTCATTCACCCCATGTGAATGTGAATTTTGATCACTATTATATTTATTCCCCCACCCCATAAATTTTGATTATTTATATTTATCCCCCCGCTCCCATTCCTCATGTGAATTTTGATTATTATTACTTTTACTCCCCCACCCTATAGTCGAATTGAATGTTTATAACACCCCACATCCATCAGTGCCCAACTATGTAAATAGAAAAAATATTTCTTTCTAATTTTGTAATTACATAATGTTTTTAATTTTGTAGAATTGAAACAAATATGAAACTTAAATGACCAATTATATAGTTAGATAAACGTCAGGGTCCGTATAGACACCATCCCATATTATAGGAACCAAAAATACAATTTTTC
The DNA here is from genome assembly GCA_016647705.1 of Eucommia ulmoides. Taxonomy (NCBI): domain Eukaryota; kingdom Viridiplantae; phylum Streptophyta; class Magnoliopsida; order Garryales; family Eucommiaceae; genus Eucommia; species Eucommia ulmoides. The sequence goes on from CM028325.1 coordinate 15,872,549, forward strand.
TATTAAGATAACCTCAAATTAAAATCGGAAATTCTTATAAAAAATACATATAGACAATAATGAAATTGAAGTTTCATGAATGTTTTAGTGCCGATTTGATATGTAATTTAAATTATATTTTAAAAATCTAAAATTAATTAATTAATTGTGGAGTGATTTAGAATTAATTTACTACTTCTGGGGCGATGATAAACATGGAATCTTATAAACATTCAACTCCGTGAACTTAACTCAAGCTCGAATAGTAAAGAAAATAAACGAACCAAATTTGAACACTTAACACTCGACTCGAATCGTTTACAGCTCTCTTGCAACCATCACTGCCTCTACAACCACCAATATCCTCTGCCACCATCGTCGCTGTTGGCACCTCCACCTCCTTTAATTTTTCTCTTTATTTCATTATGTGTGTGTGTGTATGTCTGTACAGACTAGATCTATTAGATCTGAGCTTCGAATCTGCAGATCCGAGCTCTAATCTAACAGATCTGCCCGAGCATCATTTGTTTCATCGCCATTTATATTGAATTGATCTACCACCATTACAACTCTTAAAAAATAATCCAATACTATTGGTCCTAAGATCTACCCAAGTAAGGGGTGAATTGGATAGTTAAAAAATTGACAAACAAATTCAATTATTTATGTGTTGGACGTAGGCAAAAGTAGTTTGTTGAACCAAGAAAAATCTATGTGTTCGATTTCTCTATCAGTTTAGTTGTGCATTTAGTTAAAAATGTTTCCGCTATAACTCAAGATAACAACCGGTTAAGAAAATTGGTAATTTCTTGATTAATTATTTATTTTTAAATTTTTGTAACTACCCAATTCACCCCCCCCTCTTGGGTAAATCTATGGGCCAACAATTGGTACCGAAGCTAGTTTTAGCTGAATAGGCTTAATCTCTAAGCTAACACCATCACATGGATTGCACTTAGAAAAATATTTTATGTGTATCTCCTACTTGTTCTATAATCAATGCTTTGTTAGTAAAAATGATAAAATAGTGATAATTAGGCTGCTGATAAGGCTGTTGAGAAATTGATCTCTCTTTATATTTTTCTTGGTAAAGAAAATTTAAAGTTCAGTACTTCAGATCTCTTAAAAAAGATGAATTTAGACAAGTATTTTTGAACTACTTAATTTTTAATGGTCTATTCGAGATAAGCACCATTCTTGGAAAAGTTGAATCCCTTGAAGAACAAAGTTCTTTTATAAAAAAAATAAAATGATATTTCGAATCTTCAACAAGGTGTTTTTAATTTTAGAAATATTTAAACTTTAAATTAGGCTTCAAATATTGAATTAGATAATGTAAGGTATGAACTTGATAGAACTCATGTGAAAATATATACTGTTGAAAAAAATTATTGAATTCTTAAAAATGATATTGAATTTGTACATAAGAAATATTTTGGTCTTCAATTGAATGTTAGTGCACTGGAATGCTCACTTGAAAAGACTCAAAAAGAGCTTAATGAGATTGTTGATAAATTCAAGAATATTGAGGAAAAAAAAAAAGTTTTTGAAAAATCAGTAGACCCTAAGGCAACTCCTTGGCATCAGTATCGATATTGTGATCCTACGTGGAAATTTGATTATCTTAAGAAACGATTGAATAATTTTAAAGGTTATTATTATGGAAAATTTGGTCATCTCAAACAATGGTGTTACCAATTGCATGGTTGCACAATTAGATCCATGAATAACTGGATACCTACAAAAAATTATGTAGGTATGAATAATAGATTTGTCAGACCGAGGAGGATGAACAAAAATGCAAAAGATGGAAGATTTGCTAAATCGAGAAAGATGAATCAGTATGATATACAAAGATATAAAGATAATGATTTTAGAAATCCACGACTTCAATATGGGAGACAAACTAATGATTATCAATGAAAACAAGTACAAGTTTAAAATCTAAAGAAGCTAGTGTATAAAGTCATTGCGGACTATAACAAAACTAATCAATCTCAAGTATCCCAAAAAGGCAAAGAGATTGTTACTAAAGATTATCAAAATACAACATTACAAAAAGAAAACATTATCAAGGTAAATCAACTAGATTCATCTTAGAATATCAAGTCTACTCAATCAGTTGATACAAAGGAGATCAAGACTCGTGTTGATCATCAAATTAAGGTACACACACCAATGGCTCCCAAGGATGAATCAAGTATGTCAAATTTCTGAAAGTATAAATATACAAAAAAATTTAGGGAGACAAATGCATCATATTTTTCTACTAATTAGATTCATATTTGTTTAGTCGTTGTGTGTTAAATTAATATTCTAAAATGAGTTTTTAAAACAAATATTTATGTGGATCGATTTAGAAATGGATAAGTCTACGTAAAACAAAAAGGATCAAAATTTAGCCTAGCCAGTTAACTGCCCAGGTTACCGGTCAACCGAAAAAAGGTAGTAAGATGCTAGGGGATTTTTTATATAAGAGCCAGTGGACCACCCGTTTATCCAATCAACCGTCTGTCAATGGATAAATTGCCAAACCTAGGTTATTTCTTTATTTTCTTGCTTCTTTACCTTCTCTCTGATATTCATCCACCTACGTCTGTTTATCTTTAATCAAATTCGAAGATTGCTTCATTTTTGAGTTAGATCTAAGCTTTTCTTAAGGAGGATTGCGTGGTCCCAAGTCATCCAAGAGTCTTTGAATCTCAAGTAAAATCTATTTCATTTTTGTGCTTGATTCTATCTCGATTTGTAAAAAATCTCTTGGTTATCCTAAGTTCTTGTATTAGGGGTTAAAAATATTATAGTTTGATTGCTTGATTTATTGATTATGGGGGTTAAGCAAGTCGCGAGAAAAGGGAAGAACAAGGAAAAACCTAACTTTGATGAGGTTCATTTTCTAAGTAAAGAGAATGAGAAAAAATTTAATGATAATATCAACAAACGAAGGGTTGTTTGTGGAAAAACGATAGAATTTGCAAATATTAGAAATAATTATATCGATCTTGAGGAAATATTTAATGGATTGTGATGGACTAATTTTTTTGTCGCAACGTAACCCGTAGTTTTCACATTGGGTAAAACATTTTTACCCTAATTTGATGATTGCTGATGATAGACTTTGATCTTATGCTAGTAGGGAGGCGATTGATCTAACACTAAGAGATTTTTTTGACACTCTATAGATTTCTAGAGAGAATATTTTTTCTTTAAAAAATTCTTATTGGATCTTACAAAATTTTAATGATAATCAAGCTCGAAAAAAATTTGAATATTACAGATGGCAAGGTTGGGGCTCTTAGTCTGGAAAGTAAGATTCTCCACTCTATAAGAACTGATTCCATTATTCCTCGTGGTAGTCATTTCTCTATAGTAATCAACTATGATACATACATGTTGAATGCTATTGTGAACAAGTTCAAAATTGATTTTTGATATCTCATTCTTGAGCACATGCAATATAAGTTGAATATGGAGTCACAAGTATTACCATATGGTGATGTTGTGTTCTATCTTATTCAAAACGTTTTAGTTTAGATTGACAATGAATGTGCAAACCATTGTATGAAGGATACTACTATTCTTCATCTAAGTACCGTTCAATAGATGGGTTATGAAATTATGGGTAATCTTTGGGTTCATGGATAAAAAGAAAGTATCGAAGAAGATGACGTGATAATCCTTGATAATGAAGAAGATACTGATAAGTTAGCCGGAATTTATCAAAAAGTTGACCAAATGATGGAACAATTTGATATTTTTTAGTAATTCATCCAATCGATGGACTTGAAACTTTAGGGTTTGTCAAGTAAAGTTGACAGTGCAGTGACCAAGGTAGATCAAGTTTGTGACATGATTCAAAATTATCCGGTTTTTCGTTCCTCTGTTGGTCCATCGAACACATACAACACTCATCCTCCTTATGATTTTGCTAACAATTAAAATTCCTTGATCTTAATAATATTCTGAACATGCTTTTGGAAATATTATTGTCTGTAATAAGTAAGTAGATTTGGTGTTGAACAATTTGTAGCATGTGGATGATTTTATCTTTTTGGATATTAGTTTGGTTGGGTATGTTTTGATAATTTATGCTTAATCTCTTAAATTGCCTCAATATGATCTACATAATTAAGATTAGTTTTTCCTATATTTGTTTATTCAAAATGATCTTTAATATTTTAAAACAATATTGATGTTTTGAATTGGTTGAAAATCTTATTGAAATAAAAAATGAATTTTCCACTATAAGTTTCATTAAGAATTACAGTAATTTATATCAAAATTCTGCATTTGAATTTTAAAAGATTGAAAAATGGTTTCCAAAATTTTATCTTCAACAACTATATTTTTAAAAATATACTTTTCTAAGAAGAATATTTTCTTTATAATTTTGGTTTCTAAACTTATCACAATTATATTTTTTTAAAATTATTCGGAGTTTGGGAATGGCTAGGCATAATGATGTGTGCCTAGAATGGTTGTTTTAATCCTTCATCCTCAAAAGTTTTATACTCTCAATGCAATCTAATTAGGATAATGCACGACACTAATTAAATTGATTAAATAATGTGTGTCATCGTAAGAAGTATAAAGCCTAAATTTTGAACGAAAAAGATTAGACATGAACCTTGGTTCTTGGCTTGGATGGTATGTGCAAGGGTTGGACTTCTCCTTAATTCATATTCCTATTAGAGACTTGTTTTGGAGATATTTGCAAGAAGGTAAAAATCTTATTATTTTTCTATTTCCATATTTTAAGAATAATTTCGTTGGTATACTGTTGAAGTGTTCCTATTCAATTTATGTTCTTAGTTTTTGCAAACATAAATAATTCCTTTTCCATTTTGCATTTTCATAATTTTCAAATTTAATATATATATATATATAATAATAATAATAATAATAATAATAATAATAATAATACCAATTTGAAAAGTATTTTTAATACATCATTAACTAAATAAAATGAAGTTATTAGCATTTGATTAATAATTTTTTATAGATTAAATTATTAACAAAATAAAAATTTGTAATGATTATTATAATATTTTTGTACAGTTAATATTGACTTAGGAAATGAGACGTTTAATAAATTTCGTATAACTAATAAAATTTGAGAATGAGAAAAATTGCATTTAGTGTCATGTATTTAATGCATTTCATGTTATATTAGATTTACTTAATTAAATTCTTAGTTTAAGCCCTGTCGCTGTTAGGTTCACAGGCGATGCTGACTGTAGTAGTATTTCGACGATAGCCTATAAGTAGTACAAATATCGAGGTAAGTGTACTATCTTCTATGTAAATTACCAAATTATATTTTCACATTAAAGTATGAAAATAAAAGATTTATTAAAATGGATTATTTTTTATTGTCAGATGGATCAAGTAAAAAGTCGATTATGGAAAATGATTTTTTATTATTATCTTACAATGCCATAGTGTGGTCTTGACAGGATGGCATGTCCTGCATGATGTTGTTGGTCCTAACAGGAGGGCATGCCATGTAGGACCTTGTGTTGTGATCGAACAGGAGGGCACGTTCTGTAGGTGGTTGACATATATTGTTGTTGTTGTTGTTGTTGATAATGATAATGAATATCATTTATGATATGGTGGTTTATACCACGTATTGACTCCTACCATTGGAGATATTGAATTACTCTAACACTGACGACAACCTTAGATTACACAGTTGTACAAATTACTATACCGTTATAACTCACGATAGTGAGGTGAAACGATCATTTGGCTATTAGAGAAGTATGTGTGGTATTTTATTATATAAAGTTGGATCGATTGATTTAAATTCACTTGTTTATATTGATGATATATGTGGATTTTTGACATTGCTCAGATGTGGTTTTATTTCTGTTTTGAAAAAGGGATTACTATAAATGTACTTTATCCATAAATTATTTTTATATTGTGAAGATAAGACACTGATAAAATATTTTCTCTCAGGTACTCCAGTTAGAGAAGGGTCCATTATTGACATTAGATAGAGTCAGATGATGGTGTCATTTTTGTTTAGGCTATTAGGACAACAGTTCGAAGCAAGTGGCTTAGACCTTTTTGTAGTTATGTGACGAAATAGTCGGTTATGTATAATCACTGAATTTTGAGTTGGTAAATATTTATAATTTTTGTTTTGAAAATCTATGTCAATTGATAGTTAGTGTATGTTTGTTATTGGTTGAGTAATATCAAGTCGAAGTTATGCCTAGCCTCGGGCGTGGGGCTTGGGGTGTGGTGTGACTGTTTTTGTTATCAGAGCCCAGGTTGTAGGTTTTGTAGCCTAGGTTATAGGTTGTCTCATTATTAGTAAACCATAAGATAGGGTGCTGATAGGTTGGTTCAACATGTGAGTGATAGTTATTTTTATTTGATTAAATAGTACCTTCGCATCATGAATGTTGGCCCAAAAAGCTACTCAAGAGGGGGGAGGGGGGGGTTTAATTGGGTAGTTACTAAATTTAAACAATTAAATGCTTAAGCACAAATAACTAATTTCCCTAAATCAATTATTATCCTGTTATGCATTGAAAATGTGTTTAATACTAAATGTACATCCAAACACAATATAAGAAAATAAACAATGTAGCACACAACAATATATTCCGGTTTGGTAAGCTACTTTTACCTACATCCAGTCATCCGAGCTCCACGGAGATTCTCAATCCACTAACCTCTTTTATTTCTTTACCTGGTAGGAACCAAACCCTTACAACTTAGGATTCTTTTACAGGCACAGAATCCACCTTTAAAATTTATTTATTTTCACAGGTTAAGGATGAAATCTATCTTTTTACCAAGCTAAAGATAAACCTAACACTCTCTTACTTATCCTTTTCATAGAGATGGATGAACCTTTACAAATCACTCCAAAAATAATTCAATTACAGATTGAATCAAAACCTAATTCTTTATAAGGGAAAAGAATAACCTAATCTTTTTACCAGGACAAACATCAAACACTAATATTTTTCACCGGAAAAAGATCAAAACCTAATTACCCTGATTAGACACCATCCCAAATGTGTCTAATTTACTTACACTCACAAATACAAAAAAAAAAAAAATGAGTTTCTTCCTACATGGAGCTTCTACCACCTTAATACAGATATACTCAATTAATGTCCCAAATAATTATTATGTGATAGATACAATGTGAGGCAAATAAAAACTAATTAATAAATAAAGTGGGTTGCACAAATTTAGCACATAATCAGATAAATAGATATAAATCGTTTAAAAAGATTTTCAGGATTTTAAATTCAAAACGATTTTCTAGAAATCCTAAACCAAGCAATTAATATCAATATAAAAATATAACTTTAAAGTTAGTAATAAAGCTTGAATGGATCTCACTAGGAAAACACCGAAGATAATGATAATATCGCAATTAGAACACAAGTCGATGACGCCAAACAACAAGCACTTTAGATTAAGAACTTGAATATAATCTCTCATAGAAATATCAGCCATAATGTCACTCGTATAAAGGTTCAAAGCTGATGTTCTTGATATCTTAAACTCAATCCCGCAGGTCTCTTTAAAAAGACCTAGAACTAGCCCCCTAATGACTAGTTTTTACATGTTACGTCAATAAATGACACATATAAATCCCATATATCATATAGATTTATAATGGCTATACTTGACCAACAATATAACTTAAACCTCTCAATTTAGTCCAAAAAATTATTTGATTTTAGTTAATGAAAGCATAAAAAGAATTATATTTTAAGTATATGGACTAAATCGAAAGGTCAAATAAAATTCCATAAATCTCTCCCATATCTTTGACCCCAAATATTCTCCACCAAAATAGCAATATTTAAACTCAAAATTCGCAGGTTTAAATATAGGAATTTCAAATATATCTTATAACAGCTACTTTTCAAATACTTTGTCATTAAGTGACACCCCAAGACCACATATATCATATATGTTCAAAATATATATTTTTTCATTAAAAAATATTCTTGGGAAATCTCATTTTGGTCCTTAAAACATTTTTAAATCGAGATCCATCAAAATTGGAAATATTAAATCACTTTAATTAAAAGAATATCAAAATATCTGGACCAAATCAATAGAGATTACTAAATAGATTGTTCATATTTGAATATCACTCAAATCTCCCAAATTCCTCTCTTCAAATCATAAAAAAAATTGAAAAAAGTTTTTGACCAAGGGATCAAATCTATCAAAAATATTGATTGAACTAGTTGATTGACTGGACCTTGCCCTTAGTCGATTGCCCAGTACCAAGGCTCAATGTAGCCATTAGATTTAAGCCTTGTCGATTGATCGACCATTGCTATCAGTTGATTGACCTTGATTATTGGGCATCTAATTCTCTCAATTTTATCTACTGACTCATTCGGTTGACCGACCATCTCCATTTGGTTGACCAATTGAATCAGTATGCTCACTTCCTTAACCATTTCAGCTAGTATTTCAAATGGTTGACTAAATGCTTTTCTCGGTTGACTGATTGGATTAGTAGGACTCCATTTTAACTCCCAAAACTCATTGTTTTAATCAGTCAACAAATTTTTTTTCTCAGTTGATCTAATTGACCCGAAAACACAACTTTTATACTTTAAACATATTTTTCAATTAGGTCAATTATCAAAATCATTTCACATAAGAAGCACATAAAATATTTCATTTTAGGATCTCAAACTTATGAATTCTTATCATGGCACACATAGAATTAACTCATTTTAAGTGTCGTGCGTGATCCTAATATGGGTTGCATTAAGAGCATAAATGGAAAGAGTTACTTTTACCTATTTTTGTTCAACGTTTTCAAAACTCTTCAAATATTCGTCATGTCCATCTTGCACCTGTTATGTCTTCTTCATCAAATCTTCTTCTTACTCAAATGTATGGAACTATAAATTTAAAACACTCGATAAAATCATTAGTTCCACTGAAAATTATCAATACTTAATTATTCATTGAAACCTTGGATTTAATAATGCAATGTTTACTGCATTATTGACATTTTCATTTATTAAATGTCATTTTAGATCTTGAATGTATATCATTAAAACAAAAGTAGTGGGATTTTTGGAGCCCAAAGAACGTGTAGGGCACGAAAAAGATTGGATGTTGTCGAACAAATATTGCAGGTTTCTGCACAACTGACGGAGCACCAAATAAAGATGATGGAATGCCAGAGGGCCTAAATTGAAATAGCCAATCCATATACTGTACTCCTAAAAATATTCAAGGAGTTGGACCCTCCAATTTTTATGGGAATTGCAGGTCCTACTGATACTGAAAATTGGTTGAGGAGCATAGGACATGCATTCGAGGTGATGGGCATCACTGATGACAATCAAGTTCCTCTCACCACCTTCCAGAATAGGGAAAGCCAAACATTAGTTAGGGTAAATAAAGTGATTAATTTCAATTCCAGATCAGGAGATCACCTAAGATGAATTTGTTGCAGTATTTAATGAAAAATATTTTCCTGAATCCTAACAGTTCAAGATAGAAGAGGAATTCATACTATTGAGGCAGGGAAGACTTTAGTCTTATAGTATGAAATTAAATTTGAAGCTTTGTCATGATTTGCCCCTGACTTGGTAAAGACTGAGGAAGCAAGATGTAGAAGATTTTAAAAAGGACTAGGTTTGCAAATACGTTTAAGGTTGACTGCCAAACAGATAAAAAGTTACACTGAACTTGTAAATACAGTGAAATTAATAGAGACATATATGTAGGAAGCTACTCAAAATCGTGAACAGTGCCATCTAGCAGATATCCAAGTTATACATCTCGGGGATCAGGCCCTTGACCCCAACTTCCTCGGGCCTCGATAGTCGATCAGTTGACTAGGAGCCTAGGCCAATGACAATCATATTTTGGGGGACAACATAATATACTTGGATAAAGTTCAGGTCAGAAAAGGCAAAGTAGGGGCTAAACGTTTAACCGAGTCGGGACAACCATTTTCTATCTATGTAGATCACCAGATCACTTCATTAGAGACTGTCCTATGGCTGGCCCAATATGTTTTTGTTGTCAAGAGTCGGGTCACACGTCCCCATATTGTCTGAAACCTGCTGTTGTACCTACACCTTCTACGAGCAATGTGGGTAGTATTGGCCCTAGCGATGTTTAGGGACGAGATAGAGCATCGATCGGTAAGATCTCAAATTTGGGGGCGTGTATTTGTTACTACCCAGCAGAATGCTCAGGTTACCCTAGATGTGGTTATAGGTATCATGTCTTTATATCATAAGGATACACGTATACTTATTGATCCGGGTTCCATTAATTCATTTGTTTCAACGATCTTCATGATGCATGTAGTGATATGTCTTACTTATCTGTCATATGGAATTATTATTTCTACCATTGTGGGTGAGTCAGCATTGATTGAGATGTTTAGAAAAATAGTTTGCTTCATATTAGTGACAGAAAATTGTCAGTAGATCTATTATGTCTGAATATTCACGATTTTGATGTAATATTTGGTATGGATTTGCTATCTGTCTATCATGTCACAGTCAATTATTTTAAAAGTAAGTTACCTTCTGAGTCCAAGGTGAGTTAGAGTTTGTGTTTTTGGGGGATAGAATCATTACCCTTGTCAGTTGTATTTTAGTTCTAAAGGTCTTGAAATAATTAAAGAAGGGATGCCATGGATACCTTGCGCATATGATTAGCACCAGTTAGAATGAGTTACAACTAACAGATATCTTAGTGGTTGGGTATTATCCCGATGTATTTCAAGAATAATTGCCAGGGTTTTCAGTGGATAGGAAAATTGAATTCACTATCGAATTACCTCCCAATATTTCTCTTATATCAATTCTACCCTATCACATGGCACCCACCGAGCTTAAGGAATTGAAAATTCAGTTGTAAGATCTGTTAGACCTTGGGTTTATTAGAACTAATGTTTATCCGTGGGGAGATCTAGTGTTGTTTGTAAGGAAGAAAAATGGCACTTTGAGTATGTGTATCAGCTACCGACAATTGAACAAGGTGAGGGTTAGTAACAACATCTGGTGCCTAGAATTGATGTTTTATTCGATTAGTTGTAGAAGGCCAGGGTATTTTCAAAAATAGATCTTCGATCAGGATACTAGTAATTGAAAATTAGAGATAGTGATGTATCGAAGACGGCGTTCCATATGAGATTTGGACATTATGAATTTTTTGTTTGCCATTTAGGTTGACAAATGCCCCAGCTTCATTTATGGATCTAATGAATCGGATCCTCCAACATTATTAGGATTAGTTTATCATTGTATTCATCAATGATATACTGATTTACTCTCAACATAAAGAAGAGCATGCAAAGCATCTCAAAATTGTGCTACAGATTTTAAGAGAAAAATAATTGTATGCAAAGTTTAATTAATGTGAGTTTTGGCTGGATAGTCGTATTTTTGGGGCACGTTATCTCGGGTGATGATATACAAGTGGACCCAAAGAAAGTCAAAGTTGTTGTTCTATGGGAAAGGCCAAAAAGTGTAAAAGAAGTTCAAAGGTTCTTAGGATTAGCGGGTTATTATCGCCGATTTGTATAGGAATTTTCTGTTATAGTTGTCCTGTTGACCCGTTGAACCCACAAGGAAGCTAAACTTGAGTGGACTGATAAATGTGGATAGAGCTTTCAAGACTTGAAGAACATAATGATATCAGCGCCAATACTCTTTCCTGACAGAAGGTGGTGGGTTTGTGATATAAAGTGACACTTCACACTAGGGGCTAAGTTGTGTAGTGATGCAACATGGCCGCGTGATTGTATAAGCCTCTTGGAAATTAAAGAATCATAAGCGTGACTACCCGACGCATGATTTGGAGTTGGTAGCAATTGTGTTTGCTTTAAAACTCTAGAGACATTATCTTTATGGCGAGACTTGAGAGATATCTACTGATCACCATAGTTTGAAATATTTATGTACTCGAAAAGAAGTAAATATGTGATAGAAGTGCTGGATAAAATCGATCAAGGATTATAATTGTACTATCCATTATCACCCTGAAAAGAAAAATATGGTAGCAAATGCATTAAGTAAAAAATCGATAGGTTGGATTGCGCACCTTCAAGTTGTTCATACTAACCTATATGTTAAATTGAGATCCCTGAAAGTCTAGTTGGCAGTGGGTTAGATTGCATCATTACTTGTAATTTTGACCTTAAGACCGACGTTGATTAACCATTTTATAGAAGCGTAGAAGTCAGATACCTAATTAAAGAAGATCAAGGATGAAGTGAATAATGGTCAAAGAATCGACTATTGCATTAGAGATAATGATGAAGCCTTGATATTTGAGACTAAACTGTGTGTGCCTAATAATGCCAATTTGAAAAAAAAGCATATTGGAGGAAGTGCACAACTCAACGTATGCAATGCATCCGGGAAGCACCAAAATATATCAAGATTTGCGAGAACATTATTGGTGAAATGGAATGAAACGAGAAATCGCATATTTTGTTGCCAGATGTCTTATCTATCAACAAGTTAAGATCGAGCACCAACGTCCAAGAGGGTTATTGCAGCCTTTGCCTATTCCACAATAAAAGTGGGAACATATGATAATGGATTTTGCTTTGGGATTACCCCATACTCAAAAGGGACATAATTCCATTTGGGTGATTATTGATAAACATACATAGTTTACTCATTTTTTGGATGTAAAAACTATGTATTCCATGGATAAGTATGCAAATTTTTATAATGACGAGATTGTTAGGCTGCATGGTATACCGGTTTCAATAATGTCGAATAGAGATCCTAGATTTATGTCGAAATTCTAACCGATTCTGTAGGCTACTCTAAGTACCAAATTAAAATTCAATACAACTTTTCATCCTCAGACAGATGGCCAATCAGAGCATACAATTCAGATATTGGATGATATGTTGAGGGGTTGTGTTTTAGAATTTCCTGGTAGTTGGAAAAATCATTTGACCTTGATGGAGTTTGCCAATAACAATAGCTATCATTTAGAAATTGAAATGGCACCATATGAAGCATTGTACGGAAAAATATGAAAAACTCTAGTTTGTTGGATTGAAGTTGAAGAACAAAAATTATTGATGCCTGACATAGCTCAAACGACAATAGAAAAAGTGAAAGTGATCCAGGAAAAATTGAAGATTGCTTAGAGTTGAAATAGGTGATCACATAATTCAACGTATATCTGCATGGAAAGGAATCATGAGATTTATAAAAAAGGGAAAACTAAGGTCGAAGTACATTGGGCCGTACGAGATTCTAGAAAGGGTCGTTATAACGGCCAATCGATTAGCTACTGTCAGAGTTGTCTAGATTGCATGATGTCTTTCTTGTTTCAATGCTAAAAAAATGTGTGCCAAACCCATCGCACGTATTGACTTCTCAGTCAATTGAAATGAAAGAAGACCGGTAATACATTGAGGAGTCAATGTAGATTCTATATCATAAAAATCAAGTATTGCGAATGAAAAAGATCCCGTCGGTGAAAGTGTTATGGCGCAGTTATTCAGTAGAAGAAGTAACGTGGAAAAGATAAGATGAGATGAGAAATAATTATCCGCATTTGTTCGTCTAAGGTAACTAAATTCCGGGACAAAATTTTTTTTATGGGAAAGGATTGTAAAGCATAATCTTTGCATTTTCATATTTTTAATTTCATTTTATAATATTTAGAAAATATTTGGGTCTAAACCCTCTAAGTATGACGGTGGTATTTTTTGTCAATTCTACCGTAGTCGTTGGACCAGTAAAGGGTTTTCAGTGATTGAACGACGTGTTTTTTGCACCATTGAGATATCAATTGGCGGATTAAGTGGTTGGGGGTGAGAATGGTGTGGGAAAGGACTTGTTGGGTTTTAGGGCACATTCTGTTTCCAAATTTTAGCCATTTATTAATGAAACAGAGAGAGAAGAAGAGAGAATGGGAGGGAAAGAAAGAGAAAGAGAGGGGGGGGGGGGAGAGGGAGGTGTTCAGTGGTAACGAAAAAAGACTAGGAAAAAAATAAAAATAAAAATAAAAAGGAAAAAAAGAAATAAAAATTAAAAAATAGTAAAAGGACATTTATACCCCTAAAAATAGCATTTCTATTAGTTTGGATGGAAAATCTAACAGAATGACCATTTAAAACAATCTTCATACTTGGAGGGTTTAAACTGAAACGAATAAATTAGAGAGAACCACATAGAAATGTGTTAATAGTTAGAGGGATTAAAATGTATTTTGCCCAATATGACTTTATAAATTTTAGGGGGCAATTGCTAGTTAAAAATGTTAACTTTTCTTTTTTTGGGGTGCAAATAGATATTTAGAATTTGGGGGAAGGGGATTGATGTAATTTATATATATATATATATATATATATATATAAACAAGAACATGTGGTGTCCTTGCCATATCAATGCACCAAGGGAGGCTAGGTGGGCTTGCCATATCAAGCCACCAAAAAATGGGCAAGATCATTCATGTTGTTGGTCTCTAGAATGAAAAAAAAAAAAAAAGAAAGATTAGACACCTCTTGGCTTGGATGGTATGTGGGAGGGTTGGACTTCTCCTTTATTCATATTCCTAGTAGAGAGCTGTTTCAGAGAGATTTGCAAGAAGGTAAAACTCTTCTTCATTTTCTGTTTCCATATATTAAGAATAATTTAATTGGTATACTATTGAACTCACTCCCAACAACTATCCTGATAGCCTCCAAAATAAAACCTACTACATTCTCTAACTCTACCTAATGCTAGTAGTGGACCCTTCTCTAGCAGAGGTACCTAAGATAAAATATTTTATTGGTTTACTGTCTTCACAATATAAAAATAATTTATGGATCAAGTGCATTTGTCGAAATTCACTTTCCTAAAACAGAATATAACCGCACTGAACATTAACAAAATTCACAGATATCATCAAGATATAATGATTGAATATAAATCAACCAATCAAATCACTTCTATTTAATAAAATACCAAAACTATACTTTTCTACTAGTCATAGGATTGTTTCACCTCACTATCGAGAGTTGTAACGGTTCTGTAACCTGTGCAATCTAAGGTTGTCATCAGTGTCAGAGTCATTCAATATCTTCAATAGTAGGAGCCAATACATTGTATACACTACCATATCATAATCATAATCATTATCATCAACAACAACTACCACTATTACCACCTGCAGAATTTATACTCCTATCAGGTGACAACACAATGTCCTACAAGACATGCCTTCCTCTTAGGACCAAAAACATCCCACAAAACAAGCCCTCTTATACCAAATACCTCTCCTGTCATTTTATAAATACCAGAGACCTCCATTTTCTTTTTTCTCAAACATCACTTACCTCATTTTAGACAAAATTGCTCTTAGGTTATTTTAAAAAAAAAAAAAATCATTAACACCCCTATATTTTTAAAATTATATTTTTTATCCTTAACTTTTTAAATAATTATATTTATCTCTCACCACCACCCAACTCCCACCGCCGCCCCAACCACCCTCCTCTACCTCCCACCACCGCCACCAACCACCTTTCACCACCACCTCCCACTACACACCGCCCAACTCTCCCGCCACCACCAATACTCAAGAAAGAGAAAAATAGGAAGTTAAATGGGAATAAGAGAGAGAAAGAAAAGTAAAAAGGGTAGGCCAACCCTTTTACTCAAACCAAAAGAGGAGCGAGATGAGGAAAGAGAGAGAATAAAATAAAGAGAAAGAGAAAGAGAAAGAGGGGAGAGGAGAGATAGAGAACCTTGTATGTGAGTATGTGAGAGAGAATCATGTGTGGATGTGTAGGTGGTGCCCCACCCTTTTCATGTTTGCCTATGTTTGATGTTTGTGTGTGCCGAAAGAGAGATAGAGATAAGTGGTGTTGGGTGGTGGCGGTGGGAGGTGGGAGAGGGTGGTGGCAGTGGTTGTGGGTGGTGGCGATGGGAGTTGGGTGGTGGTGAGAGGGTAAAAAATATAATTTTAAAATATAGAGGTGTTGATGATTTTTTTTAAAAATAACCTAAGGGCAATTTTGTCCAAAGAAATATAAGTAGTATTTGAGCAAAAAGACAAGGGAGGTCTCTGGTATTTATAAAATGACTGAGGAGGTATCTAGTATAGTGCAAAATGACAGGGGAGATCATTGGCATATACCCTATATATATATATATTGTGCCTATCCACGAGCTTGAAGACTTAGTGTCAAGTTGTGATCTAGACGATTGCAATAAAGTAAAGTTAGTTATTAACAGTTAGTGGTTAGTAGTCAATTAATTAGATGTTTGATTTGAGTCCTTTAGAGTTCGGTTTCATGTGTTCTTAAGAGAATCAAAGATTCTATGCACAACTCATGGTGTAATAGGTATTTTTGTCACGTTCTTCACATGTTCTTTATGTTCTTGACATGTTTTTGGCGTTCTTGACATAATTTTGGATAGTTTTGATATAGTGATGAATTTGACTTGTTTTCAACATTTTTGACATGATTACTTGATATATCATATATGCATGGAATCTAATTCTAATAACTACATAAACATGATATTTACAAGCAATACAAACATATTTAAACCAAGATCAAATGGCGTTTAAGAAGACATACCTAGCTTACGGGAGTGGTCTTTCTCTAAGCGATTTCATTCTTCTCCTACTTTGAATATTCTTGCTTGTTCTCAATTGTTCTTCAACAACTCCTTGAGATCTTCCTCGAAGATCCTCAAGAACTCCTTTCAAAAGGTATTTTGATAGAATTTTGAGGTGTTTATGGAATAAAAAGCTTAAAAACCCAATAGACCCGAGAGCAAAATTTGAGCCTAGGGAGAGAAGTTGTGGGTTCAAGCTCTTTCAATTATGAAAACGGGGCCCCCTATTTGTAGGCTGGGCACCTTGCACATTGTCAATACATAGGGTAACCCAGCCTATTCCTTAGGATATGTTTGGCATAGGGGCCACCCTTTGATGTCTTGTGGTTTGATAGTTTTGGAAGAGTTTTGAAGATTTTGCAAGATCTCCTAAGATTTAGTAATGATTACAAAATATTTAAATATCTAAGGTAATGATTTCCAATCATTACTCATGATTGGTAATGATTGGTAATCATTTGCAATCATTACCCATGATTGGATTGCATATGGGGTAATAATGCTTCATGTGACCCTTTCGAGTTCGATTTGGTGGCTAAGTATAAGTTACTTGAACTATTTCGGTTCGATTACCATTAATGCTTTGGAAATGCATTGTATGTAGTCTCCAAGTTTCATTTGGAATTTGATTCTTGATAATGGCACTTGATGTGATGGGCATTTAATGCCCTCAAATGGGATGGATTTGGTTCGGATTGTCTTGTAACTATGTAGTTACATTTCAAGCAATTCCGTTTCCTCTATGATATTTTGCTCAAAATATCTATGTGCCTTGAATGTGGTCTTCCTATGTCATCCCAAGCATTTAATTCTTGATGATATGGTGATTTGATGGCTCATTATTAAATGCATGCCTTGGTGGCAAACCGAATCGGTTGGATTGATAATTGATAGTTACTTTTCACGTAACTTGGTTTCTCCCTTAGATATTTTGTAGGAAATATCTTGTAAAGTATCTTTGAATTTAATTCTCATTAAATGAGTCATTAAATGCTTGGTAGGGCCCTTGATGTGATGGTCCTTGATTGCAAGCCATGATGACTTAGATTTGGTTGTATTCCAACTGAGTCCCAAGCCTTAGTTACTTTGGTTAACTTACACTTGTCATAGAACTTCCTTGGTTTGACCAAAGTATTTGTTTCGATTTCTTGATGATATTTGATATAAAAATAAAAAATAATAAAGTATTTTTGGTGTCAAACAGACAAAACCGGTGTTAGTAAATGTTTCAGAGGTCAAAGTAGGTAACAGAGGTCAATTGCTAAAATGACCTATAGTTGAAGGATAGTAACTAATATTTATTCATATTAAAGGTAATTCGATGAAAATCAACCTTTAATAATGTCATCTTAGTCCTCATTAACTTTAGGAATTTAGAGGTTGACCCAAAACATTTACTTATATTAATTCCAGTCAAATTTGACAGTTTTTATATTTTTCTTATTTTGTTTTTTGTATTTTTATGTAAGATCCAGTGTAATCCAAGGAAAAAATTCATTCCCTTTTAACCTCAGTTTAAAATGTATCTGAACTTATACTTTCAATCTGACACTAGTTATGTTGGACAAAATGCGATGTCTACAAGTACACCATTAAAATATTTTGTCTCAAGTACTCTAATTATAAATGAGTCCACTAGTAGGTTTAGATAGAGTTATAGTGCCATGTCGTTTTTTTTTGGGGGGGGGGCTCTCAGTACAACTGTTGGAAGCGAGCGGGTTGGACGTTTTTGTAGTTTTGTTACGGAATAGTTGGTTGTGTGTAATCGCTGAATTATGAGTTGGTAAGTATTTATAATATTTTTTTGAAAATCTATCTCAATTGATAGTTAGTGTATATTTGTAATTGGTTGAGTAACATCAAGTCGAGGTCATGCTCAACCTCGGGCTAGGGGCCTAGGGTGGGGTGTGACAAGAAGTGATAAATTTAAGAGTTTAAATATTTTTCAAAAAGTGTAGTCCAAATAAAATGTTTTAAAAATGGGAAAAATCAAGTTTTAGTCCTAAATGGTCGACTGACAGTATGGTTGTTTGATAGGGACATTAAGGATGGAAAAATCAAGTTTTAGGCCTCAACAATTGACCGACAAGAGGTCGGTCAACTAGGAGATTTAGGATGGTGTTTTCTGGAAATTGACGTCCGGACTAGTTGCCAACTGTTCAAAAATAAACCATTGGAAAGACAATCGATCAATCGCACAGATGGCCGATTGACCGACGGTTCAGTTTTCATAAAGTTTAACCAATTCATTTTTTGAGATCTTCAACCCAAATCCTACTGTTTTGAATGTTATAAAATCATATTTTAAGGGGTTGTGAAAATATTTCATATATCTATCATATATTTTGAAGATCTTATTAGTTAGTCCTATGAGATTAACGGGAAAAACTACTTTTTGTATTTAAGGGGTTTGAATAGAAAAAAATTTGGGGAGTAAATTGAGCTTTTTAAAGAGTATTTTTTGGTTCAAATAATATTATTTAAAATAGTATATTATATAGGGTCTATATATGACTTTAATGGTCTTATGTTTTGAAAAATAATCATTATAAGCATAGTTTGAAATCTATACATGTAGACTTGCACATTTGAATATAAAAGAATCAAGAGCAAGAGTTTAAATTAACCAAATTCATAAAAGGAGTACCATTTTGATTCATAAAATGAGTACTATTTTGCTGAAAATATTTTTAAGAGAAAAAGGTTTGCATTGAAGAAATTGTTGTTCTTGTTATACTAAGTTTGAGTCTTATGTTTGATTTCTTAGAAATCCTGATAAGATTGTTCTTGTTTACCTGTTCAAATTAATTGTGCTTTAATTGATTAATATATTTTGATTAAGCTTGTGGTAATTGTTGTTTGAAAAAAAACTTTATCTTGAAACTCTTGTGAAACACTTTTTGCCTGGGAAATCTGATTTATATTATCTTTATGCTTTAATTGAGTAAAATCATATTTATATTCTCATGTAGTTCTATCACATAGTATATCAGGATATTAATTGAGCATATATTATATTGAAGTCGTAGAAGCTGCTGTGGGAAGAAACATATATTTTTTGTTTTTGTTATTGTAAGAGGATTAGACATATTGGGTCATTATCTAAACTGGTTTTAGGTTTGATTCTTAGCCTGTAAAAAGGATTAGGTTTGTCTTTAATCTAGTAGAAAGATAATTAGGTTTTATTGTTAGCCTACAAAAGAATTAGATTATTATTGAGCCTAGTAAAAATAAAATTGAGAAGATTTGATTTTGAGTTTAGAAAAAAGAATTAAGTTAGTTTTTAGTTTGTGAAATAGATTATAAGGGTTTGCTTCCTACCTGGAAAAGGAATCAGGGTTAGTGGATAACGAAATTCCTATGAGGGCTCAAGGGACTAAACGTAAGCAAGAGTAACTGGTCAAACTAGGATAAATATGTATGTTCAATTTCTCTATGTCCATCTATTTGGTTGTGCATTTAGTTAAACATGTTTCGGCTATAACCCAAGATAACAACCGGTTAGGAAATTGGTAATTGCTTGATTAATTATTTATTTGTTTAAATTTTTATAACTACCCAATTCACCCCTCTTCTTGGGTAGATCTGTTGGCGAACATATACTACTACAAACTAATGACACGTGACTTTTTATCATCCAATATTATCAATCTAATTATTTCCACTAATACGTTAACCCACGAATATCACAATTTATATCCAAAATTATTGATCCACTTATTATCCACCAACTCACCAGTAAATATCAAATTACTAACTCAAATTTATTATTTCCAACAACTCTCTTTCCCTGAGGTAAGAAAACGTTTTTTTCTCTCCCTATCACTGTATTTGTCTTTCTTCTATCTTTCTTATGCATATATATATATATATATATATATATAAACTTTATTTACGGTGTATTTTATGTGTTCATATATATGTGTATGTGTTTTATGTGGGTGTTGGTATGTTATCTATATAATGTATATTTAAATATTTTTAATTTGTAAAAAATATTAGTTTAAAATAAATTATAAATTTATTAAAATATTATTTTTAGTATTTTAGCAACTAGTAAATTTTATTAATAATTAGTAAATATTTTTCTGCGAATTAAACTATTAATTGATAAATTTTGTAATTGTAGCTCTAATATTTTATTTTACATCTAATATTAATTTTTTTAAAATGTTTAATTTTAAAGAAGTTCATATAAATTAGGGAAAAAATTATTTGCGGCTGAGAAATAATGCATTTATTTAATTGTCATGTATTTCATTTCATATATTTAGATAAATTCTTACTTTAGACCTTGTCATATATTAGGTTCATAGATGATCACGTTCACGTCAGTTTCTCGATAGTAGTGTGTTTGTGGTGCAATTACCGATGTTATTGCATTGCATTTTATATAAATTGTTGAATTATATTTTCGTATTAAATTGTAAAAAAAATTAAAAATTAAAAATTAAAAATTGTTGAATTATTAAAATGGACAGTATTATAGCGTTAAATAGTTTTGTTATTATCCTGTTATGTCATCGCGTGTGTCTCGACATGATTGCATATCCTGCATAATGTTGTTGATCCTGACAGAAGACTAGTCTTGCAGGATGTTGTATAACCCAATAGTAGGGCAGTTCTGCGAGAGTGTGTGAAATGACAGGAGGATAGTCTTGCAAGTTGTTGATCTATGTTGTTCACTATCAGTATGATATGATGGTTTACGCCACATGTGTGCTCCTACAATTGGAGATGTTGAATGGTCTTGACACTGGTAACCTTAGATTGCACAAATATGCAGGTTTCAGTAATATCATAACTCTCAAACGTGAGAAAATAGTTCGATGACAGTATGGAAGTATGTGTGTGGTATTCCATTATATAAAAGTGAAAATGAACAATTAAGTTAAATTCAGTTGTTTCATTATTCTAATATAAGTAGGATTTTTATATTGCTTAGTGTGTGACTATACGCTGATTCAAATAGTGAAATCTTATAAATATATTTGATTCATAAACTGTTTTTATATTATAAAGGCAACACACCAATAAACCATTATATCTCAGTTGCTTCAGGTAGAGATTAGTTAACTACTAATGTTAGATAATTCTAGGGCATGGTTCAGCTTCAGAGTTTGTTTGAGCAATTGCTGGCAAGTTTGTAGATATATATCTATCGTGTTTTAGTTATCCAACTATGATATTTGGTATAGACATTGTGCTACTCTAATGTAGCGTGAGATTTATGTCAAAATTTAAGAGTTTATATTATTTGTCAATCTAGTGTGTGTGTGTAGGGTTTAAACCATTTACCTCTCCTATCATTTTGCTGTTAACCAGATATGTCATTTGTCATTTTACAAATACTAGACACCTCCTTTGACCAACTTTTTGTGTTAAAAGACGTTAATACCCATGGATTATTTAAAAATATATATTTTATTTTTCTATTTTAAAAATAATTCACTAGCACCCCTCCTATTATTAAAAATATTTTTTTACCCTATTTTTTTAAACAATTACATTTATTCCCCTAGCCCATCCAACCTTCCATTGGAATGTCTCCATCCACAAATTCATATGCATCATACCCATAACTCCATTAATCAAGCTCAAGAAACTACACAGTTATCCATAGATCCACACACATAGAGAGAGAGAGAGAGAGAGATGTTGGCACAAATTTGTCGTGGATCTGCAGATCCACCACGAATCTATGCCAACAAGTACAAATCCATAGCGGAGAGAGAGAGAGAAAGAGAACGCAAATCTTGGATTCCTTATTGTTAAACAAGAAAAAAGGCACATGACAATATATCTTCAAGAGGACCCTAAAAAACACCCAACAAATATTGGTAGCTCACAGAGAGAGAGAGAGAGAGAGAGAGAGAGAGAGAGGGGGGGGGAGGGGGAGGAAGAGAAAGAAGAAATGGTGGTGGAAGAGAGAGAGAGAGAGGAGAGGAAGGAAGAAAAAGATATCGATCTTCTTTTTTTCTTTTTCTTTTTTATTTTATCAAAAAAAGAGTTAAAGAAAGTTTATATTTTTTAAATGGGGATGTTAGTGTAAAAAGTAAAGAATGAAAATAAAAATAAATAAATATATATATATATATATATATTACAAATTTTAAAGGGTTATTTATACACTTTAATTTTTAATTATTTAGTCATTTTAAATGGATAAGGGTAAAATTGTTATTACAATAAAAAATTTACTATTTTTTTAATCTATAAGGGAACTAAATGGTCTTTGAGCAAAAACAATAAGTGGTTGATAGGTATTGGTAAAATGATATGGAAAATATCTGATTAATAACAAAATAACAAGGGAGATAAGTAATATAACCCTACACACACACACACACACACACACATATATTTATATTCTATATTCAGGATACACTTTTTGGGTTGGTAGGCTCAGACTGAGTTCACGCCTTGCCTCTAACGTGGGGCCTAGGATGGGATGTGACATGGTGGTGGTGATGATGTTGTTGGGTTGCAATTTGGGGATAAACCGTGGTGGTGGAGTGGGGTAGAGGAGTTCATATGGGTTAAGCAAATAAGAGGAAAAAAATGGAGAGATAGAAAGAGAAAGAGAGAGAGAGAGAGAGAGAGAGAGAAAAAGGAGAAATGAAGGGAAAAAAAAAAAAGGTAAACGAAAAGATGAATAAATAAAAAAGAAGAATTGGTTAAAGTCAATGTGATGGGTAACTAAGTAATTTCTAAAGTAATCCTCAAGTATGAAGGAAACATTGGATATTATTTGATGAGATCAGGTGGTCAACTCTAATTTGGGAGGTATCATTTTTTAATGACAAAAGACAAGGATTCGATGGTATTTGATAAAAGATAGGGGATTCTCGTGGTCAACATCTCAAATATAGGGGATATTAATAGTATTTTCCCACCTATTTATTGTCTCTACCCTTACAACGTCAAATTATTTATTCATATTAAAGGGAACAAGTCTAATTCTCTCTTCTATTTGTAATATTTGAACTTCGTTTCCATGATCACCTTTTTTTTTTTTTTTGAAGTTTTTGTTGATTTGGAACAAATATAATGATACATTTGGTTGGACAGAAGGGTGGTGGAATGGAATCACAATTCCACCCTCGATTTTGATTCCTTTATTTGGTTGTCCAATGGAATAAAAAATTTGATTCCATTGAAAAGAAAATGGGTGGAATTGGATTCCATAATTCATGGGGGCGAACTCGGATTCCATAGTTTGGGATAGCTTTTTATTTATTTATTTTTTCGGATTTCATAGTTTATAGTAGGCTTTTTTTTTTGGATTCCATAGTTCATTTTCCCGAAATAGAAACATAAATTTGAGAACAAAAAATCTAATTGTTTTCCTAAATCAAAAATAGAAATTTGAGAATAATATATATATATATATATATATATATATATATATATATATATATAAGAAATGGAATTGAAAATCTAAGAACAAAAAATATTTGTCTAATCCTAAACAAAAATAAAAATTTGAAAAAAAAAAATATATTTATGCTCCCAAAGCAAAAATAAAAACTTAAGACTAAAACAATTTTAGTTATTAGTAGATTTTGAAATTTTTCCACATGAGATATTACTCATATTTTGTAGTTAGTTTTTTAAAATAAATTATTATTAAGTATATTTGTGAATGAATTTGATCTCAAAATTGATATGTAAAAGAGTATTATATCATTTCATTACTTTAAACATAAAATAACACCCAAACATGACAATGGAATTGCGATTCCATTGACAAATCCATGTCATCATTCTCTCATTCCATTCTTTCTCCTATTCTATTCCACTATGATTCTATTCCATCCAACCAAAAAACCTGTAATAGTTTTGTTTAATAATTGGAACACTTAAATCAAGGAAGAAAATTTGAGCAGATATTAAAAAAAAAAAAAAAAAAAAAAAAAAAAAAGACATCACATTTGGATTTGGTTTCAATTTACCCCAATTATTAACTGTATACTATTCAACCAATGATAGCATTTTCCAACGTTGCAAATGAGAGGAATAATAGAATTTTCTTAGTAAGGATAACTATTGAACCCAAGATTTTGATGAACAATTAAGTATTGATGTTTTTGGTAGAACTAACGATTTTATTAAATGTTTCAGATTTAGAGTTCCATGCATTTGATTAAGAATAAGATTTGATGAAGAAAACATAAAAGGTTCAAGATGGACATGATGAAGATTTGAAGAGTTTTGAAGACGCTAAAGAAAAATAAGTGAAAATAACTTTTTACTTATATACTCTTAATGCAACCCAAATTAGGATCACACACGACCCTTAAAATAAGATAATTCTATGTGTATCAAGATAAGAAGTGATAATTTTAAGATCCTAAAATGAGATATTATATGTGTTCCTTATGTAAAATGATTTTGATAATTGACCTAATTGAAAATTTTGTTTTTAAATTATAAAGAGTTATGCTTTTGTTCGGTCAAATGAGAAAAGTAATTAGTTGACTAATTAAAATAATGAGTTTTGGGAGTTAAAACGGAGTCCCACTGATCCAGTCAGTTAACCGAGAAAAGCAATCAGTCAACCGTTTGAAACAGTAGCTGAAATAGGTAAGGAAGTAAGGAAGTAAGCACACTGATCCAATCAATCATCCGAATGAAGAGGCTTAGTCAACCAAATAAGTGAGTAGATAAAATGGTGGAAATTGGAAACACACTGATCCAATCGGTTAACCGACTTGGCATGGTCAGCCAACCGACTAGCGTTGTTCCAACAGCTAAACTTGAAGCGTAGAACAATCAGTCAACCGAATAGAGCAGGTTCGTCAACCAACTGCTTCAGTTATAGATTCGGCTAATTTGATCTCTTGGTAAAAAATTATCCATTTTTTATGATTCCAAAAGAGGGATATGGGGGATTAGAATTATATTAGATATAAATAACCTATTTAGTAATCCCTATTGATATGATCCATATATTTTGAGGTTTTCTTAATTTAAATTATTTAATACTTCTTATTTATGTAGTTTTAAATAGAGAATATTTTATGGACTTAAATGAGTGATTTGGAAGATATTTTTAAGAGAAACATACCTATAATGAAATGTTATGATACATGGGGTCTTAGAGTGTCATTTTATGACACATCTTTGAAAAACTAGCTATTGGAAGGCTAGTTATTGGTCTACTAATAAAGACTGGGAATTGAATTAGATACATGAAGAACATTAGTTTGAGCCTTTTTATAAGAGTGAGAGTTTTGCTAAGATTTCTACAAATGATTCGCTATAAGTTCTTGATCTAAAGCGCTTGTTGTTTGGCGTCACCAATTTGAATTCTACCTACTATATTGTCATTGCCTTCGATGTTTTCCCCGTGAGATCTATCCAAACTTTATTAATTCCCTTTAAAATTTCATTTATCTTGATTGCTTGGTATATAATTGTTAGAAATATTATTTTGAACTTAAAAGCCTAAAAATCTTTTTTAAACAAATTTTGCCTGTTTATCTGATTACGTACTCACGATTCTTTTACAGGCACAAAATCAACCTTTATAATTTACCCTTTTCATAGGCCAAGGATAAACCCTATCTTTTTATCAGGCTAAAGATAAATATAAACTCTCTCACTTATCCATTTCACAGGGAATGATGAACCTTTACAAATCATTCCAAAAATAATTCAATTGCAGGATGAATCAAAACCTAATTCTTTTCAAGGAAAAAGAATATCCTAACATTTTTATCTGATTATGTTTTCATAAAGGAATCCCCTAAGTAGGTATGTTCTCTTAAAAAATCCCTAAGTAGGTTTTCTACACGGTTATGTTATGTACATGCAATATACACAAGTTTAAGCAAAGATCATAGGGGTTTTTAAGAAAACATACCTACTTAGGAGATGAAGTCTTCCCTAAGTGTTTACCTCATTTTCCTCCTTCATCTTCTTGGTTGGTAGTTGGTGGTCGTCGATTCCTCGAGTTCTTAGCCAAGAACTCAAGAACACACTACTTAGGGGATGTAGTCATCGCCAAGTAGCTAGTTTCTTTTTCTCCTTTGCCCTCTTTGCTCGGTGTTGATTGGTGGTCATTGATCCTTCGAGTTTTTGTTCAAAGTACTTCAAGAACACCTTCCAGGATCGAAATTTAGTAGAATAATGATATGTTATTTGATAAATATACTTAATAGGCCTAGGACCTGAGAGATTTGTTCGAGTTTAGAGAGAGAAGTTAGGCCTTCAAGGCTTGCCAAAATGAGAGGAAGGCCCCTGTATTTATAGGCCTGGGGGCCTGAGGATTGGCTAGTGCATAGGCCATTCTAGGTTGTTCCCTGGGGGGGTGTTTGGCCTAGGGAACTAGTTGTCTTATATTGGTCTTGTTTGGAATAGAACAAATTTAGGATGGAAGGTTGGATTCTCAAAGATTTGGTAATCATTATCAAATCTTTTCAAAAATTTGGTAATGATTGAAAATTATTACCAATCATTAGTTCCCCTCCAATCAAATTCCTTGGACGTGGGTGCATTTATGACTTGATGTGACGCATTCGGTTTGGTTTAGTAGCAAAGTATCGGTTAGTTTCACTATTTCGGTTTGATCGTGCTTCCAAGGTGCATTGTATCTAGTCTTGAGGTGTAACTTTGCATTTAATTCTAAGTGATGAGTCATTGCTTGGTAAGAAATCCTACGATTGGGTTTGGATGGAATAAGGTTAACTTGTCTTGTAATCGACAATTAATTTCCAAGTTCCCTAGTTAACGTTAGATATTTTGGTGAAAATATCTAGGTTCAATGTATCCACCCCTTCCATGTCATACCTAATCATTTAATTCTTGATGGAATGTGTATTTAATGCATTTCTTGGAAGCCACACATTAGGTTTGGTTTTGGTAACGAGGCGTCACAATTCAAGGTTTTCGGTTGATTCTAAGATCTTTTGTTTAAAATATCAAGATACCTTGAATATGGTATTGACATGTCATCCAAAGCATTTAATTCTTAATGGTATGGGCATTCAATGCTCATTGAATGCTGAACTTAGGTGGTGGACCAAATCGGTGTAGTTTCGATAATATTTGGTTGTACCGTAAGTGTCTTAGTTCCCTTCCTTAGCCATTTGGTAGGAAACTTCTAGGAAAGTTTCTTGGTCATTATAAGGCTTCATTTTTAGGCCTTAAATAATGGCTAGGCCCTTGATGCATTGGGCCTAGGGTGGTTTGTCAAGACTACTTGGATGTGGTATAAATCCAAATCAAGCCCAATCCTTAAATTACCTTGTGATTTAGGGTTTTGTCATAACCTTTCCAAGCCTTTAGTAGGGTGTGTTGGATTGTTTGTTGGTAGTATTTGTTTTAGTATGCATAAATGAAGCAACTATTTCTATTGTTAAATCGACAAGATTCAGTGGTTGTAAATGTTTCAAAGTCGGGGTGGGTAATTGAGTTAATTGTTTGAAAATGTCCTATAATTTAAAGGTAGTGGCTAATATTTATCCATACTAAATATGATTTAATTAAAATCAAATTTTAGTAAAGTCATTGTAAACCTCCTTAAATCTTGGAAATTTCGAGATTTAACCGAAACTTTTACATAGATGTATTTTATCAAATCCAACAGTTTTGTGTTTTTGTCATATTTTTTGTTGTTTTTGTATATTGTATAGTTTGATTTTAGGTAGAAATTCATTCCATTTAAACCTAAGTTTAAAATTTATCGGAACTTGTACTCGATTTAACACTGATTGGGCGGGACAAAAAGTGATGTCTACAATGTGTTGATTGTTACATTTATATCCATTCGTGTTGAATGTGACATGTACATTGTTATTTTTCATATAACATGAACATTGTCAAAATGTTGAACATAACATCTACATTGTGGTACTGATGATTGTACTATTTTTCAAGTTAATAAGGGTTGTCTTATTGAGATGCTGGCTGAAATCAAATTCGATGTCGTCCTACTGGTTTATGGTGATACAGAGGAGTCTAGAACCAAAATTCTCAATTAGATAAGAACAAGGAGAAAGGAGTTCTCTTGCCGAATTTTTGTCTTTTGATCTAGGGATATCACAACATTTTAACAAAGAGGTTATTGAGTTTTGTGGCGGTTCATAAAATTTAACTAAGCTCGTTGAGCAGAATCGTCAACTGACTTCTAAATGTGAGGCATTGAAGGTGTCTCAGAAACTACTTTAAAAAAAAAAAACTAAAGGCAAAGGTACAAAAATTGAAGGAAAAATTGGAGCGCCCCAACACTGAAAAATAGGTGCTTGAAGAACAACTTGTGGAGGTAATTGTTCATTCCGTTACATAGTCAATTAAAGAAAAGAGGAAGCATGATGAGATTGGTTGATTCAAGGCCGATGCTGACATCGAGACAGGTTGTGCGATCAAAGAATCGACCACCAAAGAAACGTGTAAGGGTGTAGAAGACTGGGGAAGGATCTGTCTATGAGTATATTGTCCCCGTTAAGCAACAGTGCCAATTGAAATCGTCAAACAATAATCCTATAAAGGATATCATTGTTTACACGGGAGAAACTCTTGTATCTGATGCGAGTGCTGATGAGCCTCGTATATTCCCCCCTCCCCCCCCAAGATGGTGTTGTGGCTTGTCTATTACTGCCATCAGATGGGGAAAAGTTTGAGTTAATTATGCGTACAAAAGGATATTCGTAAGTCTTTCCTTTGCATTTGTTATTTTTGTCTATACATAAATATGTGTATCTCGATATCCAAAAATTTTGAAATCCCTATAGTGCGTACATATGGGGCGATGAATGGCCGGAAGCTCCACTATCAATGGTCAATATCCTTAGACTGTTGTGGAAAGACCAGTTGACAAATTTTTTAAGTGATATTGTACTTTACCCATGTATTTGTGTTCCCTTGTCTTTTTTCATATCTACTAGTGTGTTACATTCGACATGTGTTGAATGTAACATAGCTCTCTTGTGTGTTTTTATATGTGTTGAATGTAACATTTGAGTTAAAATACCTCACGATACATTTATTCAATGTTGCACCCTATGTTTTTTCTTGTTTTTCAGGTGATCAACACTTATATGGAAATTATATGGATCGAATAGTGTAAGGTTGTCGCTCAGTTGTTGAATCTACCTGATTCGTCATTTTTTTGTGAACAGTGCAGTACTGGGTGAGTGTGAAACACGTACTATTTTCATTGTGACTGTATATCAACTTATAAAAATGTTGCACATATATACCTAATGTTGTTTATGTTGGACATGTTTTATTCCATGTACTTAACAAACCTAGATCTATAAAAACAAATGTCGATTGCCTCAAAGATGTTCAGAATCCAAGTATAATAGAGGCGTTCTCATCCAACGCTCTGTATGTCCATTTCCCCACCATACCGAGGGATCGACGCTGTCCTTAGGACATTGGACGCTACTCATATGTGATAAGAAAAAATCATCCTATAATCATTATAATTCTATTAACTTGAGACAACCAGGATCATTTGACCATTTTTTCGAGAATGGTAAGAAAGTTGTAAGTTCATGTTTCAAATACTTATTTCACACCAAACAAGTTGAAAAACGTTCTAATGTGCTTTTCTTTTCTCCTTTCTGATTTCAAACATCAACACGTTACATTCGAAAAAGGCTAAATAAAATCAAATGAAACATGTGAAGATTTCCAACGTTGACGTCGTGCCTAACCAAAGGTTGTCAACATAAGTGTCATCATCCTCCCAGTTATACTACCATCCCATTAATCTATATAATCGTATTATTGAATATTGTATCCTATCGGATTCGGGGGAATGTTGATTGCGGGGTACCAATAATTTACGTGATGAAACAAATATATAATGGTGCTACAATCAATGTTGAATTGGATGCAGATGGGTTTCGGAAGGAACGATCTGCACTTGTCCATATGTTCCTTAATAATCCACCCAACTCATGGACTCTCGACTCATACGAAGCCAAGAAAGTTAATGTTTTTTTTTCTTTGGAACAATGCAACCTGTCATTATTTTTTGAATATGCTTAACATTCTTTTTTAGAGTAATTAACTGCTATTGACTATCATGTCGACAAATTGTTACAAATGTGATCGTGCTGACACCAAATGATGTTGAATGTAACTTGGTCATCGTATACATTATGTGTTAAATGTAACATGACCTTGCATATGTGTGTTGAATGTAACATTTACCTTGGTTGTACTAAGACATTGTTATATTCAACACTCGTCATACATTATTGAAAGTGTTGAATATAACTATGTCATCCTATACCATTTATTATAGTTGAATATAAGTTTTGATCTTGCATTCATGTGTTACATGTAACATTGACACTATTACTAGAGGTGACAATATAACTTCACCTTGCATACGTGTGTTGAGTGAAACATTTACAATTGTCATATTAAAGATGGTTATTACATTTATATGACGAGCGTTTGTTACACGCTCACGTATTGACCACTTACAAGTGTACGATGTTAAAGTTTTAGTATAATGTGATCTTTAAGATCGGGTATCGTATCCACAGGGATTGGTTGTCGTTATTATTGAGATTGGTTGTCGTTATTATCGAGTACTGTAATTGTCATGACCTAACTTTATCTAGGCTAAAAAGAATGATTTTAAATTAATTAATACTAATACTAATATAACCTAATTTAATCTATACTAATTATACTAATACGAGATAGTTAGGGGATGTATTATCTAGGGATTAATTTTATTTACTTAAACACGTTTGATTTCGTTTAGTTTACAATAATGGTGTTTGACTTATTCGGCAATCTCAATTCGTAAACTCTCCCACCACCTCTCCCAAGTGTAAGACAAGAGAATACATGACTTCGTGTCAATGAAGAAGTGCCCCTCAACATCTTAACGACCCTAGGTCACGTGAGTCTTACCCCAACGTCATTGATTGCACACAATCCAACTCTCTCCCGAGTTATAAGATCTTCGCGTTGTGTTTACCCTATCGACAATCTCAGTTCGTAAACTCTCCCGCCACCTCTCCCGAGTGTAAGACAAGGGAATACGCGACTTTGGGTCAACGAAGAAGTCCCCCTCAACGTCTTAACGACCCTAGGTCACGTGAGTCTTGCCCCAACATCATCGATTGCCCACAATCCAACTCTCTCCTGGGTTATTAGATCATCGCGTTGTGTCTACTCTAATCTGAATCCGGGGTTACCTCTTCCGAGTGTTAAACCCCAAACTCTCAATATATCTATCTAAGCGTAATAAACAAACAATACGACAAATACAATCAAAATAGCGAAGAATAATCATTAAAGAAACAAAAACTCAAACAAAACTACGTTTTTATAAATACTATTAATCCCATAGATAATCCACGTTTAACTCATGGTCATAACCGTTTATACAATGAAAACCGAGCTAAACATGCTCAAACAACTATCGAAGTTAAGAAATAAAAGGAAAAATGGATAAACTTAGCCAATATCCGAAGATTAGCAGCTAAAACCATTCACCGATCGCTTCTCCTTCTCCGCGTGGTAATCTTCTCCTTTGGATTTGTTTGAGCACTCCCTATACTCTCTCTCTCGCTCTCTATTCTATACTAATCCCCAAGGGCTCTAATGGCCAGAGATCCTTCAAGGAGAGGAGAGGAAAGGAGAGAGGATTAAATAGAGAAAATATTTCAAAAAATATCTAAATCTGTGTAAAGGTCATCGCCGCGGTGGTAGAATATGTCGGTTAAGTGATCTCCTAGGCGGTAAAGAAAGCGGTTGATCCAGGGACCATCCTGTAGTTTCACCGCCACTGCGGTAGATCTCACCGCTACGATGGTGGATGTCTAACAAGAATTAGGCCTCTCTGCATTTTCACCGTCGCGGTGGAGGTCTGACGCCGTAGCGGTGGGCTTCTTTTCAAAATATTGCCTCTTTGCTCGTTTTTCCACCATTCTTGATTCGATCTGATCGTTTACATTCCGTTTTCCTACCTTTTCACCACAAACACCTAATTTATATAAAAAGAATAAAAACTAATTAAAACATAATAAAAACACTATAAAAAATACTCTAAAACTAACAAATCGGTTTGGAAATATATAGGTAGATCACACTTATCAACATTCAACACACGCTGGTAGTCAAAGAGTATTGAAATCATATTTAAAGAGTGTTTAATGTAACCTGACATTTTCCTGAGCGTGTTGAACGTAACATGGGCATCTTAAAATAATAGTGTTGCAATCAACACTCTCACATTAACACAGTAGCTTAGTCCATTTTATGTGTAAAAATAACAAAAAGAGAGAACTATTATTATATATTTTAAACGATGTCCTTAAGACAATGTTATATTCAACGCACTTAAAGTAACACAATAAATTGGTCCATTTTATGTGTAAAGATAACAACAAGAGAGAAGTATTGTAATATAGCACGAACAATGTTCTTATTTCCCAAAAATGAATCACTACCTATTTTTTATTGTTCAAAAATCTAAAATAAATAAACTTTATTTGGTATGAATGAAAAAAACAAAAAATCAAAGTCCCTCTCTCCCTATTCGAGGAGTGCTTTGCAAGATTTTCTATTGTGTCTCTCCATTTGTCCGTATCTCTCGCAACGTCTTTTTTTTATCTATCCGCGCGATGGAATCTAAACTTTCCTAGGTCGTCCCCATTGTTTATTTGATAGAAGAGGCAAAAACATTGTTTCGCTCTCAGCCCACATTGGTCGTTCCATCTTTGGTATTGCGTATATGTCTGTCAAACACGTTTCTCAATAAAACTAACTCTGGAAATAATTCTCTGTGTATCTAAACGGTGGCAGTCCACTCTTTCTTATAACCACAAATGCATGCACAAAAGAGAACTTTTTATCAGCCATTGTCGGCATGAGCATGATCGTCTCTCGGTATCAACTAAGAAAGAAGGGACAGAATGAACCTCAAATACCTCATTACCTGATAAGCTAATGTTCCACATTCGTCCTTCGTTCATCAATTCACACATCTTGTTCTCCCAATATGGTGTGATCTTACCTTGTAACTTGTTCGCTTCATCCCTCCTCTCTGTAATTAAGTCCATCCACCATATCCTTATCTTGTCGATCAAAAAATTTGCGGGTAGGTGGCGATATTCACTTATCCAAGAATTAAAACACTCTACCAAATTGGATGACATCTCACTGTGTCGTTTGCTTCTAAAAAATGCATTATTATACTTCATGGTTGACAATCCTTAGATGAATCTCTGCACTTTTATACCCGCTTTGTACATTAATTGATTGTATAACATTTTGTACATTTCTAGTATGTGTACATATACCAACCCATTCAATTTTTGGATCATCATCTCCTTAAATGTTGCACTTGTTTCAGTTGTCGCAACTCTTAAGTTCATCTTTAGATGTTGCAAACAGTATGCATGATGGCAGTGTGGGAACATATTCTGTACCCCTTCCAAAATATCGTTGTGCCGATCGGAAATGAATGTTCTCACTAGATCTGACTTGATAATCTTCTTGAATTCAGACAAAAATCAGAACCAAGTATCGTCGTTTTCTGCATCAACAATAACGAATGCAACTAGGAACATCCCTACATAAAATATAACAGAATATAAGATGTGATGTAATTCATTCCATGTTGAATGTAACATTGTTACGTGTAATAAGGTTGAATGTAGCATTATTACATGTAACACAGTTATAAACATACCTTGGTTTTCATCATTTACTGTTGTTCCTAGGAGATTCCCCTTGTATCGACCAGTCAGAAAGGTGTCATCAAGAAACAACATGGGAAAGCAAAAGCAAAAGCAAAATCCGTGGATGCACGCTTGGAATGCAATGAATCTTCTCTTATAATGCTTTGTGTCTACGTTGTATTCTTGCGCGACATGACTGCCTGGGTTTATCTGTCTACATTTATCAATATACCATCTTAATTGATCATATGACGATGAGTAATCACCAAATACGTTGTTTCTGGATCTCTTTACCCCGATCCGTACAATGGTATGATATTTCTAGTCTATATTGTTTTCTAAAGTTGTCAACAACATCCATGGGGTGAGTTTTGGAGTTTGCAAGTACCTCGTCGGCCAAAAACGTCGATATAATGTCTAAACACAAGCGTTTATTCTTTTTTGTTCGAAATGCAGTACCGCACGTGTTTTCTTTTTCTTTTTTTTTTTTTATTCCGAATGTAAAAGATGTCGTTTTCACTCCTCACATGCCCATGCACAAACCACAAGAAATTTCTTTTCTCGCAATGAGCATGTAGCCGTCACACGTATTTTGTCATTCCCAAGATACAGAAAATTGAACCCCACTTCTACTGCAAATTTCTGCAACACTATGCAAAATTCATTTGTCTCCCAATTGAATTTTTGCCCTTCCTCCCATATGCCATCAGCCCATTTAGCAGACAACAACATTTTGTCATTGCTAATTTATAACATACTATTGTAACTACCTATATAATCCATTTCAGCATCACTATCGCCATTGCAGCGATCAGAGGCTGGTACTATCGCACATGACGAAGCCCTCATAGATTCGCTAAAATAACTAACTCGTTTTTGGACACACACTTCAATAAATTCAATATTCATAATCCCAACCAATAAAAACATTTACTTGAAATCATTCTGGTCGTTGAGCATATATTTTGGATGTCCGGGTAGAGAATAGGACAACTCAAAGTTGCCACTGCATAAATCTAACCATTTATTTTTAATTTTTTGAAGCAACTCACCGAGATCACAATCATTCTTCATCATCACTACTGTTGTCACGTTCTCGTATTTGCACAATAATGGGATTGATGAAGTCATCCTACTGAATCAAAAATAATATCCCCCTTACTTGTGAAACACACATTGTGGTGTGCTAGATTCATGATTTTGTGATCCTTTATGCCATTCTTTTATTCGTGATCATGTGCATGTTAAATGTAAATGTTCTTATGCCATCAAAATGGACGTTATCGTGTGTTGGTGTTGAATGTAACATAGGTGTGTCAATCTTCTTCTATGATAAAAGACACTGTGATGTGTGCGTGTTAAATGTAACATTGATGGATTCGTGTCATGTGCATGTGGAATGTAACACTCGCTGTTTATTTTTTCAAAAATGATAGCATTAAGAATATGGTTCTCAAAAGTAAACACCTTATCATATATGGACTTTAATTGTTTAATTTAACATTATATACACAAACACACGATACGCAATACAATGCGTGCATGTCGAATGAATATAAAAAACAATAATGATAAAACTTCATGAACGTCTTTGTGTAATACATTTGTTCATCCAAATAAAGGATAAAACTTCAAGAAAAATCACTTACTATATGCACACAATTTTGAAATCTGAATACGTTATCTTTGGTTGATGAACACAACCAGAAATACACTGCAATAAATCTTGTTTTTCACATACCTGATTCGACCTAAAGCCTGGATCTATGAAAATGATGTTCTCGAAAATGCTCGATTGGTGATTCTCCGACTTATCTTCTCTCGATTGAATGCCACAATGTTCTTGAAAATGCTCGATTTCTTCTTCTCCGACCTCTATTCCGTCGATTGAATTTAAATTTTTGAAAAACCCTAAGAAATGGAAGATTGTTCTTTTTTCCAAATGAATATACCATTACACGAGGTTATTTGGAACTAAAATAGGAAACATCCATTGCGGAGATCTCGCCGAGCAAATCGATAATCCAGTTACCGTACGATTTTGAATCAGTGATCGATCGATTCAAGTGAAATTACCGGTGGGATTGATTGGTTTATTGTGGAGCAGTTTGGTTTAATTGGTAACCGGTGATCTTAATCGGTATTAGGTGGCAATTTTTCCTAAATTTAAAGACTAATTAACATCTAAGAAAATGTATAAATAGCAGGATGGAAAAAATATTAATAAATTAGATAGTAGAAAATGATAATTTTTTTAATACTAGACTGGTTAAATTTATAATTTCAATTTTAGAACCAACACCAAGATGTCCTTATTTTTTCAACATGAAAAAATCTGTAGTTGTAGTTTTTTTAAATGATAGAAAGTGTCGTTGAAATTCATTGGTAATTTGATATAAGTATTAAAGAAATAAGAATTGCATTGATTGATATTAGAAATGTAAAGCTTAGGTTGTTTCGGTGAGAAGTCTTTTATTTTACCCTTAATTTTAAAAAGTCTCATGTGCAATTGTAACTTGTGTTTTAGTTCCGTGTATTAAAAAAGGTAGAAGGTCAATACACACACATGTACTCGCACAATTACATGTAACTAGTTTGTATGTAAAATACTTGTTAAATGTAATAAATATTACTTTAATTTGTAATATATAACTAATTTGTGTGTAAAAATTTGTTAGATATAATAAATATTATACAAATATATATAATTTGTAACGTATAACTAATATTACACAGGTACATGTATTATAGTTATATATGATTTATAATTGTTAAGTTGTAACTAATTTTAGTTATATGTAACTAATATTCACTATAATATGAATTTATTCGCTAAGTTCTCTCTACACTCTGCACACAATGTGTGGCACATGCGAGATTAATATACAAGCAAAATCTAATTTAGAGGACTAAATCAAAATTTATGTTTTAAATGGAACTAATAACATATTATCTCCGTTATTTGAGACTAATCGCCAATTATTTTTTATTTACATATTAAATGGATATGGGAAAAACTGTCGCTCACAACTGACATAGGCGTGGAGCCTTAACGGGTTGAATTGGTTCAGTGACTCAACCCGAAATATAGAACACCCAGCGTTTTGTCTAGGCCAAGCATGACAAGCCCATCTGAGAAAGGACTTCACCAGTCCATTAAACAAATTAAACAGCCTCATGAAGAGGCCCATTAATGGGTAATCTAAAGCCTACGGTATTTAGGTCAAAGCAAGAATAGGTCTGCCCATGGAAACGGACATTCTTATGCATGAGTACGTTATGAGCCATTAACTGTAACGGCCCACATTAAGTGGATCGTGGGTATCCACCATGCTATTAGGAGAAGATCTCATAACGGACGATCTCACCAATGGAACGGCAGAGGATAACTGAGCTTTTATAAAGGGAAGGTATCATAGTTTTTTTCCATACAATTCAATCTGTGCATTAGTCTTCTTTATAATTAGATTAATTTATTCTCACGTTAGAGGTTTTTTGACTGATATCACACCGGTGTTCCCCTTAGAACTAAACAATTTTTGCAGGTTAGAAGAGGAGGACGAAGAGATTTTTGGCACGTGAGGAACTATTTGCACGTGCTGAAAGTTTCTAACGAGATCATAAATTGTTTAAGAATAAAAACAAAATCTTGGACACCAAAATACTAAACAAACGGCACTAACAACCGAGAACTTGTAAATTGTAATCAATCTAGTACATTCTTCCCTTTGCTTCACGATAATTCAGCCGCCAATTTCGAGGATTAATATAGGGGGTGTCATTTTTTTTTTTTCAGATGATAATTTATACTTATTTAATAGTTATAATAATTTTAGTAAATTGTCAACTCAATTCTTATTTTCTTAGCAAGTTCATAAATGAAATATAAAAATTTAATTTTAATAATTCAATACTTTTCTTTTCAATTGCTTTCAAGCTCATTTACATAAATGAAATATAAATTTAATAATAGTTTTAGTCTAATTCATAATTTATTTTATTTTAATTTTAAATTGAGTATAAATCTCTTAATTATATTTTGCGTTGTGTTCTACTTTCATGGTCAACACACCTTTATTTTTTCAATAAAATGCAACCAATTAAGATTTGTATCGTCAGCTGATGCCGCCAGCCGCATGACGCTAGGCCTTCGATCAATGATGTCCAGCCACCGACTACCAAATGTTTTTTTGTTATATGGAACTATTTTTTAAATGTATTTTTTTAGTTACATGTAATTATTTTTATTTGTATGTAACTATTTTTAACGTATATTTAGTTATATTTTAAGTGTATTTTTAGTTATATTTTAGTATATTTTCAGTTACGTTTTTTAGTGTATTTTTTTTTTACATTCATATAATTTTCTGGCAATCGACAATCAAAATATAAATAAAAAGTATATTAAAAATGTTTTATTTCTAAAAAACTTGTTGAACATAACTAAATCAGTCACTGGAAACTAGAGTTACAGCGGACGACGACTAGCAGCGGCTAGAATCTGATGGCTAGGGAATGGTGGCTAGCGGTAGTGGGTTGATAGTTGGAGAAAAAACTTTAACTGCATAATGTTTCAATTAACTTTAATAAATGAGACTATAATTAAAATACGTATTTGCTTAGAGTTTTTATTAATGTGAAGTTATTCCTAAAATCTCCCACCAACTATTTTCAAAAAGTTATGATTTTTTTTTTGAAAAATGTGTTCCACTCTTAAATAGGAAGAATTTGAGCAACTCTTCAAATGCTAAAATAATATTATTTTTCTATTTGGAATTTTTTAACCTAAAAAGATAATAAATCTTACTCTAAAAATATAAAATAATCAGGGGCGTTAGGTTAGGTGGCATTTGGTAACCGTTTCTGTTTCCATTCCAGCAGTGGGATGGAAATGGGATGGGATGGGATGAGAATTTTGTTTTCTTTTTGGGAGTAGAATCGCATTTGGTAACGATAATTTTTTTTTTTTATTTTGGGAAGAGAATTGTGTTTGGTAACGATTTTATCCTAAAATCTTTTTTTTTTTTTTTTTTTTTTTTCTTTTCTGTTTTGGCCTGACGGCGGTGGCGCCGTTGACGGCCGGCCGGCGGTACTCCGGCAACGCCCCGCCGGCGCTCCGGCAACGTCCGCCGATGGTTCTCCGGCGTTGGAGACGGCGGTGCCCCCCGCCGGCGATGACTGGACGGCGGTGGCGCCGGCGACGCCGACCGGAAGACAATGGCGTCGTCACCGGCGACTGCCGGAGTGGCCGGAAAATTCCGGCCGGACGGTGACCGGCGACGGTCGCTGGCGGCAGTGGTGGACGGTGGCCGGCGGCGGCGGCGGACAGTGGCCGGTGGTGGTCGGCGGCGGCGGGTGGTGGTCGGCCGGTAGGTGAATAGTGACCATGGGTTTTGGGAATGGAATGGGAATAATGAGAAACAACTTTTTTTCGTTTCTCATTTCTTAAGAAAAAAGTGGGCACAATTCTCAAATGGGAATGAAATGGAAACGGAAACAAAAATTACCAAACGCTATTCCCAAACAGAATTTCCAAAAATCTGGGAATGGAATAGGATGGAAATGGTTACCAAACGGGGCCTTAGTGTTTCTAGTTTTCTGTTTCTACTTCCAATAACTAGGATGGGAATTCTGTTTTCAGTCAGAAATATTCCAAGAATAAAAGTAACAACCATTGTCTTAAAACTTTTTCTTTTAATTAATGAGAACAGAAACAAGAAACACGATTTTTGCAACTCTTGTTCTTTTTTTTTTCTTTTCTTCTTTTTCTTTTTTTAAATATATGGGGTTCAGCGGGGTGGTGGTGACCGGCCATGTAGTTGTGGCCTGCAGGGTGGTAGCGGCCGACGGGGTAGTGATGAAAATAATTTTTTACGAGTTAATAGGAATCAACATTTTTTTTTTTTTTTCAGATTCTTAAGCAATTTAAGAAATACTCCCAAAATACTCTTAAAATTTTTGAAAGAGAAACATGTTTACCAAACGTGTTTCTATACATTAATTCCAAAATTTTAAAAGGGGCAACAAAAATCAAGGAACGAAAACAATAAACCAAACGGGGCCTAAATGTTCTACATTTAAGGGTCTATACTATAGTTAAGTCTTCTTCATTTATGTTCTATTTTATTGCGTCTCAAAATCGCCTTTCAACAACGAGCATCGCCAACCACTTTCACTCACCACTGCAATCGTTGTCACCACCATTGCTGCCACCACCATTGCTAAGCCAATCCCACTACCGCGAACAACACTGGAGCTAATTTTATTACTCTCCGTGACCACCATTGATCTACTCTATCTCTCTCAACCCAAACAATAGCCAGTATAAAACTTTGTCAAAATATTTACGATACGAATCAGAATACATTACACGTTAGGGCATCCCCTACTAGCGATGCGATACATTACCACCATCTAAATATGGTGATAAATAAGCAAGGGTGGGCTACGACGATGCTAAAGAGAGACATGCTGTGTCTTCGCCCGGAATATAATATCAAATAAGCAAGGGTTTCCACATTATAGTAGACGAGGGCAAATAAAGAAGGTAGTCCACAAGAATATGCTTAGGCTAGCAACTTAAAATAAAGGAACACTGACATGGGAGACAAGAGAATTGGTAGATGTGGTGAGTAGAAGAAGGATTAACATTCCATGTTTGCAGAGAACTAATTCAGTTAGAGACAAATCTAGAGAGATTGAGAGTATGTGATATAAGTTATCGTATACGGAGAAAGACAAACATAGTAATGGGGTGTGTATTATAGTTGATAAGGATTTAAGGGATCATGTGTTAATATTATGAGAATGAAATATTGGGAGATGGTTATCAAGATAGTGATTGGAGGGGTGGTGATTAATGTTATTAGTGTGTACGCTCCCCAAGTTGGGTTGGAGGAAGATAATAAACGAGAATTTTGGGGGAATATAGATGAAATTGTTCAAAGTATACCTAACTAAGAAAAAATATTTATTGGGGGAGATTTGAATAGTTAGGGAAGAAAATGGGAAAATTCGAGAAAGTACATGATGGCTATGGATTTGGGGATAAGAATGCAATGGGAGAGAGGCTTTTAGTTTTGCCATGGCATAAGATTTAGTACTTCTAATACATGTTTTAGGAAGACGAATGAGAACCTTAACACATTTAAGAATAGATAAAGGAGTAGATAAATAGACTTTGTCCTTAATAGAATGAGTTATCGTTTAATATGTAGGGATTGTAAAATCATAGACATCAATAGTATTGCTACCCAACATAGATTGATGGTAATCGATTTAAAGTTTAAGGGGTAGAAGTGAGAATTTAAGATAAGTAAGCAAGCAAGGATACGTTGGAAAGATTTAAAAGGTGAAAAGATAGAGTTTAATGGGTAAAATTAGCAATGAGGAGTTATAAAAGAGAGATGATAAAGTAAACAAAATATGGATGATATGGCAAGTTGTGTTAGAGAGATAGGAAGAAAAGTTTTAAGAGTATGTAGAGGAGGGAAAACATGATATAAAGAAAGTTAGTGGTGGAAGGAGGAGGTCTAAAAAGTCATTCTAATAAGAAACTAGCTTATAAAGAATTATAAAAATGTTGAAGTAGTGAGAATTTGGAGACGTATAAACATGCAAAAAATAAGGCAAAATAAATGATTAAAGAATCAAAATTTACAGCGTACCATAATATGTATCAAAATTTAGATACAAAAATTGAAGAAAGGGATATATAAAAACTTGCTAGGAGACCTGAAAAAAAGATTAGACATATAGGAAGTGTTAGATGCATCAAAGACATTGATCAAAAGGTCATGGTGAAAGAAGAGGAGATTATAAAACGGTGGAGAAGTTATTTTTGTAATTTATTTAATTAGTACAATGCAGGGGAATATGGTTTAGAAATACATGATTTATCTTCAAATAGGATTTATAGGTTTCATAGAAGAATTAGGTATTTGAAAATTAGAATAACACTACTGAATATGAGGATTAGAAAAGCAATAGGACTAGATGAGATCCCTATAGAGGTGTGGAAAAGTTTGGGAGATCTTGTGATAGATTGGTTAACTATACTTTTCAATGATATTTTGAGGATTAAGAGAATGGTTGATGACTAAAGGAGTAGTATCTTAACGCCCACCTATAAAAATAGGGATGTTCATAGTTGTACAAACTATCAGGGCATAAAACTTATGAGTCATACTATAGAACTTTAGGAGTGCGATAGAATATAGATCAAGACGTGAAATCAGCATAGAAAATAATCAATTTGCATTTATACCCCACCGTCAACTACTAAAATTGTTTATTTTCTCAAAAGATTGATAGAGAAATATAGGAAAAAGAATAAACATTTGTAAGAGGATTATAACTCTATATTTCAACTATAAAAAAATATTAAAAAATAAATAAATATATATATATATATATATATATATATATATAATGATTATTTATAACTTCTCCTAGATTTTAGTATGTAACTTATCCTAAATTATAGGCTAATTAAAATAATAAAGAGAGCTTTAATACTCCACTGCAAACCCGGCTAGTCTAGGGAGTCGAGTTTAGATTGTAGAAGATAAAAGTGTGTCATGTGAAAACCCTTGGTGAATATATTTGTGAGTTGATCAAAAGAAGGGACAAATTGAACTCGATGTGTGTCATTAGGAATGTGTTCCCATATAAAGTGATATTCTAGTTCAGTATGCTTAATATGAGCATGGAACACAAGATTTGGAACCATACATGTATTACTGAGAATATATCACAAGGTAAAGTGTGTGGATATGGGAAATTGCAATTCCTGAAGCAAATGAAGTACCATGTGGATTCGGCACAAATATGAGCAAGAGATTGGCACTCAACTTCATCGCTTGATCGAGAGATAGTAGATTGTTCCTTGGCGGTCCAAGAGATCAAATTGGAGCCCAAGAAAACACAAAAGTCAGTGGTAGAACGACGA
The DNA here is from genome assembly GCA_016647705.1 of Eucommia ulmoides. Lineage (NCBI taxonomy): Eukaryota > Viridiplantae > Streptophyta > Magnoliopsida > Garryales > Eucommiaceae > Eucommia > Eucommia ulmoides. Next base: position 15,915,760 of record CM028325.1, read on the forward strand.
GAGTCAAGGCAACCAGCCCAATCGGCATCAAAATAATCCTTGAGGATCAAGGGATTAACACTGTGCTAAAAATAAAGGCCAAAGTTCAGAGTCCCTTTTAGGTATCAAATGATTCATTTGGCGACTATAAGGTGGTGTGTCCCAGGTTGGCTCATGAACTGAGCAACATGATGAACAGTGTCGCAACATTTTTAAAACGTTGAATTACTCGCAAGTGCACAAGGTCAAGTTTTAATAGTATAGAAAGTAAGTAGGGTTGTCGTATCCACAGGAATTGGTTTAAATCGTCATTAAGTACCGCGATTGTCGTAACCTAACTTTATTTAGGCGATTGAATTTTAGGTAAACCAAAATAACAACAAATTAAACTACAATACTAGGACTAAATTCTTTAGGAATAGATTATCTAGGGATTAACGTCGTTTACTTATACGTGTTTGATTTAGTCTAATTTACATTAACAATTATCAAGCTATTCGACAATCTAAGTTTCTAAAACTCACTCACTACCTCTCTTGAGTATAAAGTGAGTGAATATGCAACCACATCAACACCAATATCCCTATCTAGCATCTAAATTATTTCATGAGTCTTGCCCTAACCTCACGGATTGCACACGTTCTAATAATCTCCCGAAACATTATAACGTCGCGTTGTGTTTAAACCCTAGTCTGAATCCAGGGTTACCTGTCTCAAGTGTCAAATCTCGTATTCTCAAATCAACTACAATATCATAACAAGCATAATATGGAAGTAAAAGAGTGGTAAACACAATCGAATAAGGATGACAAAACAACGATTTACTCAAACAGGTATATTAGTGAACTAAATCAATCCCTAGAAAATAAACGTTTAGCTCATGGCCATAACCAAATATTCAACTAAAAACGATATATACATGATCAAACAATCAACAAGAGTTTAGAAATAAAGAGAAAAACAAGGAAGAATAGATGATATCTGAAGAATTGATGGTTCCACGTCCGTAAAATCCGCTCCGATCTTGTTTTCTCTTCTCCAATTGATGAACTCTCTTGCTTTGTATGATCTTGAGCTCTCAAAAAACTCCCAAAAACGTTCTTGGCCAAGTAGGAAATGGGTGGATACAAATAGAGATAAAAAAATATATAAAAAATATTTGAAAAACATGTCAACTGGTGTTTGGTCGCTGCAGCAAGAAGGAATTCGTTGTAGCGATGGGAAGTCAATAGGGCCTCTACGCACTAATCGATGCAGTGAGTAATGTGCTCGCTGTAGCAATCAAGGGCCAGTGGCCCTGTGATGCTGGCGCTGCAGCGAAAGACAAAGGCTGTAGGATCACCTATTTTTGTTCTTTTTTCAACATTTCTCCATTGACATCCTACCGATTAGCTCGATTTTCAACCGCTTTCGTCCCTAACACCTGATTTACACGAAAAGGAATAAAAATAAATTAAAACACTACAAAAACAATTGAAAACTACCAAATTCGGCTTGAAAATATATAGATAAATTCAATCTATCAAATACCCCTAAACTTTGAATTTTACTAATCCTCGAACAAAACACCCTCACACTAAAATAAACTACCATAACTAATTAACGAACTTAAATACTAAAACCGAAAAACTCAAACGAACAAAAAATAACGACAAGTTTTGAATTCAACTAATCAACCAAAAAAATTTCCTCAACGGCCCCCAATCATATCGAGTTCAAGAGTCAAACCGCACCATGTGGTGTTCTTGAATTTCAACATTCAATAACAGTAATTTCCATTCTAGATCCTTTCCAAGTGTGTGTGCGAAAACTTTAATTATACAACCATCCAAAGACTGGATTGGATTATCCACCAACAAAGTTCATGACTTATAACTGATAAAGTATAGGATTTTCGTATGCCAGACTAGGTTCCACTCTCCACTAATATAGGCTAAGCAATTCAAAAAGATCAAAATGACTTGGTTTGGGTTTCAACATTTGGCTAAGGGTAAAACGGGAATATAAAACAGTCTTTAGATTATCGATACCCATGGAATTTTGCTTAACACTTAATCACACTCGTACCCATAAAGATCAATCTGAAACAACCCCGAACTTACGTTTTAAAATATAGTACTCAGTTGTGTAAACAAACTAAAACAAAATCACATTTAAACATGTTTTTTTGTTTTTTAACAACACTCCCAAACTTATTTGATTTTTACAATTTCACGGGTGTAGAACTATGATAGAAAACTAACAAGTGAGTACTTGAATACCGAACCAATCAAAAATTCACCCAAAATCCAACCGCTCACTTCAAGTAGCATAAACAAATGCTAACTTGATTTCAACTCAAATCGTGCCTTAGGTTTTGTGATAGTGGTTTGTAAATAATTTAATTGGCCAGGGTATTTGATATGTGTTCGGAATTGAAATGGCTAACAAACTTCGATAGGGTAACGACAGGTAAAAAATTTTGCATGGAAGTCTTCAACGGCTCAAGTAATCAAAATGAATGCCTAAATCATATATCCTAAACTACCTCGTTTAGGATTTCACCTCGAGTTTCCCTCAATCAAGTTCTAGAATCCCTTAAATTATCATGAAATTTGGCTACTGGATAATTAGCGTCAAATCAGTTGGATAACAGGTACATTAAGTCTACGTGCTCGTGCAAATTAGGATCCACAATGACTTTTACCAAAACGAGATATCAAGCACACATAACACACATGAATGGGCATTACCCTTGACCTCAAAAAACAACTAGGGGACAATATCATCATCGGGTAATGGTCAAGAAGAACCACAAAACTCAACACATAAAAACAACAAGCTACAAACACACTTTTACTTAAACTAAACAAACATGCATGAAAACAATTTAACTTAAAATACACAACATTTAACAACTATTAAACTTAACTACATAACTAACAAAAAGTCATTAAACAATAAAACATACAAAACACCCCCCCAAACGTAGAACGAGCAATGTCCACAGTGACCCAACATCAAACTCAACAAATGGCATGCATTATAGTGACGAAGGGGGGTTATGAACACGTAATTGGGAGGCGAGACAATCTCGCCTCCGAGTGTAGTCGGTGGTGATGGATTGATTTATTTGAAAACTTGGGTTGCCTTCCAAGAAGCACTTAGTTTAATGTCCTTGGTTTGACACAGAGAAGGGCTCATCAAAGAGCGTCTTCCGCCCATAGTATATGTCATACAACATAACATACGAGTCTTGATTCTCAACTCTCTCAAGCTTGGGAAAATGTAGCATTGTTTGGAACGTACTCTCAACATGACTCGGCTCCGACTCATGTGCTTAGTGAGCCTAAATGAATGTTGCTAGAAGTAGTGGAGAACAAGTGAGCCACATCAGATCCTCATAGATGTGATCGTCTTGGGTCGGTGGTGGCATCACAACATGGATCTCAGTTGGTAAAAAATCACAATTGTCATCTTGTGATTCTTCATCGTTGATCCATTCTTGGGTTTTCTCCTTATTTGAATCATTGTCATTGAACGCACCCAAGTTTATCCTGCTCGTATTCGATTTCCCCTGGTAACTTTCACATATGGATGTAACTTGTGTGTGTCTCAGTGCCACCACTTCAGACTTGACCTTAATAAAGAAAATAATCTGACCTATTTTCATCTCAAGAGACTCTACAGTCATAACAATTTCAATGTCGGTCGTCTCAATATTGTCAAGAAGATCCTCATGCTCATTGAGACGGTTATGCATTTCCCTCCAGAAAGCTTGAGTCTCATCCATGAATGCAACGAACATCTTTTCCAAGGTGAGGGAAGACTCCATAGGTTAGTTTGGGGTGTCAATCCATGGCGTCGAAATGGTGGAACAATCACCCAAGCTTTTGTAGCTTGTTGAATAATTCTCACTCTGAAAATCAAAATCTGCCATGTCTTCCAACAGCCAATAGGCTTCGTCTGCAGTTAGTTGATAAAAAGAGGTGTTACCATTTTCTCCTTCCACCCAAGTTCTTGTTGCGACTTATAACCCATCGAAGAAGTTCAGTAGCTGACACTTTCTTGGAAAATGATTGTAAGACCCTAATTGTCGCGCATGCATATTCACTAGTTGCATTTTAGAACATTTGGCAAATAATGGGGTAGAATGTGTCATTTTTAATTTTAAATAAAATTTTAGGGGTGAACTTATAATCTTAAGAAATATTAAATTTTGAATTGGGTTAAAATGATAACATAAAGAAAATCAGGGGGATAATGTAATTTGGGAAAAAATTAATATATATATATATGCACATACGGATGGGATCAAAAAAAAAAAAAGGGAGATCACGATGTGGCAATTCGTGGGATCAAGAAATACCACTACTCTCATACATATATATACATCCATGCAATTATGATCAGCAACCTCAAAAGAAGGAATCAAAAAACAGAGAGAATGAGAAGTGGGTCGGCGGCGGTGGTGTGTTCGGTTTTGTTGCCTGGCAGCCGGCGAGAGCGTATGAGGGTGTGTGTATGTATGTGATCGTCGTAGGGGGTGTATGGCGTCGCCGTTTGGTGTGTGTTTCGTCATGTATGTGTGATCGTTATGTGCGGATATGTGTGCTCTGTTTCGTTTCATCGCCGATGTGAGTGTGTGGGTGGGTTCTGTTCACCGGCGGAGTATGAAAGTGATCGGCATGTGCATGTGTGTGGTTAGTCGAGTGTGTGCCGTTCTATTTTGTTGTTTTTGTGTGTATGTTGTTCAGTGTTCACTCAGTGTATGTGTATGTATATGTGTGGCGTCGTCATCCGGTGTGTGTATGTGTGTGTGAGCGTTGTTGTTCTTCAGCGAAATGGGTGTATGTGTCGTCGTGCATAGGTGTGTGTTTGATAGTCGGCATTGGTGGGTGTGATCACTGGTATGAGTGTGGTGAGAGCGTCAATCGGCTAAACCCAAAACAAAAACAAGAGAGAGAGAGAGAGAGATAATTGAACCAGGAAAGGGAATAGAGGAAAAAAGCGTTCGCCACGTGATAGGTGTGAAAAACCTATCTATTTCCAATCCTAATTGGTTAGTTTTTGAATATGTTTATAGTTATTTTTATTATGTTTTAATCAGTATTTATAATTTTTGTATAACTCAGGTGTGTGGGTTAAAAAGATAGGAAACTGGAGCTAAAATGATGAGATCGAACCAAAACGGTTCAAAGTTACGGTGGATAAACAAGCTCGGAGGCTAAAAGACGAAACAGGCCCATCGCTTAAGCGTCCAGACCACCGCTTAAGCGGTGAAGATGTAGAGAAAAGCAAAATATTACTGACGGCCGACCGCCTGAGCGGAAATTCTATCGCTTAGGCAAAAATCCAGCAGAGGACGAAGAAGGGTTATTGACAGCCGCTCGCCTAGGCGGAATTTCTACCGCCTCGGCTAAAATCCAACAGAATGTTCTCCATTCCACCGCCTACTTCACCGCCCAGGCAATCAGACTTAACCGACCTAATTCTGCCTAGGCACAATTTCCACCGCCTAGGCGGATTTTCCCTGCACAGTCTTGAGATATTTTTAGATATTTTTAGGATATTTTTGCTATAAATATCCCCTATCCTCCCCCTTTGGCCAGATCTCTCTCCTCTCTCTTGTATTTTTGAACCCCTTAGGCTATGTTTATGCCAAGGGTTAGGAATTTTAGGTGTGGATCTCGCATCCCGAAGTGGAGAAGACGACGAATCGATCGTGGAGTGTTCTTAGCGGTTTATCTTCGGACGAGGCTAAGTTCTTCGATCGTTTTTCCTTATTTCTTTATCTTAGGGGTATGTGAGCATATTTAGCTCGTTATTTCATTGTATATGCGGCTATGGCCCCGAGTTAAATATGGATTGTAGTAGGGATTAACCTATAATTTATAAATACGTTGTTTGGATGATTTTAGTGTTGCGTTTATATTTGTTCTTCGTAGTTTGATTGTATTTATCGTATTGTTTGTTTATTATTCTTGGATTGATAAATAGAGAATACGGGGTTTTGACAAAACCCCGGATTCGGATTAGGGTAAACAAACGCCACGATTCTATAACCCGATCGGGGTTTGAATCGTGGACAATCGATGACGTGGGGCAAGACACACGCTACCTAGGGTCATTAAGACATTGAGGGTGACCTCTTCGTTGACTCGAAGTTGCGTTATATCCCTTGTCTTACACTCGGAAGAGGTGGCGAGGGAGTTTTAGAACGGAGATTGTCAATAGGGTAAATACAACGCGATGATCCAATAACCTAGGAAGGAGTTGGATTGTGTGCAATCAATGACGCTGGGCGAGACTCACATGACCTAGGGTTGTTAAGACGTTGAGGGGGACTTCTCCGTTGACTCAAAGTCATGTATTCTCCCTTCTTACACTCGAAAGAGGTGGCGGCAGAGTTTACGTACCGAGGTTGTCAAATAGGTCGAACAACGTAAACGGGAGTAAATCGGAATCGAACACGTATTTGTAAACACGTTAATCCCTATACAATTCTTCACCCTAAAACATATTAACATAATAGTGTAGTTAATTTAGGATATATTAGTATTAGTTTAATTAATTAATTACATTTGTTTTTCTCCTAGATAAAATTAGGTCACGACAAACGCGGTATTCGATAGTAATGACCACAATCCCTATGGATACGATAACTTGATCTTAACGATCACACTATACTAAAACTTTAGACCTCGTATACTTGCGAGTGTAAGTAGCGGCGTGTTTTTCCCGCGCTACCACCGCGGCGGTAAGAACCCTTGCCACGGCGGTGGGATTCAGCGACCAGTAAGCAGAAACGAAAAAGGGGAAAAAAAAAAAAGAAGAAGAGAAACATCCAATAAAAAAGGAAAATTTTGAAATAAAATCCAAAATCCAATTTTGCGGCCTGCGTGCAATTCGGAAAAGGTAAAATTTTAATCGGGCATTATTGTCGATTAAATTAACTTGTTAAGTATTAAAATTTTTGCAGTCGTAATAGTAATTTTCATAATTGTAATAATATTTTTATAATCGTCAAGCTTAAATAAATTAGTACAGTAAATATTCACGTAGCGAAATGGATAAAATAATAATTTTTCATAATGAAAATTTGGGGAATGGGAAATATAAAATTTAGGGCCTGCATTCCATGTTAGGTTATTTTAAATAAAATATTAATTTAGGCCTATCATTGTTAGGTTCACAGGCACCAGCGTCCGAGTAGGTTTTGGACAGTGATATTTTTGCAGTGCGAAAAACGAGGTGAGTGTATTGTTTTCTATATAAATATACAAATTTTATTTTCATATAAATTGTGAAAAAATGTGTTTATTAAAAATTGGATGATTTTACAACTTATGTGGATCAAGTAGATTTTTAAATATAGAGGGTGATTTTTGTCCGACTATACTATAGCTTTGATCCCGTCAGGAGGGCATGTCCTGCAAGATGGTTTTGACCTCTTAGGAGAGGATGTTCTGCAGGTGGTTGATTATTATGACCTGTCCGGAGGATTAGTCCGGTAGGTAGTTGTTGATTATTATGACCTGTCCGGAGGATTAGTCCGGTAGGTACTTGTTGATATTATGACATGTTCAAAAGATTAGTCTGACAGGTGGTTGTTGATATTATGACCTGTCAGGAGAATTAGTCCTGTAGGTGGTTTATTATTATGACCTATCAAGAGAGTTAGTCTTGCGGGTGGTTGATTGACCCGTTAGGAGTGCAAATCCTGCAGGTAGTACCCCTACCATTGGGGATAATAAATGACCTTGACATTGATAGTCACTTTAGATGACACAGTTGTATAGGTTCTGGTACCATCATAACTTTCGATTGTGAGGTAAAAACGATCATATAGCTAGTAGGAAAGTGGAGTGGGGTATTTAATTATACGATGAACTGTCTGGATTGATAGGCTTAGATTTATTATTTAAAAAATGGATTGGCATCAATATATTATTTTGTTGCATTGGTTGATTAAAAATATTTAGATTGGATGTTTTAAATATATGAGTTTATTTCAGTGATGACAGAGAAACTGGATTTTCGTACGGTATGTGATTATATAATATTATATTTTGAAACGTAGTATTTAATATTTATACTTGATCCATATAAAATGTTTTTATTATGAAGACAGTACACCAATAAAAAAATTTGGTTTTCAGGTACCGCAAATAGGAGTGGGTTCACTACTGGCACTAGGTAGAGTCCGGAAGTAGTGTCATTTTAGGAGTGGGCCAGTCAAAGGCGAACCGTGGAAGATTCAACATTTTATTTTATTTTTATGATTTTTGCTATATCTATTTGGGGACGGGTGTGTCCCCTATTTTTGGAAATAAGTATGAGGTATTGTTTTTGGACAAAGAATAAATTGATAGCGGTACGCGTGTGTCTGAGTATGTATGTATATATATGTATGTGTTCATTTGGTTGGTCAGGGAGTGTCATGCTGACGTCACGCCTGGCCTCGGGTGACAGGTGCCCAGGGTGGGGTATGACAATGACGATTTGGGAACCGAATGAGTAACTCTTTATATCTTTTCCAAGCATAATAAAACGGCTCAGAATCTCGTTGAGAAAAACTCATGAGGAATAGTTGATGAGCCATCTCCAAGTACCTCACAAAACAAGCCAAACTAAAAGCAAAATGCCTAAATTAAAATTTACTTATTCACAATATTAACAACAATCTAAAAGCCAATCCCTGGCAATAGCGCCAAAAACTTGTCGTAACATTTTTAATGCTTTGAATTACTCGTAAGTGAACGAGGTCAAGTTTTTAATAGTATAGAAAGTGAGTAGGGTTGTTACATCTACAAGGATTGGTTTAAATCATCATTAAGTACCGTAATTGTCATAACGTAACTTTATTTAGGCGATTGAATTTTAGGTTTTTTATAAAAACAACTAAACTAAACTAAAATAACAACAAATTAAACTACAATATAGGACTAAATTCTATAGGAATAGATTATCGAGGGATAAACTTCATTTATTTATACGTGTTTGATTTAGTCTAGTTTACATTAACGGTTATCAAGCTATTTGACAATCTAAGTTTCTAAAACTCACTCACTATCTCTCCCGAGTGTAAAGTGAGTAAATATGAAACCACGTCAACACCGATATCCCTATCTATCATCTAAATTATTACATGAGTCTTGCCCCAACCTCACGGATTACACACATTCTAATAATCTCCCAACACTTTAGAACTCCACGTTGTGTTTAAACCCTAACCCGAATCAAAGGTTACCTCTCCCGAATATCAAATATTGTATTCTAAAATAAACCACAATATCATAAAATGCACAATATGGAAGTAAAAGAATGATAAACACAATTGAATAGGGATGAACAACCGATAACGAAACAACGATTTACTTAAACATTTATATTAGTGAACTACATCAATCCCTAGATAATAAACGTTTAGCTCATGGATATAACCAAATATTTAATTAAAAATGACATATACATGATCAAACAACCAACAAGAGTTTAGAAATAAAGAGATAAATAAGGGAGAATAGTCGATATCTAAAGAATGGATGGTTCCACGTCCGTAAAATCTGCTCCCATCTTGTTTTCTCTTCTCTAATTGATGAACTCTCTTGGTTGGTATGATCATGAGCTCTCAAAAAACTCCCAAAAATGTTCTTGGCCAAGTAGAAAATAGGTGGATACAAATAGAGATAAAAAAATATTTAAACAAAATCTGAAAAATATGTTAGCTGGTGTTTGGTCGCTACAGCGAGAAAGAATTCGCTGCAGTAATAGGAAGTCAGTAGGGCCTCTGCCCATTGATCGTTACAGTGAGCACATTACTCGCTACAACGAAGAAGGGTCAGAAGGTCCACTGACCTTTGATCGCTGCAGCGAGCAATGTTCTCGCTGCAGCGATTAAGGGCGAGTGGCCCTGTGATGCTAGCACTGCAGTGAGAGAATTCTCGCTGCACCGAATAGGCAGCAGGATCATTTTTTTTGTTCTTTTTTCAACATTTCTCCATCGACGTCCTACCGATTAGCTCGATTTTCAACTGTTTTTGTCCTAACACCTGATTTACACAAAAAGGAATAAAAATGAATTAAAATACTATAAGAACACTCGAAAACTATCAAATTTGGCTTAGAAATATATAGATAAATTCAATCTATCAAACAGCATAGGCAATGTTTGGTCTGATGAAAGTAAGATACAGTAAGAAGCCAACCAATTGGCGATACTCAATGGCATCTGACAAGAGATCCCTATTAAGATATGACAACTAAGTCTTAGCACATACAAGGGCGTTTCAAGGTTTGCAGTCTGTCATTGAGAATCTTGCAAGAAGATCGATAGTATACTTGAGCTAAGAAAGACGTAATCCAACAAATGAGAGAGTTGCTTCAAGCTAGAAAGTAAGATAGGGAACCTAGGTCACCAATCTCAAACTCCTTGCCAAGATTGGTGATGAATGATGAAACTAGAGATGGTTGATTGCTAGTGAATATAATGTCATCAACACCTAAAAGAAGAAACATCATTGCCGATTTAGATCGATAAATAAACAAGGAGTGATCAACTTGACGCTGGGTAAAATCATAATGTAAGATAAAAGTGCTGAGACGTTGGAACCAACCTGGAGCCACTTATTTGAGACTATAGATAGCCTTTCTTATATGAAAAACATGATAAGGATGAGCCGAATCTATAAAACAAGTGGTTGTGACCTACAAATAGTTTTATCCAAAGCGCCATGAAGAAAAGGCATTCTTCACATCAAGCTAGTGTTTTGTCTACCCAAAGGATACGGCAAGGCTGAGCACAATACGAGTAGTAGTAGGCTTCATTATAGGACTAAATGTCTCATCAATGTAAACACTCGCTTGTTGTTGGAAGCCCTTAGCAACTGGGTGTGCTTTGTACCTTTGAATGGAACCCTATGCATTACTCTTGAGTTTAAAGACCCACATACAACCCACAATATGTTGAAGTGGGAAGGAGGGACAATAACCCAAGTTTTGATCTTCAATAAAACATTAAATTCACTGGTTATGGCTTGACACAATTAATGGACACAAAAAACTAAGTATAGCAGACAAGCTCGGCAATAGGACATGAAAACTGAGCAAATAGAGTTTGTGGGAAAGGATATTGGACCCTACCATCTATCCAAACAAGAGGGAGACGAGTTCCATCCCAATGACACGTTACCATCGAATGTTGTGGAGGAATTGGGGAAGGAAGAGCCTTAAGGGTAGAAGTAGCATAATGATTAAAGTCTGTAAGGGTCGAATCTGTTGGCGCTGATAATAACACAGAAACAATTGATGAATATGATATAGAGCATAATATTTTGGAGCCAATTGTACAGGTAAAACAAGATATGGTGGTAGTAGAGGAATAAAGGCCCATGATGATGGGTCTAGTGGAGTGCTTCTGGTTTTAGATGGGAACATGAAGTATTGTACATTGAAACGAACATTATCGAGAAATGTACACTCTGCCAGTTGTGCGGTCTAGACAACGACAACCCTTTTACTACAAACTGTAGCCCAAAAATACACATTTAACAATTCTTGGAAAAAAATTATTAGTTAAGTAAGAACCAAAATATGGATAACATGTTGTTCACGATAATTTAACGCTTTGATTTTACTCGCAAGTGTATGAGGTCAAGTTTTAATAAAGTGGATCCGAAGATCAAGTGTCGTCCACTGGGATTTATCATTAGAACTAGTTAAGTACTACAATTGACATAACTTAATATTATCTAGACGATTAATAATTTGAATTGTGTTCGCTATTTGAAAACTAATTAAACCTAAAATACTTGGGATTAATTCTATGAAAATGGATTACCTAGGGATTAATTTCGTTCACTAATACATGTGTGATTTAGTCTAGTTTACATTAACGGTATTCAATCTATCTGACAATCTAGGTATTGAAAAGTCACTCACTACCTCTCCCAAGTATAAAGTGAGTGAATATGCAATCTTGTCAACACCGATATCCCTATCTAGTGCCTAAACGATCAGACGAGTCTAGCCCCAACCTCACGGATTGCACACATTCTAATAATCTCTCGAAACATTAGAACGTCATGTTGTGTTCAATCCTAGTCTGAATCCGGGGTTACCTCTCCCGAGTGTCAAACTCTGTATTCTCAAACCAACCATAGTACCATACAAAGCATACTATGGATGTAATAAAATGGTAAACACAATCAGATATAGATGAACAACCGTTAACGAAACACAGATTCACTCAAACATGCATGTTTATGAACTAATCAATCCCTAGATAATAACTACTTAGCTACACATGATTATAACTGAATATTCATTAACACATGAGAATAACATCATTATTTAATCAACAAAGTTTAGAAACAAAGATAGAAACAAAGAAGAAACGGAAAATCTATAAAGTGGATGGTTCCACTTCCGTAAAAACCGCTCCAAGATCGTTTCCTCTTCTCCAAATGTGCTCTTATCTCGTAGGTCTGATCTAGGGCTTCTAATAAGTCTAAAAAACGTTATTATCAAGATTGGAAGTGCGTGGATACAAATAGGGTTCAAAAATATCCTAAAAAATCAAGAAAACACGTTACCAGTTGTTGCGTTTTCACTGCAGCGATGGGGAGTCAGTAGGGCTTCTGCCCTGTCACCACTGCAGCAATGGGGAGGTAGAAGGTCCACTGACCTTTCATCGCTGTATGGATAAAAGGCATCATTGCAGCGATCAAGGGCCAGTCACTCTATGATGTTGGCGTTACAGTGATGAGGTTACAGGTTCTTCTTTTTATATTTTTTTCAACGTTTCTCCACCAATGTCCTACCGATTAGCTCGATTTCAACCGTTTTCATCCCTAAGACCTGATTTACACAAAAACAAATAAAAATGAATTAAAACACTACATGAACACTAGAAAATTACCAAATTCGGCTTGAAAATATATAGGTAAATTCAAGCTATCAAATACCCCCAAACTTGGAATTTTGCTAGTCTTTGAGCAAAACAACTTTACACTAAAATAAACTATCACAACTAATTAATGAACTTAAATGCTAAAAACTAAAATAACACAAACGAACTAAAAGTAACGACGTGTGAGTTTTGAATTCAAACTAATCAACCAAAAAGTTATCATATCTAGTTCAAGAATAAAACGCACCATGCGGTATTCTAGAATTTCAACATTCAATATCATTAAACGTCATTCTAGATCTTTTCCAAGTGTGTGTGCAAAAACGCAAATATACAACGATCCAAAGACCGGATTGGATTATCCACCAACAAAGTTTATGACTTTACACCGATAAGGTACATGATTTCCATATGTCAGACTGGGTTCCACTCTACACTTGGTTCAGTTTTTAACAATTGGCTAAGGGTATATCGAAAATATAAAATAGGTAAACGTCATTAACTCAACGATGCCCAAGGCACAACGCTTGGCACTGAAACACACTTGTACCGACAAAGATCAATCTGAAACAATCCTGAACTAACATTTTAAAATGGTGTACTCGTCAAAACAAACAAAAATTAAACTATATTTACACATGTTTAATTTTAGACTAACCACACCCCCAAACTTATTTGATTTGTACAATTTCACGGGTGTGGAAATGCGATAAAAAAATGACAAGTGAGTACTCGAATACTGAACCAATCAAAAATTCGTCTAAAACCCAACCGCTCACTTCAAGTAGCATAAACAAATGCTAACTTGATTTTAACTCAATTTGTTCCTTAGGTTTAAAGACAATGGTTTGGAAAAAAATTTATTGGCCAAGGTATTTGTTACGTATTCAGAATTAAAACGGCCACTGGCTAATCAGGTTCTAGAATCCCTAAAATTATCATGTACTTGGCTATTGGATAATTGTCGTCAAATTGATTGGATAGCTAGTACATTGAGTTTACGTGCTCGTGCAAATTAGGATACATAATAACTTTTACCAAATCGAAATGTCAAGGACACAAAACAAACATGAATGGGCATTACCCTTTACTTATACAATACAAATATGCATACAATTTACTAAACAACCACAACACAACAATTAACAACTAACATGCATGAAATTTAACTATAATTTAACTTAGACTACAAAACGTTGAACTATTTAAAGTTAACTACATAACCAACATTAACTAATTAACTAACAAAAAGTCTTCAAACTAGAAAGAAATAAAAAATAAAACAAATACATAAAGTATTCAAAACAAAACATAAATATCCCAAAACATGACATAAACATCCCGTATACAAAACAACATAGACTTCCCCCCAAACTTAGATTGGTCAGTCTCCACAGTAACCTAATAACGATCCCAACAATAGGCATGTAGCATGATGCCGAAGAAGGTTGTGAACACGTACTTGGGAGGTGAGACATTAAAGTCTCACCTCTTACTAACTATCATGAGCAATGTCGTCCCCACCGCCGTCGTGGTGGGATGGATTGTGTGGTGGTAGTTGAAGATGTGTCGGGGATGGGGGCATCGCGAGGTAAACCGCTCATATCATAGCCTGTTTGCATTCCGAAGTACTGTAGAGCCTAATGCATCGTCTGGTTGTACTGCTCTTGGTACATTTGGAATGAAGTGTTTTCATTTCGAATCACGGAGACTTCTAGTCGTAGGGCCTGTAGTTGCTCTCCCTGATACACCATTTGTTGGTCAAAACTTTCCATCGTGATTTTCTCTCGTACGGGAACCTTGGAACTTTGGGCAACGAACGACCCTATTTTTTTTTCCTCTTGGTCCTCAACCTCGTTGCTCCAGATTCGTTTCATAACCGAGAAATCCAAAGGCCTTTTGGGGCGACACAAGAAATCTTTAGAGATTACTACACCTGCTTTCCCAAAAAGCTCTATAAGAAGATAGGGAAAGGGTAGACCGGTTTTTGTGTTTCGGATGGCATATTGGATGGTAGAATTGACGAGAAAACCGACATTCAATAGCTTACCAGTATCAATAGCATAAAAAGTCAAGGCTCTATCTTTAGTAACATCAATCAAATGAGATGTCGGGTGCAGGTTGGCGCATTTGAAACGAAACCAAATTTTTAGAAATTTGTGCAAGTACTTGGATGGGAAAATAGGTAGATATGGCCCTGTATGTAACCAACGCACATTACCGGAACATAGCGTCTTTATCACTATTTCTAGATCTTTATTCTCTATGTCTTCATCCGAATCTTCATCTAGTTCCTCAGGAACCAACCCCAGGAGCTCGTTTATGGTTTCAGCATCAAACTTCACCACACGAGTTCGGACCCTGGTCTGGTGGTTCTTGGCTTCTACGGCATTGGCGAAGAATTCACAAACCAAAGTGACATCGCCTGGGCCCGGTTCTCTACACAATCACCGCCAACCTCTTTCCACAATTACATTTGCAATTTCGTCCAAAAACTTATCTATTTCGACAAAGCCACACTCACGGATTCAATTACGCTCGTGCTTAAACCGATTGAAATATTGCTCCACTAGTTTCGAAACGAATTGACTTAAGTCATAATCCGAGGTGGGATCGCCGGATCGCGAACCGGATCCCTCACCCATTTGACATATCACAACGGCTTTCTTTGGCATAGTTTCTTTTCAATTCAACATGCAACAATCGGCCACCAAATAAAAATGAGGATCTTCACAAATCAACAAATTAAACTAACCCTTTGATAGGTTAAAAACACCAATCTCTTTTTAAGCCAAATTTAGTAGTTTTCGAGTATTTTTCTAATATTTTAGATCTTTCATATTCGTTTTATGTAAATCAGGTGTAGGGGTGTAAACGATGATAATCAAGTGAATCGGTAGGAAATCAGTGGAAAAATGATGAAGAAGGGCAAAGATCAGCACTACAGTCTCACTGCTACAGTGGTGGAACTCACCGCTACAGCGCCAGTGTCAAGGGTTTACTGACCCTTTACTGCTGCAGCGGTGGCCCTCACCACTATAGCGGTAAAAGGGCCTGTAATATTCTACCAACCACAACTGCAATAGTGGCCCTCACCGTTGTAGCGATAGAAGGATAGAACACCAAACGCATTATCATCGCTACAGTAGTGACACGCACTGCTACAACGGTCAATCAGCCAGTTGGATTAGATCTTTTGTGATATTTTTTTAGATATTTTTTATCCTTGTCTTGTATGCCTTCTTCCTACCATTATTTAGAACATTTTTACACTTGTGTTGAGAGCATTATTCAGTCCTAGAATATGAGAGTTCATTTGGAATAAGAGGAAACAAATTCAAAATGGTTTTGGCAGAAGTGGAACACTCCACTCTTTATATTTGCCTTTCTATCTTTGTTTTCCTCTTTGTATTTAAACGTTGTATCTTCAATGATGAAGTATTTCTCTTGTTTTAATGCTTATTTGGTTGTGATCATGCTTGGCTAAGTAGATAATATCTAGGGGTTGATATAGTTCATGTAAATGCATGTTTGATTGAATATAAGTTTCTTTAACGGTTGTTTATATAAATCTGATTGTGTTTACTATTTTATTACATTATTGATATGCTTGGTACGGTATTAGGGTTGGTTTGAGAATACGGGGTTCGACACTTGCGAGAGGTAACTCCGGATTCGGACGAGGGTTAAACACAACGCGACGGTCTAATGAATCTGGAGATTATTAGAACGTATGCAATCCGTTAGGTTGGGTTAAGACTTATGTACTCGTTTAGATGTTAGATAGGGATATTTGCATCGATACGAGTTACATATTTACTCACTTTACACTCAGGAGAGGTAGTGAGTGAATTTACGATACCTAGATTATCGGATAGGATAAACACAATTATTGTAAACTAAACAAAATCAAACATTTATTCGTGAACAAAATTAATCCCTAGGTAATCCATTTTAATAGAATTAATCCAATAGTTCTTAGTTTTAATTAGTTTTCGATTAGCAAACTCAAAACAATTCTTGAACCGTCTAGATAATATTAAGCTATGTTAATTGTACTATTCAACTAATCCTAACACATATCGCATAGGACAACACTCGATCTTAAGATCTATTATATTAAAACTTGACCTCGTGTACTTGCGAGTAAAATTAAGCGTGAAATTATCGCGAAAAAGCTTTTGGCGCCGTTGCCAAGGATTAGTTTAGTGATTTGGTTGATATTACTACTAAGTAGTGCAATATTAATCTGGAAATTCTTTTTGTTTTATTTTGTTTCAATTTGTTTTTGAAATTGTTTTCGTTTGTTGTGATCACAAGCAGTGTATGCAACATAGCCAGAGTCTGGAATTCCTGACTCTTGATCCTGAGATTGAGCATACATTAAGGAGATTAACAAGAAATGAAAGAAATTTAACTCAAACGATGGCCGACGGTGGTGATGATCATATGCCTCAACAACCGCCGATTCATCAGGTGCTACCGCAACAGCCTCCAGAACCAGAAGTTAAAC
This sequence comes from Eucommia ulmoides, assembly GCA_016647705.1. Taxonomy (NCBI): domain Eukaryota; kingdom Viridiplantae; phylum Streptophyta; class Magnoliopsida; order Garryales; family Eucommiaceae; genus Eucommia; species Eucommia ulmoides. Next base: position 15,933,144 of record CM028325.1, read on the forward strand.
AACGGGTCCTTAGGGACTATTTTCGACCCGTGATGTTTGACAATTATTCTGGAATTTGGAGGCTGCCGATCCAATCAAATAACTTCAAGTTGAAACCTACCTTAATTAACATGGCTCAACAAAACCAATATGACGAGAATGTCTACGAAGATCCAAGTATCCATCTTGCTACATTCTTGGAAATTTGTGATACAGTGAAGATAAACGAGGTTGCTAAGGATGTGATCCGACTAAGGTTGTTTCCCTTTTCACTTCGAGATAGAGCACGGGGTTGGTTCTAGTCAGTCTAACCGAGGAGCATCAATACTTGGGAAGACCTAGCACAAAGGTTCATCACCAAGTTCTTTCCACCTTCGAAGACATCGCACCTGAGAGGCGAGATAGCACAATTTCTCCAATGGGACTTTGAGCCACTATTCGAAGCTTAGAAAAGGTTCAAGGACTTATTGCGAAAGTTCCCCCAACACGAGTACCAGGATTGGTTTCAAACCCAACTCTTTTACAATAGGTTAGATGGCCAGACTAGAACTATTGTGGATGCCGCCTCGGGAGAATCGTTGTTGTTAAAAATTTCGGATGAAGCAAATGTACGTTTGGAAGAAATGGCAGCTAATAATTACCAATAGCCTAATGAGAGGAATATGGGACAAAAGATAGACTCAATTCATGAGGCTGATCCTCTTGCTACCTTATTGGCCCAAGTTTCTAAGCTCACGGAACAACTAGTCGCCTTTTCTACCAAAGATCCTTCGTCTAGTCGAGAAGTGGAAAATGTTGCAAATAGTTTGCAATCGGAAGTAGATAGAGAGTTTGAAGAGTGTCATTTTGTCAAAAATTAGGCCTACAACTTTAGGCCCATCAACAATATTCTGACTCATTCTCATCCCCGGAATTCATAATCATGAGAATATTTCGTATGCGAATAATCAGAACACATTGCGACCACCTCCTGGATATGGATCACAAACTCTGGTGTAAATCCAAAAGCCATAGTTAGAAGACATTCTTGGCTCATTCATGAAGTAAACTCAAACTATTATGCGTGGAACGCATAACCGGCTCAACAAACATGAGACGAGGCTAGATACTATTGAGACAACATGCACCAACACAAATGCATCTGTGAAGTCGTTGGAATCTCAAATTGGACAACTTGATAGTGTTATCCAATAGAAATATAAGAGGAATTTTTCAAGCAATACAGAGACTAACCCGAGAGAGTTCAAAGCAATTACCTTGAGGAGCGGAAAAGAAGTCGAAGCAAGTAAGCCAACGGAGGAAAATCCTAGAGAGAAACTTGATGTTGAAAAGAATGAGCCAAGAGAGAAAATTGAGGAGAAAATCGAGGAAAAAGTTGAGGAAAAAGTAGAGGAGAAAGAGGAAGCCATTCCGGTTGAAGAGAAGAATGAAGAACAAACAATGATTCTGGGAAAAATCCCATTTCCGGACAATCCACCAATACTCACTACGCCTTTACTGTATCCACAATGGTTCCATAAGAAGAAGTTGGATTCCCAATTTGCAAAATTTTTTGACATCTTCAAGAAAATTCATATCAACATACTGTTTGCGGATGCTTTGGAACAAATGGCTAATTACGGGAAGTTCTTGAAGGATATTATGACAAAGAAGAAGAAGTTGGAGGAATATGAGATGGTCAAGATGACAGAGGAATGTAGTGCGATTCTTCAAAGAAAGTTGCCTCAAAAGTTGAAGGATCCCGGGAGTTTTACAATTCCGTGCACTATTGGGAAATCTTACTTTGAAAAGGCACTATGTGATCTAGGAGCGAGCATCAATCTAATGCCATCATCCATTTACCAAAAGTTGGGGCTTGGTAATACGAAGCCGACTATGATTTCTCCAAATGGCCAATCGCTCATTGACCTATCCAAAAGGTATAATTGAAGATATGTTGGTAAAAGTGGACAAGTTCATATTTTCGATGGACTTTGTCGTATTGGAAATAGAGGAGGATCGGGAGATTCTTATCATTCTTAGGAGACCTTATCTTGCCATGGGAAAGGCATTGATTGATGTTCATAATGGAAACTTGACATTGAGGGTAAATGAAGATAAAGTAAAATTCAATATTTTCAAGACAATAAATTTTCCGGATGAATGCCCAACATGCAAGCGAGTTGAAGTTGTGGACTCGTGCGCTAGGGAATTCTTTCATGAAAATTTGGATCGGGATCCATTGGAGCATACTATCACAAATTCCCTATCTATGGGGGATTTTGGTGAAAACGGCTCAACCACGAAAGACGGTGTTTTGGACTACGTTCTATCTTTCGAAGCTATACGTAAAGACATAGTGGATTTGATTCAAGTGGAGACCATTGAAGATGAAGTTAGTTCTCCTAAACCCTCGAATCTACCTTACAGTGGGTTAATTCTCAAGCAATTACTAGATCACCTTCGGTATACTTTCTTGGGAGAGAACTTAACCGATCCGATTATCATCTCTTCATCCTTGACTCAAGAGGAAGAACACAAGATACTAAGTATCTTGAAATGACATAGATCTGTTTTCACGTGGTCTATTTCCAACATCAAAGGAATTAGCCCACAATTTGCATGCATAAGATCTTGATGGAGGACCCATTTAAGCCTTCCATTGAGCACCAAAGACGACTAAATTCGATGATGAAGGAGGTGGTCCAATCCAAGGTGTTGAAGCTATTGAATGCTAAATTATATATGTTGTATCGGATAGTGAGTAGGTGAGTTTGGTGCGAGTAGTTCCCAAGAAAGGCGGAATAACGGTGGTGAGGAATGAAAGGAATGATCTAATTCCTACACGAACTATCACTGGATGGAGAGTGTGTATCGATTATAGAAGGTTGAACAAATCCATTCGGAATAATCATTTCCCTCTATTGTTCATTAATCAAATGCTAGATCGTCTTGCCCGTTATTACCATTATTGTTTTTTTTTTTTTTTACGGCTATTCAGGCTACAATCAAATAGCCATTGCACCAAAATAACAAGAAAAGATAACCTTCACATGTCCATACTGAACATTTGCTTACCGTCGTATGTCGTTTAGTCTTTGTAATGCTCCGGCCGCATTCCAACGGTGTATGATGGCTATCTTTTCGGATATGGTGGAAGACATAATGGAAGTTTTCATAGATGACTTCTTGATCTTTGGTTTATTGGTAGCGCGTAAATACATCGCTATTTTCACCACAAGTATATGGGTCAAGTTTTAACATAGATGGGGAAAGTGGGAGTATCCTGTTCACAGGGATTGGTTGCCATTATTATTGAGTACCACGATTATGATGACCTAATTTTATCTAGGCTAAAAAGAATGATTTTAAATTAAAATATACTAAATTAATTTACTACTAATTATACTAATACGATATGGTTAGGGGATGGATTATCTAGGGATTAACTTCATTTACTTAAACGCATTTGATTTCGTTTAGTTACAATAATGGCGTTCGACTTATTCGACCCTGCCACCTCTCCCGAGTGTAAGACGAGGGAATACACGACTTCGTGTCAATGAAGAAGTCTCCCTCAATGTCTTAACGACCCTAGGTCACGTGAGTCTCGCCCCAACATCATTAATTGCACACTCTCGAACTCTCTCCCGGGTTATTGGATCGTCGCATTGTATTTAACCTAGTCTGAATCTGGGGTTACCTCTCCCGAGTGTCAAACCCCATATTCTCAATATATCTAAACTAGCATATAATCATAGAATAACGAAGAATAATCATTAAAGAAACACAACTCAAACAAAACTATATTTTTATAAATAATATTAATCCTATAGATAATCCAAGTTTAACTCAAGGTCATAATCATTTATACATTGAAAACCGAGCTAAACATGCTCAAACAACTATTGAAGTTAAGAAATAAAACAAGAAACTAATGAACTTAGCCGTAGTTTGAAGTTTAGCCGCTAAAATCGTTCACCGATCGATTCTCCTTCTCTGCGTGGTAATCTTCTCCTTCGGAATTGTTTGAGCACTCCCCAAACTCTCTCTATTCTATTCTAAGCCCTAAGGGCTCTAATGGCCGGGGAGGAGAAAAAGAGATGAGATGAGAGGAGATTAAATAGAGAAAATATCTCAAAAAATATCTAATATGGTGCAAAGGTGACCGCCGCAGCGGTGAGTAGGTCGATTAAGTGATCGCCTAGGCGGTGAAGACAACAGTGGAATTAGTGACCATCCTGTAGTTTTACCGCTGCGGCGGTGGATGTCCAGCAAAATTAGATCCACACTGCATTTTTACCACCACGGCGGAGGTCTGGATACCGCGGCGGTGGGCTTCTTTTAAGAATTTTGCCTCCTTGCTTGTTTTTCCACCGTTCTTCGACCGTTCTTAGTTCAATCTGATTGTTTATGCTCTATTTTCCTACATTTTCAACCCACACACATGATATATACAAAAAGATAAAAAACTAATTAAAACGTAATAAAAATCTATAAAAACACTCGAAAATTAACTTAGTTTGGTTTGGAAATAGATAGGTAGATCACACCTATCATTCATCATTTGACCATTCCTTATACAATTTGTCGCTTATTCTCAACCGTTGTAAAGAGAAACACTTAGTTCTCAATTAAGAAAAGTGTCATTTTATGGTCAAACAGAGGATTGTCTTAGGCCATCGGGTCTTTTCTAAGGGGCTTGAGGTGGATAGGGCAAAGATTGAGATGATCGAGAAACTTCTACCTTCAATCAATGTGAAGGGAGTCCGAAGCTTCTTGGGCTATGCTGACTTCTACCGGTGTTTCATAAAGGATTTCTCTAAGACGGTAAAGCTGTTATGTCATTTTCTTGAAAAGGAAGCCCCGTTCACTTTTGATGAAGCTTGTGTAGAAGCATTCAATGCTATGAAGAAGAAGTTGATCTCGGCTCCAATAATAGTCGCTCCAAATTGGAATGAACCTTTTGAAACCATGTGCGATGCAAGCGACTATGCGGTTGGAGCAGTTTTAGGCCAACGTAAGGAAAAGATCTTCTGATCCATTTACTATGCAAGCAAGACGTTGAATGATGCTCAAGAGAATTATACCACTATTGAGAATGAGATGTTGGCGGCGGTCTTTGCGTGTGATAAGTTCCGAACATACATTATAGGATCCAAAGTGATTATCTATATGGATCATGCCGCCATTCGGTACCTATTTACCAAAAAGGACACCAAGCTGCATCTAATCCGGTGGATTTTCTTGCTCCAAGAATTTGATGTTGAAATTAGAGATAAAAAATGGAGTGAAAATATGGTTGTCGATTATTTATCTCGCCTTGTGCAAGAAGAAGTTGGTGATGAGTCTTGTATCACGGAGGTATTCTCGAATGAGCAATTATTTAATGTTGAGACTAAACTTCTGTGGTTCGTGGATATCATCAACTATCTAGCATGCAAGGTGTTGCCACCAGACCTTTCAAGTGCCCAAATGAATAAATTCCTATTCGATTCGAAGCATTATATGTGGGATGAACCGATGTTGTTCAAGAAATATGCTAACCAAGTGATCTGGAGATGTGTTTCGAAAGAGAAAATGGTAAGAATTCTATATCATTGCCATTCATCACCGTGTGGCGGATATTTTGGAGCGACACAGACTACCACTAAGGTGCTTCAATCAGGTTTTTCCTGGCCAACGTTATTTCGTGATTCATACACATTTGTAAAAACCTGTGATCGATGCCAAAGGGTTGGCAACATCTTAAGACGGCATGAGCAACCACTGACTTCAATTCTCGAGTTGGAATTTTTTTTTATGTCTGGGGCATTAACTTCATGGGGTCATTTTCGCTGTCCTTCGATCAGGAGTATATCCTACTGGCGGTGGATTACGTGTCCAAATGGGTTGAGGCTGTGGCAACGCTAACCAATGATGCCAATGTGGTTCTGAAGTTCCTACAAAAGAATATCATGACACAGTTTGGGACTCCTTGAGTCATTATTAGTGATGAAAGGACCCAATTTTGCAATAAAATGTTCAATTCTTTGCTTTCAAAATATGGGTCCGGCATAAGGTAGCGCTTCCATACCATCCACAGACAAACAGCCAAACCGAAGTGTCTAATCGAGAGATAAAGCAAATTCTTGAAAAGACAGTTCACACAAATTGTAAGGACTAAGCGGTGAAGTTAGATGATGCGTTATGGGTATACCGCACGGCCTTCAAAACACTGAACGAAATGTCACCATATCTGTTGGTGTTTGGAATAGCATATCATTTTCCAATGGAATTAGAACACCACTCCTACTAGGAGATAAAGAAGTTGAACTTTAATCTCAACGCTTCAGGTCAACAACGTCTCCTCCAACTCAACGAGATGGAGAAATTTCGGAATAAAGCGTATGAGAACACCAAGCTTTCCAAAGACAAAACGAAAAAATGGCATGATAAGCAAATAGTCAGGAGAGAGTTCAACCCAGGCCAACAGGTCTTATTATTCAATTCTCGGTTGAGGCTCTTTCTCAAAAAATTGAAGTGCAAATGGTCTGGACTGTTCCGGATCAAACATGTATTTCCATTTGGCTCTGTCGAATTGGAAGGTGATGATGGACGCATTTTTTTAGTCAATGGGGAGAGGATCAAGTACTATTTTAGAAAAGAAAAAAAAACAAGTTGTGGAGAGTATCTCCCTCGTTGATGACTAATGTGAGAATTTGCTAAGTCCAACTAGGGACAGTAAAACAAGCGCTCTTTTTTATATAAAATCGAAGGTATTGTTTTTGCCAACTTTTGATATTTAGTATTTTTTAGAGGTCAAAATAGGCTTGAAGCGTGTTTGAGAGTTATTTGAGGAGTTAGGATATTAAGGGAAGTGATACGATCTTGAAAGCGATGAAAAAGCGGAATGGAAGCAAGGGGTGGTAGGCCGATTTGAGAAAAAATGCAGAGAACCAACCAAACGTTCCAGGCCTAGCACCACTGTAGCACCCAATAATGTAGAAACCTTTCTGTTGTTCCACCGTTGTGGCGATGAACCGTAGAAATCCCACTAGGCTTCCACCACTGTAGCGGTGACGCTCCTATTCAGATAAGAGGGTCGTCGTTTCAATAGAACACCATTTCAAAAACCCTTAATTCAGAAATCTCTTGAATTCTTCCTTCCAAACCGCTATAAAACCTCAAATCCGTCCATTAATATTCAAAATCATAGATCCCCACCATATTTCATCCACCAAAATCGATTTTCATACCCTAAATTTGAGATTCTAGGGTTATAGTTTCAAAAGGGCGATTTTCACCATTCTCAACCATTGGGCACTCAAAATTTCATCAAGTAAGTTGTACTGAACCTACATTACATGTGTATGTTGAAATCTTGTGTTGATTTCCATGTATATAGGAAGATTGGTTGAATTTGGATTGTTTATATGAAACCCTAGAACCCCTTTTGCGATTTTTCAAGTCATTGTGGATTTGGGTTATTTTTTGGTGATGAAGATGTTTATTAGGGGTGGTTTGTTTGTGTGATTCAAGATTTGATGCCAAATTTTTGCAAATTTTGTTGAAATTCTTGTGATTGGTGTGTACAAATTTGGGAAACTTGGTGTTCTTAAAGGGTTTTAATCGTTTGGTTGAATTGTGTTGTTCCGTTGTGATTGGGTAGCTGTTTTTGTGTGTTGAATTGATAGGAACAAGGCCAAAGAGAATCGCAGCCAACGTCGAAGAGGTGAGAGATCCAGTTCATGATCCAACGATCCCGCCTCGGACTATTACTTGGGCCAATTTGTTTCCAAACGGGCAAAACAACATTTTAATCAGTTTGACCACAGGCGTCCTTACATTTGAGAGCGCAGATTTGATGACTTGGATGAGCTCCCAACCAAAATTACAAATGTTATAAGGGCGCGAGGTTGGCAACGGTTGTGCAGACAACCAGCCTCGGGCGACGTAGCTTTGGTCCGGGAATTTTATGCAAATTGTGTTGAAGCTAAGAACAACTGGACCAGGGTCCAAACTCTTCCAGTAAAATTTGATCTAGACACTATCAATGAACTCCTAGGATTGGTTCCTCCGGAAAGACCACAAAACTCAGATAAAGAAGATGAGGACGAAGACCTACAAACGGTCATCCGGACCCTCTATTACGACAATGTTCAGTGGGTGCATACGGGGCCGGGTCTCGCCAATTTTTCGTCCAAGTTCTTGAACCAATTCCCAAAGATTTGGTTCCACTTTATTTGCTCCAGTCTCCACCCGACATTTTATTTTTCTGACGTCTCTAAAGACCGAGTATTGACGCTTTATACAATTGGGTTCCTTATCTATTCGTCTATTCAGGATGCAATCCACAACACAAAGCCCAGCCTACCCTTCCCATCTCTTCTCACCGAACTTTTCAGGAGGACAAGTATCATGATCTCTAGCAATAGCCCATGTGTCCCCAAAAGACATCTGGATCTCGCGGCAATGAGACCAATCTGGAGTGTCGAGATTAACCAGCTAGGTGAACAAAAAGCAAGGCTGGAAGAAGAAGAAGCAGGGTTGTATGAGGCCCAAGGTTTAGAGGTTCCCGTCCGCCAAAATATCACTTTAAAAAGTCTCCACTAATAGGTGGAGTATCAAGGGGAGCAACTTCAGGCCCTACAGCTTGACGCCACCGCTATTCATAATGAAACCGTTGATTTTTTATTGTACCGGGAGAAATACAATCAGACGATGCATCAGGCTCTGCACTACTTTGGAATGTAGATAGGTTATGATATGTGCAGCTACCCTACGATGCCCCTATTCCAAGCACATCATTTCGAATCCTAAATTGCACGATCACATAGACTCAATGTATAGCTATTCAATCGATTTGATGCCAATTATTCAGTAGCAAGTTCATGACAATTTTAGGGATTCTAGAACTTGGTTGAGAAAAACCTGAGGTAAAATCCTAGGCGAGGTAGTTCAGGAGACATGATTTAGGCTTTCATTTTTATCGCTAGAGCCTTTGTAGCATACCTTGTAATATGTTTACCCCTCGTTACCTTGTCAAAGCCTGTAATCTATTTCAATTCTGAACACGTAACAAATGCCCTGGCTAATAAAACATTTTCTAAACCTAAGTCGCTAACCCAAAGGCACAATGTGAGTCAAAATCAAGTTAGCGTTTGTTTATGGTACTTAAAGTGAGCAGTTGGGTTTTGGGCGAACTTTTCATTGGTTCGGTATAAGAGTACTCACTTGTCTTTTTTCTATCGTATTCCTACATATTTTTAATTGTACAAATCAAATAAGTTTGGGGGTGTGGTTTTAATGTAAAAAAAAACATATATAAATATAGTAATATTTTTGTTTCTTTTTACAAGTGAGTAAAACGTTCTTAAATGATTGTTCAGGGTCGTTTCAAATTTATCTTTAGGGTTACAAGTGTTATTGAGCACCAAGCACTGTGCCTCGGGTATCGTTGAGTTATAACGTTTACTTGTTGACTATTCCTGTGATACCCTTGGCCATTTACCAAAAACTAAACCAAGTCCTGTTGATCTTTTTGAACTTCCAAGCCTATATTAGTGGATAGTGGAACCCAGTCAGGCATATGGATTTCCTAATCCTATATGGTTTAAGTCATGAGCTTAGTTAGTGAATAATTTAATCCGGTGTTCGGATAATTGTATATTTGAGTTTTCACACACACACTTTGAATGGATCTAAAATGGCCTTTATTTATATTGAGTATTAAAATTCTAGAACACCACGTGATATGTTTTATTCCTGAACTTGATTTGATTAGGGTCTGTTGAGGGAAAAACATTTTGGTTGATTAGGTGAATTCAGAACTCGCATGCCATTACTTCTCGTTTATTTATGTTTGTTTATTTTTAGTATTAAAGTCAGTTAATTAGTAGTGATAGTTTATTTTAGTGTTAAGGTGTTTTGCTCGAGGACTGGCAAAATTCTAAGTTTGGGGTATTTGATAAGTTGAAAACACATAGCTATTTTCAAGCTAAATTTGGTAGTTTTTGAGTAATTTTGTAATATTTTAGATTGTTTATATTCATTTTTATGTAAATCAAGTGTAGGGACTTAAATGGTTGATAATCAAGCGAATCGGTAGGAAATCGGTGGAAAAATGATGAAGAAGGGCAAACATCAGCACTACAGTCACACCGCTGCAGCGGTGGAACTCACCACTGTTGCGCCGGCGTCAAGGGTTTACTAACCCTTGACTGTTGCAGTGGTGGACCTCACCGCTGCAGTGTTGAAAGGGTCAGTAACGTTCTACCTAACCACAGCTGCAACGATGGAAGGACAGAATGCCAAATGCATTACCACCACTGCAGTGGTCAATCAGCCAGCTGGATTAGATCATTTATGACATTTTTCAGATATTTTTTATCCTTGTCTTGTATGCCTTCTTCCTACCATTATTCAAAACGTTTTTACACTTGCTTTGAGAGCAATATTCAGACCTAGAAAAGGAGAGTTCATTTCGAAGAAGAGGAAACGAATTCGCAACAGTTTTAGCCGAAGTAGAACACTCCACTCTTCAGTTTTTCCTTTGTATCTTTGTTTCCCTCTTTGTATTTAAATGTTGTATCTTCAATGATGAAGTAATTATCTTATTTTAATGCTTATTTGGTTGTGATCATGGTTGGCTAAGTAGATATTATCTAGGGGTTGATGTAGTTCATGTAAATGCATGTTTGACTGAATATAAGTTTCTTTAAGGGTTGTTTATCTAAATATGATCATGTTTACCGTTTTATTACATCATTGATATGCTTTGTATGGTATTAGGGTTGGTTTGAGAATACGGAGTTTAACACTCGAGGGAAGTAACCCCGGATTCGGACTAGAATTAAACACAATGCAATGGTCTAATGAATCGAAAGATTATTAGAACATATGCAATCCTTGAGGTTGGGTCAAGACTCATGTACTTGTTTAGATGTTAGATAGGAATATCGGCATCGATATGAAGTACATATTTGCTCACTTTATACTCAATAGAAGTAGTGAGCGAGTTTACGATACTTAGATTATCGGATAGGATAAACACCGTTATTGTAAACTAAATGAAATTAAACAAGTATTAGTGAACAAAATTAATCCATAGGTAATCCATTTTAATAGAATTAATCCAATAGTTGTTAGTTTTAATTAGTTTTCGATTAGCAACCTCAAAACAATTCTTGAACCGTCTAGATAATATTAAGCTATGTCAATTGTAGTATTCATCTAATCCTAATACAAATCCTAGAGGATGACACTTGATCTTAAGATCCATTATATTAAAACTTGACCTCGTGCACTTGCGAGTAAAATCAGACGTGAAATTATCGCGAACACCCTTCAAGAACAATACTTGTAGCACACAAGTGTAATGGCATTTCAGAAAAACTTACTCGACGAGTATTTGAGTTCCAAATGGTTGGAAATTGAAGATCTCTCCACTTAGAATTCCAACCCTAGAACCAATGAATTTAGGATTTTGAATGCGATTTTGTAGTTGATTTGCGGTGGGGATCTTTGTTTTTGAGTATGAGACAATGGATTTTGAGGTTTGAATCGGTTTGGGAGAAAAAATTGTAGAGGTTTCGGGAGTTAGGGTTTGAGAAATTTAAAAACAAGAAACGGCGCCCCTATTTATCAAAACAAGGGCGCCATTGCTGCAGCAATGGTTTTTATTACTGCAGCAATGAAAGAGCAATGAGCATTCTGACTTGTCGTCACTGCAGCGATGGAACAACAGATTATTCTTTGCTTTATGGTCACTGCAGCGATGGTTCCCTTCGCTGCAGTGATGGTTCCCTTCGCTGCAGCGATGGAAGGCCTCCAGGCCTTCTTTTGGTTTTTCTGCATTTGGTTCAAACGACAAGTAACCACTTCGTTTCCATTTCGTTATTTCTTTACGTTCAAAATCATATATCATCCTTGAACATCCGAGCTCCTCCATTCCCTTACTAACTCGCATTGTGACCACTTCAACCTCCAAAATGTTACTATAGCAAAAATTGACGAAAACCAATCCCGTGGGTTGTATATCAAAAAGGTGTTTAATTTAACGTCCTTAGATGAACTTATAAATTATCCACATTAGTCATAAATGAGAGAGATACTCTCCACAAGTCATTCTTCATTCCTAAAATAGTTCTTGATTCTCTCCCCGTTGACTTGGAAAATTCGTCTATCGTCACCTTCTATTTCAACTGAGCCGAATGGAAATACTTGTTTGATCCAAAATGGTCTGTACTATCTAGATTTCAATTTCCTGGGAAAGAGTCTCAGCCAAGAATTGAAAAGTAAGACTTGTTGTCCTGGGCTGAACTTCCTCCTAATAATGTGCTTGTCGTGCCATCTCTTGGTTTTGTCTTTGTACAACTTAGCGTTCTCATATGCCTCATTATGGAAATCGTCCATCTCATTAAGTTGAAGGAGACATTGTTGCCCTAAAGAATTGAGATCAAAATTAAGCTTCTTTTTTGTCCAATATGCACAGTGTTCCAATTCAACTGGCAAATAACACATTTTCCCAAATACCAATCGATACGGAGACATTTCGATCAGTGTTGTAAAAGTCGTGCAGTATACCCATAATGCGTCATCTAATTTCACCACCCAATCCTTCTGGTTGTTGTGAACCGTCTTCTCCAAGATCTGTTCTGTTTCTCGATTGGACACTTTAGCTTGGCAGTTTATTTGGGGATGGTAGGAAAGCGCCACCTTATGCCACACTTCATACTTTTCAGTAGAGTATTGAACATTTTGTTGCAGAAGTGGATTCCTTCATCACTAATGATGGATCGAGGAGTTCCAAACCTTGTCATTATGTTCTTTTGAAGGAATTTCAGAACCACTTTGGCATCGTTGGTTGGCGTGGCCACAACCTCAACCCACTTTAACACGTAATCCACCGTCAGCAAAATATACTCTTGACCAAAGGATGGAAGAAACGGTCCCATGAAATCTATCCCCTAAACATAAAAAATCTTCAACTTGAAAATGGATGTTAAGGGCAATTCATGCCGCCTCGAGATGTTGCCAACCCTCTGGCATCGATCACATGTTTTTACAAACATATATGAATCACGGAATAGAGTTGTTCAGTAAAACCTTGATTGAAGCACCTTAGCGGTCGTCCATGTTTCTCCAAAATGCCCCACACATAGTGATGAGTGATAATGATATAGAATGCTTGCCATTTCCTCTTCTGGAACACAATGCCAGATAACTTAGTTGGCTCATCTCTTGAAAAATATCGAGTCATCCCATATATAATGTTTCATATCAAATAAGAATTTCTTTCTTTGGGTACTTGATAGGTCCAGCGGCAACACCTTGCACACGAGATAGTTGATTATATCCGCAAACCACAGAAGTTTAACTTCAACATTTAACAATTGGTCATCCAGGAAAACTTCTGTGATACATGAATCATCCCTAACATCTTCTAACATGAGCCAAGATAGACGATCGGCTACTACATTCTCACTCCCATTTTTATCTCTAATCTCAGCATCAAATTCCTGAAGCAAGAGAATCCACCGGATTAGACGCAGTTTGGCGTCCTTCTTTGTAAATAAGTACCGGATGGCGGCATGGTCCGTATATATAATCACCCTGGACCCTATAATGGTAAGAACGGAACTTATCACATGAAAGACCACTGCCAACATCTTCTTCTCCGTGGTGGTGTAATTCTATTGAGCATCATTGATCGTTCTGCTTGCATAGTATATGGATAAAAAAATCTTCTCCTTGCATTGGCCAAAAATAGCTCCAACCACATAGTCGCTTACATCACACATGATTTCAAAAGGCTCATTCCAATCCGAAGCGACTATAATCGCAGCCGAGATCAATTTCTCCTTCATAGCATTGAACACTCCCACACAAGCATCATAAAAAAATGAAAGGGGCTTTATTTTCAAGCAAATGGCATAACGGCTTCATCATTTTAGAAAAATATTTGATGAAACGCCAGTAGAATCCGACATGGCCGAAGAAACTTCTTACTCCCTTCACATTGATCAATGGTGGAAGTTTCTCGATTATCTCAATCTTAGCCCAATCCACCTCAAGCCCCTTGGAAGAGACCCGATGGTCTAAGATGATTCCTCCTTAACCATGAAATAGTACTTGTAAGACCTCGACCTTTGACATACGTATAATTTAAGTCGCGTTTTATAATATTTCAAAAATACCGGGGTGGATTGCGATATTAATTATATGAATTAAAATTTTAGGGGTTAGATTGTAATTTATATAAACTTTAAAAATTAAGAATGGATTTAGTTATTATCCGAACTAAAATGTTGGGGGCTAAGTGTAAAATTATATATTATATGTATATAGAGAGAGAGACAGTGGAATTGAATGGAGGAGAAATGGCCACTTGGACGGCCGTTTGATCATACATACACATCAATAAATATATATATATACACACACATACATACATACAAATATAGATAAACGAAGAAGAGTCCAAAACCGAAGATAAAGAAGAGAGAGAGGGGTCTGACGGTGTAAAATGTTCTGGCATCGATCGTGTAGGCTCGTCGACGATGGGTTTGCATGTTATGTCTGTGCGTATGCTTGTTGTGTGTGTATGTCTCGTCACTGGTAAGTGAATATGTGTGTGTTCCCTGTTTTTCTATTCATCTGTCGTGGGTATGCCATTCGACTGTTCTGTTTGTGATTAGTATGATTTGATTGCTGGTGATATGGTGCAGTTCGGTGGCGTATGGTTGTCTCTGTTTTCGTTTAAAGCTATGGTTGTGTGTGTGTGTCTATTTTGTATGTGTGTGTGTGTGTGTGTGTGTGTGTGTGTTGATGGGAATGTGTTGTATATGTGTTGTTGTTTATTGATAGGGGTGGTGATGATCGTGGGTGTGGGTATGTGTTCCGATGGTGGCAGTGGTGCTGTGAATTTACCGTGTGTGTATGTTGCGTACATGTGTGGGGGTGTAGTTCTACGGTTGTTTGGTTGTCATGAATGTGTGTGTGTTGTTTCTGTTGTGTGTTCTATGTGTGTCGTGTATGTATGGACGTTCGTGGGTGATGGTAGCCAGAGTTGGTGAGGAGAGAGAGAGAGAGATATATGGTTGGGCTTCAAAAAAGAGTGGAAAGAAAGAGCAGCAAGTTCGCCTAGGTGGAAAGACATTCGCCTTGGCGAAAAAGGGTCAGTGTGCAGATCAAGAGGTAAGGGAAGCAATTCGCCTAGGCGATGGTTGTTTCACCTAGGTGGTGGAGCATTAGTAAGTGAACTAGAGTAGAGTAGGAGCGTGTTTGCCATAGCGGTGGGGGCAGAAGTACAAATTAAGAAATTTTTAAGGAGATCAACAACCATTTTGGAACAGGTAACGTTTCTCATTATATCTTATGAATGTGAACTTTAATTATTAGCATCAAAAATATCGAAATGACTATAATAAATATCTAGACCGTTCCCATAAATAAATTTGAGCAATACTAGTTGAATAGTCATATTTTATAATGCGGGGAATAGGAAATTACGGAAATTAAGGCCTACATTTCATGATTAGGTTATTTTTACATAAAATATTAATTTAGGCCCTGTCACTATTAGGTTCGCAGGCATCGGACTACCAGTAGAAAATAGTTGGTAAAAGCCTTCGGAACGGATAACCAGGTGAGTGTACTGTCTTCTTGCCAAATCTATTTTCATATATATATGATGGAAAAATGTGTTTATGTAAAATTGGGCGAATTTATAACTTATATGGATCAAGCGAATTTTGGTGTTTTGAAAATGTGAATTTCGTTGGTTTTTAAAGAAAAAGGTGGAAAGAAATGATTTATTGAAATCAGTGGGTTTTTAAAAGAAAGTGAAAAACATGATTTTTGGATTAAATCGATTTTGGAAATAGAGGTTGACGATATTGGTTTAACGATGATGTTATTGATTTAACGATGTTGTTAATTGGACTATGCCATAGTTTATGTCCTGTCCGGAGGGTGGTCCGGGAGGTGGTGATTGATATTATGTCATGTTCAGAGGGTGGTCCGACAGGTGGTGATTGATATTATATCATGTCCGAAGGATGGTCCAGCAAGTGATGATTGATATTATGTCCTCCAGAGACGTCTGGTAGGTGATTATCTGCGCAGTTAGTTCCGTTAGAAAGGCATATCCTACGGATGATACGGTACCATTGCACCTCCCGATCGTGAGGTTGAAACGATCAGTATGGCTAGCTGGAGAGTGGTATGGTGTTTTATCATATATGGTGTTTTGTCATATATGGTGTTTTATCGTATATGGTGATTGGGATAAGTATATTTATTTATATTCTTTTATATTGGATTGGCGTATTTACTGGTGTTAGTATATCTACTATTTCGGTTGCGTTATACTATATAGTTGTTGTGACGTTCTAGTTTATTTTTACCGCTTAGTTGAGATGGTATACATATATATAGATGTAGATTTTGTGGTGGCAGGAAAAAAGCGTTTTCTTTATATGATGTGATATTTTTATTATGAGATTTATATTCGATATGTGATAATTACATGTTTTATGCTTTATCCATCATAAATATTTTTATTAAGAAGGCAATACACTCGCAGGTACAGCAGCTAGGAGTCGATCCCCTACTGGCACTAGGTAGAGTCATGTGGGAGTTTTTTTTTTATGAGCTGTTTGAGGGAAACCTGTGAGAGGCTCATCATTATTATATATTTGTTGTTCTTATAGTTGGGGACGAGTGTGTCCCCCATATGAGAGGATGTATATGGACTGTATATGCGATTTATATCGTGATATATGTATTGTGTCGTTTTCTAGTTGGTTGGATGTCCAAGTGATGTTGTGTCGACATCACGCCGGCCCTAGGGTGACGGGTGTCCGAGGTGGGGTATGACAATTTTGGTATCAGAGCATAGGTTATAGATTATGTAGACTTGTCAATTGTTGTGTCCGTAGAGAACCATGAAATTGGAAGACGTGCCAGTCGTCTAGTCAATGGACATGAGATAGGGTGTCGATAGGTGAGTTCGGCACGTGAGGAATAGTTACGTCATTACATTAGTTGGTGCATTGACATCTTGCATGGTTGGTTGTTTTGTTCGCAATTAGTGGATGCCACGAAGTTGTGATATTGTCAGTTGGTGGTTCGGGTGGCGTTGTGTTGTTGGTAGTGGTTTTGGGTAGATCGCGATCGTGGGGGTACTCGTAGTTGGGAAACTTATATTATAACCGATAAACAATCATGTGTATTACTAGATGTTGGAATCCATTATTGATGGCACCTAATATGTAGTTGTTAAAATAATTGATAGTATAGCAGAACACACTTAAGTTGGAATATGAAACAACATTCAAGAGGAGAAAACTGTGGCGATGTTAGAAAGGATTTAATTTGGTAGTACGTTCTAGGTTGACGGGCAGGCAGAGCAAAAGTTTATGGAACTAGTAAATACAACAAACTTACTAATGAACGATATGTAGAAGGTAGCCGAGAATTATGAGTCTGTAATGATAGTAAGTGTGTATAACTATAGTCCATGTCGTATGAGTTGTCGGTGGATTGTTTCAAAAAATAAGTTACCCTCCGAATCTCAGAAGAGGTAAAGTTTATATTTTGGGAGATGTAATCGTTACCCCAGTCAATTTGATTTTTAGTCCAGGAGGTCAGAAGTTGTTAAAGAAAGGATATCAGGGATACCTCATGCAGGTTACGGGCACCAGTCAAAACAACGTTCAGATAGCGGATACTTCAGTAGTGAGGGATTGTCCCGATGTGTGTCCCAGCAGAATTGTCAGGGTTGCCAGTAAACACTATCAAGTTACTTCTAGAACCTGTTCTTATATAAATTCCACCCTATCATAGGGCGTATACCGAGTTGACGAAATTGGATGATCTGTTAAACCGCGATTATAGTAGACCTGGATCTTCTCTCTATGAAAATCTGGTATTATTCGAAAAGAAAAAGGAAGGCACGTTGAGGATGAGTGTTGGTAACCGACAATCGAAATAAGGAGGTAGTTCGGGTAAAAGTATTATACCCATCGTGTAGAATTGATGATTTGTTCGATCAGTTGTGGAAGACCTAGGCGTTTTCCAAATAGATTTTCGATTAGTATAGCACCAATTGGAGGTCAGAGATAGTGATGTGGCGAAAATAGCGATCCGGTCAAGAGTAGAGAAGAGCATGCAGAACATCTCCAGACTATGTTGTTGACGTTGCAAGAGAAGCAATTGTATGCCAAATTCAATAAATGTGAGTTGGGTTGGTGATAGGTGTAAATTACCTATGTATTTCCAATCTGAATTTGTTAGTTTTCGAGTACGTTTATAGTTATTTTTATATGTTTTTATTCTTTTTGTATTAAAATAGGTGCGTGGGGTGAAAAGATATAAAATTGGAGCGAAAACGATGTGATCGAACCAAAGCAGACGAAGTTACGGTGGATAAATGAGCAAGGAGGCAACATTGTAAAATAAGCCTACTGCCTAGGTGTCCAAACCTCTACCTAGGCTATGAAGATGCTGAGAACATTTCCAAGTCCACCGCCTACTTCTTCGCCTAGGCGGTCACCAAACCTGCAAAATCGGTACAGGTGTTGTAACTTCAAGGTTATTTTAGACTATGATTCAATCCAATTTTGGAAACACTCAAAATATGGAAGTTGTATATCGTCTTCATAGATATCCATAGGTTTTTGAATCACCTCAATCGGAGTTTGGATGAAGAAGTTACAGTCAAAACAAAATGCAAAACTACAGTAACTTCGCCTAGGCAAAGTTTCCTTCGCCTAGGCGAAAACCTCTGTGCAGAATAGATATTTTTGAGATATGTTTTGGCCTATTTATACCCTTCTCTCCTCCTCTCTTCCATCTTCTTCAGCTCCTAAGGCCTTAGGCCATATTTTAGGGTTAGAATAAGGGATTTTTTAGGGAGAGCTCTCAACCTGATATGGAGGATCAACGAGAAAGAGATCGATCGACGTTTCTAGTGGAAAATCTTCGGATATCGGCTAAGTTTCTCATTTCTTGTCTTTGTTTTCGTCATTTTGGTAGTTTTTGAGCATGTTTAGCTTGTTTTACATTATATAAACGGTTAGGGCCATGAGTTAAACATGGATTGTAATAGGGATTAACGTATTATTTATGAAAATGTAGTTTTGGTTGAATTTGTGTTTCGTTTATGTTTGTTCCTTATAATTTCGATTGTGTTGCCGTGTTTTCTATGATTATATGCTAGTTTAGATATATTGAGAATACGGGGTTTCACAATTGGGAGAGGTAACCCCGAATTCGAATTAGAGTTAACACAACACGACAATCTAACGACCCGGGAGGGCGTTAGAAAGTGTGCAATCAATGACATTGGGGCAAGACTCACGTTACCTAGAGTCATTAAGACGTTGAGGGGGACTTCAGCGTTGACACGAAGTCACGTATTCCCCCGTCTTACACTCGGAAGAGGTGGCGAGGGAGTTTACGAATCGAGATTGTTTGATACGCCGAACGCCGTTAATGTTAACTAAAACAACATCAAATGCATTTAAGTAAATAATGTTAATCCCTAAGCAATCTACTCCCCTAAACAATCTCAAATTAGTATTTATAGTATAGTTAACTTAATTAGTATTTTAGTTTAGTATTAGTATTAAATTAAATTCCATTTTTAGCATCTAGATAAAATTAGATTATGACAATCGCGATACTCGATAGTAATCTCAATCAATCCCTATGGAAACGATACCCGACCGAAAGGTCCACTATACTAAAACTTGATCCGTACGCTTGCGGTGAAAGTAGCAACACTTTATTTGCGGCCACCAAGTTTTTGGTGCCGTTGCTGGGGATTGTCTTGTTGATTGCTATCGATATTGGGAGTAAATAACTTGATTTTAATCTAGGCATTTTTGTATATAATTTTTGTTTGTAGTTTTGTTTTTGTTTCTGGCAGAATGCTTGAAGATGTAAGATCGACAGGTGCTCTTGCGGTTCGATCATTGAATATCTTGCCAGTCTTGAAGGCATGTGTGGGGTCTAGGACATTAAACCAAGCGCTTCTTGGGAGGTAACCCAGGGTCACAAATAAGTTAGATACATCCCCGTCAATTTGAGTCGGAGGTGAGATCTTCTCGCCTCCCAGGTACGTGTTCTAAACCCCCGTCTTTAATATCATGCTATATACTATCATTGGGATCACTGACGGCTCGTTTTGGATATCACTTGTTTTAAGTTGGTGGTGATGTGTAGTATGTTTTAGTATGTGTTTATGTTATTAGTTAAATTTTACTATTTTTATCGTTTGCATGCTTGTTTAGGATTAGTTTGTTTAGCTTAGTTGTTGTTTTGTGTGGAGTTTTGACGTCATCCGGGATTTTACCCAATGATGACTCTGTCCCCTGATTGTTTTGAGGTCGAGCGTAACGCTCATTCATGTGTGGTTCTGTATGCTTAACGTATCGTCTTAGTAAAAGTTATTGTAGATCCTAAATGCACGAGCATGTAAACTCGATATAGCACTATCTAATTGATTTGAAACCGATTATCCTTCAATCAATTTCATGATAATAGGGATTTTAGAACTTGATTTGGGGAAATTCGAGGCGAAATCCTAGGCGAGGTTGTTTAGGAGATATGATTTAGGCATTCATTTGATCGCTTGAGCCTTTTTAAGCTTACCTTGATATGTGTTTATCCCTCGTTACCCTGTTGAAGCCTAATAGCCGTTTCAATTCTGAACACTTAACAAATACCCTAGCCGATTGAACTTTTTCCAAACCTATATCGCTAAACTGAAGGCACAATTTGAGTGAATCAAGTTAGTTTTTTGCTACTTGATGTGAGCGGTTGGATTTAGGCTGAAATTCTAATTGGTTCAATATTCGAGTACTCGCTTGTCGTATGTCGTTCATATATTTGCACATTCCTAAAGTTGTAAGAATTCGAATACGTTTAGGGGTATGTTACTTAATCATTTTTTCACACTCCTAAAATTGTAGAAATACGAATGAGTTTGGGGGTGTGTTAAAAAAATAAAAAATAAAAATCATTTCTTTTTAACATGACAAGTGAGTACGTCATTCTTAATTTATGTTCAAGTTTGCTTCAAAATAAACTATGGGGTTTCGAGTGTGACAGTGCCAAGTAATGTGCCTTGGGTAACGTCAAGTTAACGACGTTAACCCGTTTTCTATTCAAATTTACCCTTGGCCATTTTTCCAAAACCGAACCAAGCCCTAATGATCTTCATGAACCTCCAAGCCTACATTAGTAGAGAATAGATCCCGGGTCAGGCATATGGATTCCCTATACCTAAAAGGTTTTAGTCATGATCTATATTTAGGAATAATCTCATCTAATCAATGGATAGTTGTATATTTAAGTTTAATCACACATACTTAAACATAATCTAGAATGGCGCTTACTATTTTTGAACATTGAAATTCTAGAACACCACATGGTGTGATTTATGCTTGAACTTGATATGATTTAGTTTTCAATTTCGTAATTAGTTTTTATATTTTCTCGTATTGTGTGGGTGTTTTGCTCGAGGACTAGCAAAATTCTGAGTTTGGGGGTATTTGATAAGTGTAAATTACCTATATATTTCCAATCCGAATTTGTTAGTTTTTGAGTATGTTTATAGTTATTTTTATATGTTTTAATATATTTTTATTCTTTTTGTATTAAAATAGGTGCGTGGGGTGAAAAAGTATGAAATCGGAGCGAAAACGATGTGATCAAACCAAAGTAGACGAAGTTACGGTGGATAAATGAATAAGGAGGCAACACTATGATCCTTGTTGATCCTAAGATTTTGATGAACAATTAAATGTTGATGTTTTGGTGGAACTAATATTTTAATTGAGTGTTTCAGCGATCTAAGTTCCAGTGATAAAGATGACAAGTTAAATGGATGCTAAATGATGAAGTTGAAGATATTGAAGATAATGAAAATTTAAGAGTTTGAAGAAATTAGGGAAAACAGCCCAGGTAAATTTCAACTCTTAATATCTCATTTAGGAACACACACGGCACAAAATGTATTTTATCTTTTATGTGTGTTTTGATTAAGTATAATTTATTTGCTCCTATGTGATTTAAGAAGAAATAATTTTGAATGATTAAAATGGAATTTGAAAAAGTTAGTAAAGCTAATTGAGATGAATTTATTTGCTCCTATGTGATTTGAAAAGAAATAGTTTTGAATGACTAAAATGAAATATAAGAATATTCATGGATCTTATTTAAATATAAAAATGGATAAAAGGGCAAAATTCTAAAAAAAAAAAAAAAAAAGTAAGTTAAAAAAGAGATCAGAGAAGTGATTCAGAAGGAGGAAGTCGACTGAGGAATTGACCGAAGAAAGTAAATGAACTCTCTGAATCTGCGAGTTGAGTGGGCGATCGACCGATGGAAGCTTGGTGAACTCTCTGAATCTGCGAGTTGAGTGAGCAGTCGACCGATGTAAGCTTGGAAAACTCTCTGAATCTGCGAGTCGACTGAGGAGTCGACCCATCAAGTGCATAGGCTACTTCCAGTATCCTTTAGTCCACGAGGCAGTCGACTGAAAGCATAGTTTCTGGATATTGGTTGATCCGATTCTAAATCCAAAAGTAGCCGTTTTTGGTTAAAATTTGAGAGAGATTTTGGGGGATATTCTTAACATTTGAAATATGGTTCATATACAAATTAAATTTTTTCAATATGGTTCATTAATTATTAAAGTTTCTCAATTTGGTACATACAATGAATTCTATACTTATTTGTTTTAATTGAGAAATATTTTGGGGATTTAATTGAGAGATTAGAAAGTTGTTATTAAGTGTAATTGAACCAAATTGAAGTCCTTATGATATAAGGGGTCTATAAGAGCTTTTAAATTGTCATGACACTTGTAAACTAATTGTTAGATGGTTGATTACATGTTCCTTTAAATAGACCTGCGAATTTCATTAGCAAATTTAAGTAGTAAATAAGAGAAATCATATCATACCATAAGAGTGAGCCTTTCTAAGAGTTATCTTTCTGAGAGTTTGTGAGTTATTCTAAGAGTGATCTTAAAGATCAATTGTGATTAATATTTGCTGCTACCGGATCTAAAGTTACATTGCTTTATCTGATTATTCTGTGGATTCTGGGTGAGATCTTTCCAATTATATTCTTTCATTGCATTACTTGTTTATAGTTTGGAAATTGATCTTAGAAATTATTTCTGATTTGTTAAAGAAAATATTTTTACAAATAATTTCTTGAATCTGATTACGTGTTCCAATTTGCTACCCATATCTTGTTAAAATCAGATTTTGTATCTCACGTTTTTCTATCACCAGTTGGGATATTAATTGAGTTATTATTTATCTGGTGTGGTAGAAGCTCCGAGTGAGATTTTCTACTTATCATTTTGTATTGGTGAGTAGTGTGACGGGTTAAATACTGTTGGGGGTATTTAATCAAGGGTAGCCGAGTTTCAGTCTCTTCTTGTAAAGAGATTGAGGTAGTGATTCTTCCTGGATAGAATTGCATTGTGAGTGATTTGTAAAGGTTCTATCCTTACGTGGGAAAAGGATAGTTGGAGTGTTTTTTGAGGTTTTGATTCTTGAGCCATAGTGATAAAAAAGAATTAGGTTAATATTTAGCCTGTAAAAA
Source organism: Eucommia ulmoides (assembly GCA_016647705.1). Taxonomy (NCBI): domain Eukaryota; kingdom Viridiplantae; phylum Streptophyta; class Magnoliopsida; order Garryales; family Eucommiaceae; genus Eucommia; species Eucommia ulmoides. The sequence goes on from CM028325.1 coordinate 15,956,715, forward strand.
GATAGGTTATTCTTGAGCCTGTAAAAAGATAAGTTATTCTTGAGCTTGTAAAAAGTAGAGGTTATTCCTGAGCCTGGGAAAAGAAAATTGTAAAGGTCGATTCTGAGCCTGTAAAAGAATCGATGTGTGGGTTTGGTTCCTACCTTTAAAGCGATCTTGAGAATTAGTGGGTGCGAATCTCCATGGGGCTCGGAAGACTGGACTAGCCAAGAGTAGCTTGGTGAAACAGGATATATCTTGGTGTGCTGCATTATTAATTTGTTTATTTTTGTTGTTTGGGTGTGCACTTAGTTAATTGATTTATTCCGCTGTGATATAAAGATAATAATTAATTTAGGCATAAAATTAATTATTTGATTTATTGAATTTTATTTTGATTATTTTTTAATTACCCAATTCACCCCCCATCTTGGGTATTCTACAGGGCCAACAATCCTAAATTGACATATTCTCTTGATACGTATACTCAAGGGTAAAGTGACAAGTTTGTTAGGTTGCAAGGTGCACCGGTTCAATATAATTGTCGAATATGATTGAGTAACATAACTATTTTAAATCAAATATTGAAATTAGATTTTGAATTATATGTTCGATAATTATTGGTTGCTCCCGAATTAAAAATTGAACAAATTTTGGTAAATTGAAGTATTAATTATCTGTCGCTGACATATTCAAAAAGCTAATGGTATTTTTTATATAATTACCGTCGTACAATCGGCATGTACAGTTGTTGTCATTATTATTAAATTCACGGGCTGTTGTAAATATGAAAGGTTGGGTAGTTGATTCGAGGTAGAATGCTTTATAGAAGAAACCATAGTACCCGTTTCCAAAGGGTCGGATAGAGGTTTGATATTGATTTCAAAATTCTGGTTGAGTTTTTAAATTTCTTTGGGTGCCAAGTTGAAATTCGGTACCTCTTTTTTAAAGTGTAGACTAACGATCTATTGGGAAGTGCAATACAGGTGTTGGAGGATGGGTCGAGGAGTTGTGTTTTGGAATGTTTTGGTAGTGGTTATATGTTTAAGGCGTTTTATGTGGATTGAGATGTATTTGAAGCAATTGGCCTTGTCAGGGACTTGATTAAATGTGGAGGCATGAAGGGAATTCTTATAGCTGACCCGTTTGACGTATTTTAATATGTATCGATGTGGTTTGGGGGGATATCTATGTGTTTTGAGGGATATGTATTTGTTTGTGACGTGATTTGAAACATACCTATGTGGTTTTGACATATTGCGAAAAAATTTGTATTTGAAGATAGATTGTTATAGTATTTATAAAATGTTTACGCGCTTGTTAAAAAGTTTTGATGTGAGTATTGAGGTTGATGATTTGGTCTTACAGGCCAGCTCACGTGGGGGTTAGACTATTTGTTGCTTATGAGTTTGGTTGCGAATTGCGAGTATTATTGGTTTAAATATTGAATGGAGAATATTGTTGCGGACGGATTGCCTAGAGCTGTGGGACCATACATGGAAAACAATTGTGCTCGAATCAAGTGTGACTAGCATGTCGTATGGTCCGGGTCTGAATTTTTATTATGTTGACCAAAATTTTAATCCCGTTTGTTTTGCACGAAAATTTCAGGACGAAATTTCTTTTAGGAGAGAAGAGTTGTAAGACCTCGACCTTTGACATACGTATAATTTAAGTCGTGTTTTATAATATTTCGAAAATGCCAGGGTGGATTACGATATTAATTATGTGAATTAAAATTTTAGGGGTTAGATTGTAATTTATATAAACCTTAAAAATTAAAAATAGATTTAGTTATTATCCTAAATAAAATGAAGGGGGCTTAGTGTAAAATTATATAGTATATGTATATATATATAGAGAGAGAGAGAGGCGGTGGAATTGAATGGAGGAGAAATGGCCACTTGGCCGGCCGTTTGATCACACATACACATCAATATATATATATATATATATATATATATATATATATATATATATATATATATATATATATAAACGAAGAAAAGTCTAGAACTGAAGAGAAAGAAAGAGAAAGAAGAGAGAGAGGGGTCCGACGGTGTAAATTGTTCTGGCGCTGATCGTGTAGGGTCGCCGCCGGTAGGTTTGCATGTTTTGTCTATGTGTGTGCTTGCTGTGTGGGTATGTCTCATCGCCGGTAAGTGAATATGTGTGTGTTCCCTGTTTTTCGGTTTATCTGTCGTAGGTGTGCCATTCGGCTATTCTGTTTGTGATCAGTGTGATTTGATCGTCGCTGATGTGGTGCAATTCGGTGGCTTGTGGTTGTCTCTGTTTTCGTTTGAAGTTGTGGTTGTGTGTGTGTGTGCCCGCTCTGTATGTGTGTGTGTGTGTTGGTGGGTATGTATTGTGTATGTGTTGCTGCTTATTGATAGGGGTGGTGATGATCGTGGGTGTGGGTATGTGTTCCGGCAGTGGCAGTGGTATTGTGAATTTGCCGTGTGTGTATGTTGCGTACATGTGTGTGGGTGTATTTCTACGGTTGTTTGGTTGTCATGCATGTGTGTGTGTCGTTTCTGCTATGTGTTCTATGTGTGTTGTGTGTCCATGGACGTTCGTGCGTGATGGTGGCCGAAGTTGGTGAAAAGAGAGAGAAAGAGAGATAGTTGGGCTTCAAAACAGAGTAAAGAGAAAGAGCAGCAAGTTCGCCTAGGCGGAAAGATGTTCGCCTCGGCAGAAAAGGGTTAGTGTATAGATCAGGAAGTAAGGGAAGCAGTTCGCCTAGGCGGGAAGGGGTTAGTGTGTAGATCAGGAAGTAAGGGAAGCAGTTTGCCTAGGCAGTGGTTATTTCACCTAGGCAGTGGAGCGTCAGTAAGTGAACTAGAGCAGAGTAGGAGCGTGTTCACCACGGCTGTGGGTTTTGCGCCGAGGCAGTGGGGGCAAAAGTACAAATTAAGAAATTTTTAAGGAGATCAACAACCATTTCGAAATAGGTAACATTTCTCGTTATATCTTATGAATGTTAACTTTAATTATTAGCATCAAAAATATTGAAACAACTATAATAAATATTGAGACCGTTCCCATAAATAAATTTGAGCAATACTGGTTGAATAGTTATATTTTATAATGAGGGGAATAGGAAATTATGGAAATTAAGGCCTGCATTTCATGATTAGGTTATTTTACATAAAATATTAATTTAGGCCCAATCACTATTAGGTTCGCAAGTATCGAACTACCAATAGAGAATAGTTGGTAAACGGCTTCGGAGTGGATAACCAAGTGAGTGTACTATCTTCTTGCCAAATCTATTTTCATATATATGATGGGAAAATGTGTTTATGTAAAATTGGGCGAATATATAACTTATATGGATCAAGCGAATTTTGGTATTTTGAAAATGTGAATTTCGTTGGTTTTTAAAGAAAAATGTGGAAAGAAATGATTTATTTAAATCAGTGGGTTTTTAAAATAAAGTGAAAAACATGATTTTTGGATTAAATCGGTTTTGGAAATAGAGGTTGACGATATTGGTTTGACAATGACGTTATTGATTTGACGATGTTGTTGATTGGACGACACCATAGTTTATGTCCTGTCCGGAGGGTGGTCAGGCAGATGGTGATTGGTATTATGTCCTGTCCAGAGGGCGGTCCGACAGGTGGTGATTGATATTATGTCCTATCCGGAGGGTGGTCTGGCAGGTGGTGATTGATATTATGTCCTTCGGAGATGTCCAGTAGGTGATTATCTGCATAGTTAGTTCCGTTAGGAAGGTATATCCTACGGATGGTACAGTACCGTTGCACTTCCCGATCATGAGGTTAAAACGATCACTAGGGCTAGTCGAAGAGTGGTGTAGTGTTTTGTCGTATATAGTATTGGTCGTATATGGTGTTTTATCGTATATGGTGATTGGGATGAGTATATTTATATATATTCTTTTATATTGGATTGGCATATTTACTGGTGTTAGTATATTTATTATTTCGGTTGCGTTATACTATATGGTTGTTGTGACGTTCTGGTTGATTTTTACTGCTTAGTTGAGATGGTATATATATATATATATATATATATAAACGTAGAATTTGTGGTGGCAAGAAAAAAGAGTTTTCCATATATGATGTGATATTTTTATTATGAGATTTATATTCGATATGTGATAATTACATGTTTTATGCTTGATCTATCATAAATGTTTTTGTTAAGAAGACAGTACACTCGCAGGTACAGCAGTTAAGAGTCAATCCCCTACTAGTACTAGGTAGAGTCATGTGATGAAGTCATGTGGGATTATTATTTTTTTATGAGTTGTTTAAGGCAAACCTGTGAGAGGCTTATCATTATTATATATTTGTTGTTCTTATAGTTGGGGACGAGTGTGTCCCCCATATGAGAGGATGTATATGTGATTTATATAGTGATGTATGCATTGTGTCGTTTTCTAGTTGGTTGGATGTCCAAGTGATGTTGTGTCGACGTCACGCCGGCCCCAGGGTGACGGGTGTCCGAGGTGGGGTGTAACTGTACTTCTCCCAATTGAGAACTAAATGTTTTTCTTCATATCAGTTAAGAACAAGTGATAAGTTGTAGAGGCAATAATCAAAGGATGAACCAAAGATCAAGAAATCATCCATGAATACTTCCATTATATCTTCTACCTTGTCAGAAAAGATCGCCATCATACACCGTTAGAATGTTGCCGAAGCGTTGCAAAGACCAAACGGCATACGACAGTAAGCAAAGGTGTCGTATGGGCATGTGAAAGTTATCTTTTCTTGGTCTTCCGGTGCAATGGCCATTTGATTGTAGCCTGAATAGCCATCAAGAAAACAATAATGGCCATAACTAGAGAGACGATCCAACATTTGATTAATAAATGGGAAAGGAAAATAATCCTTCGTGTGGCCTTGTTCAACTTTCTATAATCAATGCGCACTCTCCATCCAGTGATGGTTCGTATGGGAATTAGATCATTCCTCTTATTCTTCACCATAGTTAGGCCTTCTTTCTTGGGAACCACTTGCACCAGACTTACCCATTCACTGTACGATATAGTATATATGATTCCGGCATTCAACAACTTCAGCACCTCAGCTCAACTAACCTCCTTCATCGCCGGATTTAGCCTTCTTTGGTGCTCAATGAAGGGCCTAAATGAGTCATCCATCAAGATTTTTTGCATGCAAATAGTTGGGCTTATTCCCTTGATGCCGAAAATAGACCACGCGAATGCGGATTTGTGCCATTTTAGGATACTAAGTAGTTTATTCACCTCTTCTTGAGTCAAAGGCAATGAGATGATGACCGGATCGGTGGAGTTCTCTCCCAAGAATGTATACCGAAGGTTAGCCGGCAATTGCTTGAGAATCAACCCACCGTGAGCTGGATTTGAGGGATCAGGTGAACTAACTTCATCATCAAGGGTCTCCACTTGAACCGAATCCACTACATCTTTAGGTACGGCTTCCAAAGATAGGACGTAGTCCACAACACCTTCATTTGTAGTTGAGCCTTTTGCACAAAAATAGCCAATATATAGGGAATTTATGAGAGTATGCTCCAACGGATCCCGATTCAAGTTTTCATGAAAGAATTCCCTAACGCACGAGTCCACCACTTCCACTCTATTGCAAGTTGGGAACTCATCCGGAAACTTAATTATATTGAAAAAATTAAACTTAACTTCATCATCATTTATCCTCAATGTCAAGTTCCAGTTATGAACGTCAATTAATGCCTTCCTAGTGGCAAGAAAAGGCCTCCCAAGTATAATGGGAATCTCTCGATCTTCCTCCATTTCCAACAGGACAAAATCCATCAAAAATATGAATTTTTCCACCTTTACTAGCACGTCTTCAATTATTCCTTTTAGATAGGTCAATTAATGATCTGCCATTTGCAGAGAAATTGTAGTCGGCTTTGCATCTCCAAGCCCCAACTTCAACGGATGACGGCAATAGATTTATACTTGCTCTAAGGTCACAAAGCACCTTCTCAAAGTGAGATTTCTTTATGGTGCACGGTATAGTGAAGCTTTCGGGATCTCTCAACTTTTGAGGCACCTTCCGTTGAAGGATCGCACTATATTCCTTCGTTAACTTGATGGTCTCATATTCCTCCAATTTCCTCTTCTTGGTCATGATATACTTCAAGAACTTCCCATAATTGAGCATTTGTTCCAATACATCGGCAAACGGTATGTTGATATGGATTTTCTTGAAAATGTCAAGAAATTTAGCAAATTGGGAATCCAATATCTTATTTTGAAACCGTTGCGGATATGGCAAAGGTGGAGTGAGTATCGGTGGGTTGTCCGGAACTAAGATTGAACCCGGATTCACCCGTGGGGCTTCTTTCTTCTCCTCAACCAGAATGGTTTCTTTCTTAACATGAATATTCTCCTTTGGCTCATCCTCCTTTGGCATTGATGTTTCTACTTCTTTTCCGCTCCTCAAGGTAATGGCTTTGCAATCCCTTAGGTTAGTCTCCGTACCACTTAGAAATTCCCTGAGGTTTACCCTTTTATAACACTCTCAAGCTAACCAATTTGAGTTTCCAACGACTTCATAGTTGAATTTGTATTGATGCACATTGTCTCAATATTGTCAAGCCTTGTCTCATGCTTGTTGAGGCGATTATGCACTTCCCGCATAATGTTCTTTGTTTCTTTCATAAACGAGACGAGCAAATATTCCAACGGTGGCTTATTTATTTCCACTGTTGGTTGTTGCATAGGACGGCTTTATTGCAGCAGCTGATATCCTTGAGATTGTGAAGACTGTCTGAGAGGAGATCGCAATGTATTCTGATTGTTTGCATAAGATAAATTCTCATGATTCTAAATTTCGGGGTGGTAATGAGTTGGGATGTTGTTGGTGGGCCTAAAGGTATAGGTCCAATTGTTTACAAAATGGCTTTCCTCCAACTCGCTATCAACCCCCGGTTGCGAAGTATTTACCACATTCTTCATTTCTCGACTAGACAAGGCATCTCTGGTACAAAAAGTGACTAGCTACTCTATGAGTTTTGACACTTGGGCCAACAAGGTAGTAAGAGGATCGGCCTCATGAATAGAGGCTACCTTTCGTCCCATATTTCACTCATTAGTCCATTCGTAGTTGTTAGCCGCCATCTCTTCCAAAAGTGCTTGAGCCTCGTCTAGAGTTTTGGATAACAAAGAGCCTCCCGATGCAGTATCCACAATTATTCTTGTCTATCCATCCAACCCATTGTAAAAGAGTTGAGTTTGAAACCAATCTTGGTACCCGTGTTGGGGGCACTTTCTCAATAAGTCCTTGAACCGCTCCCACACCTCAAAGAGTGGCTCATAATCCCGCTGGTGAAATTGTGCAATCTCGCCTCTCAACTATAATACCTTCGAAGGTGGAAAGAACTTAGTAACGAACCGCTAAACTAGTTCCTCCCAAGTTGAGATGCTCCCCAGCTAGACTAACTGAAACTAACCCCTGGCTCTGTCTTGAAGGGAAAATGGGAATAGTCTTAACCAGATTACATCCTCTGCGACACCATGTATCTTCACCGTGTCACAAATCTCTAAGAATGTCTCCAGATGGATATTTGGATCTTTATGAAAATTCCCGCCATATTGGTTCTGTTGAATCATGTTGATCAAGGCGGGTTTCAACTCGAAGTTGTTTGCTTGGATCGGCCACCTACGGATCCCTAAATAGTTATTAAACATGATGGGTTTATAGTAATCCCTAAGGACCCTCTGTTGCTGAACTTCTAGTTTTGGTGGTTGTTCCGGTAGCGCTTGAGGCACTGACAGTTGTCGTGGCACATGATCATCACCACCGTTGGCCATTTCTTGAGTTCAGTTTCTCTTCTCTCTCTCCTTAGTCTCCTTAATGTACGTTCAATGTCCGGATCAAGAGCAAGGAATTCCAAACTCCGGCTACATCGCATACACTGTTTATCACCACAATAATTGGAAATGATTTAAACAAAAACAAATTAAAACAAAATGAGGGTCTAAATTAATATTGAACTACTTGGTAGTAATATCAATTTAATCACTAACTTACATCCCCGACAACGGCGCCTAAAACTTTTTCGCGATAATTTAATATTTCGATTTTACTCGCAAGTACACGAGGTCAAGTTTTAATAAAGTGGATCCGAATATCGAGTGTCGTCCACTGGGATTTATCGTTGAGACTAGTTAAGTACTACAATTAACATTGCTTAATATTATCTAGACGATTAACATTTTGAATTATGTTCTCTATTTGAAAACTAATTAAAACTAAAATACTTGGGATTAATTCTATGAAAATAGATTACCTAGGGATTAATTTCGTTCACTAATACATGTTTGATTTAGTCTAGTTTACATTAATGGTATTCAATCTATCCGACAATCTAGGTATCAAAAACTCACTCACTACCTCTCCCGAGTGTAAAGTAAGTGAATATGCAATCTTGTCAACAGCGATATCCCTATCTAGTGTCTAAACGATCACATGAGTCTAGCCTCAACCTCACGGATTGTATACGTTCTAATAATCTCTCAAAACATTAGAACGTCGTGTTGTGTTTAACCCTAGTCCAAATCTAGGGTTATCTCTCACGAGTGTCAAACCCCGTATTCTTAAAGTAACCACACTACCATACAAAGCTTACTATCGATGTAATAAAATGGTAAACACAATCCGATATAGATAAACAACTATTAACGAAACACGGATTTACTCAAACATGCATGTTCATGAACTAATCAATCCCTAGATAATAACTACTTACAGAAACATGATCATAATCGAATATTAATTAACACATGATAATAACATTAACATTTAATCAACAAAGTTTAGAAACAAAGATAGAAACAAAGAAGGAATGGAAAATCTATAAAGTGGATGGTTCCACTTCCACAAAAACTGCTCCAAGATCGTTTCCTCTTCTCCAAATGTGCTTTCCTCTATTAGGTATAATCTAGGGCTTTTAATAAGTCAAAAAAATGTTCTTAGCAAGGTTGGAAGTGGGTGGATACAAATAGGGGTCGAAAATATCCTCAAAAGATCAAAAAACGTATTGCCAGTTGTTGCTTGATCACTGCAACGATAGGGAGTCAGTAGGGCTTCTACCCTGTCATCACTATAGCGATGAATGGCACCCCTATAGCAATAGGGAGACAGAAGGTCCACTGACCTTTCATCGCTGCAGCGATGAAGGGCATCGCTACAGCGATCAAGGGCCAGTGGCCCTGTGATGCTAGTGTTGCATTGATGAATGGCATAGCTACAGCGATGAGGCTATAGGTTCTCTTTTTGATATTTTTTTAACATTTCTCCATCGATGTCCTACTGATTAGCTCAATTTCAACCGTTTTCGTCCCGAACACTTGATTTACATAAAAACGAATAAAAATGAATTAAAACACTATAAGAACACTCAAAAACTATCAAATTCGGCTTGAAAATATATAGGTAAATTCAGCCTATCACATGTACAACCAAACACACATAGCTCAAGTAAGAAGAAGTATGGCCATAAAGACAAAAGAATGATGAGGACCACTAAAGTTTAGAGGAGGAAAGATGATTGATTAAGTGAATAGCAGTGAAGACTATTTCAGGCTAGTGATGGAGGAGAACATGACTTGTGAGAAGGAGAGTGTGAGCCATGTATGAAATGTGGCGGTGTTTCTATTCGACATAACCATTAATCGGGTTAGTATTCCATTGCGTTCCTCATCATTTGAGGATCGACGTAGTATATTTATATACCAAAAATGATTAAGTTTTGAATGAGATTTTATTTCTTAAAGGAACCCACTTGATATTGGTTGAATATTATAATGGATGAGCTATCCCACATTGCTTGAGAAGGAAGAACTTGAGCACCTTGTCAAGATATAAGTTAAGTTGTAAGTTATAAGTTATCCCTCATTGATTGTGGAGGAAAAACATACGTTTGTATCAACTTATACGTTGGGCATAAAGGAAAGCACTAACCAACAAACATTTAAAGTCAAATCGAGTGGGATCGGGGTCCAGGTCGAGTTTGGGTCCGGTCAATCCGATCCATATTTGGATTAAGTTTGGGCCAGATCTGGGTTGTATTTGGGTCGAATCCGACACGGATTGAATCTTTACCAGATTATTTTAAACTTTAATTAAGTGGCAGCTAAGCAGTTAATTAACTACTTAACAATTAATTTTGAATTAGCACCAATGAATAGACATGAATGTTCATTAGTGACAGTTTGCGTTAACATTCACGCGAACAGATGCTTTTTCAAAGTTGCATTCATTCAATGTTGTCTTTTAAAGTCTTCCATAAATAGGAGACTTCACATTCATTTCAATTTATCTGATTCACAACATTTATCACCTCATATCACCACCAAAGCACAATACATATTGAATTTTGTGAGAGTCCAAGCACAAGTCTAGTTTGCCAAAGTTTTTAGTTTCAAGTGCTTGTACTAAAAACTTGAATATCTTTGTACCTTGAGAGGTAGACGTCCATTCAACCATCAACACAAGTGTCAGGGTGGAATCTGCTTTAAGGACATAAAGTCAAACTCTACCATCGATCTACTTCAACTTTATTCATTGTTTGAATATCCGGGTAAGTCTTAACTTAAAGTTTAATACACTATTTCAGTTACCTAAATGTTCACATCCCATCTCTGATTTGTCTTATGTTTCTGCAACGTTAACATTTACTTCTCTTCTTTATTGTAACCCTTGGTTCTATTATGTAAATGTTCATATTATGATTTTGGTTTAGTATTCACTTTATATTGCTTCACAAAATTTCCATATTTTAATTTTACTGTCCAAACATGATTAGTTATTGTTCACATTAATAGTTTTTAATAACTATTAGTTTTATTCCATGATTATTAATATTTATTTTTTCAAATTCAATTATTATTACCAGCAATTTTAAAGCAGATTTTGACTTTAATTTTTTTGAAATTTAAAAATAAATAATTTTCTCAGTTTGTGTAGTTTTAAATTTTGAAATTCTTGATTACTTGGATTCTGAAACAATATTTGATTATCTTAATTTCTTAGTTAGAATATTTTTGAGACAATACTTGTTCATTGGTCATTTAAATTTCATTCGAAATAATTCTTCTTTCGATAATATTGTATGTGTGAATAAGAAATTAGTTATTGTGGAAATCAGTAAATGTTCACGTTTTAAATCAATTTTGTAAACATTCACGTACTGAATTTATTTTGTAAACATTTACGTTTTGTATCTATTTCGTAAATATTCATGTACTGAATTTGTTGTGTGAATATTAACGTTCTGATTTAATTTCTGATTATTGTGTGAATGTTAATGACCACTTTCTGATTTATGACACATTTAAATCTTTAGTTTGTGCTTTGGTTGCAAAGTATTAACTAATAAAGTTTTTAAGTATTTATTACATATTTGTTAAAATTGTAAACATACTACACTGTGATGGCAAGTAAAAACACTACATCAATTGAGACGTCAAATGTGACGCATTCTGTGACTCAGACCATTATTATTACGGTGCCTACTCCATTGCCTAAGGCTGAAAAGCCTGACAAGTTTGATGGGAGCAACTTTAATAGGTGGCAACAACAAATGATGTTCTACCATATGACTTTGAGATTGGTTCGTTTTCTTAAAGAAGATGCTCCAGTTTTGACCGAGAATGCCGATGCTTAAGCAAAGGATGTGATAAATGCATGGAAATATTCTAACTATCTATGTCAGAACTATATCTTTAATACTCTCAACAACTCTCTGTATAAAGTATATAGAGGGATTTCAATCACTAAAGAACTGTAAGAATCCCTTGGATAAAAAAATATCAAACAGATGACATAGGCCCAAAGAAATTTGTAGTAAGAAAGTTCCTTGATTATGTAATGGTGGATTACGAATCAGTTGTCAATCAAGTCAAAGATCTTCAAGTCATAATAGATGACAGTCTCACTGAGGGAATGTTACTAAGTGAATCATTTTAAGTAGCTTCTATCATTGAGAAGTTACCACCGACCTGGAGTGATTTTAAAAATTATCTTAAGCATAAATGCAAAGAGATGAATATTGACAACTTGATTGTAAGGCTTAGAGTTGAAGAAGAAAAAACGGTTTGTTGAGAATCCTGATTTTGTCATTCCATGAACTCAAAAGCAAATGTTGTGTAGATTCACAAGACCAATAAGAAACTAAAGTTTAATAGTCTTGGAACATGTTAAAGCCTTGGTCCCAAAGGAAAGAAAACGAAGAAATTCAAGGGGAATTGCTTCTCGTATGGAAAGGCTAGACACCATGCAAGTAAATGTCATATGAAACGTAATGGAAAGAAGCCCACACATCAAGCTAATGTGATTGAAATCAAGCACCTTACTTTGGATGTTTCCAAAATGAATCTTTCAATCGTGGTGTCTGAAGTCAACTTAGTTGGAAACCCGAAAGAATGGTAAATGAACATTGGGGTTATACACCATATCTGCTCAAACAAGAAAATGTTCACCACCTATCAACCGGTTGATCAAAATGAACAACTATACATAGGAAACTCCTAGACTTCCAAAGTTGAAGGACAAGGAAAGATTATGCTGAAAATGACATCTGGGAATGAGCTTACTCTCAATGATATGCTTCATGTACCGGACAATCGCAAGAATCTAGTATCTGGATCTTTGATGAGTAAGAAGGACTTTAGAATGGTCTTTAAGGCCAAAAATGTTGTAATAACCAAAAATGGAGTGTATGTGAGAAGGGGCTACATGAATGAAGGCTTCTTAAAATTGAATGTAATGACTGTAATTCCAAAAGCTAAAAAAACTACATCTTCTATTTATATCATTGATTCAAATGATGTTTGGAATGCTAGATTAGGACATGTTAATTATGATTCTTTACGTAAATTGATTAGTTTAGAATTATTGCCAAAATGCAAAATTGGTTCAAATCATAAATGTGAGACTTGTGTGGAGTCCAAGTTGACTCAAACTTCTTTCCAATCAATTGAAAGAAGTGTTGAACCTCTAGAGTTAATTCACAATGATATTTGTTATTTAAAATTTATACAAATTAGAGGAGATAAAAAGTATTTTATTACTTTTATTGATGATTGCACAAGATACTGTTATGTTTATCTTCTAAGGAGTAAAAATGAACCATTAGAAAATTTTATGCAATACGAGAACGAAGTTGAGAATCAACTTAGCAAAAGGATTAAAGTTCTTCAAAGTGATAGAGGTGGTGAATATGAATCACCATTTACGGAATTATGTGCTCAATACAAAATAATTCATCAAATAACTGCACCTTATTCATATCATCAAAATGGAGTAGCTGAGAGGAAGAATCGGACTTCAAATCAAATGATGAATGTTATATTGATAAGTTTTGGTCTAACCCAGAACATGTAGGGGGGAAGCATTACTTACCGCTAATTACGTTCTTAACAAGTTTCCACATAAGAAATTGGATAAAAGTCCATATGAAATGTGGAAAGGAAAGACTCCTACTTGTAAATTCTTGAAAGTGTGGGGGTGTCTTGCTAAGGTGGCGATTCATATTCCTAAAAGGACTAAAATAGGACCCAAACGATTGATTACATTTTCATTGGGTACACCAATAACAGTAGTGCTTATTGGTTTTTAGTTCACAAGTTCGAGATTGAAGATGTACATGAGAATACAATAATGGAATCCAGAAATGCATTATTTTATAAGGATATATTTTTTTGTAAAACTCCTCGAGAGTCTGGTTCTTAAAAACAAATTGATACTATGATTGGTGAAATCCAAAATAAAATATCTTTGGAAGATAATGAATCTAGACGTAGTAAGAGGGATAAGATAACAAAGTCATTTGATCTTGACTTTCTTAACTATATGGTAGAAGGTGATCTTAAGAGTTTTAAGGAGGTGATGTCAACTCCTGAAGCACCATTTTGGAAAGAAATTATAAATAGTGAAATAAAATTCATCTTGCAAAACCATACATGGGAACTAGTAGATCTTCCATCTAGTTCCAAAGCCCTTGGGTGTAAGTAGATCTTCAAAAAATAAGACGAAAGCAAATGGATCAATTGATAAGTATAAAGCTAGGCTTGTAGCTAAAGGTTACAAGTAAAGAGAAGATGTTGATTACTTTGACACATAAGATGTTGATTACTTTGACACATACTCTCCGGTTACTAGAATAGCATCCATTAGATTGTTGATAGCCATAGCAGCTATACATAATCTTGAAAAACGTCAAATGGATGTTAAGACAACTTTCTAAATAGTGAGAATATGAAGAAATCTACATGGAACAACTTGAAGGATTTGTTGTTTTGAGCAAAGGGAACAAAGTTTGTAGACTTGTTAAGTCTTCATATTGACTTAAACAAGCATCGAAGCAGTAACATGAGAAATTTGACAAAATTATGATGTCAACTGGATTTAAAATAAATGAATGTGACAAATGTGTCTACATTAAACATAATGAATCCGGATATGTCATTATATGCTTTTAGGTGGATGACATGCTAATTATTAGTATATATAATGACATCATTAAGTTTACTAAAAAGATATTAACCAGTAAGATTGATATGAAAGATTTAGGTGTTGCTAATGTAATTCTAGGAATTAAAATTTCTAAATCTACTGAAGGACTAGTATTGTCTCAATCTCATTATATTGAGAAGTTACTTGAGAAATTCGACAAGTATGATACTAACCTAGCTAAAACACCTATTGATATAAACTGTGTTGGCCCAAAAAGCGACCCAAGAGGGGGTGAATTAGATAGTTACTAAAATTTAATAATCAAACACTTAAACACAAATGACCAATTTTTCTAAATCAATTATTATCGTGATACGCAGCAGATCTGTGTTTAAAAATTCTAAGTGCACACCCAAACACAAAATAGAAAATAAATCAATGCAGCACACAAAAATTTATCTTGGTTCAGCCAAGCTAATCTTGCCTACATCCAGTCCCCCAAGCTCTACAAAGATTCACAATCCACTAAACTCCTTGATTTCTTTACTAGGTAGGAACTAAACCCTTACAATTCACGATTCTTTTACAGGCACAGAATCAACCTTTACAATTTACTCTTTTCATGAGTTAAGGATGAACTCTATCTTTTCACCAGGTTAAAGATAAACATCACACTCTCTCACTTATCCTTTTCACATGAAATGATGAACCTTTACAAATAACTCAAAAATAATTCAATTGCATGATGAATCAAAACCTAATTCTTTTCAAGGAAAAAAATAACCTAACCTTTTTACCAAGACAAAGATCAAACCCTAATCTTTTTCATAGGAAAAAGATCGAAAATTAACTACCCTAACTAGACATTATCCCAAATATGTCTAATTCACTCAAACTCGTTAATACAAAAAAAATATGAGTTTCTTCCCACAAGGAACTTCTAACACCTCAATACAAATATACTCAATTAATGTCCCAAATAATTACTACGTGATAGATCCAATGTGAGGTAATTCAAATCTGATTAAAAAATAAAGTGGGTAGCACATATTTAGCACGTAATCAAATAATCAAGCAAAAATTTCTTAAAAATATTTTTAGGTTTTTAAGTTAAAAAACAATTTTTCTAACAATACTATACCAAGAAATCAATATAAATAAAACTTTAAAGTGAATTAAAAAGCTTTGATAGATCTCACTGGGAAAACACCGAAGGCAATGACAATATAGCAAGTAGAACTCAAATCAATAACACCAACCCACAAATGCTTTAGATCAAGACTTTGATAGGTGTGATATACCTACATATTTCTAAACAGATTTTGTTAATTTTAGAGTATTTTTTATAGTATTTTTATTATATTTTAATTAGTTTATATTCTTTTTGTATAAATTAGGTGTTTGGGGTGAAAAGGTAGGAAAACGGAGCGTAAACGATCAGATCGAACCAAGAACGGTCGAAGAACGGTATAAAAACAAGCAAGGAGGCAATATTCTAAAAAGAAGGCCATCGCCGCGGCATCAGACCTCCACCGCAGCGGTAAAAATACAGAGAGGTCCAATTCTTGCTGAACATCCACCACCGTAGTAGTGAAATCCACCGCCGTGGTGGTGAAACTACAGGATGGTCACCAATTCCACCGTTGTCTCCGCCGCTGCGGCGATCACTTAACCGACATACTCCACCGCCATGGCAATGAATCCCATCACCGCAGCGGTGACCTCTACACAGATTTAGATATTGTTTTAGATATTTTCTCTATTTAATCCCCTCTGCTCTCCTCTCCTTGTAGAACCTCCGGCCATTAGAGCCCTTAGGGTTTAGTTTAGAATAGAGAGAGAGTATGGGAAGTGCTTAAACAATTCCGAAGGAGAAGATTACCACACGGAGAAGGAGAAGTGATCGGTGGACGGTTTTAGCGGATAATCTCCGGATATCGCCTAAGTTCATCCGTTTCTCTTTTTATTTCATAACTTCAATAACTGTTTGAGCATGTTTAGCTTGATTTTAATTATATAAACGGTTATGACCACGAGTTAAACGTGGATTATCTATGGGATTAATATTATTTATAAAAATGTAGTTTTGTTTGAGTTTTTGTTTCTTTAATGATTGTTCTTCGCTATTTTGATTGTGTTTGCCATATTGTTTGTTTATTATGCTTAGATAGATATATCAAAAATTTGCGGTTTGACACTCGAAAGAGGTAACCCCGGATTCGGATTAAGATAAACACAATGCGACAATCCAATAACCCCGGAGAAAGTTGGATTATGGGCAATCGATGACGTTGGGGCAAGACTCACGTGACCTAGGGTTGTTAAGACATTGAGGGGGACTTCTTCGTTGACACAAAGTTGTGTATTCCCTCGTCTTACAGTCGGGAGAAGTGGCGGGAGAGTTTACGAACTGAGATTGTCGATAGGATAAACACAACGCGACGATCCAATAACCCGAGAGGGAGTTGGATTGTGTGCAATCAGTGACATTGGGGCAAGACTCACGTGACCTAGGGTCATTAAGACGTTAAGGGGGACTTCTTCGTTGACACGAAGTCGCGTATTCCCTCGTCTTACACTCGGGAGAAGTGGCGGGGGAGTTTACGAACTGAGATTGTCGAATTGGTCGAACATCATTATTGTAAACTAAACAAAATCAAACTCGTTTAAGTAAATAAAGTTAATCCCTAGATAATCCATCCCCTAACCATCTCATATTAGTATAATTAGTATAGATTAAATTAAGTTATATTAGTATTAGTATTAATTAATTTAAAATCATTCTTTTTAGCCTAAATAAAGTTAGGTCATGACAATTACGGTACTCGATAATAACGACAACCAATCCATGTGGATACAATACCAGATCTTAAAGATTACATTATACTAAAACTTTGACCTCATACACTTGCAAGTAGTCAATACGCGAGCATGTAACAAACACTCGTCGTATAAGTTTTTAGCGCCATTGCTAGGGATTGTGTTTTTTCGTTATTATCGATATTGTGAGTAAATGACCCGATTTTACTTTAGGCATTTCTTTTGTATATAATATTTGTTTTGTAGTTTTGTTTTTATTTCTTATGCAAGGTACTTGACGATGTTAGATTGACGAGTATTGATGCATTTCTTTCAATGGAATTCCAAGCCATTTTATAGTGCGTGGCCACACACATAATTCGGTGAGGCGTGTCGTTGAAAAATTGAGCTGAACAAAGAAAAATCTTGCCAAACTTGAGGGCATTCGGAGTATGTCGGGCCGAGGACATTAAACCACGCGCTTCTTGGAAGGCAACCCAAGGTCAAAAATAAATTAAATCCATCTCAGCCAACTTAATTCGGAGGCGAGATTCTCTCACCTCCCAGGTACGTGTTCTAAACCCCCTTCGTCAACATGCTTTAATTTCATATGTTGAGATTGATGATTGGGATCGCCGAGGATACTGTCTGTTTTAAGTTCGGAAGTGATGTGTAGTATAGTATGTTAAATGTTTTATTGTTTTCTTGTGTGCATGTCTGTTTAGGTTAGTTTGTGTTTGTTTGTATTTGTTGTTGCATGCTGAGTTTTGCATTCATCTAGGCCGTTAACCGATGATAATATTACCCCCTGGTTGTTTTCGAGGTCAAGGGTAATACCCATGCATGTGTATTCTGTGTGCTTGACAATGTATTTCGATGAAAATTATTGTAGATCCTAATTTGCACGAGCACATAGACTCAATGGGTTTTTATTCAATTTATTTGAGGACGATTATCGATTAGCCAAATTCATGAAAATTAAGGATTCAAGAACCTGATTGAAGGGAAGCTTGAGGCAAAATCCTAGACAAGGTAGTTCAGGAGACATGATTTAGGCATTCGTTTTCTCGCTTGAGCCTTTTTAAGCCTACCCTGTTAAATGTTTATCCCTCGTTACCCTGTCGAAGCCTAAATGCCAATTCAATTCTGAACACATAAACAAATACCCTGGCCAGTTGAGCTTTTTCCAAACCTAAATCGCTAAATTAAAGGCACATTTGAGTGAATCAAGTTAGCAATTGCAAATGCTTCTTGATATGAGCGGTTGGGTTTAGGGTGAACTTCGAATTGGTTCGGTATTCAAGTACTCACTTGTCGTTTTTCTTTCGTTTTAGTGAAATCATACTAATCGAATAAATTTGGGAGTGTGGTTGTTATAAAATAAATAAAAAATAAAAAATTACGTTTCTTTTGATAAGTGAGTACATCGGTCTTAAATGTTTGTTCGGGATTGTTTTTCAATTTATCTATGGGGGTTAGAGAGTGAATGTGCCAAGCGTTGAACCTTGGGTAACGTTAAGTTAACAACGCTAACCCGGTTTCTATTCCAAATTACCCTTGGCCAAATGTTCCATAACCTAACTAAGTCCTTCTGATCTCTATGAACTTTCAAGCCTACATTAGTGGAGAGTGGACCCCAATTAAACATATGGAAATCCTAGTCCTATACGATCTAAGTCATGAGTTTCATTGGTGGATAATCCAATCCGGTCATTGTATAGTTATATTATTGAGTCTCGCACTAACACGTTAATAGGATCTAGAATGGCGTTCACCATTATTGCATGTCAAAATTCTAGAACAACACATGATGTGTCTTACTGCCTGAACTCAATATAACTGGCGATTGTTGAGGGAAAAATGACTAGGTCATTATAAGAAGTTAACACTCGCATGTCGTGATATTTAGATTGTTTTTACGTTGTTTGTTATTTAATTTAGTTGTGTTTTTATTTTCGTGTGTGTGTTTTACTCGAGAACTATCAAAATTCCAAGTTTGGGGGTATTTGATAAGTGTGATCTACCTATATGTTTCCAAATCGGTTTTGTTAGTTTTAGAGTATTTTTATAACATTTTTATTATATTTTAATTAGTTTTTATTCTTTTTATATAAATCAGGTGTGTGAGGTGAAAAAGTAGGAAAACGAAGTGTAAACGATCAGATCAAACCAAGAACAGTCGAAGAATGGTGAAAAAACGAGTAAGGAGTCAATATTCTGAAAAGAAGCCCATCGCCGTAGCGTCAGACCTCCGCTGCAGTGGTGAAAATGTAGAGAGGGTCAATTCTTGCTGGACATCCACCACCGCAGCGATGCAATCTACCACCGCGGTAGTAAAACTGCAAGATGGTCACCAATTCCACTGCTGTCTGCACCGCTGCGGCGATCACTTTACCGACATAGTCCACCACTGTAGCGGTGACCTCTGCACAGATTTAGATTTTTTTGAGATATTTTCTCTATTTAATCCCCTCTCCTCTCCTCTCCTCTCCTTGGGGAACCTCTGGCCATTAGAGCCCTTAGGGCTTAGTTTAGAATAGAGAGAGAGTATGGGGAGTGCTCAAACAATTCCAAATGAGAAGATTACCACGCGGAGAAAGAGAAGCAATCGGTGGACGATTTTAGCGGCTAATCTTCGGATATCGGCTAAGTTCATCCGTTTCTCCTTTTATTTCTTAACTTCAATAATTGTTTGAGCATGTTTAGCTCGACATCTGATTGAATTATGATCTGAAGTGATGGTATGACTTTTTTCCTTGACTTGGAGTTGAGCCAAAAAAAACATTTTCTACATCATCTTCTTCACATACCAATGTCTTTCCCTTTCTCGGATCTATAACAAAATAAATTACTTGTATTTAGTACAAAGTACAAATTAGTAGGTGATAAATCAAATTTTAGAAAGGGAAAAAAAAAATGATGTGTTTTTTAGTTACTATGCTTCAATATATAGATATAGCAAATTTTACAAACATTTTAGTTACATGTTCATTATGATAAGTATTTTATTAATATTAGTTACACGTAATTATTTTATTTGAAAACAAATAGGATCAGACATATAAGTAGGAAATAGTTCAAAAAATGATAATATTTTACATGTCTCTGATATGTAACTAAAAAATTTAATATTTTTTGTAACTTTTTTTAGTTCATATATTTATTTATTTTATTTTTGTATGAAATATTTTGATATTTTTTTCAGCTACATGTCTCGAAATATTAAATATTTGAAACTTTTTAGTTACATGTTCATAATGACAGGTATTTCTATAATATTAGTTACACGTAACTATTTTCATTAAAAAAAAATAGGATCAAACATATAAATCGGAAATAGTACAAAAAAAGATAATATTTTGTTACATGGTTTAATAATATGTAACTTTTTAGTAACATGTCTTCGAAATGTAACTAAAAAATTTGATATTTTTCTATAACTTTTTCTACTTGATATTTGATTTTGTATGAAATATTTTGATGTTTTTTCAGTTACATGTCTCGAAATATTAAATATTGGAAACCTTTTAGTTACATGTTCATAACGACACATATTTCTGTAATATTAGTTACACGTAACTATTTTCATTCGAAAAAAAATAGGATCAAACGTATAAGTCGCAAATAGTACAAAAAAGGGTAATATTATGTTACATGTTCCAATAATATGTAACTAAAAACTTTGATATTTTTTTATAACTTTTCTTCGTTCATATTTGATTTTGTATAAAATATTTTGACGTTTTTTCCTGTTACATGTCTAGAAATGTTAAATATTAGAATCCTTTTAGTTACATGTTAATAATGATAGGTATTTCTATAATATTAGTTACACGTAACTATTTTCATTCAAAAAAAAATAGGATCAAACATATAAGTCGAAAATAGTACAAAAAATGGTAATATTCCGTTACATGTTCCAATAATATGTAACTTTTTAGTTACATGTATCTAATATGTAACTAAAAACCTTGATATTTTTCTGTAACTTTTTTTCGTTCATATTTGATTTTGTAAATATTTTGACTTTTTTTCTATTACATGTCTCGAAATATTAAATTTTAGAAACCTTTTAGTATATGTTCCGAGATTCATGTCTAGAATATATTTTGCATGTGCAAAATAACAGGTAATTTTGTAACATTTAGTTACAAC
This sequence comes from Eucommia ulmoides, assembly GCA_016647705.1. Lineage (NCBI taxonomy): Eukaryota > Viridiplantae > Streptophyta > Magnoliopsida > Garryales > Eucommiaceae > Eucommia > Eucommia ulmoides. The sequence continues at coordinate 15,978,086 of CM028325.1, forward strand.
TAACTATTTTCATAAACAGAAATAATATAAGTCGGAAATATACGAACAAAAAAAAATGTAATATTTAATTAGATGTTCCCATAATGACATATAATTTTTTAGTTACATGTCTCGAAATGTTAAATATTACAAACTTTTTTTAGTTACATGTTCCGAGATGCATGTTACTCTATATATTATGTTTGCATGTGCATTATTAGATATTTGATGTGATTTTAGTTACATGTATACATTTTTTAAGTTAAAAAATGATAGAACATTACATATAGGGGAGTTTTTAGAAAGAAATAGTTGAATGTTGTTACATTTAACAATTACTAAGAAGTTTAGGGAAGGCTTGTTTGTGTGTTCAATAATCGCTACATGTAACAAATATCACACTCAAAAACATAGAGTAAAATCATGAAGAAATGGACGAGTTTTTACCACTTTGCGGAGCAGAAGGTGAGTCGACGCCGGAGTTTTTGTTAGACATGTTTTGAATAAAGAAGAATTTCTTGAGAGATTTTAGAAAGCACAATTTCTTTGTGCGGATGTTTAGTGTAGAACAAGACACGGTTTTTTAGGAGGTTTTATTAAGGGTTTTTGGGGAGAAGAAAATGACGAGACAATTGCATTTTTTGTGGAACGATTTCTTGCGTAGGACTTCGGCTGCGACATGATGTCTAACATTTTCTACGCCATGATGGTCTGATTTCTTCAGGTGGCACGTCCTACAGTACAGAGGAGGCGCTAATGCAGGCGCATGTAATATTGCCTTCCACCTTTTTTCTTTTAGTGAGACTAAATCGAAAGTCGCCGACCACCTGAGGAGTTTTTTAAAAATAAGCACCCATTTTAGGACTTCCCACCAATTGCCCCTTTTTTTTAACAATTTTTTAATTACACCTATCCGATGGTGGAAATCTCCAACTAACATAGCTGATGATGTAGATTCACCCCCCAACACCTAGGTCTAGAGATGGAAAACCTAGGAGATGAGTTGTGAAACGGGGAGGAAGTAGAGTTCTTAGGGTTAGGGCTAGTAAGCCCCTCTTTCTAACCTAACCCTCATTCAAACTTGTAAATAACCTAAGATAGTTGGATTCATTAGTTGGTGGCATGGATCGTCATTATATTATTACGTGGGTGTTTGGTGCTTTGGAGATTCACCAAGATTGATTAGGAACCAAAGATATCATTGGTGAAATATCAGGATCCATTTAAACACCGACCCCTAAATTAGATCCCCTTATATAACTACTCCTAATTTGTTATTCAGACAAATTTCCTTTAACTGAAAAAGTACATTGTAAAACATTATTTTAAAAATAAATAAATAAACAAAAATTGAATATTAAAAAAAAAAAAAAATCAAGTTTGAAAGTCCCCACCAAATTATATATAAAGTACCCGAGTGCAGAAGGAGATGAAGATGGCACCACACTTGCTATGGAACAGCAAGTATAAGCGTGAGGTAATAATAAAGACCACTTATCCAACATGTGGCAATGCCAAACATGTTTACGCCTTGTTACTTTCATATCCCAACATTTCCCCATCACACGGCAACAAAAAAATTGGGTCCATTTTTTAACCAAAAGATCCAACGTAATCGGCTCATTTCCCTGTTTCTTGTGGCACAAATATTTGAAGTTTTTGTCCAAATGGTCCCTCTCACATTATATCACAAAAACCAAATAATCTCAAAAAGAGATGTTCATTTTTTTTATAAATCAGAGTTCGACTTTTTTAGTGAACAATCCAAAAATTAAATCTTAAATTTAAACATGACTACAATAGGCCAATGTGGGTGAGTGCATTCTCAAAATTGTCTGAGAATGTAATTAGTCGAAGTGCACATAAACTTACTCGAAAATATCTTACCTTGAAACAAAAACCAAAAAAAAAAAAATCAATAAGCCCAGCACACAAAAATCAGTATGCAAAAAAGTTAACGAAAAATGTTTGGTACCACTATCATGTCACGTCATTATGCTAACATGATAAGTTATCATGTGCTTGGGGTGGGCAAAACACTTCCCAACTTCGAATAATTGCACTATAACCCCCAAATAATTACTCCTAAATTTTGAAAATTTACATAATAAACCCTAGATCTGAATTTCTAGATCCGCTACTGCAGACACTGAAGCCGCAGCCATGCTTAAAGTGTGTTTAACAAGATATAATATATAGATGGAAAGAGAAGAATGAGTAGGCCATCGGAGGAAATGACTGAGATAGAACTTGCAGAGATGGGTGTGGGTGTGGGCGCTTTGATCGGTGCCCGTGGTAGTGTTGACTCTTTCTTTTTGTACAAAAGAAAGAAAAAAAAAAAAAAAAAAAAAGAATAAGTAGGCATATTTGACAACCTGTGATATGGCAGGGTAGAATTGGGATTTCAGGTGAGTGATGATGAATTAGAGCCCACAAGGATGATAAATCAGTTGGAGTTATGCAAAGAGGGGTGGGAGTAGGACCCGATTGCACCTTTGTAATGTGGACAACACAAGTAAGTTGGGTTCCCAAAATTTCTAACAGAACCCCCACATAAAAGGGAAGTGATGAGTTGTGGGCATGTGGCAGTACTGGCATTCATTAAATTTAAGAAAAAAAGGAAAAAATACTGGGGTCGAGTGCTGGATTCGTTTAATAGGGGTATATTTGATGTAAGACATAGAAAGAATTGTTTGGTTTTGTTTTGAAAATAATTTTTTAAATGTAGAAAGTTATTTGGTTTAGTTTTAAAAATTAATCATTAATAATAGGTTGAAAAACGAGACAATAATAATAATAATAATAATAATAATAATAATAATGATATCTGTTGAGTGATGTGTGGTAAAACAATTATAAATAAAACAAAAATAATGATGCAGTGGAAAAAATAAAAAATAAATTTATAAAATAATACACGATAATATTAAAATAGATGATGTAATAGATTAAATATTATAAATAAATAAATAAAAAAGAAGGAAAATTACTAGTGACATTCATGAATTTGAGACGAAACGGTAACTCCTGTTTTTTAAGAAATACCACAGAGATTCCTGCCAAAAAAACAAATACTGACTGTCACGACCCGTCCCGGACACTCGTCATCCCAGGATCGGCGTGACGACAACATGATATCACCTATTTCATTTACATTTTTCCAATACATTACAAAATTTCATAAATTACTATACAAATCATTATACAACATATACATAATCTTTCACTTTCTTATTGTTCCTCTCTGACAGCTCAAATCAAAAATATAATCCCAGATGACTCCACCTAATGCCAGTAGGGGACCGTCTCCTAAAATATTCACCTGCGAGTGTACTGCCTTCTTAGTAAAAACCATTATTTAACATAATAATAACACATTCTAAATAATACAACATTCATATGGATCAAGTGTAAATATATGTATATCCACCACACAGTTGGTAAAACCTCTAATATCAAAAGAGCAGTGTAAATAAATTTGCAAACACCATAATCAATAATGAATCATCCAATATATATATAAAACACCCCAACTCAAAACACACATCTCAATCTCATACCCACCGGCTAAATCATAGTGATCGTTTTAACCTCACGATCGGGAGTTGCAACGGTACCGTAACCATCCGTAGGATATGCCTTCCTAACGGACCTAACTGCGCAGATCACCGCCAACCGGACGTCTCCGGAGGCCAATAATATAAATCACCACATAATAAGTATCCATCTACCGGATCACCCTCCGAACAGACCATGATATAAATCACCACCTATCGGACCACCCTCCGGACAGGACATCATAAACTATGGCATAGTCAATTCAATACTATCATCACCAAATCACAAATAATTATCCGTTTGCCGGACCACCCTCCGGACAGACCATAATATAAATCATTACCTCATCAATATCGTCAAAATTACCATTGTCTACCTCTTTTTAACAAAACCCACTTTTAATATTAAAAATCATGATTTTCCCACCTTTTATTAAAACCATCAAATCCAACAGATTATTTATAAAGTCTTTCTTTTCAAAACCCAAACAATTCAATGGAAATCCATTTTTACTAACTCACTCACAACTGGCTTGATCCATATAATTTATAAAATTCGTACAGTTAGATAAACACATATCTCATCATATTTATATGAAAATAGTTTGGCAAGAAGGGCAGTACACTTACCTGATATCCGCTTTCGTAAACTTTAACCGATTATCCCCTATCCGAACTCCGGTGCCTGTGAGCCTAATGGTGACAGGGCCGAAATTAATATTTTTGTATAAAAAAATAAACTAATCACGCCATGAAATCCTATTTTCCTTAATTTCCTATTTCCCATATTTTCTTATGAAATATAATTATTCAATTAATATTACTTCATTACAGTTTACTATATCGAATTTATTCATGTGAACATATAATGCTAAATTCAACGATAATGATAACATGTATTTTATATTAAGATAATTAAATGTATTTATTAAAGAAGTGCGAAATTTTACCTTCCCCGAATATTCCACCAGCCGCGAGATTGGATTTATATTTTTCGTGGGGTGGTTTGTGCAATTCCTCCATTTCTTTTTTTTTTTTTTTTTTTTTTTCTTCTTCTTCCTTTTCCTTTTTCCCGTTTCTGTTTTCCGTCCTGTTTCTGTTTTTCGGTTCTGCTTTAGCCGCCGACGATACCCTCCGTCGATCCTCCCCACCAGCGTCCACGCACACGTACACACAAAACGATCAACAAGCCTCACCGGAGGAACACACCCACGCCGACAACCCATACGCACACCCACACGATCACCGGCGGCCCATGCCCACCGGCGACACCCTCTCTCTCTCTCTAACTCTCCGGCCAACCAAACGATCGACACCCACCAGCGACCGAACAGCCGACTACTGAAACACACCCTAACCGATCAACCGACATACATCGCAACACACGCAACACGTATAGAACACCCACACGCTCGCCGAACGTCAACGACGAACGGCGACGCTACACCGCCGATCATCCTTCACCGATCACACACACACACACGCTCGCTAGAGATTGAACAGCACAGAACACACATACACACACCGTACTCACACCGGAACACACACTCAATCACCTCGGAGCACCACTGAACGAGAACGGACAATCGCAGATCTCCAGTGAACTGTAATACCGCCGACGACGACACGATCAACTAACCGCCACACTGAACGAACTCCCTGAACAAAACAGCCAATCGCCGATCGCCCTGCACCTCACCGTCGACGCTGCACCCGAACTCTCTCTCATTTCTCTTCCTTTCTCTCTCTTTCAGTTCTGGACCTTTCTTCTCGTTTTTCTTTGTGTGTGTGTGTGTGTGTGTGTGTGTGTGTGTATAATATGTATACGTATGAGAGCCCACCCGGCCGAACAGCCCCCATACCTCTACCCAATCTCACCTTACCCATTCCCAACTTTCTATATATATATATATATATATTAAGATATTTTTATAAAATTACACAAACCTCCCCTTATTTTATGTTGTGGTAGAAATTAAACCTAAAAGTATGTTTTAAGGTTTTTAAAATTTCAATACAACCCACTAAAATATTAATTTACATAATTAATATCGTAATCTACCCCGACATTTTCAAAATATTTTAAAACGCGACTTGAATTATTCGTATATAAAAAGTCGGGGTCTTACACTAACCAATTACTTTTTTATCCTTACCTTTTAAAATAAAATTAAGGCAATTATCGTTTTACCCTTGTAAACCCTCTCTCTCTTTCTCTCTCTCTCTCTCTCTCTCATCAAATCTACACAGATCCGGCGTTCAAACACAAGGCAAATTCGGCAAGGAGGAGAAGAAGAAGAAGACAAGACAAGACAAGAAGAAGAAGATGGTAACCATCTGCCGGCAACGAAAATCACCGGAGAAGATGGCGATGGGAGGATGAAGGAGGACGGAGAAATAAAAAAATAAAAAATGGTCAAAGTCAACACTAAACAAGTGTAATTAGGTAAGTTGATGAATGAATTTTATATTGTAAGGGTAAATGGAATTTAAATTGTTAATGTATTATATGGGCTTGACCCACGTAGCCCTTTAGGGTAAAACCCTAACCCCTACTTCCCCTATAAATATGTGTATATATCTTTATATTCTTGTATCTTTTTCGCATAATATCAATACATATTCATATTTCTCACTTCTCAATCATCTTAACATGGTATCAGAGCCAAGGTTATGGGACTCTCATTCCCACATAGTCAAATCATCTGTGCAAGTCGGGAGTTGCACATTTCTAATCATTCTCTCGTAGTCAAATCATCCGTGCAAACCGGGGGTTGCACTGAAGGACGGGTGTTAGATTCCTATCCCACATCGCTTGTCACACCCAACCCCGGGCACCCGTCACCCAAGGCCAGGCGTGACGTCTACCTGACGTTACCGGACCAATCTACGAATATCCTAACTTATAGATATACATACACACTCGCGCTACTGTAAATTTTTTCCTCAAAAATATATATATACCTGTTCCTAGAATTTGGGAGCACACCTGTCCAGAAAATCTACAACCAAAAACACCAAAATACTTGAACCTTCAACGATTCACGTCTGACCGACTCACCTCCGACACAACACTACCTCCGGACTCTCCCTAGTGCCAGTAGTGAATCAACTCCGAGCCGCATTACTTGAAACCAAAAAAAAATTATTGATGTACTATTTTCATAATAAAAAAAATATTTTATGGATTAAGTAAAAATAATATACACCATGTTTCGAAATATAATATTATATAATCACATACCTGGTTGAAAACTCAGTTCCACTACCACCAATGAAATGAAATAATATAACAATAATACCGTATATCGTATACCATATTTTGAACCAATTTTCCAGTGTCACCAATGTAAAGAAATAGTGTATTTAAAACACCCAATACAAATATAATATAATCACATACCGTACAGAAAATCCAGTTTCCCTGTCGCCAATGAAATAAACCAACATATATTTAAAATACTCAATCCAAACCTTTTAAATCCGCCAGTCCAAATATTTTAAAATCGACCCATCCAAACATTTTAAGTCAACCAGTGCAGCCAAAATAATATATATACGCCAATTCAGTTTAAAGTAATATATCCAAACCGAATCCATCCAGACAGTTCATCGTAAAATACACCACACCCTTTTCCTACTAGCTATAGGATCGTTTTTACCTCACGATCAGGAGTTGCAACGGTACCGTACCACCCACTAGGTTTGCACTCCTGATGGGTCAACTACCCTGCAGGACTTACCTAGCAAGTAATTCATATCCCTTACAAAAAGAAAATCCACATCCCTTACAAGAAGAAAATCCACATCCCTTACGAGAAGAATATACATATCCCTTACGAGAAGAAAATCCACATCCCTTACGTGAAGAATATCCACAACCCTTACGGGAAAAAACTATAGCATAGTCGGACCAAACATCACTCTCCACCTTAATAACTAACTCGATTCAAAAATGATTTTTCCACCTTTAAAACCAACACGATCCAAAAATCATTTTCCACCTTTTTAAAATCAACCTGGTCCGAAAATCCTCTTCAACTTTTAAAATCAAAACTCACTTGATCCATATAAGTTGCAAATTCGTCCATATTTTAAAATAACCACATTTCCCATAATTTATACGTAAATAAATTTTTTTAATTTATATAGAAGATAGTACACTCACCTCGATTTCTATACTGCAACAACGTCACTATCTGAAACCTACTGGGACGTTGGCGCTTGTGAACCTAACAACGATAGACCTAAAATAATATTTTACTTTAAAATAACCTAACGTGCAATGCAAACCCTCAATCTCATGTTTCCCATTCCCCAAATTTAGTTATGTAAAATTTGTTATTTTTGCCCATTTCACTACGTTAATATTTCACTGTACCAAAACTATTTAAAATTTACGATTATATAATATTATTCCGGTTACAAAAATTATTATTACGATTGTAAAAAATTTAATACTAATAATTTAATTTAACGAAAATAATAACTGATTAAAGTTTTCGAATCGCTCACCGAAAGGTTGGATTTTGGATTTTGAATTTTATTTAATTTTCTTCTTTTTTTTTTTTTTCTTTTCTTTTTCCTTCTCCATGTTTCTGTTTTGCGTCTAGACCGTGATGCCGTCCCTACTGCCGCAGCGACAGCCTCTCACTCCTCCCCTGTTCCTGTTTGGGTTTCAACCGACACACACCCCCACTCTACCCACCGCCAACCGATTACACCTATACACGCCGACGACGACACCCACATACACACAACAGCGTCGGACGAAAACACATACACATGCTCGTCTAAACATAACAAAACACACACACATACACACATAATTGACAATCGGAGCACACATACACACACGATCACCGTCGACAGAACACCCACCACCAAACTGTACCACACTGCTGACCGATCAGCAACACAAGCACACCACATGCCGGCGACGAAACACCTACACACGTTGTCGATCGCCGGTGGATCAACGACGACAACGGAGAAAATAGACGAAACACACACACAATCACCGAATAACGGCAATGAACAGCCGACCGACACTGCTGGAGAACCAGGCAGCACACACACATGACAACCCACACTGCCGGACCGGACGGTGACGCCACACCTCTCTCTCTCTCCTCTGTTTTCTCTCCTGCGTTTTTTTTTTTCTGTTTTTCCTTCTTCATTTCTCGATTTTTCTGTTTTGATTTCTTCTTCCTTTTTGGGTTCTAGAACATATACTACGTATATATATATAATATCTTTTTTCCAAATTTCGTTAACCTCCCCTCAATTTCCTTTAGGTTATTATTTAAATCCCAAATCCCAAACATTTCTAAAATTTCTAATTGACCCCTAAACTTTTTAATTAAATTAGAAAGAACACATTCCACCTCGTTAATTTCTAAATGTTCTAAAATGCAGCTAGTGAATATACATGCGCAACAATTAGGGTCTTACATCGCTTATCTGAGAGTTTCCAAGCAACTATATAAATCAAGGGAGTTACTCCACTTCGCTCATTATCAATGCCAAAGAGGATTCGGATCCTACCTCCACTACTGTCACCATGTCTATTGCAGTTTTGACCTCATTCCTCTTTCATATCTTCTCCAAAAATGGTAATGGTACAAACATTTCTCATACTCTCTCACTTACTACAGGTAACTCTTCTTGGATCTTTAACTCTACCTGTTGTAATCACATAACATCTAATCCCAATAGTTTTTCAACCAAACCTTCCGTGATGAATATCCTTAGAATTAATACCACTAATGGTTCTTAAATGCCTGTTACCCATACCGGTCAGATTTTTACTTCCCATCTTTCTATTCCTGACACATATTTGATTCCAAAACTCACCTTAAATCTCTTGTCTGTTGGGCAATTTTGTGAATATAGATTTGAAGTCATATTTTCTAATAATGATTGTCGTATGTAGGATCCTCGGACAGGAGAAATTTTTGGGACTGATCGTAAGGTTGGACGCCTATTTAAACTTACAAGTTTGCACCTTCCATCTCCAACTCCAACACCACCACAACCACATGTCCTTTCATCAACCTGTGCAATATCACCACTACCACCAATATCATTTTCCCCATCTTTATCTCCACAACCACTAGTGTTTCTCTTACTATCCTAAATTTAGCATGCTCGTTTAGGCCACACTTCATCTAGCCGACTCAAATCACTTATCTCTAGTGGTCAGTTTGGTTCAATTCAGCATGAGTCTTTCAAATGTATCCACTGCCAACTTGCAAAACAACCAGCCCTACCTTTCAAAGAAAGTCAGCCTATTTCCCTTGCACCCTTTGATCTAATTCATTCTAATATATCGGGGTCTTCTCCTCATGCCTCGATGGGTGGTTGCCGTTACTTTGTTATCTTTGTGAACGACTACTCTCGATATACATGGTTGTTTCTTATGAAACATCGATCCGAACTATTCCAAATATATTCTGAGTTTTCTTCTATGGTTCAAATCCAATTTTCTCGAAATATCAAAGTTTTCTACTTAGATAATGCAATAGAATACAAGGATCGTGTTTTGCTTAACCTACTTCGCAAAAATGGCACGTTTCCCCATCGCTCATATCCTAGTACATCCCAATAAAATAGACGAGCCAAACACAAACATAGACATATTCTTGACACAATTCGTGCTCTCCTCATTTCTTCATCATGTCCTGAGCATTTTTGGGGTAATTCTGCCTTCACAGCCGTCTACACAATAAATCGTGTCCCTTCCGCTACAATCCAAAACCAGTCTCCATTTGAGTGTTTTTTCGGTAAACCTCTCAATTACTCTGAACTCAGAGTCTTTGATTGCATTTGTTTCATTCTTCTCAAACCACATAAACACAACAAACTGGAACCAAAGGCTTGTTTATGTTGTTTTCTTGGATATGGTATCAAACATAAAGGGTATCAGTACTGGGATCCCATTTCTAAAACCCTTCGTATCTCATGACATGCCATTTTTTATGAATATCAAATGTTTTCTTCCTTACGGTCATTTGATATGTCAACCCTCACCAACTCCAAATTTTTTACTAATCTATCCATCGAGTTATTTCTTGAGGATACAATTTTAGGTACTGTTGAGTCCACTTTAGCACCACCAGTTGAGCCTAACCTTGCACCTTATGCTGAGTCCACCCTAAAACCACCGGTTGAACCCAATCCAGAACCACCAGCTAATTCCACCCTTCTAATTCCAGCAACCATGCCTGAGACTTCTTATGTGGTCGATGATCCTGTATCGCCTTCCTTTGAGACCCACGCCCCAGATCAACCCTGCCGCTCTACCAGGGTAACTCATCATCCACATTACCTTTCTGATTTTCATTGTTTTTCTACTATACCTTTTCTGCATGAGCTTTAATCCTATAAGGAAACTAGTACTAATCCTCTTTGGTTGAAAGTAATTGACGAAGAACTTCAGGCCCTTACCAAAACTCATACCTGAGATATTGTAAATCTGCCTCTGGAAAAACTCCTATTGAGTGCAAATGGGTGTTTAAGATCAAGACGCTTTCTGATGGCTCTATTGAACGATATAAAGCCCGACTTGTTGCCAAGGGATTTACTCAGGAATATGGCAGTGACTATGAAGAGACATTTGTTCCAGTGGCGAGGCTAACATCTGTCCATACACTTCTTGTCGTCGCCGTTATTCGAAAATGGTCTCTCTTTCAAATTGATGTCAAAAATGCATTCTTCAATGGCTATCTTCTTGAAGAAGTCTATATGCATACCCCTCCCGGCCTGGCTGCCCCTCAAAATAAAGTTTATCACCTTCGTCGTGCCCTATATGGTTTAAAACAAGCTCTACGTGCCTAGTTTGCCAAATTCACCACTACTATTCATCAGTTTGGGTTCACACCTAGTACTCATGATTCGGCTCTATTTATTCGTCATACTCCCAATGGTATTATCCTTCTTTTACTGTATGTGGGTGATATGGTTATTACTGAAGATGATTTACGTGGTATTTCTGAACTCAAAAAGTTTCTCAGTGGCCAATTCGAGATGAAAGATCTGGCGTGCTCACCTATTTTCTTGGCCTCGAAGTCTCATCTGGTTCCGATGGATATTTTCTCTCTCAAACCAAATATACCTCGGAACTCCTTTTCAAGATTGGGATCACTAACTCAAGCATTGTCACTACTCCTCTCGAGTCGAACGTCAAACTTACCCCATTTGATGGTTCACCTCTTAAGGATACCACTCTATATTACCAACTAATTGGAAGTCTTATATATCTTACTGTCACTCACCCTGACATTGCCTATGTTGTTCATCAAGTCAACCGGTTCTTATCCGCTCCTCAAATCACCCATTACTCGGTTGTTCTTCACATTCTTCAATATGTCAAGGGTACTTTATTTCATGAGCTTTATTTCTCAGCTCAATCTGCTCCCATCTTACAAGCTTATTCTGATGCCGATTGGGAAGGAGATCCCACTGACAGATGTTCAACCAGTGGTTATTGTTTTTTTTTTTGGCAATTCTCTCATTTCCTAGCGTAGTAAGAAACAAATTGTAGTTGCTCGCTCCAGTACTGAAGCTGAATATCATGTCATGGCTGATGCAACTCAAGAACTTCTCTGGCTTCGATGGCTCCTCGCTGACATGGGCATCTCTTCTCCTGCTGCCACTACCCTATACTATGACAACAGGAGTGCTATTCAGATCACTCACAATGATGTATTCTACGAGTGTACAAAACACAACGAGACTGATTGTCACTTCATCCGTCATCACATTCTCCAGAATATGGTTCGTCTACAATCTGTCAATTTAGCCAATCAGACAGCAGATATTTTCACTAAGGCTCATCCACCCGGATGCTTTCACTCTTTGATTTCCAAACTCAAGTTCACCTCTCACTTACCGCCTTGAGTTTGAGGGGGAATGTTAATGTATTATATAGACTTGGCCCACGTGGCCCATTAGGGCAAAACCCTAGCCCCCACTTCCCCTATAAATATGTGTATATATTGTTGTATTCTTGTATCTCTTTCGCATAATATCAATACATATTCATGTTTCCTACTTCTCAATCATCTTAACATAAATGATGACATCAATCAGTCAACTCAAATTTGAGAGGTTAACAGTTCCGATTGAAAAAGATAAAAGGTATCAGTAGAATTTGTTAAAACACAAAGGATTACTGAGGTCGTCGTCACAAATACAGGGGATGTCAATGATAATTTCCCTTATAAAAAATATATTTTAGAAGTGTTTTTGAGTTGTGTTTTTTTAAGAAAAATAGTTGTATTTTTTTCGGTAAAAAAAAATAGTTCTTGAAACTGAAACAAACTGGGCCAATGATTATAGAAAGTTAAAACACACAATGATGCAATTACAAAACTAATCAAATATCATTAATGAGTCAGTACTACAACAAAAATATAAAAGTACTACTAATGTACTTTCTTTGTAGTATTGTGACCCAAAGCCAGAATCTTTCAAACATGGGCACTCAAAAGATGTAGTTGTAGGATGTGGTATTAAATGGGGGAATGGGGGAGTAAGATCTTCAGGCTGCTTGGGGGGGAGTCATTAAACTTTGTGTCTCTGACTTTGCTTGCCCATAACATTTTGGGTCATCACAATCTATTTTTAAATGATTATATATTTTGAACAAACATAGGCTCCAAAAAGCACCTCAGCTTCTTGATTTGGGTAATGAAATAATAATCTAACCAACAAATAATGATTGCTTCAGCAAAAGAACAGGCCAGAGCCACTCTGATAACAGAGAACTGCAGCAATATGAAAATTTATCACATGCCCAAATGCCTATAAAAGTCATCATTTTCAGCAAGAATTCCCATTTCAGTAATAAAGAATCCAATCAGCCAACATCCTCAAGAATGCAAATAAAATCAGAATTAATCCCGTAAGTCAATTTCACATGAATCAGAAGTTTGCGCCTGTCGGCAAGAGGCATTTCATGACCTATGAAAACATATAAAAATTAAGATCATCCCCCACATTTTTTCTGCTTAAGACATGGAGTTAAATTTTCAGTGGGACCCACGGCCTTAATATGGCAACACAAGTATTTCAATGTGCTTGGCTTCAATCATTAGATTATTTTAATCCTGTCATTAGAACCAAAACTTACGCGCGAAGAAAACCATGCACCGAATAGGTAGCAAAACGTTGACTTGGTTCTTCTTAACAAATTAATGAATTCCACGTCGCTTGTGTTACTTGATCCTGAGCTATATATAAAGTCTAAGACAATCCTTCTCTCTCAAGTGTCTTTTGAGAGTGAGTTAGGCCCATTGGGTTTCTACAACTTATAAGAGAGAACAAAGAACTCATGGCTATTTCAGTAACACATCTATTCATTGAAACGGAGAAAGACGATCAAGAACAATAAATTGATGATCACATGGCCTGGATTGAAAGGCCAACCTAAATTCTAAAGAGGATGAATAGCTAAGTTAGAGATACTTTCTTTCAAAAAGTGACGGGAAACAGACGCATGAAAATAATTTTCAGGTGTTCTTAATCTTTAGAGGGTAAGAAAGAGAATGATCTTTTTGTTATGGGGTAGCTCATCAAGTGCCATAGAATCTCACACAGGTGCAAAGTGAAGACATTTAAATTAATCAAAAGTAACAAATGAAGGTAAAGATTTGGTTAGGTGAGTAAGCTTTTTTGTAGATTGTAGACCCTCCCTCTTAAAAACAACCCCTAATGGTAGGCAGCTTTACTTTATTGCTTTGTTTTCTATTAGGTGAGTGCTGTCCAAAGGCTAACATGAAAAGTATGGAAAAGTAGAATCTTGATGAAGACTCAGACTTTCATTTCCCCTCTATCATAGCAAGTTCGGTCAGGTGCCATCCCAAATTTTGGCAATTTTAATGCCAAAATAAGCTACAACAGCTCGACTATCATCTATTTAATATTGGTATAGATGCTCTCCGTGTGCCATATTTGGTTCTGGCAGTACCCTAGGCAGTATTTGGACAAGAGTTTAATTATGATTAAGTTGAATTAGGGTTGGATTAACCTTGGGTTATTTTAGGCTTTTAATTTTATTTTAAATTAAATTATTGTTATAATTTAATTAAGCTAAAAAAACAAACTACATAAAAAAATTCATAATATTAAATATTTTTAAGTAAAAATAATTTTTACTTTTAATTTTAATACAAAAATATATTTAAAAACTACAGTTAATTCTAAGTTAATTTTTATTTTTTATTTTAATATGAATACTTTTGAAAAAATGACACACCGATTTTACCAAATCTGTTAAAATACTTACTCTAAATTAGATGTGTCATAATACTATTCATAAGTCATATTTGATAAATAGGGATAGCACACCTAATTGTTGGAGATGCTATTTGGCTCTAAGAAAAAGGTGGCTCTCTCTCTCTCACACAAACAAACAGCCATAAAAAAACAAACGAACACACACAGAAAGGCTAAAAATATACAGAGGGTATGGATGTAGATGTTTTGAATTTTTTGGCTATCAGTTGCTTCTATGGACAAGTTAGGCACTCAAGGACAAATATTTAAAAAAAAAAAAAACAGTAATAATAAAGTTGCTTTCTTAAAACACCTTTGCTTAACACTAGCTATACTAAAGGAACAATAATAATACCAACTAGAAGGGGCCAATACTAACAAGACATTAAAACAACCCAAAGTAAATTTATGCATAAAAAACATAAAAAAAAACTTGATGCTCAGTAAATAGACGGGTTAAAAATGAGCTTAATCAGAATTTACATGATGGCGTATTACGACTTATTTGCACAGCACTTATATACAATTATCATATTCGCGCACATGTAAGTTATGGTTTAATAAAATATAGCTCCATCAGCAGGAGTTCAAATATGTAACATTTGACTATTTGAGTTTGTGAATAAAAGAAATAAAAAGTTCAATGTGTTAAATGCTCGAGATGAAAATAAAGCAGCCTAACATATAGATATTAATTAGAATTAAGTGATGATAGAGTTTATATTTTCAGGAAATACAGTTTAAGACTATTGGTGAACACTTATTATGTTTTTCTGTAATTCTGATGTTTTCAGTAAAGATGTATTTTTTGAGGATTCCATTGATCACTCTTTGATCTATTTTATTATTACAATTCTCTCCCTAAATACTATGCCGTGCTTTCAATGACTTTGCAAATCTAAATCTATATTGCAAATCACAACTAGAGGCTATATATATATATATATATATATATATATATTAGGAATTTCTCATGCCTGAAGACACTATATCGATTTTTAAATTTATAAGTATAAAAAAATAGTACATAATAAAAAATTAGTTAATAAAGTACATAAATGAAACTTGAAGGGTACAAAACATAATTAAATTCAACCAGTTTAGAAGTGGAAGTGTGAAATTTTTTAGCGAGAATTTTTCTCCCAAATATTTTATCTCTTCATCTAAGCCATTGCGTAGGTTGAGTGATATAGAGAAGTTTGAAGTTAGTGAATTGAGAGGTTGCCTAGGTTCAATCTCTATCATTCATGTTTTAAACCTCAATTTGGGCAATTAAAATGTTTTTTTATCCCGATCTATTGATGTGTGTATGTACACATATATATGATGAGGTCCAAAATGGTTCACCGGACAAATCACTCTGAGATTCGGAAGACTGGGATATCCCTTAGCTTAACTCTATTTCCCTCGGCTCAAGTTCCTGCAAAACAATGCTCCGCGGGTTGGCTTGCCAGCGTTGCACCTCTGGTATGAGAATCAGCCGAGAGTTTTTCAGTAGAATTTGGCAAAGTAATAGCTAAGCGAGAATGTGAGTACCTGGTTAGCTCACCATTTTAGTATTTATAAGCAAACGAAGACTTGTTGGGCAAGCCTTCCCTAATTCTCGGCCCATCACCAGTAATTGTGGCGATGATCTCGCCCTATCACTGTTAAGGTGGCAAGTATTATAGGGGCATAGATCGTGGGTCTGTTTGTCACACCCCACCCCAGACACCCTTCATGTGGGGCCGGCATGACGTCGATATGACATCACCTAACAAACTAACCAACCCCAAATACGACAATAAAAAAAATTTCATCTATAACATATACACGATTCCATCTGATAGGGATACACCGTCCCAATTATAAGAACAACCAAACTAATATCATGCATCTCACTTAGATTCATCTCTGACACCTCGTCTCAAAATTCCTCTCAAATGACTCTACCGCAGGATCCGCATAACTCTATCTAGCGCCAGTAGGGGACCGACCTACTCCTAACCATTTCACCTGCGAGTGTACTGCCTTCTTAGTAAAATATTTTTATAATAATAATAATTTATTCTATAACATCTAAATGGATCAAGCTTAAATATGTAAACATCACGTAACTCGTAAAAGTTTTCATAATATTAGCAGTGAGAATAAAACACAATATATATATATATATATATATATTCCATGCAAAGTCATTTAGTATAAGAGTCATGCCAATCACCATAATAAATAATAAATCACCCAGTATAAGCAAAATACCATATCTCAAAACACCACTCGCAAACACGCACACGCTGACCAGCCCTAGTGATCGTTTTAACCTCACGATCGGGAGTTGCAACAGTACAGTAACATTCATAGGAATGCCTTCTTACGAAACATCCACACCCCTTTTTGGGGAGAAATATAATCCACACCCCTTACGGGGAGAAATATAATCCACACCCCTTACGGGAAGAAACCACACCCCTTTCGGGGAGAACAACCATGGCATCGTCAAAATCAAATACAGCCTCATCGAAACACAACTCAATAAATATCGTCTACTCAACATTTTCAAATCACCACATCTACCACTTTTCTTCAAAGCCAGTTTTTAAATTTAAAAATCATATTTCACACCTTTTAAAGAAAACGTCCGATTTTATCAAAACCACTTTTTCATCCTTTATTTTTAGAAAACCAGGCATTTTTAGAAAAATAGATGTTTCTTATTCTCTTTTTAAAAACACCGTCTAATTTCACCAAATCTAGCGGAAATTCATTTCCAACTTCTTTTTGAAATCTATCGAAGTCCATATCGTTTATAAATTCATACAGTTTAGGTAATCACAAATGTCATCTCATATATATATAGAAAATAGTTTGGTAAGAAGACAGTACACTCACCTTGTTATCCTCTCTCCAAAACCTTTACTGACCATACTCCATCAAGACACCGGTGCCTGCGAACCTAATAGTAACAGAGCCTAAATTAATATCCTATTTAAAACATCTAAATCACACAATGCAGACCCTATATTCCAAATCGTTACCATTTTATGTACCACGTAATTAAAATTAATTTATCTTTAGGGAATTGTTACGGTTTTAGGATTTGTAGCGCTAAATAAAATTTAATTTAATGAAAATTAATAATTGATTGAAATTTCACCTATTTCCGAGTCGTTTGGCAACCACGAGATGGGTTTTTAATTTTTAACGAGGTGGTTTGCGTAATTTCCCCTTTCTTTTTTTTCTTTTTTTTTTTCCTTCTTCTTCTTCTTCTTTTTTTCTCTGTTTCCTGATCCGTTCCCAGCCGTCCCCTCTCTCCTATGTTTCCGTTTCGGATGTTGGCCGGTTGTCTCTCCCTTCCGAAATTAATCGATGGCACACCCCCAAGGCCCACCGATGACAGACCAGCACCCCAACACCCCATCGATTCTCACACACACAGCCACACAGTCGGCCCACATCCATGGCCGACCACGCCTACACAGTGAACACACAAGCAACTGCCGCCGTTACGCACACAACCAACGGACACCATGGACAGGGCACCCACCACCGGAATAGCACGCAGACACACATACACACACCGTCGTCAAGCATAGTACACACATGCACCACGTCGACGATATCGTCGGACCGAACGGAAAACCCACTACACCGCCACACACACGCACACACCGGCGAACCAAAATCAGACGACCATAACCAAAAACGCACACACACCGATCCCCCCCTCCCACACACACACACACATGACGGCGATGGTTGAACGACGGACACCACCCCCCATGCCGGAACACACCACCTCCGGATGATCACACCGCCCTCTTCCATCATTCACCCACTCGCAACCATCGCAGAAATCCCCACACAACGCCGTCCACACCCCGCCGGCGCCGAACCCGGCTGTTCCTCTCTCTCTCTCTTTCTCTGTTTCCTTCTTTCTTAGATTTTTTTTCTTTTATCATTACGCATGAAAATATATATATATATATATATATATATACGCCATGTCGTTGCTCTCCCTCTTTCCCCTGCCGGTGGTTTGCTCCTCCGGTCCCGTATGCGTATATATATATATATATATATAAAACTTTTTAATTAATTACTCTTTCCTCCCCCAACTTTCTTTAAATCTTAATTTTAAATCAATTTCAACTTTTTAAAAGTTTCTAAGATTTGCGATTTCACCCCTTTAAGTTTCAATTTAAGGTTAAATGTCATTTTACCTCCCTAAGTTGGGATTTAATGTTTCTAGATTTTTAATTTGATCTCATTTCATCCCTAATTTTCACAGTTACTCTAAAATACAACTGAAATGACGTACATGCTACAATTGAGGTCTTACACTGTTACTCAAGAGAGGTAACAACTCCTTTCTTAGATGGGTGAAGGCAATTTTAACTACTCTGAGTAGAAGTAGCGCCGGCTCTCTCTTTCTCTCTCTCTCTCTAGGGCGTAGCTCTGACTAGTTAATGGAAAAGGAGTTGAGGCGAGTTGATCCCTTGGTCAATTTTGAAATATGGCGCTACCCAGGATGATATGGAAGTCAGGAGGGCAGTGTCAATTGGCCAAAAACTTATTTTAGCTTATCATGCTAGCTACGTGCTTCGGGACACATGGTGTTGTTTTGGGCCTCATCGGATTTTCCCTCATCAAATTCCCCCTATTCCCGGGCACGCAAGGGAACATTTCTTGGGAATATCGAGTAACCCTCCTCGGGAGCTCGATTTGGTCTGGCGCTACTCGACACTGGAGCCTAATGAGCATTTTTTTTCACGGGCACTTAGATCCCCATACCCTCAGCGTGCTGAGCATTAAATGCTCCATCATTGATGAAACAACTGGTTGATTTGGTTTCCCTAGGTGGCAGTTGGGAAAGCTTCATGTAGACGTCTCCATATGAAAAAGGTTTTGGGTTATTCCCTTCTGGTTCTTCTGGCATTTCTTGCAATTAAGCATCCATTGGCATTTTCACAATTCTCTTGCGACTATTGTTTATTCTTCCCTTCTTTTTTTGTAAGTCTTCCACGTCTCCTCTATTTCCTAATTCTTGTTTGAGTCCGGTCTTCGCTTTACTCATATCTCTTCGCGTTCTCTGGTCTCTCCTTGTCTTTTTCTTCTATTTCTTCTTATCTCTTGATGTCAAGGCTCCCTAGTATACTCCAACCTCAGAGTAGTTCAACCTCCTCGATGGTAGTGGCGATGATGAGGCTAGGTCATCGTCAACGGCGCCCCCCACTAGGGGTCGTGGTGCTAACCCAAGGGTTGCGCCTTCAGGGACCCAAATTAGGCCCACAGTTGAGCCCCCTGATAGGCCCTTCCCCAATGCTAGCATAGGAGAAGTAGGGCCTTTGGTTAGGCCTAACCCTGAGAGAGCGGCCGAGCCCAAACAGGTGCTGCGTTATCCCATTTCTACAGTTGCGCCTGATCGCATGATCGCCAATGAACCTAAGCTGGAGGAGGTCGGGTCTGCGAAAAGTCGCCTTACGGATGCCCAGTTTCATGATATGTACAGAGACTACTTCATCCCTAGCAGAATGTTGTTGACTCTTCCCATTTTATTAGTCTGGGGGTTTCGTAATGTGATTGGGTACATCTCCTTTTACTTTGATGTTTTCCTCGGTAGGGCATGTTTTCCTCTTCACTCTCTTATTCGCTAAATTCTCCGTCGGACGAACCTTTCATCTATTCAACTCTTTCCTAACACGTGGAGGTTAATGGTCAGATTCATTACCCTCTATCTTAGGAACGATGTCTCTCCCACGTACCCCTTATTCTTCCATTTCTATCAGGTTGTAAGGAACACGAAACCGTTCAACAGTTGGTACCAGTTCCACACTGGGAACAAGATGCTAAGGCTCATAGTGAAAATCCCTACTAACAATAGGGGTTGGAAAAATAGGTGGATTCTAGTTAAGGGAGACTGGTAGCGGCTTATAGGAAATGAAGGACCCCACCTTGTTCCTAGGTTGTGCTCAGTGCCCCGTAAGCTCACCGTCTTTGTTTTTCACTATGTTGGCCATTCCTCTTCGTTCAGTCACTTTATCTGATCTTTTTTTTTTGTTTTGTTTTTTTTTTTTAATTTTGCAGAATACCCGAGCCAGCCCCTGCAACTCAGCGTTGCCAAGGTGGCAAGTGCTGCTATCTTGTAGTAGAATCTGATAGCGGAGAAGGACTTTGACTTCCTTAGGACAACTCTTTAAATCTCTATTTTATAGCTCATTGCCTGCTCAGGCTACGGCTACCATCCAAGAGATTGACGGGTATTCTCCAGGATCTGATCTGTTATTCTCAACTATGAGAACTGAGGATGGTTAAACCTTGGCTTTTATTTCCTCGAGTTGTTTCTCTTTTCCTCTTACGAACTAAGGATTTTGTTGGGCTGGTATTGCTGAGATAAGAGGTGAATCCAAAAGTTTTGGAGGCTATGCGCCAACAGAAGGCCACCCGGGTGGAGGCCAATGCTCCTACTCCCGCCGCCACCCTAGAGAATGCTCCGGCTGCTTCTCGTGTTGCCGCTATGGATGCCCCTAGCTGATGCGGAGTCCTAACATTCGCTCGACTCGTCAAGGAAGCGTCGACCGCTTGCTGCCACAATCGTTATTCGTGATGAACTGGCGGCTAAGAAATCAAGGGAGACGTCACCTGCAGTCTCTAAAAAGGAAAATGAGAAAGTGGGGAGACTTCCCATGGCCACTCGTCCGGCTCTTTGACTCTAGTTAACTGTCAAGATTGAGCTCCCAGGGTCGAGGGGCTAACTCTGGGCGCTCAGGTTCTTGTCAACCTGGAGAACACGCCTAGATGGGCCCAAGCTACATTCCTACCGAGAGACGTCGAGTTGGCCGCCATGGAGAAGGGCAATTATCTCGCCCTAAAGATGCTCCAAATGAACGTGGCGGTAAGTGTTTTGATGTTCTTGCTAGTAGCTTCACTGTTTCAATTCTTTAATCTTTTACAGCCTCCCTTTCATTTTCGTGACAGGCGATTGTCCACTCTTATGGCTTGGTGGAGGGGTAGAATGGCATCGCAACCCGACTTGGCATCCTCGAGCGTAAAAGGGATGAGGCAAAGTCCCAATTGAGCGAAAGAGAATGCCAAGCAGCTGAGGCCGAACGGGAGGCTGTTGATAGGTATGAAAAACCTATCTATTTTCAATCCGAATTTGTTAGTTTTCGAATACGTTTATATAGTATTTTATTATGTTTTAATTAGTTTTCATTTTTTTTGTATAAATCAGGTGTGTGGGGCAAAAAGATAGAAATCTAGAGCGAAAACGATGAGATTAAACCAAAGCGGTTCGAAGTTACGGTGGATAAACAAGCTCGGAGGCTAAAAGATGAAACATGCCCACCGCCTAGGCGTTCAGATCACCTCCTAGGCGGTGAAGATGTTGAGAAGAGCAAAATGTTACTGACGGATGGCTGCCTAGGCGAAGATTCTATCGCCTAGGCAAAGATTCTATCGCCTAGGCAAAAATCCAGCAGAAGACAAAGATGGGCTACTGACAGCCGCTCGCCTAGGCGAAGTTTTCTTCGCCTAGGCGGAAATCCAACAGAATGTTCTCCCAGTCCACTGCCTACTTCACCGTCTAGGCGATCAAACCGAACCGACCTAACTCCGCCTAGGCGAAGAATCCACCGCCTAGGCGGATTTGCCCTGCACAGTCTTGAGATATTTTTAGATATTTTTGAGATATTTTGGCTATAAATACCCCCTCTCCTCTACCTTGGCCGGTGACTCTCTTGCCCCCCTTGGCTTTTTTAGCCCCTTAGGCTATATCTAAGGGTATATTTAGGAGTTTTAGAGGTGGAGCTCACATCCCGAAGTGGAGAAAACGAATCAATCGTTGAGCGTTTTTAGCAGTTTATCTTCGGACGAGGCTAAGTTCTTCGATTGTTTTTCCTTATTTCTTTATCTTAGGAGTATGTGAGAATGTTTAGCTCGTTATTTTATTGTATATGCGGCTATGGCCTCGAGTTAAATATAGATTGTAGTAGGGATTAACACTATATTTATAAATACGTTGTTTGGATGATTTCGGTGTTTCGTTTGTGAGTGTTCTTCGTAGTTTAATTGTATTTATCGTATTGTTTGTTTATTATGCTTAGAATGGTAAATGGAGAATACGGGGTTTTGACAAACCCCGGCTTCAGATTTGGGTAAACAAACACCATGATTTTATAACCCGGTAGGGGTTTCAATCGTGGACAATCAATGACGTGGGGCAAGACACATGCTACCTAGGGTCGTTAAGACGTTGAGGGGGACTTCTTCGTTGGCTCGAAGTTGTATTATATCCCTCGTCTTACACTCGGGAGAGGTGGCGAGAAAGTTTTAGAACGGAGATTGTCGATAGGGTAAATATAACGCAACGATCCAATAACCCGGGAGGAAGTTGGATTGTGTGCAATCAATGACGCTAACCGAGACTCACGTGACCTAGGGTCGTTAAGACGTTGAGGGGGACTTCTTCGTTGACTCGAAGTCATATATTCCCCCGTCTTACACTCGAAAAAAGTGGCGGTGGAGTTTACATACCGAAATTGTCAAATAGGTCGAACATCGTTAACGTGAGTAAATTGGAATCGAACACGTATTTGTAAACACGTTAATCCTTAGGCGATTCTTCACCCTAAAACATATTAGTGTAGTTAATTTAGGTTATATTAGTATTAATTTAATTAATTAAATACATTTGTTTTTCACCTAGATAAAATTAGGTCACGACAAACGCGGTATTCGATAGTAACGACACCAAACCCTGTGGATACGATAACCCGATCTTTCACGATCACACTATACTAAAACTTAGACCTCGTATATTTGCGAGTGTAAGTAGCGGCGTGTTTTATGCCCTACCAGCTGTTGAGGCTAGGCAAAAGACGTCTGAGGCAAAACGGGAAGTTGTTGAGGTGAGGCGCCTAGCGGTGAATGTGGAGAGAAAGGCCCTTGAAGCGATCAAAATAGAGAAGAAGGACCTCAAGGCAGTGAGCAAAACCATGGCGCTGGAACACCAACTTCAATAAATGGGCCGAGCTTGAGGTAGCCATCCAGGTTTGATTAAGGATAGGGCTGCCGGGGAACATGCCAAGACCACATTGTAGCGTGTAAATACGCCATTACTTTTACCGTAAGTGTACGGGTCAAGTTTTAGTATAGATTGGAAGAGTTAGGGTTGTCGTATCCACAGGGATTGAATTAGACGGTCATAGAGTACCGCAATTATCATAATCTAACTTTATTTAGGTGATAAAAAATGTAGTTTTTATAATAAATATAATAAACTAAGTTAATTATACAAATTATACTAATATACTAGTATGACGTTTAAGGGAAAATATTGCCTAGGGATTAATTTCGTCTACTTAAACGTGTTCGTTTCAATCTAGTTTACATTAACGGCATTCTTCCTATCCGACAATTTCAATATCAAAATCTCATTCACTACCTCTCTTGAGTGTAACGTAAATGAATATGTGACTTCGCATCAACGCCAAAGTCCTCCTCAAGCGTCTATACGACACTTGGTCACATAAGTCTCGTCCCAACGTCACAGATTGCACACTTTCTAATTCTCTCCTAGGTTATTAGATCGCGTTGTGTTTAAACCCTAGTCCGAATCCGGGGTTACCTCTCCTGAGTGTCAAACCTTGTATTCTTAGTATATTTTAACAACTATATAAACGTGGAATAACGGAAAATACAATCAGATAAACATGAACAACTATTAACAAAACATCAATTTATTCCAAAATCGTTTTCGTGAAGTACGATCAAACCCTAGATAATATATGTTTAGCTACACATGGTCGTAGCCCTAAATACAACTAAATACAAGCTAAACATATACAAACATTCAACCAAATCTGAGAGAGAGAGAGAGAGAGAGAAACGAGGAGATTAGCAGTTATCCGAAAATCCGTCGCTAAAACTGCTCCGAGAACGCTTCCTCCTTCTTCATGTTGTGATCTTCTATTGGTCGAATAGCCTTGGAGCTCTGAAGACTCCCGAAAACGTCGACACAAGTTATGGGGGAGAAGGGACAATATTTATAGGATTCAAAATATCTCAAAATATCATAAAATATCTGCAACATGACCGCTGCAGCGGTGAGTATGTCGGCAGTGGTCACCGCTGCAGCGGTGGAGATCTCTGAATTTTGACCACTACAGCGGTTGAGCTTTAGCAAACTCTCTGTATTTTCACCGCTACAACGGTGGATACAAGCTTTGGATTTGGCCGTTTTGCTCTTTTTCTCCACCGTTCTTCCACCACTTTGATCATTTATGGACCGTTTTAGTCCCTTTTCACCCCCCCAAATACCTAATTTAAGACAAAATAAATAAAAAAGTATTAAAACATAATAAAAAGTTATAAAATTACTCGAAAACTACCAAAATCGACTTGGGAATAAATAGATAAATTACACCCATCAAATACCCCTAAACTTAGATTTTTGCTAATCCTCGAGTAAAACACTCACACTAAAATGAAAAACACAACTAAATTAACTACCACAAACAACCTAAACACAAATAATCTAAACATAACAATATGCGAGTTTTGAATTCAGCTATCGACCTAAACATTTTTCCCTCAACAACCCCCAATCATATCGAATTCAAGCGGTAAAACGCACAATATGATGTTCTAAAATTTTGACATTCAATAATGGTAAACGCCATTCTAAATCTTTTCAACGTGTGTGTGCTAGACTCAATAATATAACTACCCAAGATCGGATTGGATTATCCACCAACGAAGCTCACGACTATAACCATAAATGATTCGGATATCCATACGCCTGACTGGGTTCTATTCTCCACTAATGTAGGCTTAGAAGTTCAAAAAGATCAATAGGACTTGGTGAGATTTGGAACATCGCCAAGGGTATATCGGAAATATAAAACAAGTTAACTTTGTTAACTTAACGATACACGCATAACGCTTAGCACAAAATCGCTCTCGAACCCCCATATATAAATTGAAACAACTCTGAACATACATTTAAGACCAACGTACTCACTTGTCAAAAAAAACGAAAATTTAACTATATTTACATATGTTTTTTTTTTTTTTTTTTTTTTTTGTAACAAGCACCACACTCCCAAACTTATTTGATTATTACAATTTCATGAATGTGGTTAAAACGAAAGAAAAATGACGAGTACTCTAATATCAAACCAATCAAAAGTTCGCCCTAAACCCAACCGCTCACTTCAAGTAGCATTCGAATGCTAACTTGATTCACTCAAATTGTGCCTTTGATTCAGCGATATAGGTTTGGAAAAAGTTCAATTGGCCAAGGTATTTGTTATGTGTTCAGAATTGAAACGGCTAATAGACTTCGACAAGGTAACGAGGGATAAACCTATTGCAAGGTAAGCTTCAAAGGCTCAAGCGAATCAAATGAATGCCTAAATCACGTCTCTTGAACTATCTCGCCTAGGATTTCGCCTCAAGTTTTCCCCAATCAGGTTCTAGAATCCTTAAGCTTGGCTAATGGATAATTTTCCTCAAATCAATTTAATAGCTATACATTGAGTCTACGTGCTCGTGCAAATTAGGATTCACAATAACTTTTACCAAAACGCATTGTCAAACACACAGAACACACATGAATGGGCATTACCCTTGACCTCGACAAACAACCATGGGGTAATATCATCATCGGGTAATGGCCCAGATGAACGCAAAACTCAGCATGCAACAACAACAAACATAAACACATTCTACACTAAACAAACATGTACACAATAAACTAAACAACATTTAAACATACTAACATACTACACATCACCCCAAAACTTAAAACGGGCAGTGTCCACAGCGACCCAATCATCAATTTCAACATTTGAAATAAAGTATACTGACGAAGGGGGTTTAGAACACGTACCGAGGAGGTGAGACAAGCTCACTTCCAAATGAATTCGGCGGTGATGGATCTAATTTATTTTTACACTTAGATTGCCTCCCACGAAACGCATAGTTTATTTTCCTCTGCCCGACATGAAAAAGTGCTCGTCAAATAACGGCTTTCGCCCACAGTAAGTGTCATACAACACCACATATGGGTCTTGGTTCAATATACCCTCAAGATTGGCGAGATTTGGCATTGTAAAGCTCAAGCTTTCAATAAGACTCTTTACCGGCTCATGTACTTGGTGGGCATGAAAGAGCATTGCTTTTGGCGGCGAATGACAAGTGAGCCATATCGAATCCTCATAGATGTGATCGTCTTGGATCGGTGGTGGCATCACAATTTGGATCTCCAATGGTGAAGAATCACAATCGTCGATCCATGCTTGGGTTCTTGTTTCATTCGAATAATCATCTTTGAACTGTCCCAAGCTCCTTCCGCTCGTTTTTGGTTCCCCGTGCTGGCTTTCAATGCATGTGGCATTTGTGTCTCTCAGTGTCACCACTTCTGACTCGGACTCAATAAAGCAGATAAGCTAATCAATTTGTGTCTAAAGAGACATTACGATCGCATTAATTTCGGCGCAGACCGTCTCAATATTATCAAGACGATCCTCGTGCTCATTGATCCTATCATTCGTTTTCCTCCAAAAAGTCTGAGTCTCCCCTATAAATTCAGCTAACATTTCCTCCAGGGGGGCAGACTCCTCCTGTTGGTCCAGGGTGTCAATCCATAGCACCAAAGCAGTGAAACTATCCCCCAAGCTTTGGTAACTTGGTGAATAATTCCAATACTAAAAATCGAACTCAGTCATGTCTTCCAACAACCAATAGGCTTCATCCGCGGTTAGCTGGTCGAAAGAGGTGGTATCGTTTCCTCTTTCAGCCCACATTCTGGTTGCGTCTAACAACCCGTCGAGGAAGTTCAGTAGTTGACACTCTCTCGGGAAACGATGATTCAAAAACCAGAATAGCAATTCCTTGTATCAATCCCAAGTACAGTAAAATTACTCGGAATCCCGTTGAAAGAAACACAAAAGTACCTATTGATCTAACATTTTCAAGTACCCTGCAGAAAAAACAAAAACTACAAAACAAAAATTATAAACAAAAAAAAATGTCTAAATTAAAATCAAGTTATTTACTCATAATATCAACAACAATCTAAAAACCAATCCCCAGCAATAGCGCAAAAAACTTGGTAGCGTGTAAATACATCGCTACTTTCACCTTAAGTATACGAGTCAAATTTTAGTATAGATTGAAAGAGTTAGGGTTGTCGTATCCACAGGGATTGGATTAGACAGTCGTTGAGTACCGCAATTATCATAACCTAATTTTATCTAGGCGATAAAAAATGTAGTTTTTATAATAAATATACTAAACTAAGTTAATTATACTAATATACTAGTATGACATTTAAGGAAACATATTGCCTAGGGATTAATTTCGTCCACTTAAACGTGTTCGTTTCAATCTAGTTTACATTAACGGCGTTTATCCTATCCGACAATCTCGATATCGAAATCTCATTCACTATCTCTCCCAAGTGTAAAGTGAATGAGTATGTGATTTCGCGTCAACGCCGAAATGCCCCTCTAGCGTCTATACGACACTTGGTCACATGAGTCTAGCCCCAATGTGATGGATTGCACACTTTCTACTCCCTCCCGGGTTATTAGATCGTCGCATTGTGTTTAAACCCTAATCCGAATCCGGGGTTACCTCTCCTGAGTGTCAAACCCCGTATTCTTAGTATATTTTAACAAGTATATAAACGTGAAATAACGGCAAACACAATCGGATAAACATGAACAACCATTAACAAAACATCAATTTATTCAAACATCGTTTTCGTGAAGTACAATCAAACCCTAGACAATATATGTTTAGCTACACATAGTCGTAGCCCTAAATACAATTAAATACAAGCTAAACATATACAAACATTCAACCAAATCTAAGAGAGAAACGAGGAGACTAGCCATTATCCGAAGATCTGTTGCTAAAACCGCTCCGAGAACGCTTCCTCCTTCTTCGCGTTGTGATCTTCTATTGGTCGAATG
Source organism: Eucommia ulmoides (assembly GCA_016647705.1). Lineage (NCBI taxonomy): Eukaryota > Viridiplantae > Streptophyta > Magnoliopsida > Garryales > Eucommiaceae > Eucommia > Eucommia ulmoides. The sequence continues at coordinate 16,006,863 of CM028325.1, forward strand.
GCCTTGGAGCTCTGAAGACTCCCGAAAATGTCGACACGAGTTATGGGGGAAAAGGGACGATATTTATAGGATTCAAAATATCTCAAAATATCTAAAATATCCTAAAATATCTGCAGCATGACCGCTGCAGCGGTGGGTATGTCGGCAGTGGTTACCGCTGCAGCGGTGGAGCTCTATGCATTTTGACTGCTTCAGTGGTGGAGCTTCAGCAAACTCTTTGTATTTTCACCACTGCAGGGGTGGTTTCACCGCTGCAGCAGTGGATGCAGGCTTTGGATTTGACCGTTTTGCTCTTTTTCTCCACCATTCTTCCACTGCTTTGATCGTTTATAGACCATTTTAGTCCATTTTCACCCCAAATACCTAATTTAAGACAAAATAAATAAAAACATATTAAAACATAATAAAATATTATAAAAATACCTGAAAACACTACCAAAACTGGCTTGGGAATAAATAGATAAATTACACCTATCACCACACTGGCGGAAGAAAAGGCCAAGGCAAAAGAGGTGGTGGATAGGGTCATTCGAGAGTGGCTGCAGTCCGAAAGCTTCAAGAAGCTGAGGGAGAGCCTCAACCTATAGTTCATGATGGAGGGATTCAAAGGTGCCAAGTTCAGGTTACTTGACAAATACCCTGAGGTTGATTTCTGTGGAATCCATCTCTTGAGGTTCCCCCCTCTCGAGGATGAGTTTGAGCCAAGTGAATCCACCCACCCGAAACCCTCCGATCAACGCTCCAGAGTGCTCACCTAACCCTTTAGCAGTTCGTTGATCGTCTTGGGGACGGTGGTGAAAAAGCTCCAATACCTGCGGCAGGCTTGTCCGGGGAGGGACCCTCTGACCCGACCGGGGACCAATAGCTCTCCGGCGCCGTTCCTTCTCTTTTTCTCTTTATGTAGTTTTGTTTTTGTACTCGCCCAAGAAAGCTGACGTTTGTGCTGCTTCTAGGCTTCTGGTTATTAATTAATAGAACTTCTCATTTTTACATCTCTAAACTTGCATTTTTATCTGATTCTTCATGACTATCACTCTGCTAATCAAGTCATCTTGACGTTTCTACTAATGATTTCCTATAACCAACACTTAGTTGAAACCTCAAAATTTTATCAGTAAAAGAATTATTGGGTAAGGACGACTTAACCCATGCCAAGCAGGGTCGAAGATGTCGCTTCACCCCGACGCACGCCAATCCATCTAGGTAAGGTTCTTCGTACCGAGTTGGACCCGTTTAGTTGGGCAGGGTAAACTCGACTGCTCGTATCATTCGGGAGAGGACCGATTCATTCCCAATGGGTCACTCGATTCATTTGGGCTTGATTCATTCCCAGGGTAAACTCGACTGCTCAATTCATTCAGGCAGGGTAACTTTGACCACTCGATTCATTCCCAGTGGGTTGATCGCGGTCTCCTTCCTACCCGTCTTACTGGGTAAGGTAGTCAATGTAGTTTGACAATGATTTAATTTGATGAATAAAAAGATACGTATGTACATGGAATGATTTGTAATTGCGTTAGGAATAAATTTCTAATTGGTAATTGATTAGTGTAAGATTAAATGGGAAAAAAAATTGTATTGGAGTTACGTAAGGAAAAAAATTTCTCAAAGGAAAAAAAGAAGCGGGGTTATATTAGTGATGTGCTAGTTAACCCCAAAGATCAAAAGGATGAAGATTATATAGTTTCGTTAGACACTTGGGAGGCAAACAACTCGAAAATTATCACTTTCATTAACAACTCTGCAAATCATTACATTGGTATGCAATTGGCGAAGTATGAGTACGTCCGAGAGGTCTGAGAATATCTTTCAAGGTTGTACACGCAGTCTAACTTTGCAAAATAATACCAATTAGAATCTGATATTCGAGCACTAAAATAAGATGATATGAGTATTCAGCAATTCTACTCCGCTGTGACAAATATTTGTGATCAATTGGCCCACATGGAATCTGCAGAATTATGAGTGTGTACTCTTTCCTTCGCTCATAGAAAAGATCAACGTTTGGTCCAATTTTTTATGGCATTACATGATGATTTTGAGGCGCTCCGTTGGATAATTCTACACCGTAGTCGACTTCCTTATGCTGACTCAATGGTTAGTAAGCTATTGGCTAAGAAGATAAGCTTCAAGTCTTAATCAGAAAAGAGGATTCTCCAAACACCTAGTCCATCAGTTCTAATAGTTCCTTCTAAACCACCTTCTGATCATCAAGGTAAGCCTTATTCGAGGCCTGCTTTTGATAAATGCAACTTCTATAAGTAGAAGGGTCATTGGAAGGCTCAATGCACTAAATTGAGTACAATACCACAGCAGTAGCAGCAGCAACAATGCCCTCCCCCTTCCCCTCGGTAGAAATCTAACCACCAATCTCATAAATAACCATACAGGCCTCCACAACTCAACACTTCAGCAACTATACCCTCATCAAATTCGTTTGGAATTGTAAACCTAGCATCTTCTAATCCTACAATGGCCGCCCTTGTGGAGCAATTTCAGAAATTTCTTACTACACAACCACATACTATGTCCATCGCCTTTTCAGTAGGTTCGTTGCCAATGAGTTCTTCAGGTATGTCTTCCTCTATATAGGTCCTAAATTATGGAGCCTTTTATCATATTCTTCAGGTATGTCTTCCTCTATATAGGTCCTTGGTTCTGGAACCTCTCATCATATATCACATTACTAGTCATCATTTGCTTCTTTAAATCCTACATAATCTATATTTGTTATGATTGTTGATGGTACTCCGATGCCGTTAGCAGACAATAACTCTGTTTTCACACCTCGGTTATCTATTTCGAGTGTTTATCATATTCTCAATCTTGCATTGGATCTTGTTTTAGTTGGCCAATTATGTGACTCTAGTTACTCAACTTTTTCTCTTCTACTTCTTGTCATGTATAAGATCCGCAATTCCAGAAACTGATTGGAACAAGCTATAAGCAAGAAAGGCTATATATATTAGACGAGCTAAGAGTACCAAGAGTTGCAGCTTTCGATGTTGACTTGTCGTCTTTTCATTTGACTTCTTCTTCTTCTAGTTTTTATTTATGGCATCCTCATCTTGGTCATGTTTCAACAATTCGTTTAAAATACTTAGTATCTACAGGGGCATTATGAAATTAATCAAAGTATTTCCTCTTCTCTTGCAATATTTGATCTACTTCACTTTGATATATGGGGACCTTCCCTGATTGCTAGAAAAGAGGAATCTAAATATTATGTTTCTTTTATTGATGATTACACTCAATATTGTTGGGTTTATCTTGTGAAACGTCGTTATGAATTTTTTGGTATTTTTTAAACATTTTGAGCACTTATTAAGACCCAATATTTTGTTGTTATTAAGTGTTTTAGATGTGATTTGGGTAGGGAGTGTACATTTCTAATCTTGCTTTAGATGAAACAGTTCGCCAAAACTCATGTACTAACACTCTCGCGGAAAATGTTGTTGCTGAAGGGAAACATAGGCACCTTGTTAAAACTGCTCATTCCCTCTTACTGTCTACCTCTGTTCCCAGTGCATTTTTAGGGAGAAGCAGTCCTTATAGCCATGAACCTAATTAATAAGATCCCATATTCTCATTATTCAGGTTTGTATGTCTTTATTTAAAAAGTTGTATGGTCACACTCCTAATTATTCTTCCTTAAGAGTATTTGGATGTACTACTTTTGTTCTTCGACCGAGTGTAGAGTATAATAAGTTATCTTCTCGTTCTGTCATATGTGTCTTCCAAGGTTATGGTAAGGAATAACAGAGGATAGTGATGTTTTGATCCAGTTACACAAAAACTATATGTGCCCCGTCGTGTTTTCGTTTCTTGAACATATATCTTTCTTCTCTATTCCTGCTAGTACATACAACTTGACTAAATCTGACCTCGTTTCCATCGATCCCCTCTCTGATGATACAGATAGTTTGTCTCCTAAAAACCCAGGCATTACAGATATTGACCCACCTCTTGTTTCTCGACCTCATGCTCCTATTACATCTCTTCCTCTACATTATTCTCGCAGGGTTCGCACTGTTAGTTCTGCAGGTACTGATGCTTCTAGCGTTCCCTCCCCTCCAACAGCTAACCAAGCCCCTCCTCTGATTGCGGATCCTCATCCTCACTATCCTCAACGCATCCATAAGTCCATTCATATACCAGATTTTGTTTACTCTTACTATTCAAATTCGTTTGCTTTATTTTTAGCCTCTATTCGCTGACTCTATGAGCTTTTGTCCTATAAAGAGGCAGCACTTGATCCCCTTTGACAATAGGCTATGGCTGAGAAACTCTCTACTTTGCACAAGACAAATACTTTGAATTTGGTATCTTTACCTCCAGGTAAAAGTATAATTGGTTCTCGTTAGGTCTACAAAATTAAAAACAAGTTTGATAGTTCAGTTGAGCAGGACAAAGTTCGATTAGTTGCTAAGGGATTCTCTCAGCAATATGGTATGGTATGGATTATGAAGAGACTTTTGCTCCGGTTGCAAAAATGATAATGTTTCATACTTATTGTCATTGCATCTATTCGTCAGTGGCATATTTCTCAGATAGATGTTAAAAATGCCTTCTTGATCACCGATTTCAAGAAGAAGTTTACATAACTCTTCATGCTGGTGTTGCTCATGATTCTGGAGAAGTTTGTAGACTCAAGAAAGCTCTATATGGTCTTAAATAGGCACTTCGAGCCCAGTTTGAGAAGTTAACTACTGTGACTGTTTCTCTTGGTTTTCGTCCAATTAATCATTATTTCCCTCTGTTTATAAAGTGTACAACTATAAGCCATATTTTACTCTCCTTATGGATGACATGATTATTACTAGTGATGATACTAATGGGATTGCAGTCTTGAAGTCACAATTATCTCGTTAGTTTGAAATGAAGGACTTGAGGACTTTACACTACTTTCTGGGTATTGAAGTAACATTATCTCTAAAAGGCTAGCTTCTCCCACAGTCTAAATATATAGATGACATTCTTAAGTGTGCTCGTCTTACTGTTACTAGGACAGTTGATACTCCTCAAGATGTAAATGTTCTCTATTCACTTCTGATAGTGCTCATTTACCAGATCCTACCTTATAACGTACTATTTATGACAGCTTGGTCTATTTTACTATTACTCGCTCAAACATTTCCCACGCCGTTCACATCGTCAATGTTTCTTACTTCTCCTATTATAGTTCATTGGATGGTTGTTCTTCGTATCCTTTGGTATCTTTGGGGCTCCCTCTTTCAGAGTCTCTTACTTCCATTTACCTCGTCTTTGGAGTTATATGCCTACTTTGATGCTGATTGGGCTAGTGATCCCATAAATCGCAAGTTTGTAACAAGTTTGTGTATTTATTTATTTTTTTGTTCTTTTATTTCATGGAAGTGCAAGAAGAAGACCGTTGTTTCTAAATCTTCCACGGAAGTTGAGTATCGTGCAATAGCCTCCATCGCCACACAAATAGTTTGGTTGCGTAGGTTACTTGCAATTATGGGTGTCTCTTTCTCATCCCACTTCAATGTATTGTGATAACAAGAGTGCTATTCATTACTCATAACTCAGTCTTTCATGAACGGATTAAACACATTGAGATTGATTGTCATGTCACTTGTCATCACCTTAAGCATCGCACCATTACTTTACCTTCCGTGTCATCCTCCATGCAAATTGTTGAGTTGTTTACCAAGTCGCATTCTATTTCGCGTTTTTGATTTTTGGTTGGAGAACTCTCGATACTTCTTGCAGCCACATCTTGAGTTTGAGGGGAGAAATTAGAGTTATTATTATTATTATTTAGTATTAATGGTAGAATAATCTTTTCTTCGCTTTCTAAATGTTTCTATTGTAAGCCTATATAAGTTCTTTTTTCTAGATTTTCTCTTGCACTTTCGTATTCGTTCATTCACATATAATAAACCTAACCTCCATTTTCTCTCCAGACTCTATGTTTATTCATTGATAACTAAGTACTTATTGGAGTAAGAATTCTTATCAAACAAGAATTCGGTTTTTAACTCCATAAACAAACAACAATGTTAAAGGGTTGACACTTATGCACGAGAAGTACTCTATTCGGCAATATGTTTCCATTTGGGAGAAACTGGTGAAGGTTAGAGCGTTTTGAGTGATTTGTATCTCCTCCACTGTCTCTATAACTATTTTATGATCATAATCGAATCCTCTTCATCCATTGATGTATGCATGAAAATTTATAACCATGTCTAGGCATGAAAATTTTTATGACTGATTATTATTCTGTTGGATCTCGTCAATAATTTTTGTTTCGTGCTTCTGCTTGTCACCCAACATTTGGTGGTGGTAGGGTTAATTAGTTAGTTCAATGAACTAATTTCAGGTCAGTTTGGAGGAGGTGGTGATGCTTGATCCATTCAACGAAAAGGAGATGGTGATGAATGATGATGGTTATGTTCAGAGGAGGGTACAATGAAACTGTGCCTATTTAGAGGAGAAGGGGTAATGTGTAAGGGCTGATTAACATATGTGGTATATTTAATTAATAATTTGCATTTAATTCATTTGTGAACAAATAAAAATTATGGGGGATTCGATGCGATGGTTAGACTTCATTTGTGAAAAGAAAAAACATCACATCTCTCTTGGTGGGTTTTTCTCTCCCCTATCTGGCTCTCTCGCTCTCTTTTCTCAGTAATATTTTCTTTTTCTTTTTTATGGCTTTGCTAATGTAGGCATATATGTAATATATTCATGATGTATATGTTTATATATTGAAGTATAACGAAATCCATCTATATATAAATTAATACTTGTTAGTATATTAGAATCTCACATGGAATTTTTGAATTTTAATTACACTTTATTCTTTTTGTCCTTCTCTTTTTGTCCTTTTTATTTAGGTCTCTAGATTGTTCCATTTTCAAAATTCTACAATTTCAAATCATATATCCTGGTTTATTGCAATGGAAACACCAGAAGTCTTTTTTACCTTTTGATATAATACCCCTCAATTTGTTAGACCTCGCATTATTACAGGAATTTATGCTTTTGTTTCTCCCCTTATTTCGTGATTTTCAGTAACTGATGCTTGTGATTTTGAAGATAAGCATGCTTGTTCCTTCTTACCTCTTCATTAATGAGACTGTTTATGACCATATCCATTGTCAACTTTTCATCTTGTGCCGGATTATTGAGTAATATTTTGAGCGTTTCTCAGCTATCAAGTAATGTGCTAGCAAGTATGTTTGCATTTCATCTTCCAAAACAAGTTTCATAGCAATATATTTTTATTAATGAAGCCTCGAAAATTATTCATATGGTCAACTATATTTTGTCCATCCTTATAGGTCAAGTGAACAATCTCTTAATCAAATTAGCCTTAATAAATCCAATTTTTCTCTCGTACAAGAATTCTAATTTTTTTTCACAATTAATCAGTTTTGGTTTCATTAATAACATGTTAGTTCTAATCGATCCATTGACGAATGTAACTAACTGTTTTTCTATAAATTATCACCCAATCTTCATCACATCTGTCACTTGGTTTACCCGCATTACCTTTTAAAACCAAATATAAATCCTTACAATAAAGGATGTCCAACATTCTAGATTTCCATATTGCATAATTCGCTAATGTCAATTTTACCACAACCCCACAATCTTCCATTTTAAATAGCACAAATAAATCTTTCTTCAGTAACATGAAGCTCTTATTACCATTTTATTGCAAAAATCCACCAATTAATTAAGTTTTATTTTCACTCTTTATGTGATTAAAATAGGATTAGCCGATTTCAACACCCATAAATATTAACCTAAATAAAGCAAGTAACATATGGCACAAGAAACAATTTTTACATAGAAAATCACAAGGCGGGAAAAAAAAAACCATGCGATCGAAGTTCGATATCAACTTTTTTTATCACAAAATAATTAATTACAATCATTCACAACTTCAAGACAATACTCATTGGATCACCACATAAACTTCACCGAAAATGGTGAATTCAACAAAAAATGATAAATACGGGTTTAGAGAAATATTGAATCACCAATTAAATGAGGGTTACCAAATATCAAGATTGATAAAACAAAATACTTGATGGCGAGAACAAACCATTGAAATTTCAGTCCAAACCGAATCCGAATCACCTTCTGATTGTCAAGTCGAAGCCGTATTTGTCCCTCATCTTCCTTCGCCCTCTAGAAACTATCGTATAACCTTTTCCCCAAAACCAAAATGCTATTGCCCCTTTCCAATTTATTATTCTTGCAGGTACCTATAGAGCCCTATAGGGCTTTTTTTTTTTTTTTTTTTTTTTTTTTGTTTTCTTTTTTTCTTTTATTAAAGCCCAAATGGGTTTGGGTTAGGTTCACCCCAACAGTTCTATCGTGTGGAAAAGTTGTTCAATGAAACTTCAACTTTATTAACTCTGAATTATTGAATGTGCATTAAAATACGTACCATTTTTCATGTCCCAAGAAATTCTTTTTTGCCCAGTGATTGTAATGTCATTCTATGGGTATGCGGGCAGTGATTGTACGCTTTGAAATAATGAGTTATCGTAACTCTGGTGTAAATGGGATCATTCTATGTAATAGAAATAAATGGGATCATTATCTGTAATAGAAAAACATTCAGTTTTAATTCTTTACATGGTATCAGCCTAACCGATCTTCTCTCCTCAGAAATTCATTTTTTTACTCCCTCGTTGTTCTGTGTCGCTGCGATTTTCCTCATCCCGTTTCATTGCCGTTGCCCTAGCCTTCGCTCCCTTCTATTGTTGTTGCCTCTTATTTTCAGCAAGTAAACTACAAAAATAGCTCTCTGACCTTCATTCATTACTTATTGTTGTTCTATCTAGCTGCTTCAGCGCCTCGCCGCTACCCAGAACCCTTCAACACCTGACCAGATACAATGCCACTGCCTAGACCCGCGTCGTCTGCACATACCCAAATGCTACAACACCTCCAGCTGCGCCACACCGCTACCCAAAGCCTCCAGCGCCGTTGTTGCCAAGATCCGCTATTTAGAACCCTCAGCGTCGTCGGTCTAAAACCCCAGATCCGGAGTTGTTCAATCCATTTAATTTTCGCCGTGGTTCATTTACCGCGTAAGATCCAGCCACTTCTTCTCTTTCAGTCGCTTCTTCCGCCACCGTCGGCCAACCAACCCCGCTGCTTTGGCGCCAATGCTTCGACACCGCCGCCTCTCATCTTCGTTGTTGTGTTCGGTGTTTTGTGGACTCGCTCCTAATTTGCTTCATATGTGTGTTTTGTGTTGCCCTAGCAGACTAATCAATCTAAGCCCCTCCCCTTTTTATTCTCTAAATTACAACAACTACCCCAGTAATTTCAAACCTCTTGCTTTTTATTTTTTGAATTACAAAAACTACCCAATAGATGCAAACCCCGTGCCTTTTATTTTTTAAATTACAGAAACTACTCAGTAGTTTCTAAAACTCACATACCAGTTATTTTTTGCACCTCACACTTTTCCTGAATTACCATTTCACACGTCTCCCTAAATCAACCATGTCTACTACACCCACATCCATGTTGCAATGTCAGTTGTACTTTGGGATTGGTCATTTTGCTCGCAACTGCTACCAACTCTCTTCATTTGCACAACAATCCGCTCTTCCATCATTGAACGTAGGTCTACAAATTGCTTAGGCTCAGGTGCATTAGAGTAAACAATCTTCAAAGTGGATACTCAATTATCTCAGCTGGTATCCTGACATTGGTGCATCTACCCACATGATAGGCAACCCCACTCTCTTGCATCAGTACACACCATACAGTGACCCTACCTTTACTCAACTTGGCAATAGTAATTAGCTACCAATATCTTATACAAGTAACATGACACTACCACTTATCTCCTCATCTTTTTTCTTAATAATGTCGATGTTGTTCTTTCGATGCGTAAAAATTTACTTTTCATTGCTCAATTTTGCACAGATAATTACGTTCTTTGTGTCGTTGATGCTCATTACTTCTATATCTTTGATCTCATATATGATTCTCTCCTCTATGAGGGCCTATATAAGAATGGTCTCTATAAGTTACTGGCCATCTCTCCTCACTTACACGCATTATCTACCTCGGTCAACTCATCCACCATATAGCACAATCGGCTAGGTCATCCATCTACTAAAGTAATGTCTTACTTGAGCTCAAATAAATTGTTATCTACTCCTTTTCAATTTAAATCCTCCTTTTGTTCTGAGTGTGCTCTGGGTAAATCCACACGTCACCCATTTCTAAGCTCACATGAAGTAAAAACTTATTTTCCCTTTATTTTAGTTCACTCTGATGTGTGGCAATCTCTTGTGCTTTCTGTTTTTGGTTATAAATATTATGTGTTGTTCACTGACGGCTACACTCATTTCACTTGGCTATACTTTATGGCAAAAAAAAAAAATATGAAGTTCTCCAACATTTCAAAAACGTTTTAGCCTATGTCCAAACTTAATTTGCCATACACGTCCAACAATTTTAGAGTGATGGAGTTTGGGAATATGATAGTTGTCCCTTCAAATGTCTTTGTGCTTCCCTATGTATTCATCATAGACCCTCTTCTCCTCACACTCCCAAACAAAATGGCCTCGCCGAACAGAAACACTGCCACATTGCTGACATGGCACTCACCCTCCTTCTTACAAGTCGTGTTTTTCTCCATCATTGGCCTGAAGCAGTTTCCACTGCCATTCACCTCATCAATCGTCTTTCCTCCTCTAAACTTCAGCGGTCCTCACTATTCTCCCTTCTTTATGGCCATACTCCTTCCTACTCCAAATTACATATGTTTGGTTATGCATGTTATCAGCATTTAAACGCTTAATTAACTAAAAAACTTCTGTCAAGAACTGTTGAATATGTATTTTTAGGCTACAGCTTGCAGCACATGGATATCGTTGTCTTGACCGCACAATAGCAGAGAACATTTCCCAGCATGTTCCTTTTAATGAACAACATTTCCCGTTTGCATCAAACACCAAAAGCACTCCAACAGACTTATCATCATGGGTCTTTATTCTTCTACAACCACCAGCTCCGGTTCTACCTCTACAATCGACTACACAAAATAGTGTTCGACCTCATATTCTTCAACCGTTTTTCATATCATTATCAGCGCCGACAAATTCGGCCCTTACAGACTAATCATTTTGTTTAAAAAGCAATCCTTGAGACTCCTTCAATTCCTCCACAACATTCGATAGTCACATTGACGCGCCCGGATTTTTCGAAAGGAAAAGAATATTAAATAATAATTAATTAACTTAAAGAGAATGAGTTTTTTTTAAGCGCCGATTTTCTCAAAAAATATACTTAGGCCGTTTTAAAAATAAGGAGTCGCCACTTAGCATTAGGTTTAAATGGTGTGTTAGGTCACCGAATTTTAAGAAAAACAATTTAAAAGGTCTAAGTAAACAAATTGACTCCAAAAAAAACACGGTCAAACCAAATATTCATTTAAAAACTCGGGGGTTGGTTACACTCGGGGAAAGTGTTAGCTTTTTAAAAGATTCATTTAAAAGCTCAGTTGTTTTTTTAGCTTTTGCTCTTTATTATAATAAAATAAAAAAATACAGAAAAAAAAATAAAAAACAGCAAGATACGGGTGTCCTCGTCTAAACGCTCAAAGATTTAGATCGAGAATGGAGAATCTTATCATGGCGTTTTTCATCGAGTCATCGGACAATAAAAAATAAATAAAACTTACAGGAATTTAAGTTGCGAAGAGAATAAAATAAACTGAAAAAAGAATTAAATATCAGAAAACATACATATTCTAGGCCAAGAATCCCGATGCTCGGACTTTTCTCTCGTGCAAACAGCTTCCCGAAAGGGTTTACGATGAGAATCACTTTGTAAGAGTTTTTTTCTCTTAATTTCTGAATGTACCCAAAGGGTTTCTCTTTAAATTTTTGTGTGTCTAAACAATAAGGAGAATAGTCTTATTTATAGGAAGGATGTGGAGTGAAAAATCCTAGAAATCCTAGGAAACCCTAATCCCAATTGGACGACGAAAAGGAAACAAAACCTAAAAGGAAAGGGAAAAGAAAACTTAATCCCATTTTGACAGGGAAACTTTTTATTTTCCATTTTTTTTAGTTTTATTTTTTTTCTTTTTTTCTTTTATCTTTCTTTTCTTTTTTCATTTTTCTTTTCATTTTTCTCTATTTTTATTTTTATTTTTTTGAAAATAAAAATAAAATAAAGCATAACATTTTTGCGAGACGATTAAAATGTCATGTCTACAACTATCCCTCTTTGTCATGCGAGTTTTATTTGCTTGACAAAGATAGGAAATCATGTCATTTTGAACGTCCCATTTTTAGATTTTTTTCAAAGTGCATATTTCAATGACAGAACAAATAAAATAAAATGACTCATGACGATACTCATAACGAACAAATGTCTATTTAGAATATCGTTTAGAGTAATGAAAAAAAATACTCATGACGATATTATGACGAACCAGTGTCCGTTTAGAGGATCATTTAGAATAATGAAAAACAGACTCATGACGATACTCATGATGAACAAATGTCCATTTAAAAAATCGTTTAGAGTGATAGAAAATTGCTCAAACCCCAACCCTCTTGGCTAGGGGACAAAAGAAAGTTCAGAGGTATAAAATATGCCCAAACTTGTGGCTAGGCAAAAATGAGAGATCAAGGATATAAAATGTACCCCAACCTTCGGCTGGAGCTAACTCTTAGATGATCGAACATTTACAAGTTGCCTACGTACCTTAGCATTACGCCGAGGCTCAGGTTTAGCGTAGTTCACTGGACACCCCTTTCAGGGCAAAACGGATACCTAGATGCTTATTTAGAGCTTTTGAATTTTCTGCAGTAGGAGTCTCTAACTCGAGTCGGCAGGAAGGTAAAAGGTCTTAATGACAGTGAAATCCATGCTCCCAGCCTTTTCAAAATAAAACCTTAGTCTGAAAAATTGTTACCTTTGATGACTCACAATTCCGTTCCCCCATTTTGGCCATAATCGCTTCAGCTGATGGTGCTTGGATCTGAGTGATATCAGGAGATTCTTCCGTTTGAATTTAGAAACTTCTTTTTCCAACTCAGGGCCCGACATGCCTCAGGGTAATTCAATGAGACTTTTTATTTTTCTTCTTCCGAGATTTCACTTTTCAACTCATGGGAGGGCCCAACATGCCTTTATCAAGGTCTCATTGGCTTGCACGATTAGATTCTTGTCTTTTCAAACTTCTAGGTGCTTTGATGCTTAGGGTTGTAATACTCCTGCATGTTCTGTGTTTTCTCAAGTCCTGCAAAACTAATTTAGTCCAAAAATGGGCAAATGTCAAAAGTTACTAAAATGACTACCTTCAATGCCCGATATGATTTTCTATGAAATCTTGAGTCAGATTGCAAAAGAATACGGTTCCAATACATTTCTAGACCACGACCAATGTTTCTTTTCACAAATTCTGATTCCATTCAAATCCTTGAAGTTCTGATCCTGAAAAGCCTTGTTCGCCTGCCAAATTGAGTTAAGGCGAAGACCTTGAATGGATGAAATTATCATTTTTCTTCCCTCTTCTGATCTCTTCCATATTTGCACCAATGCTTCTTGCTCGGTTACTCCACATTTTCATTTTCCCTTTTTTTTTCCTTTTCTTTTCTTCCTTTTTTTTTTTTTTTTTTTTTGTTTTTTTTTTTAAATAGACGATGGAACTTACAATAGTTCAGGGGCAACCGAGCTTATCAATGAACTTGATATTCTTTGCGAATTGAGATCTTCTTGCAACATTTGAGAGTTTCTTCATTGGGATCATTGGCTTAGGATGATTGTGTTCCATTTTCGCCATTTGGTAACTCACACAGCAGGCGAACCAGGATGTTTACACCCAATTTTATCAAATCACTAAAGAACCACCGAAGGCGACTTGATCAGCTTGCAATGATATATCAATGAATCGTTAGGGAAATAGAAGTCAATCTTGACTTTTGAATCCTCCGGTACTCTGGAATTGCTGTCGGATTTGGTCAGGGGCCTTTTGGATCTTACCATCGTTTGGTTAAACAGAACTTTTCTTTATTGCTATTCTCATTGGATCATGGTCTAGCTTTGTATTAAAATCATATATTTGCACCATCACTTAGTCACATCACATACAACATATGCAGACAATTTTGGGTACCTGAAAAAGTAATATTCAAACATTGTACCATAGTTTTGGATAAAACAGTATTGCATTTATTGAAATTTAAAAGTCATTACAAAGCAAAATATATTTCCATCCAAAAGACCAACGGGATGGAGAGGTGAGTACATGAAAACGTCCCAATTTTATCAAAACTTCTAGCAAATTGAAAGTAAACAAGAAAATTCAGTTTTGCAGCCTTTAGATTTTTCAAATCGAGCCTCAGGCACATAACTCGCTCCCATTTTTACCAATATTTTGGTAAAAAATGACTTTGCTACTCCCTGAAAGTACATGCTCAGGCAGCGGATTTTGCTGATAGTTTAGCGCACCGATCTCAGGCTTTTTAGAAAACATGATGGCTCATGTTCATATAAACTCCCAGATCTTGTCCTTTAGCTGAAAGCACTACTCGATCGCATGTCATCTGGTTCCCGAGTGGTATTCACAGAAAATATTCTAAGAAGCTACTTTACTCCCAGGCTTATGTTCGTATGATGGAAGATGTGTCAGCATCCCCTACTTCAAACAAATCCGGTACAGCTCGGTGATTGAGACCGAAATGTCTAATAATTCCTTGTCATCGTTCCGGAAGTTTTCCCCAGTAGCACGAGGTAGATAACCTTGGTGGTAGTTCTGGTGATAGGTTTGCTGGGGGTTAACAACGACAGCTACTTCATCTTCTCTTTTCTTTGGTTGAGCTGACCGCTTTGTCGGGTAGGGCGCGGCCCCTTCAATCTTTGCTTTCATTATTCTTTCTTTCATCACTTCGGCTTGCTTGATCGCATCGCCGAAAGAAACCACTACTATGCTCAAGAGATCTCAATAGAAAGACGGCGTCTGAATTGACTTGAATATCTTTAACTGAGCTTCCTTGCTCAACCTAGGGACAACTTTGGCAACCTCTTCCCTCCAGCGGGCAGTGTACCTCCGGAAGCTTTCATATTTTTTCTTTAGTATCTGGTAGAGGGTATTGCGGTACGACGCGACATTCTTATTATACACATACTGCTCACAGAAGGCCTCTACCAGATCCTCAAACGTTTTAATCTGTGATAGGTCCAGGGTTATGTACCAGCTGAGAGTCGATCCTTTCAACGATCTCCGAAATATTTTCAGATAAAGGTCTTCGTTCTGAGCATGGACTCCCAATTCTTCTTTATAAATGCTGACATGCCATTCTGAGGGCCAATACCGTCATACTTAGTAAACTCTAGAACTACAAAGTTTTTCGGATACACTACCCGGAGCGGTGCTGACAACTCCTTGTACGCTGCTTTCCTGGATGGCTTCTCTCTTTTCAATTCTTCTATGGTTTTCTCCGATTCCTCCATTTTCTGAACCCAAGCTGAAGGGGGTCAATTATCTTCTTCTCTGTTTTCGATTTTAGTGGCCGGAGCCGGTCGATTAGCATCCAGTTCATTCGGCAGAGCAATGACCCTATCCGGGTGAATGAAGATTTGTGGTGCGGTGGGGGCCGAGCCATCGGGTGAGGCCTGATAGATATGCCCCTAGTTGGGATATGTCAACGCTCCATAGGCAAAGGGATGAGGACCCATCTAGGGTCCATAGTAGACCGGTACAGCGAAGTTCAGGCCGACGAGGTTCGAACTCAACACTAAGTTCTCCATCCCAACACTTAGAGGGTTTCCATTTAGTGATTCAGTCACAAGAGTTACAATGGATGAGGGAGCATGCACCTCGTAGGGTCGGCTAAGTTCGTTGATTATTTCCCTCAGCATGTCGATGGTTTCTTACATCCGAGCCATCTGGGCCGTACGAGAAGATTCGAAATTGCTTTCTGAAGTCATCCTGGAATGAGTTTGGGTCCGACTACGCGTAAAGATCGAACTTCGGAAGGGAGAAATCGGAATTGCTTTTGTGGGACCAATTTTCCTATCTCGTCATGTTCTTACAACAAACCCATTTATTAGTCCACACAAGTCCAAGGTAGTCTTAAAATCCATTCAAGTTCAAATTAAGTTCTCAATTCCGATAATGACCGATCAAAATAGATAATAATTTATGAAAATTCTTTCGTTACTTAATCGGTATTGGAAACTTTGAAGTCATTTAATTTTTAAGACTTCCAAAGACATCATCAATCCATCCAGTACAAAACCCCCTTCCACATCTTATATTCATAGAATCCCATGGGAATAATATGGATACAATACGTTTGTACTTGTGTCGGAGGGTTTACAATAATATAAGAACCCGAGAGAAAACAAGAAAAGAAATAAACATTATAACTTATTTACAGAAATAGAAGGAAAAGATAATAAAATAAAATATAACATTCGCACATGGAATAGTTGGACTTATTTTGACAAATTAGGCTCGACCCTCTAATTTTCTCCAGTGAAGTCGCCAGCTGACGCGCCCGAATTTTCCGAAAGAAAAAGAATATTAACTAATAATTAATTAACTTAAAGAGAAGGGATTTTTTTTTTAAGCGCCGGTGTTCTCAAAAACTATACTTAAGCCGTTTTAAAAATAAGAAGTGGCCACCTAGCATTGGGATTAACTGGTTTGCTAGGTCATCGAATTTTTAGAAAAATAATTTAAAAGGCCTATGTAAAAAATTGACTCCAAAAAACACTGTCAAACCAAAAATTCATTTAAAGACTCGGGGGTCGGTTACACTCGGGGAAGATGTTAGACACCCCAAGACGCTCATCCGAAAACGGTCCTTATGTTCAATTAAGTCCAATTAGTTTAGTCCGAGTGTTTTATTTTATTTTTTAGGGTTTTGATAAGAAGAATAAAATTAAAATCAAATTAAAAAAAAATGTAGAAAAATACAAAATAAAAAAAAAATGCTACAAAATTAATAATAAAACATTATTCACCTAACGCTTAGAGTTAGATTTAAGCACGAGAAACCCACCTCGACGTTTTTATCGGATCATCAGACGACTTGTTTTTTTAGTTTTTCCTCTTTATTATAATAAAATAAAAAAATACAGAAAAAAAATAAAAAACAGCGAGATACGGGTGTCCTCGTCTAAACGCTCAAATATTCAAATCGAGAATGGGGAATCTTATCTTGACATTTTTCATCGAGTCATCGGACAATAAAAAAAAAAAAAAAAACTTACAGGAATTTAAGTTGCGAAGAGAATAAAGTAAACTGAAAAAAGGATAAAAATCAGAAAATATACATGTTCTAGGCCAAGAATCCCGATGCTCGGGCTTTTCTCTTGCACAGATAACTTTCCGAAAGGGTTTACGATTAGAATCACTCTCTAAGGATTTTTTTCTCTTAATTTTTGAATGTCCCCGAAGGGTTTCTCTTTGAATTTTTATGTGTCTAAATTATGAGGAGGAGGGTCTTATTTATAGGAAGGATGTGGAGTGAAAAATCCTAAAAACCCTACGAAACCCTAATCCCAATTCGACGAGAAAAATGAAACAAAACCTAAAAGGAAAGGGAAAAGAAAACCTAATCTCATTTTGACAAGGAAACCTTTTATTTTCCATTTGTTTTAGTTTTTTTTTTTTTTTTCTTTTATCTTTCTTTTCTTTTCTTTTTTCTTTTTTCTTTTCTTTTTTCTTTATTTTTTTTTTATTATTTTTTTGAAAATAAAAATAAAATAAAGCATAAAATTTTTGCAGGACAGTCAAAATGCCGTGTCTACACGCATGCTAACGGGATGGCACACGTCGTCCTCTTATTTAGATAAATGGTACAATCTGATATCCTCTCCCACAAGCTCTACTTGCCCAGTTTCCATCTCCCACTGACGAGCCTCCCTGTTATACTCAGGCTACTCAAGTCTTTGAATGGCATCAAGTTATGACCAGTGACTTCAATGCCTTGCTGAAGAACAAAACTTGGGTTCATGAACCTCCTTCCCCATATCAACATGTTGTGGGTTATAAGTGAGTCTTCAAACTCAAGCACAAAGCAGATGGTTCCATTGAGCGATACAAAGCTCGCCTAGTTGCCAAGGGCTTCCATCAACAAAAGGGTGTTAACTTTGATAACACATTTAGTCCTATAATCAAGTCTACCACTGTTCGTACTGTACTCTGCCTTACTATATCATTTGGTTGGACATTATGGCAACTTAACGTGAAGAATGTCTTTCTTCATGGCGTTTTGGATGAAACTGTCTATATGTCACAACCACTTGGTTTCATAAATTCAGCTCGTCCTCATCATGTTTGTCATCTACAAAAGGCTATCTATGGCCTCAAAGAAACACCTCAAGCTTGGTTCCAACGCCTCAGCACAATTTTCTTACAGTATAGTTTTACCTAGAGTCAAGCTGATCATTTTTGGTTTATCTCTCGCTCCAACTCTGTGGTGATGCTTCTTCTTTTATATGACAATAACATTATTCTCACTGGCAATCAATTGTCTCTAATTTCATCGTTCATCACCACTCTTGGTGAGGAGTTTGAGCTTAGTAACGTTAGTTCCTTATCGTACTTTCTAGACCTTGACGCAACTTCATCCCCTGCTGGTTTATGTCTTTCTCAACTCAAGTATATTATCAATCTTCTTGCACATTTCTCAATGACGGACTGCAAACCTTGCAACACCCCTGTATATGCTACAACTAAGTTGTCATCTCAAAGTGGGGATCTCTTGTCAGATGCAACTGAGTATCGCCAATTGATTAGCTCTTTGCAGTATCTCACTTTTACTAGACCAAATATTGTCTATGTTGTTCATTATGTTGCTCAATTAATAAGCTAACCTTAGACACACCACCTTATAGCCGCCAAACGAATCATTTGATACCTCAAAGGGACTCTGAACTTTGGCCCCATTTTTCAGCTTAGTGCTACCCCCTTGACCCTCAAGGCTTATTATGTTATTGATTGGGTAGGTTGTCCTGACTCTCATTACTCTACTATTGGCTTTTGTGTTTTCTTGAGCTCCAATCTGATCTTTTGGACCACCAAGAAACAATCTACTGTCTCTCAATCAAGCGTTGAAGCTGAGTACCAATCCCTTGCTCATGTTTGTGCCGAATCCACATGGGTACTTCATCTGTTCCAGGAGTTGCAAATTCTCATATCCACGCCTATCATCTTATTTTATGATAATCACAGCAATACATAAATGGCCTCAAATCTTGTGTTCCACGCCCATACCAAGCATATTAAACTGGATTATCACTTTATACGAAAACGCATTCTTACTGACACACACCGAGTTCAATTTGTCCCTTCTACTGATCAACTCGCCGACATATTTACCAAGGAACTTCACAAGACACGCTTTCATCTTCTATAAGCCAACCTCATCTCTCCAAGCTAGCCGAGTTTGCGGAGGAGTAATAAACCTCTCTTCATTATGTAATCATTTATATAAGTTACAAATTTATATTTTAGGTATTTAGGAACAGTTATAAATCTTCTTCATTATTTAGGAACAGTTGGAAATTATAATTCTTGTATAAATTGAATCATTCTCTGTAAGAGAAAAACATTGAGTTTTGATTTCTTACACGTAAGTCCATGAAGCCTAACTCAATCAGAAGTGAACAAAACCAAATAAGCCCACACGTGTCTTAAGCCATTGCATAGTACTCAGCTTCTGCGGAAGACCATGAGACAACTGTTTGTTTCTTACTTTTCCAAGATATGAAATGACTTTCCCTAGAAAGTGCACATACCAAAAGTAGAACATTTATCACTCTTCGAGCCCTTATAACTGATGTCAGTAAAGCACGCAAGTCTTTCCTGTGTACTAGTAACATAGAATAGGCCAAGACTAAGTCAAGTCTTAAGGCACCAAATAATGTTATAAACTGCATCCAAACGAGAGGTGCGGAGAGAGTGCATAAACTGGCTTACAACACTCATTACATAGGTAAGATTGGGTCTTGTGTTTGTCATGTAGATGAGACAACCAACAAGTAGTTAAAATGCAGATTGATTGAGTAATAATTCTTCTAATTCTACTGTCAACCTAAGGTTTGGGCTGAAGGAGGTCAAGAGCATACATTTGCTAAGATAGGGATTTGCCCTGGCAAGACCGAGCAATCTCAATGCCAAAAAAGTATCGAAGAGGACCCAAACCTTTAATATAAATAAATAAATAAAATAAAAATCCTAAGATCTCTCTTCACTTAAACAAAGTCAACGTGTAATCTCCAACAATGATACGACGTCAACATAAACGAAAATAATGGTGCACTGATCGTGAGAATGACGACGATAAAGCATGTGTCATCAAAGTGGCATCAGACAAATCCCACAGTATGCTTAGAAATTATCTCATTTAGCTTTGTCACAACATTTAAGCAGGCTACTAACATATTAACTAAATTTGTTGGTCATCATCATGACAATCCTCTCTTGTCAATTTGGGACATATCAACATTTCCACCTCAAGTTAAGGGGGAGTACTGGAATATTGTTCCCGCTTATTATTTTTTGTTTCTCATATAGTTGTTTTTAGGTCAAGTTGACTAATATATTATGGACTTTTATTCTTTATTATTGGGGTTAATTTTGTTTCCTTCTTTAGCCTCTTGTTATATTGATTATGATTAGGAAGAGTTACCTCAATAATATATGAAAAATACTTTTTCAATATTCTTTTCAAACACGCACGCGCGTACAGATGACAATAAAAAATAAAAAGCTAAGTGTACAAAATTGATAGGGCAATAGCACTGAAAAATCAAATCTAAGTAAATACACTTTTCAGTTAACAAGAACTTGCATGAAGATCGAGTGCATTATTTTTCCAAAAGAACTGTATTCTAACTTATGCAAGAGTATTACATTCAGTACATGTTCACAATCAGTAGAAAACTTCTAAAACCAGGTTGATGTACCTGTTTAATACCATATAGTGTTTTCTTGAGCCTACAAGCTTCTCAAGAATTATGAACAACACCAGGAGGAGTCATGCAAACTTCTTCTCGAATATTGTCATTCAAGAAGACATTTTTAACATTTATCTGAGAAATATACCATTGACGAACAGATGTAACAACAATAAAAGTACGAATAGTTGTCATTTTAGCAACCAGAGCAAAAGTCTCATTATAATCCATATCATATTGCTGAGAAAATCCCTTAGCAACCAATCGAACTTTGTACCGCTCAACTGAACTATCGGACTTGGTTTTAATTTTGTAGACCCAACAAGAACCAATTGTACTTTTACCAGGAGGTCAAGATACAAAATCCCAAGCATCCGTCTTGCACAAAGCAGAGAGTTTCTCAACCATAGTCTATTGCTAAAGAGGGTCAAGTGGTGGCACTTTATAGGACAAATGCTCAAAAAGACAGTGAATAGAGATTAAAAATAAAACAAAGGATTTGAATAACAAGAGTAAACAAAATCTGGTATATAAGTGGACTTACGAATGCACTGAGGATAGCGAGGAGAATGATCCACAAACTAAGAAGGTGCTTAGTCGGGCGTTGGAGGAGGGAACATTAGAAGTATCAGTACCTACAAAACTAACAGTGCAAACCCCGCGAGAATAATGTAGATGAAAATGTGCAATAGGAACATGAGGCAAGAAACAGGAGCTGGGACAATATCTGTTGTGTGTAGATTTTGAGTTTTGAGGAGATAAACTATTTGTATCATTAGGGAAAGGATCAACGAAAATAAGGTCAGATTTAGTAAAGTTGTGTGTATAAGCAAGAATAGAGAAGAAAGACATCTTTTGAGAGTGAGTTAGGCCCATTGGGTTACTCCCATGGTATCAGAGCCAGTATTCTTGTCTAATGTTGGGTATGTTGAATCCCACATCAATGTTAGGTCCTCCGATATCTATTCGCACTGGTTTTTGAAAATAGTCTACCCTACACGAGAGGGGACGTGTTGAATCCCACATCGACGTTGGGCCCTTCCCCCGATATCCGTTCATAATATAAGAAATCATGACTCAATGATCCAATTTATACAATAATTATGTTGTAATTGTTCCTAAAATATAGATTGTAACTATTCCTAAAATATACACTAAATAATATGAATTAATTACTCAATTAATTACAATAATAAAGAGAAGTTTAATACTCTCCCGCAACTCGGCTAGCCTTGGGAGACGAGGTTAGATCGTAGAAGATGAAAGTGTGTCTTGTGAAGTCCCTTGATGAATATGTCTGCGATTTGATCAGCAAAAGGGACAAATTGAACTCGGTGTGTTCCAGTAAACATGCATTCTCGTATAAAGTAATAATCTACTTCAATGAACTTAATACAAGCGTGGATCATAAGATTTGAAGCCATATATGTAATACTGAGATTATCACAAATTAAGGCGATTGGCATAGATGTGGGAAATTGAAACTCCTGGAGCAGATGAAGTACCCATATGGATTTGGAACAAACATGAGCAAAGGATCATTACTCACCTTCTACGCTTGATCGAGAGATAATAGATTGTTTCTTGGTGGTCCAAAAGATCATATTAGAGCACAAGAAAACACAAAAGTCAGTAATAGAGCGACAAGAGTCAGGGCAACCTGCCCAATCAGCATCAGAATAAGCCTCGAAGGTCAAGGGGTAGCACTGTGCTCAAAAAGAATACCAAAGTTTAGATTTCCTTTTAGGTACCGAATGATTCATTTGGCGGCTATAAGGTGGTGTGTCGGAGGTTGGCTCATGAACTGAGCAATATAATGAAAAGCATAAGCAATGCCAAGTCTAGTGAAAGTGAGATATTGCAAGCAGCCAACCAATTGGCGATACTCAGTGGCATCTGACAAGAGATCCCCGCTATGAGATTACAACTTAGACTTAGCACATATTGGGATATTGCAAGATTTGCAACTTGTCATCAAGAAGCAAGCAAGACAGCAGAAGAGGGAGTTTTTTAAAGACCCAGAAAGTAAGATAGGGAACCCAGGTCACTAAGCTTAAACTTCGCGCCTAGATGGTGATAGACGATGAAACTAGAGACGGTTGATTGCCAGTGAGTATATTGTCATTGACATTTAAAAAAGGAGAATCACCGCAGAGTTTAAACAATAGATAAATAAGGAATGATAAGGTTGACACTGGGTTAGATCATATTGTAAGAAGAAAGTGTTGAGATGTTGGAACCAAGCTCAGGCCACTTGTTTAAGGCCATAGATAGCCTTTTGTAGATGACAGATATGACGAGGATGAGTCGGATCTATAAAACCAGGTGGTTATGCATATAGAGACTTTCATCCAAAATGCCATGAAGAAAGGCATTCTTCACATTAAGTTGGCACATTGTCCACCCAAAAGATACGACAAGACTAAGCATAGTACAAACATTGGTGAGTTTGATTATAGGACTAAATGTCTAATCAAATTCAACCCCCGCTTGTTGATGGAAGCCATTGGCAACTAGGCGAGCTTTGTACCATTCAATGGAGCCGTTTGTTTTGTGCTTGAGTTTAAAGACCCATTTATAACCCACAATATGTTGATGTGGAAAGGAGTGACAAGTTTTGATCTTCAATAAGGCATTAAATTCATTGGTCATGAATTTACGCCATTTAGGGATACAAACAGCCTAAGTATAGCAGGTAGGCTTGGCAGTAAAAGACAGAAGCTGAGAAAGTAGAACTTGTGGGAGAGGATATCAGACTGTACCATCTGTTTGGATAAGAGGACGACGGGTACCATCCCGATGACGTGTTACCTATTAAACCTCTCTTACTTTCATTATCAGTTACAAATCAAAATTCATTTCAAATCAGTTACAAATCTATATTTTAGGTATTTAGGAATTATTTCATATCAGTTATCCAATCTGTAATTTAGGAACAGTTTACAACACAATTCTTGTATAAATGGGGTCATTATCTATGATGAAAAACATGTTGAATTCTGATCACTTACATGGTATCAACCTAATCTTGTTCCTATCTTATCAATAAAAAACCCTCTTCCAGATCCCAAATTTGCGATTTCGCACCTCAAAAGTTGTTAGCCATCTCCAATTTCCTAACAGTGAAATCTTCTTCATCACCACTGCTCCCTTTTGCTGTTGCCTTTGTTCAACCATTTCTTCAGCCCATGCCGTTGCTTCGGTGCCACTACTTCGACGTCGCCGCCTACCTGCAACGACGGGTTTAACCTTACTGGTTTCTCGCAGATCCCGAGCCTAGGGTTTTGCTTAACCCCACTCTCACGATCGCCACCTCTATCTTTCTCAATCTCGAAATTAATGATTCGCTACCATTGGTCGCCGTCGTCGGTCTAACACCCTAGATTCGGCGTTGGTCAATCCATCCAAGCTTCATCCAAATCCGAAACGTAAGTTTGCTGACTCGCCTTGGTCCATTTGAGCTTCGCCGTGAGTCGTTTGCTTCGCCAGATCCAACCGCTGCTTTGGAACAACTCATTGAACATAAACACACTGCTCATTGACAAACCAGTGGTCTTTTTGTGTTCAGCGTGTTGCCCTAGCAACATAAGGCCTTTTCATTATCTAAATTATAGAAAATACCCAAATAATTTCTAAAAACTCACTGGCTACCCTAATATTTAGCAAAACAACCCCAATTTTTCCAGAATTCACCATCTCTTCTCTTTAACTTTCTACAACTTCCTATTGCACCCCACTTTTCCAAATTTACCATTTCACCAGCCTCCCCAAATCAATCATGTATACTACACCCATATCCATGTTGCAAGGTCAATTGTGCTTTGGGACTAGTTATTCTGCCCCCAGCTACTACCAGCTCTCTTCATTTGCATAACAATTTGTTCCTCCATGGATGAACTCTGCCTTCGCAGCCTATAGATTGCTCCATCTCAGGTGCTTCAGCATAATCAAACTTCAAAATGGATACTCAATGATTCCAGCTAGTATCATGAGACTGGTGCATCCACTCACATGATGGGCAACCCCACTCTCCTCCAACACTACATTCCATACAGTGGTCTTGCCTCTGTTCAACTTGGCAATGGTGATCACCTACCAATATCTAATACGGGCAACATGACACTATCACTTGGCTCCTCATCCTTTCTTCTTAATAATGTCTATGTTGTTCCATCAATGCGTAAAAATTTACTATCCGGTGCTCAATTTTGCACGGATAATAATGTTCTTTGCGCTTTTGATGCTCACCACTTTTATATCTTCGATCTCACCTCTGAATCTCTTCTCCATAAAGGGCTACGTAAGAATGGTCTTTACAAATTACCTGTCATCTCTCCCCTCTTACACGCTTTATCTGCCTTAGTCAATTCATCCACCTTTTGGCAAAATCAGCTAAGTCATCCATCTACTAAAATAATGTCTTACTTGGGTTCAAATAAATTGTTATTCACTCCTTTTAAATTAAAATCCCCCTTCTACTCTGGTTGCACTTTGAAAAAATCCACACATCTCCCGTTTCCAAGCTCACATGAAATAAAAATCTATTTTCCCTTTAGTTTAGTTCACTCCGATGGCAATCTCCTATGCTTTATGTTTCTAATTATAAATATTATGTGTTCTTCACTAACGGCTACACTCGTTTTACTTGGATATACTTTATAAAAAACAAATCTGAAGTTCTCCGACATTTCAAAAACTTTTTAGTCTATGTCCAAACACAATTTGCCACACGTCCAATTTCAGAGTGATGGAGTTAGGGAATATGATAGTGGTCTCTTCAAATCTCTCTGTGCTTCCCTAGATATTCATCATAGACTCTCTTGTCCTCGTACTCCTGAACAAAATGGACTTGCCAAAATAATGTTGTATAACCCAATTTTGTACGGTCGTTGTGGTAAAGATCAAACTTCCTTCCATGATTACGCTCTTCATACCACATGAAGATCAATGAATAAACATAGAGTCTATAGAGAAAAGAGAAAAGGTGAATAGGGTTTATCATATGTGAATAATGAATACAAAATACAGGAGAATACCTAGAAAAAAAAAAAAAAAAAAAAGAACATCTATAGGCTTACAATAGAAAAATTTTTAAAACGAAAAAAAAAACACTTTTATCTTGAGCTTTGGAATTTCAACTTCTTTATGACATTAGTGACGCCACAAATCAAACAAAATTGATGGGAGGTTTTGCCTTCATATTTTCCGCATAAGTTTCCAACAACCCCCTGCAATGAATATTACAGCGAACAGTAATATATAGACATTTACTTATTTGACATCAATAGAGACCCAAAATCTTCCACCAAAGTGCTCCAACTAAGCCCCATATAGCAATGTTGACAAGAGCCATCACAATGCCCAGTTTAAAAACATCAGGAAGTTCAACATAACCACCTATCAAATAAGACGAGGTAAAAAGAATTCACACTAATTCAAACACATGCTTGAAAAGTAGGAGGACATGACAAAAAATCCAAAGATATTTTGAGATATCATATGACATAATTTGACCACATTTGAGTTCGCTGTATTCAAAGGCAGAGAGCTCTTTGGGTTCTTAGAAAAAGGATGGATTTTGATCTTCTAGAGGACTCTTAACCCGGCTCGCTATAGAATTTTATAAAATAAGAAAATCTAAAAGAACTATGGACATTTTTTAAGTTTCAAAAAATGTAACATCGACTCACCTAATTATCGGCACCATTAGCAATAACAACATCAATAACAAATCAAACTGCCCATCTTAAATTACTAAATTGTACTTTTATTCAAGAGACTGATGCATGTGACCACTATAATTTAAATTCCTCTTCTCGTTGCTCCTATACCTGAAATCTTCTCAAGACATTCAACTGTCACCGTATGCTATGATGTTTCTGCACAAAATGGTACCTGGTTGCCCAACATTGCTTCAAATCCCATTAGGAGCATCACAATTGTGTGCAGGAAAATGATTCAGAAGAAAATAATGCAGCGAGTTTCAAGGCTCCAGCAACCCCCTCAAATGCATATTTACCAGCGTATAAGAGATTAGGTGCCCCAAACAAGCTTGCAAGTGATGCCTATAAGAAGGAAATTTCTGCATATATTCTTCTCCAAGGAGACTTCTGTTATACAAGTGTTGTTGAATTGAATCCCACATAGATGTTGTGCCATTCCCCCAATATCCGTTCGCAGTGGTTTGTCAAAAGTCCACCTTGTGCGTAAGGGGGCGTGTTGAATCCCACTTCGCTTGTGTTACATGTTCCTGAGCTATATACAAAGCATAGGACAATCCTCATATTATAAGGCATCTTTTGAGAGTGAGTTAGACCCATTGGGTTACTACATAGTATCAAAACCAATTCTCTTGTCTGATTTTGGGCGTGTTAAATCCCACATCGATGTTGGGTCCTCCAATATCCGTTCACACTGGTTTGTGAAAATAGTCCACCTTACACGTGGAGGGAAGTGTTGAACCTCACATCGACGTTGGGCCCTTCCCCTGATATCAGTTCGCAGTATAAGAAACATGACTCGATGATCCAATTTATACAATAATTACGTTGTAATTGTTCTTAAAATATAGATCGTAACTGTTCCTAAAATATAGACTAAATAATATGAATTAATTACTCAATTAATTACAATAATAAAGAGAGATTTAATACTCTCCCGCAACTCGGCCAACCTGGAGAGAATAGGTTGGATCGTAGAAGATGAAAGTGTGTCTTGTGAAGTCCCTTGGTAAATATGTCTGCGAGTTGATCAATAGAAGAGACAAATTGAACTCGATGTGTTCCAATAAGAATGCATTCTCGTATAAAGTCATAATCTACTTCAATGTGCTTAATACGAGCGTGGAACATAGAATTTGAAGTCATATATGTAGTACTGAGATTATCACAAATTAAGATGATTGGCGTAGATGTGGGAAATTGCAACTCCTGGAGCAGATGAAGTACCCGTGTGGATTTGGTACAAACATGAGCAAAGGATCATTACTCACCTTCGGCGCTTGATCGAGAGACAGTAGATTATTTCTTGGTGGTCCAAGAGATCAGATTGGAGCCCAAGATCAGATTGGAGTCCAAAAAAACACAAAAGTTAGTGGTAGAGCGAAGAGAGTCAGGGCAACCTGCTCAATTAGCATCATAATAAGCCTCGAAGAATTCGTTTGGCGGCTATAAGGTAGTGTGTCCGAGGTTAGCTCATGAACTGAGCAATATGATGAACAACATAGGCAAATGTCTAGTCTAGTGAAAGTGAGATATTGCAAGGAGCAAACCAATTGGCGATATTTAGTGACATCTAACAAGAGATCCCCGCTATGAGATTACAACTTAAACTTAACACATATGGGGTGTTACAAGATTTGTAGTTTGTCATCAAGAAATTGGCAAGAAAATCGACAGTATACTTAAGCTGAGAAAGGGGTAAGCCAACAGAAGAGGGAGTTGCTTCAAGACCCAGAAAGTAAGATAGAAAACCAAGGTCACTAAGCTTAAACTCCGTGCCAAGAGTGGTGATGAACAATGAAACTAGAGACGGTTGATTGCTAGTGAGTACATTGTCATCGACATATAATAGAAGGAGCATCACCACAGAGTTTGAATGATAGATAAATAAGGAATAATAAGCTTGACACTGGGTGAAATCATACTGTAAGAAAGAAGTGTTGAGATGTTGGATCCAAACTCGGGGCGCTTGTTTGAGGCCATAGATAGCATTTTGTAGATGACAAATATGATAAGGACGAACTAGATCTATAAAATCAGGTGGTTGTGCATATAGACAGTTTCATCCAAAATGCCATGAAGAAAGGTTTTCTGCACATTAAGTTGACGCATTGACCACCCAAAGGATACGACGAGACTAAGCATAGTACGAACAATAGTGAGTTTGATTATAGGACTAAATGTCTAATCAAATTCAACACCCACTTGTTGACGAAAGCTCTTAGCAACTAGGCAAGCTTTGTATCGTTCAATGGAGCCGTTTGCCTTGCGCTTAAGTTTGAAGACCCATTTACAACCCACAATATGTTGATGTGGGGAAGGAGGGACAAGAACTCAAGTTTTGTTCTTCAATAAGGCATTAA
This sequence comes from Eucommia ulmoides, assembly GCA_016647705.1. Classification (NCBI taxonomy): domain Eukaryota; kingdom Viridiplantae; phylum Streptophyta; class Magnoliopsida; order Garryales; family Eucommiaceae; genus Eucommia; species Eucommia ulmoides. Next base: position 16,035,886 of record CM028325.1, read on the forward strand.
ATTAATTGGTCATGGATTTACACCATTCAGGGATACGAACAGCCTAAATATAGCAGGTAGGCTCGGTAGTAAGAGACAAAAGCTGAGAAAGTAGAGCTTGCGGGAAAGGATATCGGATTGTACCATTTGTCTGGACAAGAGGACGATGTCTCGATGACGTGTTACCATCGAATGTTGCGGAGGAACTGGAGAATGAGGAGCCTCAGGGGTGGCAATAGCAGAAGGATTAGACTGTAAGGGTTGATTTTTGTTGGCGCTGGTAATGATACAAAAACGGTTGATGAATAGGAGGTGGGGCACTACTTTGTGGAGCCGATTATCGAGGTAGAACAGGAGTTGGTGGTAGGAGATTAACAAAGTCCCATGATGATGAGTCTGGTAAAGTGCTTCTGGTGTCAGATCCTTATAGAAAGTGTTGTTCATTGAAATGAAATTGCCATGAAATAGAAACTCTACCTATTTTGCGGTCCAAACAATGATAGCCCTTGTGCTGCAAATTGTAGCCTAAAAACACAAATTCAACAATTCTTGGCAAAAGTTTATTAGTTGAGTAAGCACCTAAGTACGGATAACATGCACAACCAAACACACGTAACTCACAATATGAAGGAGTATGACCATAAAAACGGGAGAATGGTGAGGTCCACTAAACTTCAGAGGAAGGGAAACGATTAATTAGGTGAATAACAGTGGAAACTGCTTAGGGCAAGTAATGAAGGGAAACATGACTTGTGAGAAGATATGGCAGTGTTTTCGTTTGGCAAGTTCATTTTGTTAGATAGTGTGAGGATAAGAGAGCCGATGATGATTACCTAAGGAAAAATAAAGAGATTTGAAGGGACCACTATCATATTCCCCACCACCATTACTTGAAATTGTTGGACGTGTGAGGCAAATTGAGTTTGGATATATGCTAAAAAAATTGAAATGGTGGAGAACTTCAGATTTTTGTTTCATGAAGTATAGCCTAGTAAAAAGAGTGGAGTCGTTAGTGAACAACATAATATTTATAACCAGAGACAGAAAGCACAAAAGATTGTCATACATTAGAGTGAACTAAAGTAAAGCAAAAAAAGGTTTTCATTTCATTTGAGCTGGCAAACGAGAGATTTGCGGATTCACCCAAAGCACATCCGGAGCAGAAGAAAGATTTAAATTTAAAAGAAGTAGATAACAATTTATTAGAACCAAAGTAAGACATGACTTTAGTAGATAGATAACCTAGAGAGGGCAGGTAACTTGTAGAGACCATCCTTATATAGGCTCTGATAGAGGAGAGAACCAGAGGTGAGATCAAAGATATAGAAGTGGTTAGCATTAAAAACATAAAGAACATCATTATTAGTGTAAAATTAAGCAATTAAGAGTAAATTTTTATGCATCGAATGAACAACATAGACATTATTAAGAAGAAAAGAAGAGGAGCCAAGTGGTAGTGTCATATTTCCCGTATAAGTTATTGGTAGGTGGTCACAATTGCCAAGTTGAACAGAGTCAAGCCCACTATATGGTATGTACTTTTGCAAGAGAGTGGGGTTGCATGTCATATAGGTAGATGTACCAGTATTAGGATACCAATTGGGATCATTGAGTGACCATATTGAAATTTGTTTATTGAGGTAGAGCAATCTGTGATAATGTGGGCCTGCAAAGACAGAGTTCAGTGATGAAGGATCAGATGGTTGTGTAAATGAAGAGAGCCGATAGCAATTGCGAGCAAAATGACCAATCCCAAAGCATAATTGACATTGAGACATGGATGTGGGTATAGGAGCAGAGCCAAGAATACCCAAGGGATTAGCACGATTGGTGGATGGACATCCAATGTTTTTGCGGCCTTTACAGCGACAATTTTTTTGCGGAGCGACACCAGAATTAGTCTAAGATGCAAGAAAGGCAGAAGGTGAAGGAGAGGAAGCGGTTTTGTGTCGGGCCTCATAGTTGAGTACTCGAGTACGCAAATTAGAGAATAATGGTAGGGAGTCAAAACTCTCAATAACAGTGACTAACATGCCGAACTCAAAACCAAGGCCATTAAGAAAGGCATTAATCAGATATTTGTTGGAGACAAACTCACCCATAGCGGCGAAGACATCAGAAATAGATTTGGCGTCCTCTTGATATTCAGATACAGATCGAGTGCCACACTCGAGAGTGGTGAGTCATTTCCAGTAAAATGAGGAGTTGGCAATGGATTTTTTAGAGAAATGATCTTCAATGAGCACCCAAATGGCAGCAAAGGACTTACACCCAACCATTGAAGCTAATATAGGTTCAAATAGTACGGCAAAGATGACACTGACGAGGGTTTTGTCAACACGGAGCCAAACAAAACGGTGAGGTTCATCGCTAGGACAAGTATAGGAGCCATCAACAAACTTAAGAAGGTAAGAACGTTTTAGCCATAGAGAAAGGTTTCCAATTGGTGAGACCATAGAAGAAAGTTATCATATGTATGTTTGACATGTTTGACAGTGATAAGGTTTGTGATGGTAGGAATGGAAAAGGTTTGTGGTTCAGTTGAGATGGTGGAGTTGCTATTGGAATTAGTAGACATGATCAATATGGCAGGTTAAATGGTAATTTTGTAGAAAGTTTGGGGTGCAAATAGAAACTTGTATAAAATTAGAGGGAAGAGATCAGTAAATTCTGAAAAAGATGGGGCTGGTTTGGTAAATTGTGGGGTACCCAGTGAGTTTTAAAAACTACTGAGGGGCTTTACTCAATAGAGAAGGCAGCAAACTAGGAATAGCATAGCAGCGATCAAAGTAACCAGGGCATGCAGTGAACGACAACGGCAAGGTTGGTGATGCAGCAAGCTAAACCTGCAAAGGGATGGTGGCTTAGGGTTTGCAGCGACGCAGATGGCAGCTGAGCAGGGAAACCACAGCACCGGAGCAGAAAGAGCAGCAGGAACGAAGACGATCAGATCAAGAATCGCAGACAGCTTTGGTTGAAGGAATATCGTAGATCGCAGACGGGGAAGGAAGAGAAATGATTTTTTAAGAAGAAAGGAACGATGTTATGCTGATACCATGTAAGAAATCAAGACTCAATGTCTTTCAATTATGGAGAATGATCCAATTTATACAATAATTATGTTGTAATTGTTCCTAAAATATAGATTGTATTCGTTCCTAAAATATAGACTAAATAATATAAATTAATTACCAAATTAATTATAATAATAAAGAGAGGTTTAATATGCAGTAGTTTGTCAAAGTCCACCCTGCGCATGATAGGGCATGTTGAATCCCACATCGCTTGTGTTACTTGATCTTCAGCCATATATAAAGTCTAGGGCAATTCTCATCTTACAAGACGTCTTTTGAGAGTGGGTTACGGCCACTGGGTTTACCGCAAGTACAAAAATTAGAATATGGAATTTAGATCCTACAATTACTATGATGGAATTTAGATCCTAAATTATAGCCTACAATTACTATGATGGAATTTAGATCCTAAATTATAGCCTTCAATTACTATGATTAATTACAAATCATTTCTAATATATTCATAATTATGAGGAGCAAAAATCATTGTGGTCCAACACTGCCCTGCAAACTCGGTTATGCGGGAGAGACAAAGTTGGACCTTAAAAGATAGGCGGGTCTTGCAAAGTCTACTAAATATGTAAGCAAGTTGATCGGTAAAATAAACAAATTAGACTCGATGTGTACCAATAAGAAAGTTCTCGTTTGAAGTGGTAGTCAAGTTCAATGTGCTTAACACATTCATGGAACATAGGATTTAAAGCCATGTAAGTAGGGTATTGTGGGGTTTGCAGTCTATCATGGAGAAGCATGTGAAAAGATCAACAATATATTTAAGCTGAGAGAGGCACAAACCAACAGGGAAAGAGTTGCTTGAGGACCAGAAAGGAAAATCATGGTCACTAAACCGAAACTCTTTTGCCAAGAGTGATCAACACAACACTGGACGAAACCATAATGTAGGAGGAAGATGATAAGACGTTGAAACCAAGGTCGAGGCACTTGTTTGAGGCCATATATAGCCTTTTTGTAGATGATAGACGTGATAAGGACAAGCAAGTAGATAAAACCATGTGGTTGAGTCGAATAGATAGTTCCATCCAAAATGCCATAAAGAAATACATTATCTACATCAAGCTAACAAATAGTCCACCCAAAAGATATGGCAAGACTGAGCACAATATGAATCATATTGGGTTTAATTGTGGGACTGAATATTTCATCAAAGTCAACACGCATTTGTTGATGAAAGACCTTAGAAACTAAAGGATCTTTGTGCAGCTCAATGGAACCATCTACTTTTGGCTTTGAGTTTGAAGACCCACTCACAACTCACAACATGTTGATGTGGAGAAAGAGGAACAAGAATCGAAATGTTGTTCTTGAATAGGACATTAAACGCAGCATGACGACATTCAGGGACACGAACAATCTGGGTGTAGCAAGTCAGCGTCAATGGAAAATGGAAGTTGAGCTAAGGAGCCAGTGGGAGAGGATATCGAGTTATACCATTTGTCAAGACGAGGTCAACTAGTACCATCGTGATGATGTGTAACCATCAAATGTTGCAAACAAACAAGAGAAGGAGGAGTCTCGTGCGTGGCAATAGAAAGAGAGTCTTCGTGGCCTGAATATGTTGGCGCTAATTATGACATGAATAGGGTTGTTGAAGAAGAGACACAAAACTGGAAGAAGCTAGAATTATTTTGAGGGGCAGACTCGAGAAGTGTTACAGGAGCTAGCTGTAATAGAACACCAAATGCCAGCAGACCGCTGCTAGTGGTATAGGTGAATGGAAAGTGTTGTTCATTGAAGTGAACAATGCCGGGAATCTAAACTCTACTAGTTGTGCGATCTAGACAATGATAACCTTTATGCAACAAAGAGTAGCCTAAACACACATTCAACAGTTTTTGACAAAAATTTATCAGTTAAGTAAGCACCTAATGTGGATTACAGGGACAACCAAATATGTACAACTCAAAATAGGAAGGAGTGTGCCATAAAATTGGAGAATAGTGAAGACCACTGAAGTTTGGACCAAGGGAAACAATTGGGTGAATAACAGTGGAGATCGCTCTGAACCAGTAACAGAGACGAACTGACTTGTGAGAAGATAGGAGGGGGTCATTGTCAACAATGCGCCAGTGAATAAGTTCAACCCCCGATTTGCATAGAATATTAAACGAGGGAAAGAAATGAAATTTTTCATAACTTTGGCTTTGATACCATGTAACAAAGAGAATTTATGTGTATATTCTTCTCACAAGGAGGTTTATACAAGTACAGAGAATAGAATATAGAATTTAGATCCTAAACCATAACCTACAATTTTAAAGAATGAAATTTAGATCCTCAATTATAGCCTACAATTACTATTATTGATTGCAGTTATTTCTCATTGATTTACAATTGTTAAGGAACTAAAATCGTGGTGGTCTAACAATGCCCTCTATGTATTATTAAATTATATGAAAAATACAGTATCTCTACAACAAGAACTGACGGAGCTAAATTTAATTCAAAAAGCAAATATAAAATTTATACAGGGAGAGAAAGAACAAGAATAATAAAACAAATCATAATTTTGCTAATTTATTCATAATACCATTTAACGCATATAAAAAATTGTAAAAAATATTATTTCTACAACAATATTGGATGGAGCTAAAATTTAATTTAAAAACACAGAAATCAATTTTACAAGGATAGAGAAAAAAAAAAGTAAAAATAAATTATAATTTTGATTTTCATAATACGATTTAAAGAATATCAACAAGTGTTGAAATATTATATCTACACGTTAATTTCTATTTTTGGTATCTTTATTGTAGAGCTTTATTAGCCCATTTATTTCCATAGTATTCTTCCTAAATTAACCTGCTCCTTCGGCTATATAATTGGGAAAATAAGACTCATGTACAAAACAATTAATATTTTTTTTTTTTTCTTCTCCCTATATCCTTTATGGTATCACGAGCCAATTTTTCTCACCCAAACACTATCGGTAGCTGTCACTAAGTTGTTGAAACCACCAAATCGCCACCACCGCTGCCACCAGCCCCAAAACCCTAGCCGCTGACCCCCTTTTGTGAAACCATAGTCTCCGCTAACCCCCAATTGCGAACCCCCAGCCGCCGCCACAGCCTCAAACCCTCGCCACCGACCCCCATTTGTGAACCCCCAGTCACCGCCGCCGCCATCGCATCCCACCCCTGCAAACCCTAGCCGCACCCACCCCTTCCATTGCGAACCACTGCCTGTTCGCGAACCACAGCCACCTTTGCGAAACCACTGCCCATCGCGAACCACACCCACCCCTGCAAAACCCTAGCCGCCACAAACCACGAACCATCGCGAACCACTGCCCATTCGCAACCAACTGTGAACCCAAAACCCTAGCCGCCGTTGTTGTCACATCGCGAACCACAAACTCGCGAACCAAAATATCGCAAACCAGTCATTCGCGCTCCATCTCGCATATCGCACACTAATATGCTCCTGTCTACTGCTGCCACGTTGCGGATTGTTCTTCGTGTAAATCTCAACTGCTCATCGTGGTTGTTCTCCATCCGTTGGTGTTCCGGATGTCTTAACTACACAGACATCTCTTCAATGATCTGGTAACTACGTTAAGGTTACCTTTCTCATATTTTACCTTCTTTTTTCGGAGCCCCGTCAGTCTTCCATAGCATTTGTCCATCTGTTTCATTGCTACGATCTCATCTCGTCTGTATTAATGGCATCCGGAAAAGAAGGCGACGTCTTATCTCGGACTGCTCCTATTCCACAGCTACCCACCCGTTCAGACTCTACCCGTGACCCTGAGGCCACGGTCCAACGTGTTACCACTGTCTTACTCAATGGAGCGAATTTCCCTGTCTGGCCTCGCTCTCTTCGTCTCTACCTTGGTGGAAAACGTAAGACCGGATGGCTCAACGACACTGAGCCCAAGCCAAATATCAACGATCCCAAGTTTGTTCAGTGGGACTCTGATAATTGTACCATCCTCAGGTGGATCTTCAATTCTATGGAGGAATGGATCTATAATATCTTCATGTTCTACGAGACTGCTAGCGGATTATGGTATGCTCTTACAAAGATGTATGCCCATTCTCGCAATGAATCACGGATCTTTGAGCTTTATCGTGAGATTTCCCATGCCTCCCAGGCATCCTTGGGACTTTCAGTTGCGGATTACTTTGGCTACCTTCAATCTCGATGGGAGGAACTTGCGCAATATGAACCTCTGAATGAATTCCCTGAGGATGTTGCTAAGATCGAAGCCAAGCGCCAGGATCGTCGACACACATACCATTTCTTGATGGGTTTAAATCTGGAGTACGAGAATCTTTGCACTCAGATTTTGAACACATCACCGATACCAGATCTATACAATGCATTTTCTACTGTTGACAACGATTCAAAACGCCGGCTTCTTCTCCCACCTGAAGTCACTCCTTCAGTCCCTCTGAGCAGATGGCCTTTCCAGCTCCCTCTGGTCCTCGCCCATCAGGCACGCGACCATACTGTCAGCACTGCCAAAAATCTGGTCACAACATTGATCGTTGTTACAATCTTCATCCTGAATTGACACCACGAAACCTATGAGGAAGGAAAAGAAGAGGAGGACCACATACTGGTGTTATTGCTGATATTGTCCCTGGTCTCGCAAATCCTCCACCAGCTCTCCTGGATATTTCCCACGTCCAGGCTCAACTTGCCCAGCTTTAGGCTTAGTTAACCACTTTGGCATCGTCTTCCAGCCCCACGACTGCTCATGCCTCGTGTACTCTTACTGCGCTTCATGATAAATCTGGTCACCCTACTTGGATTCTGGATTTTGGGGCTAACAATCACATGACTGGTGAGTTTTCTACCTTCACCTCCCATGTTTCACCTATCAACCAATTTGTATGCATTGTCGATGGTACCTCTATCCCTATTCGTTGTCAAGGAGATGTCCGTTGGTCCCCTAATATCACTCTTCCCTCTGTTTACTATGTTCCTAAATTTGCCTATAATCTTTTATCGGTTAGTCGTCTTGCTAAAATTCTTAACTACGTCATTGTTTTCTTACCTGATCGTTGCTTCTTGTAGGACCTGACTATGAGGAAGATTTTTGGAAGGAGATATGAACGCGATGGCCTCTACTACTTCGGCAGCCCTCCACCTCCACCAATTCCATCTTTTAGTATGCAAGCTTCTGTATTACCTGTTTTTTATTCTTCTATGTGTTCTTTCAAAAATTTAAACTTGTGGCATGCCCGTTTGGGACATGCAAACTTTCAGTATTTATGTTGGTTGTTTTCTTCTCTTAATAAAACTTGCAAGGACTTTAAATTTCACTGTGTGGTTTGTGAATTGTCTAAACACACACATACCTCTTATATTCCTCGCATGCACTGTACCTCCCAAGCTTTTGATCTTATCCATTCTGATATTTGGGGACCCTCTCCTGTTACAACCTTTTCCAAACACCGCTACTATGTCACCTTCATAGATGATTATAGTCAGTGCACTTGGGTTTATTTGATGAAACACAAATCAGAAGTTTACACTCACTTTACCCACTTCCTTCAAATGATAAAAACTCAATATAAAACCGTAATGTGCAATATCAGATCAGATAATGGATGGGAATACTTATCCGATGATTTTTGGGCTGAGCTTAATAAGCAAGGCATCCTTCAGCAACTTACATGTCCCTACACGCCTGAACAAAATGGTGTGGCGGAACGTAAGAATCGTCACCTCATGTCTGTAGTCCGTTGTCTTTTGCGAGGAATGAATGTTCCCAAATCTTTTTGGCACACGGCAATTCTTACTGCTGCCTATCTCATTAATCGCACACCGAGCCGTGTCCTTACAAGCAAAACCCCCCTTCATATATTGCAACCCACTTGCACCCTTTTCCCTATCTTACCCCGTGTCTTTGGTCGTACGTGTTTTATCCAGAATCGGAGCCCTACTCGCACTAAGTTAGATGATAAATCTATCCGGTGTGTTTTCCTCGGCTATTCTTCCATGTCAAAAGGATATAGGTGCTACGATCCAGTTACCCACCGTACTTACCACTCTCTCGATGTTACATTCCTCGAGATTGTACCCTACTTTTCCGGTACCATACCTTCTTCACCTATTGAGGGAGCCACTACCGAGGATCCTCCCTCACTTCCGCGTCCTATTCGTGTCTTAGATATATCTTCCCCACCCACATCACACCCACCACCTGACCCTTCACCCGCCCCCTTACGAGTCTACTCCCGTCGTCCACGTGTCTCACATCCCCTACCGACATCTTCTCCGGACTCAGGTATATCTCCATCTCCCATTATCTTTGACCATGTTCCCCGCCGTTAACCAACTCGGAAACGTCGCCCCACCATCCAGCTATCTTCTTTCATGTTCTACTAATCATCCGATTTCCAAGTATTTGTCTTTTCAGGATCTCTCGGCTCAATATAAATCCTTCCTTGGACAACTTGATTCGGTTGTCATTCCTCGCTCCGTTCATGAGGCCCTCCAGAATCCAAAGTGGGTTGCCGTTATACAAGCAGAAATGGATGCCCTACAGCAGAATAAGACATGGGACTTGGTCGACTTGCCTACTGGTGAACGGCCGGTTGGTTGTAAGTGGATCTTCAATGTCAAATATCTAGATGATGGATCGATTGATCGGTACAAAGTACGACTTATTGCCAAGGGTTACACACAAATCCCGGGCAAAGACTTCGGTGCCACCTTTGCCCCGGTTGCTAAGTTGATTACTGTCTGGCTCCTTATTTCGTTAGCTACATCACATTTTTGGCCTCTGCACCAGTTGGATGTCAAAAATGTCTTCCTTAATGGTGACCTGACTGAGACTATCTATATGGAGCCTCCACCGGGATTTCGGACTCAGGAGGAGTATTCAGACAAAGTCTGTCGACTCCGAAAATACCTCAATGGACTTAAGCAGTCTCCCCGTGCATGGTTCAGCCGATTCAGCGAAGCCATCCTCACTATGGGGTTTACCCAGTGTCAATCGGATCATACTTACTTCATTCGTCGCCAACATCAAGGACAGTGCATCATTATCTCAATCTATATGGATGACATTATTATCACAAGAGACGACGCACCTGGTATTCAGCAAGTAAAGAAGGATCTCGGACAGATTTTTGACATGAAGGATTTGGGTCCTCTCCACTATTTTCTCGGTATTGAGGTTGCTCGATCTCGGAAAGGTATCTCTCTATCCCAGCGAAAATACGTCATTGATCTTCTTCAAGACACTAGGATGCTTGGATGTAGACCCGCATCTACTCCCATGGATCCGAACCTTAAGTTAACAGCAGACTCAGGAGAATTATTATCAGATCCGTCAGTATATCAGCGACTTGTGGGTCGCCTCATCTATTTGACTAATACAAGGCCAAATCTTACGTATGATGTCAACGCTGTGAGCCAGTTTATGCACTCACCACGTACATCACACCTGGATGTTGTCTACCATATCCTTCGGTACCTCAAAACATGCCCTGGTCTTGGGCTCTTTTATAGGACAGGGGCACAGGAAGGACTCTCCTGCTTTACAGATACTGACTATGCAGGATCAAAGGACGATAGACGTTCGACCTCTGGCCTATGTACCTTTAATGGAAGACACCTAATCTCGTGGAAGAGTAAGAAGCAATCCGTCGTCTCCCGATCTTCTGCTGAAGCTGAGTATCGTGCTATGGCTCAAGGAACATGTGAACTCCTTTGGCTTCGTTCTCTTTTGACCGAGTTGGGTCTTCCTGTGAGAAATTCATCTAAATTATTTTGTAACAAAAAGTCTGTCATAATGTTATCCTTAGACTCAGTCCTTCATGAAAGGACGAAACACATCGAGATGGATATCCACTTCATTCGTGAGAAAGTTCGATCGGGAATTATCACACCAGCCTTCGTCCCATCTTCAGAACAGGCTGTTAATATGTTCACCAAGTCTACAGGACCATCTCTTCTTCAGTCAGCTATTAGCAAGTTAGGACTCATCAACATTTTCGCCACAACTTGAGGGGAAGTATTAAAATATTATATCTACGCGTTAATTTCTATTTTTGGTATCTTTATTGTAGGGCTTGATTAGCCCATTTATTTCAATAGTATTCTTCCTAAATTAGCCTACTCCTGCGGCTATATAATTGGGGGAATAAGACTCATTATGTATGTACAAAACAATTAATTTATTTTCCTTTTCTTCTCCCTATATCCTTTAACAAGTATGGTTACAAATTATATCCTGTTCTTGGACTTTAAAATTCCAGTGCCCTGCTCTAAAATGTGGCGTTAAGTGACCACTTTGGTGCCATTATCCAAGGCCTGCTTATGCTTAGAATTCAAGAGAGAAGTCCTTTTTCTTACATCTACGTTTTCAGTAATGTGGAATTAAAAATAATATTTTCTTTTCCAGAAAATTTGAAACTACGTGAAAGGTCACATAATAGAGATAGAAATACAGGAGCCATGATTGACGAGGAACCCCAAAAATGGAAAAGCAAAAAAGATCTACAAATAAAGAAAAGGGGTACCTCCATAATATACAGCAGCCTGTCCGCTACTATAATGTGTTATTGCACCAAAAAGATTTGTATTATATCCCAAAGCAAGTGCAGCCAACAGACCAGGCACTTTAGATGCCAAGTGCATTGCCAGAAATGCTGAGTACAAGGCTCCAACATGGGCAGTCTGACTAGCAAATAGGTAATGGATAAAGAAATATGTCACCTGGAGGATACCAAAAGCAACAGGCCAGCTCAGTGAAAGAGATTTGAGGGATTTGGACACATGATTGGACATCCAGGGCACAACACCGAGAGTTGTCAATTGGCTTGCCATGCCCACCAGAACACCAAACCAAGCCAAGGTATCCCATGCTGATTTTTCACTTAAGCAATCATCCCAATCAAGTACGCCTAACAGCAGAAGTATTGATAAGCCCAGCATTGCAGCAACAACACTTGCTATACCAAGAGCCTCACTGCACGTGTATTAGTCTCTTTCAGAATTTCACTACCATACGAAAAATAAAATAAGCAACGGAAGGAATAAAGATAATCACTAGTTAGTGCAGTGAGACTAAGGCACCATTTGGTAATACTTTTAAGTACTTTTTGGTAGAGTTTGTTTTTCACTTGCTAAAAGTACTTTTAAAAATCAAAAAAGTAAAAACATGATTTTAAGTAAATTTTTTGAAAAGCGAAAAAAAAATAGTTGCTTTTATTTTTTTCAATTTCACCATCAAGAGATCGATGGAGATCTGTGAACTAGGACCTCTCCACCAGATACTGCATGCAGTTTTTCAGCAGTTGTTCCACAAATCCACTGTAAGAGCCCCATTGAAACAAGACTCTCCCATGAACTACTAAAAACCTAGTCGTTTTTTGTAGTTGCCCTGCCGACTAACAGAACTTACCGAAGATGTTGCAAAAACACAAGTGAAGGATTTTTCGGGTTGAAAACAAACTCTCCGAAGCGGTCTAACAACTTCATTTGACAAGGTGTCCAAATCTCACTTACGAGGTCTCGACCAAATGCGTACGCACACTCACTCCCCATTTTTTACTCAAACTCTGTAAAGGAATTGGAGCCAGCCGTTAGCAGATGAGATCACAAGTCCGAAAGATTATCGAAGGTTTTCGGTAAAGAGAAATTCGCTTTAGCTTATGCGCTAAGAACGCTACTATTTCATCCCATTCCACTTTATTTTAGTAAGATAGGTGGCTAATACTAATCTAAGTTGTGAAGTAGTCGTCCCAAATAAGTAGTTGGATGTTCGCCCATGCGAGAAGTCATCTTCCTAGGACATTTTGGGATAGGAAAGATGGTCCGAAGAATCTCGATAGTAGTTCCATGAACAATCCTTTGCGGGGTTGGATTTTTTGGATAGGCATTACTTGTTGAGCTTCACTACCTACCTCACAGACCGGATGGACCCGCTGAAGTACATTTTTGGTTTTGTGCCAAGTGTTTTATCCAATTTCAAAGTGGTTTTCTTCGATGATGAATGGCCAAGTTAAGTTTTTGGCGTTCGCTTAGGGGACTTTCTTTCTTAATATAGTGACGTTCAGGCTTTACGTTGCTTTGTTGATGTAATAGAGAGATCAGTGTCAGTTTAAGCAGTGGAGACAAACTCAAATGCTTTCTTTCCCACAGGTATACTTTTTGTTGCCTAGGACTAATTCCTTCTCAGGAGAACCTTCCTTCTAAGTCGAGTTCCTGTGGTAATAAAAACAACCCGTGAGATGAGAACATCCCTTTGCCTCAAGAGTTTCGGCCTCGAATTCGACAAAAGAATAAAAAGCATAGCTGTGAGGCTTAACAGACAAAGAAAATGAGATCCCACATGGCATAACACGGTACTCTAATTAGCGAAACTATAATGAGAGGAGGAAACAAGCAAGCTTAGACAGTCCTCAAGAACGAGAAAGCCGACCTATTTTTCAGATTCCATAACCGAGCGCGGTAGGTTTGAAAGTTTCCTTTCCTAACTCCTACCATTAGAAGTCTAGAGAGTTAGGGGTTCTGCCCCTACTCCAGTTGAGTTTCCTTCTTTGACGAATTGGAGCTTCAGCTAACCTACTCCATCTCCCAGACCATGCCAATGACCTTTTTCATTTGTCTTACAATGCCCTCTTGGCAACTTAAGCCATTAGGCGTCTGCACAATGCACGACTGAGAGGCCGGGAGAAGCAAAACGAAATCCGGATTTGGCCGAAAAAGTTGGTCTCAACTTCTCGGTAAGGGAATCGTTGCCTCCACCGACTTCAAAGCCAACCTCTTTATCAAACCTAGTGGTTCAAATCTCTTTAAATGTGCGAAAGTCCTACGGCGTTAGCACGCATCCGTTTTCTTGTTGCACTTCTAAAACATTGTCTTTATTTTAATAAGAGGAGGCAGCCTTGAGAAGGAATATCTTTTTTAGTGTCTTACTCGAGTTATCGATTCTTTGACCATTTCGGCGCGTTAGCGAGCATCACTACCGCTTAGAGCGCATAACCTACTGCACAACCTTTTGCGAACTTGCCCCTCTCTGCTTTTGCCTCTCTGATTGGACCAACTTATGGTGTGTTCCGGCGAGCACCGGGTTGCTCAGAACGAACGCTAGCTATATGCTTAACACAGTCGGACTATTTTTTGAGTTTGCCAATTTCATGCTAACTTCATCCACCAAGCACCTGAACCGCTACACCCAATGGCATGTAAGAAAACTGTGCACGCTAAGAGAAAAAAGATGTTCACAATGACTACCACAAGAAAGTGGCCCCTATCAATCTCTAAAGGGGCCCGTCATTTAGTTCGTACCTTCTTGGCTTAGGCTTCCAACTGAAGCTAGTTCAGATTGAATCAGTAAACCTAAAACTCGATACAACCTTAGGTTCATTTTCAGCTAATTGGCTTAGCAACAGGTACTACTTTTCTTCCGCTCTTGTCAAATGAGCAGGAGCCTCTCTATAATTTATTTCTTCTTTCGTTCCTTCTACTGCCTTTGAAAGGAACAAGCTTCATTTAGGCACCTACCTCCTTGCATTGTCATTCTGTTCTTTGCTTGTTGTCTAGAAGCTCCACTCATCACCCCTCGACAACCCATGCATAGACTACGGAAAACATCCAAAAGTGAGCATGCATAAGATCAACTAGGATGACTTGTCCACTTACCTCTCTCCAATTTTGAACTACCTTCGGTTACACACTACCGCGAAACGTTCTGTTCCTGTATCACAGGCAGCTGACAGAGAGATGGATGTGTCAATTGAAGCTTCTCCGCCCCTAAGCTAAAGGTTGGGGAACTTTGGGCGAAAGCGCGCTACAACTAGTAGGCCCTTTCAACAACTTAGGTTGGTAGGTTGTTTAAGCAAATCCAACAATCGCGGGAGGAAAGGGATGAAAAGTGAGCTCACCTATCACCCAACCAACGATAAACGATTGAAAGCCTAACGACGTTTTCTGCCTGAGCTTCGTCATGCCTACCCTAATGAGGAATTTTGAACTTCCACTCACTGCATTGGATCAAAAGAGCCTCTTAAAAGAAGCAGGGGTATGCTGACTTGGGATGCTAAGTAGAAGTCAGACAAGCGACTAAGACAAGTCACCGCAGATTATGCTAGTTATAATAATGCATAACTCAAAAAAATGAAACGTTTCGCTAGTGATGTTCTAGTTTAAGTCAAGATTCCTAGCTGCCAACTTAATTATATTCTCAGTGGAAATAGTTAAACAAAAATTGTACCAGAAAAGATAACTTCTAAATATTTCACACAAACGGTTGCTTAAACTTGACAAGAGTACTAATTAAACACAAAAATATTTAGCACTTGATTTGGATGCATCAAAAACCCGCAAACTATGATGGCTGAATGGAGAAAAAGATTATAATGGTGGTATATATTTCTGCAAGCACAATCAATATCGAGTGTAGACATGCAATACTCAAACATTCAAATGGTTCGACCACAGGACTCACCTTTGTCCAAAAGCATAAAAGAGAAACACAGAGAATTTATTGAACCAAAAGGAAGAATGTCATCATTAAGTTGATTCTAAGGTATGCTTGAGCATTCCAATTTTTACTTTTTTTAAGGGAAAAGAAGGTAGGAATCACACTAATAATTAGATTACTGCATTTCACAGATGACCATCCCAAGACATGCCTATTAACACATAAGGTAACTCCAAGTTGAACCAGAGGAGTGGATCATCTGTACTGGTAAGGGTTCCCTAGTGAACCATCCTATTACTTTCGTGTCTATATTTATGGTGCTTTATTTCAATTGCTTAGCCTATGGATATATAGAGGGACAATGAAAAATCGAGAAAACCAAGGCCAGTTTATGATGCTTTTATAAGCATAAAAGTACTTTAATTTTAAAGTAGTGTTTGTTTTGCACACTTTTAAAAATTAGCAACTAAAAAATGATTTTAAATACTTTTTTCGAAAAACAAAAAATTGGTGTTTTTAATTCTTCAATTTTATATCATAGAGATCGATGAAGTAGGACCTTTTTTCCCAGTATGTTTTTGAATCATCTATTGTGGTTTTATTTATTTTTTTATTTTTTTATTTTTTTTTCAATTGAGATAATTTATGAGGATACGAAGATATTATCTCTACACTATCAAACATGCTTTTGATTTTTCACTTATACTCTTAAGCAAAAGTACTTTTTTGTCAAATTATTTTTTTGATTTTAACAAATACTTTAAAAAAAAAAATGGTTCTCAGACAGTGCCTAAAATAACTTATTTCATCTAATTGCTTATGCTTCATAAGGAAAAGACAAGAAGAACCTGGCACATTTAACCTAACATCCACAGTTAAAAAGAGTGATAATCAAAAAGATAGCCATAAATCAAAAAATATTTCTTCATACCCAGAGATCCATAATGCAACTGTTACAAGCATGGCTCCAATCATCACCCATTCATCCCTTGTGATTCGACCCATCTGCTCCAGTTTTCTCTTTGCCATTATAGGGGCATCGGGTGTGTCTTTGATTTCAGGGGGGAAAATCTTGTAAAGGATGAAGGGGGTTGCTGCAAGAGATATAAATGCAGGTATGCAGGCCACTTTTAACCAAGTGATCCAACGATTTGTAATTATAACACCAATCGTCTCAGCTAACTTGATACACAGGAGGTTTTGAGCTGCAGCAGTCAGGAAAATAGCACTTGAGCTACTAGCAGACTGTCACACATCAAGCAGCGAAAAATATTAATCCTAAAGATGGATTATTAATAGATAAATGAGTAATATTAAGGGAAAATTAGTAGATTGTCCTTGAAACAAGTCACTTGTCATTTTTTATCCTCCGATTTTTTGTCTTTATTTTTTACTCTTTCAAATAAGTTTTTACTCCTTTAGTTCATCAACTAGATTGAATCCATTGAATTATTGTTCACTAGATATGGAATTTGCATGTGATATCATAGTAAATGTTAACTAGCATATTGGTAAAGACTAAATATAAGTTGAAAATAACTTGGTAAGGACTAAAAAATATATTGCTTTATAAATAAGATAAAAAAAAAAATAGAGGACTCTTTAATAAAAATCACTAAAATTTTGAGGGACATTTAAAAAAAAAAAATGCACTATAGAGTTAATCAGCAGCTCAAGATATAAATGTCCACGTATAATAGTCCAAAACGTGCAGGATTATACAACCATTAACTTTATTGATTCAAATATTTTTTGCCGTGTATATGTGTGTGCGCGTGTGAGTGTGTATCTATAATTGGTTAAAGCAATATTTTTTAATATAACACGACAATGATGGATTTTGCCACTGTTTATGGCGTTACCACTCATCTCTTTACCACAAACATTTATATGCTGCTTTATTAGAAAAAAATGATTTTGGAGAGACAAAGAACATTTTGTTATATCGACAATCCCAATTATATAGCCCTAACCGTGGGCTAACTTAGGAAGAATATCGTCCTAATTGTTGCACCAATTAAAATGGAAAACAAAAGCTACCAAAAATTGGTCAATATGACCAGTAAAAAAAATAGACTTGTATGGAAAATAAATTTTTCAACACTTCCCCCCAACCTGAGGCAGAGATGTTGATGAGGCCCAACTTGACAAGAGCTAACTAAAGAATGCAAGTGGCAAAGCAGGCCCTACTGGCCGAACAGCAAGGCAGGGGGCCGCAAGCTTGAATTTAGTCACTAGACGGGGGGGGGGGCTTAGCTTGGATCAGTCACTGGACAGGAGGTTGCGAGCTTGGATTCATCCGCAGGACAGTGGGCCGCGAATAGGATCTCCGAACGCAGCTAGTGCAGGGCTGCGAATCTGGATAGCAGGGCTGTGGGACAGGGCTACAAATCTGGACAGCAGGTGTCGCAGGATAAGGCCGCGAACAGGGTAGCAGGGGGCTGCAGCAGCGGCAGTGGCTGCTCTGGTGGGTTGCTGCCCACCAGAGCAGGTTAGGTTTTTTTATTTCTTTCTCTGACTCGATGGCAAAAAAGATTTTGGAGACGAAGAGAATATTTTGCTATATTGCTACATATAATAAGGCACTACACTCTTAATTATATAGCCCTAACAGTAGACTAAATTAAGAAGAACATCGTCCTAATTAATGGGCCAATAAAAAGAAAAGTTACCAAAATTGGTTAACATGACTTGTAAAATAATTAAAGCTAATTATATGAAGAAAAAATATATTTCAATGTAATGTAAAAAAAACAAAGACACAACCCTTAGACAATGTAATAGTTTTATCTCCTTGATTGAGCATGCATAAGATCAACTTTGCACATGCAAAAATGTGAAGAGGCAGGTATTTGAAACACATTCATCTTCAGGCAAATGTATCATACAGAACTACTAATCACCAAAATCTTCCCAGACATAGTACTAGAACTTTAGACCTTCCTGAAAATGCTCATATCTTTCAGACCACAGCAAGAAATGTGAAATTATAAAATTCCTCCACCTCTTTCAGAAAACATTCAATTGTGGTAGACTTTACATACTATGACCGCATCAGTTGCAGATTTCCTTACTTGATTACTCATGTTATTTTTTTTTTCTTTAATTAGTACTTATCATCAATACGCTAAAATACACCATTATATCCCTCCTTGATTAAAGCATCACCATTATCATCCCGTCCCAGTATTTATCATATCACAAGTAAAATTTATATTAGGTGAATCATATCAGGTAGATTAAGATGCATTAGAATTCATCAAGTGCGAGGAATCATATACACAGGTATGATTATTAAATTCATTATTATGTTTCTAGCTTATGCATCAAAATAGGAATGAATAAAAGTGAACAGATAGGTCATTAATGTTGAAGATCATAAAATAAATATCATTGCTAGTAATAGTTTATCGTTAAACCTTATACACATATAAATCCTTTCCTTTCATGCATTAATGTGGGATTTAACACACCCAACATCATATAAAAAGCCTGCCTCTGATACCATGTAGTAACCCAATGGGCTTAACTCACTCTCAAAAGACGCATTGAAAGAGAAGGATTGCCCTAAACTTTACATATAGCTTAACACAAGCGATGTGGGATTCAACGTGCCCCCCACACAGAGGGTGGACTTTGAAAAACCACTGTGAACGGATATCGAGGGGCCCAACATCAATGTCAAATTCCACACGCACCCTCGCGCAAGGTGGACTTTGACAAACCACTGCGAACGGATATCGAGGGGCCAACATCAATGTAGGATTCAACACGAACTAAGAAGGACAAACATTATTGGTCATGATGTATTTTTGCTCCACAGTTAGACCTCATATAGGAAAAAAGGCAAAGCGGCGAACTGAAATTTGAGACAATATAGGAAGATTCAATCCATACACAACAGAAAATTGTCTACCTACATCTTATGATGGCTGCGATGAGAACAAAGCTAAACATGCTTGCCAAGGTGTTTTTGGGTGAATGATTTAGGAAGAGAAATTGATTTTGATAAGGGATTTCAGAAATTCATAAGTTAAAATTTCTTGTTTGGCTACTTGAGAAAGGAATTTGTAAAATTCCCTGAAATTTCAAAATGGAATTTAAAGGGGTAAAATGGCATCTACAAATACCTCCTAAAGAGGCATTTTTTTTATTTTTATTTTTTTTTTGTGAATCAATGAGGTATATTTCTCCTCGAGGTGAAATTACATCAATAAAAAAATTCAATTTTAAAAAGGATACTCAAACAACAAATTTGCAAATGAATATTAGATTGTAAAATTATGATTTCATTAAGGGTGTGGTCAGCTGAAGAATTTTAGGAGAGGATTGGATTTTGATAAGGGATTTCTGAAATTTGTAAGTTAAAATTTCTCATTTAGATACTTCAAAAAGGAATTTGTAAAATTCCTTGGAATTTCAAAATGGGATTTAAGGGGGAAAAGTGGCATCTCCAAAAGGTATTTTTTTTTAAAAATCCTTCCGAATGAGGTATATCTCTCCACGTCCATGAGGTGAAATTATATCAATAAAATTTCAATTTCTCAAAAAATATATCCAAACAACAAATTTGTAAATGACGGGTTTTAGAAATCAAAATTTCAAAATTCAATCATTTCTAAATTTCACGAATTTATCATATTCCTTATCCGAATGCGCTCTAAGAGAGAATTCAATTGGAGGAATCATCTAACCTATATGATTATTAATTATTATGGTTACAGATTGTGCATCAAAATAGGAATGAATAAAAAAGAAACATTAGGTAAAATTAATCAATGTTGAAATATCATTAACTAATAATTTACTTTAAACCTTAGATGCATGCAAATCCTTTTCCTTTCATGCATTATATGACGAACTTACAAGTAGAGACATTACTGGCGGGAACGTATTTCTGTTCCATACCTCTCCAAAATTAGACCTTATACGGAAAAAGAGGACAAGCGAAAGATTTTGCAGATTGGTGCCATGAACGATATTGGACTATCACAGATTGTGTTAATCACAAAGAGAATAAGCTAAAACCCAACCTAGTGTTGCATGGAGTTTAATTCAACTTAAAAATACAGAATATAGAATATACAGTAGAATAATTGCTAACCTGTAACTGCGATTGGATTAGATAAGCGCCGAGCTTTCTTGATGATTCATCTTTGGGCCGACTCTCAACGGACATCGACAAGGACTTGATAATCGGCAAGAATATCCCACCGGCCCTTGCAGTGGAACTCGGCATTGCAGGAGAAATCACCGCTTCGCTTAACACCAACCCGTACGACAACCCCAAAGTGCTCTTTCCCAGCCATCTCACGAATAACAGTGCAATCCTGTCCCCGAGCCCTGTTTTCATAAACCCCCGGGAAAAGAAGAACGACGTGACGATCAGCCAGATGACCTCATTCGTGAACGCGGAGAAAGCAGCGGCGAAGGCCAGGGTTTTGGTGACGACGGTCAGCGTCAGGCAGACGAAAGCCCACGCGCCGATGGGCAAGGGGGCGAGGATGAGGCCGGCTATGGTGGCAAGGAAAATGGAGAGTAACTGCCATGCGTGCTTCGAGACATGGGAGGGCTTGGGGACGGCGAAGCGGAAGATGAGGCCAACGGCGACAGAGATAGCGAGCGGTATTAGTTTGGCGCCTTTCCAGCGGAATGCGCGGGAGGAAGGGGCGCGTGCAGGTGCGGGGACGGAGAGATTGGTGTGATTCGGCGATGAAGGAGTTGACATTGGAGGGCGGAGATTAGGAGAAGAGTTCGAGTTGGTGGCCATCCAGATAAGGGAAAATGCCGGAGGAGGAGGTGGGAGTAATCAGTGGAGAGCATCGAGTAAGAGCGTGTGTAGTGGAGGTCTGCGTCGATGAAATAATGGATTTAAAGTTGAACGGACAACGCGACAGCGAGGCGGGGACAAAACAAAAGACCAATTTTACTCTCTCTCTCTCTCTCTGTTCTTATTTTATGTTTTGAAAAAGTATTTTTTATTTCCTGTTTTTTTCCCTACTATAATTCTGAACATTCTTGATTTTCTCTTTATGAAGTTAACTAGGCTGTGCTGGCTACGATTTTCTCTTTTGGAAAGACACAAATGTTTGTTTGTTTTTCTTTTTGATTTTTTTTTGGGTACAAGAAGACATAAATGTTTAATGTGGTGTTTAAACGTTTTTCAACGTAGATGTTTCAATTTTCTATATAAACTAGTTGATATTCACACATTATCAGATATTAAATTTTTTATTTATAGAGTTTAATTTTTTTTAATACATATAATTTTATTGTTTAATTTGAATTGTTTATTTTATTAATGTATAACTTAAAATAGATTGTAGTCAAAATATATTTATTTAAATTTTATTAATACAAGCAATAGTATATTTTATTGTCATTATAATTGAAAAGATAATGTATTAAATAATTATTTAATTATGTATTAATTCCACTACACAATAGTATATGTTTTTGTCAAATTCACGAAAAGAGAGACAAAAAATGACATTTGTTGGTCTAAACAGCTTCCCAAGTAGGGGGTGAACTGGGTAGTTACAAAAATTTAATTAATTAAGTCTTTTAAATACAAATAATTAATTTTCTTAAATCAATTATTATCTTGATATCCAGCGGTTTTGTGTTTAATACTAAGTGCACACCCAAATACAATATAAATAATAAATCAATGCAGCACACAAGAATTTATCATGATTCAGTTAAGCTAATCTTACATACGTCCAGTCCCCCGAGCTCCACGAAAATTCGCTATCCACTAACCCCTTGATTCATTTACCACGAAGGAACCAATCTCTTACAACTCACGATTCTTTTACAGGCACAGAATCAACCTTTACAATTTACCATTTTCATAGGCCAAGGATGAACATTATCTTTTTACCAAGTTAAAGACTAATCTAACACTCTCTCACTTATCATTTTCACAGAGAATTATGAACTTTTACAATCCACTCAAAATAATTTAATTGCAGGATGAATCAAAATTTAATTCTTTTCAAAGAAAAATAATAACATAACTTTTTTACAAGAATAAAGATCAAACCCTAATTTTTTTTTATAGGAAAGAGATCAAAATCTAACTATCTTAACTAGACATTGTCTCAAACGTATCTAATTCACTCAAACTCACAAATACAAAAAAAAAATATGAGTTTCTACCCACAAGGAACTTCTACCACCTCAATATAAATATACTCTATTAATGTCCCGAATAATTACTATGTGATAAATACAATGTAAGACAATTAAAATATTATTAATGTTGATTCTAAGATTTTGATGAACAATTAAATGTTGATATTTTTTATGAAACTAACGGTTTGATTAAGTGTTTCAGTTTATTAGTTCCAATGATGAACATATGATGACAAGCAATGAATGGATGCTAAAAGATGATGAAAGATTAAAAGATTGAAGAATTTGAAAAATCTAGGAAAAACAACTCAGGTTAAATTTCAATTCTTAATATCTCAATTAAGATCACACACGACACAATAAGTTTTTTTAAAATGATTTTTATAAATATGTGTGTTTTTTATAGGATCCTAATAAGTTAAATTATTTGCTCCTATGTGAAATTGAAAAAAAAAATATTGATAATTAATTAAAATTAAATTTAAGAATTTAATGGAGCTTACCGAGAAAAGAAATAGCTTAAAAGGGCAAAAAACGTCGATGAGAATGAATTAAAAATGAATTTAGAAAAGGTTCCCAGCATTGACAAGTTGACAGGTAAGTCGACCAGAACATAAAAAGTAAAGTCTCTGAATCTCTTGGTCGACAGGTAGGTCGACCTGAGCTTAAATGGAGAACTCTCTGAATCGATAAGTCGACAGGGAGGTCGACCTGTGACTAGAAATGAAACTCTCTGAATTTCTAGGTCGACTGATAGGCGATGAATTTTTGGCTTGACTACATCCTAAATTGAGCAGTTGACCGGTGATCCTTGGTCAATCGACTTATGACACTGTTCCAGAATTTTGTGGAATTTTGGATTTTATTCTAAAAGTAGCCGTTTTATGGTTAAGATTCACGAGATATATTAGGGATTTGATGTTATTTGAGATATGCAACATATATTATGATATCTCTATTTATATGGTTCATTAAGTTTGAATATTTTTCAATTTGGTACATGCAATTCTTTCTATTCTATTTAATTGTGATTGAGAAATATTTTGGGGACTTAATTGAGAAGTTTAAAAGTCATAATTAAGTGATTTGAACCATGATGAATTCTTATTGATATAAGAGGTCTATAAGAACAATTAAATGTTAGAACAAGTGGAAACTAACCGTTAGAGAGCTTGTTTTATTTCTTTTTATATCGACCTGTGTTTTTCCACATAAAAGAGAGACATATCAAGAGAATTATTCTAAGCTATTCAATTTTTTAGCTTTCTAAAAGTTATCAAACGGATTGAATTGTGAGATCTTTTCTGAGAGTTATTCTTGAGAATTACTTGCTATGGATTATTGCTGCTACCGATCTGAAGTTTCGTTGTTATCTCTAATCATTATTCTTTTGGTGGATTCCTGGTGAGATTGTTCCAAGTTATTTGTTTATTTGCTATAATTATTATTTACTTGAAATTTGATCTTTGAAATTGTTTTCTGATTTTATATTAAAAATTATTTTTGAAACAATTTCTTGAAGAAATCTAATTACGTGCTCAATTACGTACTACCCAATTTTTGTTTAAAATTAGATTTTGAATATCTCACTTTTCTATCACTAGTTTTGAGATATTAATTGAGTTCTATTTTATCTGAGGTAGTAGAAACTCTGAGTGAGAAAAATCACTTATCAATTTGTAATTGGTGAGTTGAGTGACGAATTGAATACTATTAGGAGTATTTAATCAAATGCTTGTTGGTTTCAGTCTCTTTCTGTAAAGAGATTGAGGTAGTAATTCTTCCTTGATTGAATTGATTTGTGAGCAATTTTGTAACGGTTTAATTCTTACCGGGTAAAAGGATATTTGGAGTGTTTATGAGGTTTTGATTCTTTAGCCTGAGTTACAAAAAGAATTAGGTTATTCTTGAGCCTTTAAAAAATAGAGGTTATTCCTGAACCTGGAAAAAAGAATTTGTAAAGGTTGATTTTGAGCCTGTGAAAAGAATCTTTGTGAGGTTTGGTTCATACCTTTAAAGAAATTTTGAGTTTAGTGGGTGCGACTCTCTATGGAGCTCGGGGGACTGGATTAGCCAAAAGTAGCTCGGTGAACCAGTATAAATTTCTGGTGTACTATTATTTTTCATTATTTATTTTTGTTATTTGGTGTGCACCTAGTTGATATTTTATTTCCGCTGTTATATAAAGATAATAATTATTTTAGGATTAAAATTAATTATTTGATTTTTAAAGTATTTTTCTCTGATAATTTTTTATCTACCCAATTCACTCTCCTCTTGGGTAGTTCACTAGGCCAACAATTAATAAATAAAGTGGGTAACACAAATTTAACACGTAATCAGATAATCAGACAAAAATCGTTTAAAAATATTTTTAAGTTTTAAATTTAAAACGATTTTCTAACAATTATAAACCAAGCAATCAAGATAAATATAACATTAAAAAACAAATGATAAAACTTGGATGGATCTTACCGGGAAAACACTGAAGACAATAGCAATATAGTAAGTAGAACTCAAATCAGTGATGCCAAACAGCAAGCGCTTTAGATCAAAAACTTATATAGAATCACCCTTTAAAATATCAGCAAAAATCTCACTCCTATAATAGCTCAAATTGATGTTCTTGATATATTTAATTCAATTCCCACAAGTCTCTATTAATAGACCAATAACTAGCCCTTGAACAACTAGTTTTTCAAATATATGTCATTACTTTAAGACCTCATATAACATATCCTATCAATATAGGTATGTTCTACTTAAAAATATCTTCTAAATCTCATATTTAAATCCATAAAACTGTTCCCAATTTAAAACCACAATAATAAGAAGTATTAAATTATTTAAATTAATAAAATCTCAAAATATATTGATCATATCAATAGGGATTACTAAATAGGTTGTTTATATTTGAAATACATTTAAATCCCCCAAATCTCTCTATTGGAATCATAAAAAGCGGATAGTTGTTTACTAAGAGACCAAATCAGCAGAATTGTTGATTGAAGCAGTCAATTAACCGAGCCACACCTTCGATTGACTGACCTATGCCATAACTAAAATAGTCATTGGTAATGCACCTATTTGGTTGACCAACCTTACCCAGTCGGTTGATCGATTTAATTAGTAAGCTTCCAATTTTCTCTATTTTATCTACTCACTCATTTGGTTGACCAACTCTCTTCATTCGGTTGACCAATTGGATCAGTATGCTTACTTCCTTACCTATTTCAACTACTATTTCAAATGGTTGATCTATTATTTTTCTCGGTTGACTGAATTGACTCGAAAACACAATTTTTTCTACTTTAAAACAAAATTTTCAATTAAGTCAATTATCAAAATCACTTCACATAAGGAACACATAAAATATCCCATTTTAGGATCTTAAGCTTATCATTTCTTATCATGACACATATAGAATTAACTTATTTTAAGTATCATGCATGATTCTAATTCGGGTTGTATTAAGAGTGTATAAGTAAAGAGTTGTTTTCATCTATTTTTCTTCAGCGTCTTCAAAACTCTTTATATCTTTGTTATGTACATCTTGCACCCTTTATATTTTCTTCATCAAATCTTCTTCTTAATCAAATGTATAGAATTATAAATTTGAAACACTCGATAAAATCATTAATTCCATAAATCACTACTTAATTACTCATCAAAATCTTGAATTCAACAACATTTATACCTTTTAAAAATTTTAATAAAAATTATTTTAACACTAATTCAAAATATAAGGGTCAATAATATTTTTTCTTTTCTTTTTTCCATCATCTCTCCATTCGTCTATGTTTCCAAACATTCTTAGTTTTTGTCCCTGTTTCCAAACACATCCCTTATCTTATGTACATTTAATTCTTTCAAATTTCAAGTTTTTAACCTAAATCATTTGCAAGAAGAGAACAATTATTAGCACTCATTATTGCTAGTTTTTTTTTTTTTTTTTTTTTTTTCTAATTTTAATCATGACCCTTCATTTCAATGGAGAATATGATTGGAGAGATAATAGATAGTTGAACCTGGTTCATTCTTAAGGCTTGACTTCCACTTTTAATTATATGATATAGATATACTTGTAGACTATGATTTTATATTAAATATAATTATGTGAATATTAAATTGTTTATTTATTTAATAAATTGTTGTTAATTATTGACAAAAATAATTAGTAATTATGTATTAACACTTAAAAATATAAAACTATTTAACTTAGAATCATTATCTAAAAGGTAACAATATAAATGCATATCATTTGTAATTTTGAAACTTTTATAGACAAAAAGATGATTCATATTATTTTTCAACGATAATTTTTTGTCTTTAATATGTTGACTCCAAGGGTATGACTCATGAGAATATAATTTTGATGGTAACAACATATTTATGGTTTTGTATTTAATGAGGGTGTTGAGTGTCTAAGTACAAGAAATGTTGTATTGATGAAACAATACCATTGAGAAGAATGAAGAAATGGCATCAAGAATGAATAAAGATAAGGAAGATTGAGAAGATAAGATCAAGAACAAAATGATAAAAGATCAGACGACCCAAATTGGAGATACAAGCCGAAGAAGATTAAGATGAAGACGTAAAGGTTTGGGATGGATAAATGAACATCATTGTATCGAAATATAAGGTAAAACTCACTTCCTTTAATTTCATAACTCATTGACTCTTCTAGAATAAACACACTCACACTTGCATTAATTATGTGACATATATTTATTGTGTATTATCTGTGTTTCAAATGTTTATAGATTATAAAATTGAAATTAAGTAACTGAGGATTGAAAATGGATTAGAGTTGGTTAAGAAAATAGGTTAAAATGAATTACAGCAGAAACCAATCAACCAATCCCCTTAACGGGTCAACCGAATAGGACAATAGCCTATGACAAATAGAAACCAGTCTGATTCGATCGATCGATAGGTAACCTTGATCACTACAAGAAAAATAGGTTTTAGAGACAATTTCATTAGCCGCTAAAAACTCATTTTGTCACTAAAAATTTTAACGCTAATTCATACAATTACCGGTAATACTGCAGTCATTATAGGATATCATTAGTAATTTATAATTAGGCAGTAAGATTTAGCCGCTAAATATAAAATATTTACAGCTTGTTAAAATTTGCAAATTTAAAAGCCAATTTTTTTTTTAAAAAAATTAAAAATTTATTTCGGCAAATTAAGACCTTTTAACTATTGACATGTTTCTATATAATTCAATAAATTATTATGTTTTAGTTTAACTCCTCTAAATATGTAATCAATTTTAAATTATCATTCTAATAGTTTTTTCATCAAAATTGAAGGAAATTATGAATTTTTAAGGGTATAATGGCCTTTTTTATGTTTTATTTTATTTTTTTCCTTTATTTTCTTTTTCTCTCTTTTTCCTCATCTTTTTCTCTCTTTTTCCTCATTCCTCAGATTAATCCCCTCTCTCTGTGTGTGTGTGTGTGTGTGTGTGTGTGTCCTGCTTCCCTGTGTCCTTCCTTTCTCACTCCATCACCTCCATATAGAATGTTGGAGTCTGGGTGCATCAAATTCAATGGATTATTGTTATGAAAATCATGATTTTTAAACACCCCATTGTTGGCGTTCATGAAATTGTTGATCTCATTAAGAGATTGAAGCCTGTGGCTAAGCTCAACGACCTGCGCTCTCAAAATAGAGTTTTCAGCCTCCACGCTCAAGAAAATGTTGCGTCGTAAGATTCATGCTCGTGATGATCTTATTGTTCTCTTTCATGAGCTGAGCAACCTAAGCCGTTGTTCTTACTCATCTGTTTTCTTCGGGTGACGATCTCGAGCGTGAGAACGCCTGAATCATCTGAGCCAACCCAAAATCGCGACCTCTTCCACGGTATTGATGATATGGGTTGTCCATGCAAGGGAGAGAATAAACAGAGCTCTTCCAATTGACGCGATAGAGGGTAAATTGACGGTGGAGAAAAAGGTTACAAGGACCCAAATTGTCTACAAAATTTCAGTACATGAATTCAGTTTGGAGTTTTCGATAACCTTTTGGACAATTTTGAATTCGATTATTGAATGCAATCCAATTTTTTCTTCAAAGCTAGAACTTTGTCATCCTTATCGTCAATGTCCGACTTTAACTGATTAACCACGGTTTCTAATGCTTGGAGGTTGCTCTGATTCTCTTGTACCTAAGCTTCCAAACACGATTTGATTGTGATATTGAAATTGAAAACAGGACTTCTCCGAAAATCTTTGTACAACTATATTATATCTGACAGTCTCTGAAGATACGAAGCTTCAAAACACGAAATCGCGGCGAATATTGTAGAAATTAGGGTTTCGATGAACTCGGCGTTTAATGGCTGAGATGAATTGGGAACATAATCAACTTGGGTCGGGTCGGGTTTCATGACAACGACTTTCTGATCGATGCTGAACTCCTCGGCGGAGTGTAGAAGGGAGAAACTGTCCGCACCGTCTTCAATGTTGGTAAAGGCGTCGGGCGTGGTTGCGGCGATGGCGGAGTCTTCATCTTCGGTGAAAAACTTGAAGATTAGATTTTGGCCTTGAAATCAATTGCGAATTTCTGGAACGTCTCAGAGATTTGAGGTGGTTTTGGGCAGATAATATGGCGGTGATGGGGTGAGAAACAAAGGAGGAGAAAGATAGGGGATTGACATGAGAAAGGAGGAAAGAAAGAAAAAAAAAAAAACAAGGGAAGAAAAACATAAAAATACCATTATACCCTTAAAATTTCATAATTTTCATCAATTTGGAAAGAAAAACTAACATGAGGACATTTAAAATCAATTATATATTTAGAGAGTTTAAACTTAAATATAATAAACTTATTGTACAATATAGAAGTGTATCAATAGTTAGATTTTTTTTTTTTTTACATTCAATGGCAAATGATCATTTAGACGGTAAATGTAAACTATTGTATTTTTTGTATAGTGACAAATTTAAATGTCAATAAAATTTATTTAAAAAATAGTTTTGATAAGAAAAAATTAGGCGAGGCCTAAATCATCGCCATGTATTCACAAGCACATGTCAGGCACGAAAAGCTACGATGAGGTGTGGGTTGACTAGCGTGCCTACCCCGTAATGAGCACCATCCTGGGTAGTTTTTTACCCCCAAACCCATCGACTTCAACCTTAGCTTACTGAGGGATGATTGGCCCTCAGCCTCAGCTTCTTACCCCATTCAAGGTTATGGCCTCAATATGTGGTGTCGGGGTAAGTCTTACTTAGAAGCGGTTGTAACGACTCTACCTAATAAGGAAAGAGTAGTTACATTCCCTAAGTAACAAATCCTCAATGCTTAATTCCAAGATTGTCTCCATGATTATAGTGTTAAGTTGAGATTCGGGGAGGACTTGCCAAATGAGTCCTCTCATGTATATAAATATCGGCACGGGGGGTTTAACTAGGTATGCTCTATTTTTCCAACACATACTACTAAACTTTCCTAGGAACTTTCGACCTATTCTTACACCGGAGGTGTAACGCTGACAGGACTACCTACGGTTGTTTGTTTTGAAGGAACTTGAGCTGTGTAAGTGATCTAAGCTAGAAGAGATTAAACACTCCAGATCCTAGAGTGACATGCCCGGTGAACCATTTTTGGACATCAACAGATTGGCGTTTTTTGTAGAAAAACAACTAATAGTCTTTCTCACCATTTTAATAAATGTTTATGGTTACTCTGAGATTTGGAATAATGACAAATGATCAAGAAGGTGAAATATAGTTGATCGGCATAGCTGATCATAATGATGGTCCATCTGGGGTGTCGCCTTCGTTCTTCATGGAATTGGTGAGAGAGATACGTGACCTCACTCAGACCATTCATCGTCTGGTTGGACAAGTTGGTCAAAGTCAGTTGCCTCTACCACCACTCGTTCTGGATGGGTATGTACTGCCATATGACGTAGTACAAACCATTACAGATAAGGGATGAAGAGTACAATGGAAACATCGCCAGGAGAAAGAGCGTCACCAAGAGGATCCAGAAGAAAAGAGATAAGTTGTTGATCACTCAAATTTAATACCCAAATTAAGAACAAAATATTGTAGTATAGTGTACTTAAGTATGAGTATCGAGCCATAGAGATTAAATTGTGATTATTAATCTTTATCTTATTTTTTGATTTGTTTAAATAGATTTTGCTTTTGTTTTTTAATTATAAAAAAATTAAAAAATAATTAAATTAAAATATAAAATGATAAATGACTGGGTTGAGGGCATGTATTCGTTCTTCGATTATCCTAATGCATTATACTTCTTTATCTATTTTTATTCTTTGTATAATGAAATAATTTAACTATAAGAAAAATTACAACGAAAGTTTGATCATTTAATCGGCATGGACTATTTTCGAGATTCAGTTCTTAATCTACGGTTAACCAATCCCTAAGCATAATCCATCTTATCAAATGTATCGGTTAATCGGCCGTTTAATTAGTATGAACTCTCTTTGGGATTCGATTTTCACTAATCTATGGTGAATCAATCCCTAAATATAATCCATCTTATTAAATCATATTGATTCTAATAAAACTGATTATAAAACTATTAAATCTAAACCACATGCATTAGATTAGGAATTGAATCTCGAAGATAATCCACAATAATCATCGCCTAAGCCCAACTTCCTTAGTGCACAACCTTCGCCTCACCATGATCGACGATTAAGTAATCAAACTTTTGTTTGCATTTTTATTATCGGTAAATTACTTTATTATATACAGAATCAAAATATATAAAGAAGTAAAATGCATTAGGATAATCAATGGATAAATACACACCCCCAACCCGGTCATTTATCATTTAGTTTTTTAATTCAAATAGTTTTCTATATTTTATAATTAAAAATTAAAAATCAAATTCTCATGAATCCAATTGAAAAACAAGATAAAAATTAATAATTACAATCTAGTCCCTGTGGTTTGACACCCATACTCAAGCATGTTATACTAAGATATTTTGCGCTTAAATTAGGTATTAAATTTAAGCGATCAAATTTTGACGTTGTTGCTGAGGATTAACAACATTAATTATTAATTTATGCATATTGTTTTTTATCCATTTGTGTAAATCCATATTTATTTTATTTTATTTCCATTGTTACCGTGCAAGTTCTACTTTATCTCTAAAGATTATAATTTTGTAACCCAGTTCTTGAATTTAATTATCACTGCTATCTACAGAAACTAGGTTATACGTTCTAATTTGTAACTCTTGTTTTTTTTTTCCTAGCTTCTTGTGTATTATCTTTTCTAAAAAAATACAATAAATACAATAAAAAATATAAACATAAATTCTTAAATTGTTTTGGGAC
Organism: Eucommia ulmoides; assembly: GCA_016647705.1. NCBI lineage: Eukaryota > Viridiplantae > Streptophyta > Magnoliopsida > Garryales > Eucommiaceae > Eucommia > Eucommia ulmoides. The sequence continues at coordinate 16,067,822 of CM028325.1, forward strand.
TAGGGTAGATGAATGATGTCTTTGGGAAGTTAACCATTTTTATTGAGAAATTAGACCAATCTAACCCCTCAAAACCACAATGCGGACCCGTATTCATGTAATGTATGTCAGATGTTTGATCATCTTACCACCCAATGTCCTTTTAAGTGGTGATATCCAATGTGTTCTTATGATAATATTTATTTTGATCCATATTGTCCACCAAATGAGTATAATCAATATTTAAATAACTATGGGTGAAATCAACATAAGTATAGTGAACCTTCGGGGTTGTACATTTACGAACCCCAAACTCAACTATTTAATCAATACTCTTGACTTACTAGGGACCTATATATTAATGAAGTGATATTTACAATAAATAACTTTCTTCAATTTTAACAACGAACATCCCATTCTCAATCCCAAGTTATAGCTATGCTAGAGGCCTAAATCGGGCAACTCGTAGAAGCACTGAATGAGGAGAATAAGAGAGAGATTCCTAGCCAATTAATTCATAATCCTAGGGATCAATACTTCATTAAGTATTGATATTTTTTGTGGAACTAATGATTTTATCGAGTGTTTCAGATTTATAGTTCTATGCATTTGATTAAGAAGAAAATTTGATGATGAATACATAATGGATGCAAGATCGACATGACGAAGATGTGAAGAGTTTTGAAGACATTGAAAAAAACTAGGTGAAAACGGCTCTTTACTTTCATACTCTTAATGCAACATGAATTAGGATCACTTACGACACTTAAAATGAGTTAATTCCATGTGTGTCATGATAAGAAGTGATAAGTTTAAGATCTTAAAATGAGATATTTTATGTGTTCCTTATGTGAAATAAATTTGATAATTAACCTAATCGAAAAATTTGTTTTAAATTATACAAAGTTGTATTTTCAAGTCAATTCGGTTAACTGAGAAAAACAATCGGTCGTGTTGAATTCAAGATTTTGATGAACAAGTACGTATTGATATTTTTGTGGAACTAATAGTTTTATCGAGTAATTCAAATTTATAGTTCCATGTCTATGATTAAGAAGAATAACTGATGAAGAAAACATAAAAGGGTGCAAGATGAATGCAATGAAGATGTGAAGTGTTTTGAAGACTTTGAAGAAAAATAGGTGAAAACAATTTTTTACTTATATACTCTTAATGAAACCTAAATTAGAATCACACATGACACTTTAAATGAGTTAATTCTATGTGTGTCATGATAAGAAGTGATAAGTTTAAGATCCTAAAATGAGATATTGTATGTGCTTCTTATGTGAATTGAATTTGATAATTGATGTAATTGAGAAATATGTTTTAAAGTATAAAAAGTTAAGTTTTTGGGTCAATTCTATCAACCGAGAAAATCAATCAATTAACTGAATCAAACAGTAAGTTTTGGAGTTAAAAGGAGGTGCTATTGATCCAGTCGGTCAACCAAATAAAATTGGTCGGTAAACCATTTTACTTGGTATATTGCTATTGTGTTCGGTGTTTTCCTAGTGAAATTCATCCAAGCTTTATTACTTACTTTTTAAAGTTATATTTATCTTGATTGCTTCGTTTAGGATTGCTAAAAAATCGTTTTAAACTTAAAAGTCTAAAAATATTTTTTAAACGATTTCTATCTGATTATCTTATTACATTCTAAATTTGTGCTATCCATTTTATTTATTAATCAAATTTTAATTGTGTCAAATTATATCTATCACGTAGTAATCATTCGGGACATTAATCGAGTATATTTGTATTGAGGTGGTAGAAGCTACTTGTGGGAAAAAACTCATATTTTTTGTATTTGTGAGTTTGAGTAGATTAGACACGTTTGGGACATTGTTTAACCAAGATAACTAGGTTTCGATATTTTTCCTATGAAAAATATTAGAGTTTGATCTTTGTCCTAGTAAAAATGTTAGATTATTCTTTTCTTTCGAAAAAAATTAGGTTTTGATTCATCCTACAATTGAATTATTGAGTGAATTATAAAGGTTCATCATTCCCTGCGAAAATGATAAGTGAGAGAATATTAGGTGTTGGCCCAGTAATCTACCCAAGAAGGGAGGTGAATTGGGTAGTTATAAAATTAAAACAAATAATTATCTTTTCAACACTTAAATTCAAACAATTAATTTAATCTTAAATTAATTATTATCTCTTTATATAGCAGCGGATAAATGTAATTAGCTCTAGGTACACACCCAAATAACAGAAAATAAATAAAATAAAAATGCAGCACACTACGATGTATACTGGTTCGCCAAGCTACTATTAGCTAATCCGGTCCTTCGAGCCCCACGGAGAGTCGCACCTACAAAACCACTAAGATCCCTTTAAACAGGTATAAATCAAAACTTTACACAATGATTCTTTTATAGGCTCAGAATCAACATTTACAATTCTCTTTTCACAGGCTAAGGAAGAACCTCAATTTTTTTAACAGGCTAAAGATTAACCTAATTCTTTTATACTTAGGCTAAGAATCAAACCTCACAAAAAATCACTTCGATTATCCTTTTCACCGGTAAGGATGGAACCGTTATAAAGTCACACAAACTAATTCTATTCAGGAAGAATTAACACCTATATCTTTTCACAGAAAAGAGTAACCTAACCTTTTTATACCTTAGGTAAAGATCAAATCTCAATCTCTTTACTGGAAGAGATTGAAACCAAACTATCACTGATTAGATATTCCCAACAATATCTAATCTGCATACAGCTCACCAATTACAATAAATTGATAAGTCTTTTCCCATTCAGAGCTTCTACCACCTCAAATTAATTTAAACTCAATTAATATCCCAAATTTATTAGTGATATAATTTTACTTAAGAAATTTAAAATCTGATTATAAAATATATGAGTAGCACACAAATAAACACGTAATCAGATTAACACATAAATTGTTTTAAAAATAATTTTATGCACTTTTTGAAAACAATTTCACACAAATCTTAGTTTATGTCAGCAATTTGTTGAATAACAATTAAAAATAGGAACTTGTGTTCTTCTCTCTAATTAAAAAAACAAAAAATATTATGCAAAATAACTACAATCAAATCTATTTTATCTCAAACATCAATTCTCACTAAGTAATTAGACCTCTTGCCTCATCAAGTAGTGTGTGTTTGCGTCTGAAGGTGAGAGTCGGTGTTAGAAAAATGATTGACTGGTTAATCCTGAAGCCTAGGATGTTCGAGTAATTAAGTCTTTTAGGGTGTCTCTACACCTAACAACCTGAGCCAACTGAATCGGGATCATTGGTCCAACACTTGATGTATGGACATCTAGAAAACCCAATGAGACTAACATCGCACATATCGATCGATAAATAAATAAAATATATAAAAAGGAGAAAAAATATAACTAAAAAAAAAAAAAAACAGAGGGAAAAATCAAGCCCTTTTGAGGATAAAAGTCATTAAGTTGCTAATGTTGAGTGTTGATATTACTTATACTTGAGATTGAGTCGCTTGAACAAAATAAAAATTGGGTGTTTTCTGACAGAAATAATAGTTATATCCTTCAATAAGCATGTATTTCACTGATAAATCTATTTCTTAATTCTACCTATTGTATATAACAGTTTGTCTTGAAAGATCACTGTAAATTTTTACGAGACTAAAACTTGTCAACTAGAGATCGCCTAAGGGTTCAAAGGCTTATTGTATATGTTAAATGCAATAATGTTCCCTATGAAAATGATTTTTTCATTTTTTAAGTGTTTTTGTTTTGTTCGAGGACTAGCAAAATGTAATTGTGGATGTGTGGTCGTGCTCAATATTATATAAAATTTCTATCCTAAATCTATAGTTTTGTTAATCCTTTAATTAATTTTTAATTAGTAATAACATAAATTATTATTTTGGTAGGGATAAAGTCAAAAATAAAGAAACGTTGAAAAAAGGACAAAGAAAATTGTTGAAAAGGAGCAAAAAATCAAGTGGCCCGCATCTTGACCCAACCCGTGACCCAAAAATACGGTTCGGCCCACCATTTATGCGCATTACATGTGAAAAATCCCAAGTAGTGACCTAGGCCGCGAATTAGTTTTGGTTTAGAGGCCCAAGCCTTGTTGTATTAGATTGTGAAGATAACCCATATCAATTAAACCATATTGATTCCCTATAAGAACAAATTTTATAATGGTTAGATATAAACCACATGTACGAGATCTAACCCGCAAGTACCACTAAATTATTTCAAATATTTAAAATGATAAAAACAAGAATTGATTTCAATAACAAAGTAAGAACATGAATTCCTTGTCATACAATCTTATACATAGTTATATTAGACTAAGAAATAAAATTATATTAAAATAATTTACAACGAATACAGGCTAACCCGGTTGAAGCCTTATCCGTTCATGGCGATTTGTTCTTCCCAAAAGATGATCAATAAAAAACCATTAACGAACTCTCCAAATAAAATTCGATAGCAGTAAAAAGAAAATTAAAAAATAAAAGAAGAATGGAAAAAATGAGAAAGAAAAGTAAGAATATACAAAGAATGCCCTATTGCCGAAAAGAAGCAACAAAGATGAACTAGGAATAAAAAAATAAATAAGAATAAATAGGTAATTAGCCTTCTAGAGTCGAAAATCCCTTATTTCTCCATTCAATGGCCAATTAATGGACAAAATTTATGACCATTAATTAACCATTTCCTTCTCAACAAGTAACAACCCAAGTCTTTTGTCTCCTCTCCAAACTATTGCCTTCATTCCCTTTAATGCACATTAATGGGCCTTAAATAGCCTTCCAAATTAGACACCAGACTCTTACAGGCTTTACTAAACAAGGAGCACACACATTGTGTGTGCTTGGCCAACATCTGGGCCAGAGGCTTTGGACCTTTTTCCCAAAACTGATTCGCGGCCCAGGCCGTGGCCTGGGCCTTTGCACACACAATGCGTGTGAATGGCGAGCTGGGCCGAATTTTGGGTCGCGGGATATTTGTTTTTTTGCTCCACTTTTGCTCATTTTTGACTATTTTCTTTGTCCTCGTTTCAACATTTCTTTATTTTTGACTTTATCTCTGCCAAATTATTAATTTATGTTATTACTAATTAAAAATTAATAAAAAGACTAACAAAATTATAGATTAGGATAGAAATTTGATATAAAATTGAGCACGATCAGTTGCGTCGAGGTAGTCAAGACAAATGACGCAGTCTCGAGGCTCCACAATCATAGAAAACCAATGTGCACTCAAGACTAGGGCCTCGGGCATATTCAACATGGACGAAAAACAAAAGGAACAGGGCACCCGCTCCGAAAAACAAAGCACGCCCCACCCAGGTGTTAGGCAGGACACAGGATGCATCTTGGAATATTCCTCTGCCATATGTAGAAGCTTCCTCGATGTCTCGGCAGAGAGCTTAGCAACGCAGTCCGGACTGACAAGTTGACAAAGACTTGAGGGAGTAGGTCAACGCCATCAATGAAAAGCTCGAGTATATTAGGAAAAAAAGAGGCCAACATTTTCAAGATCATGAAAATGAATGACTCACCATTTATGACCCTAGGTGACGCACTCCGAATTTTGAAAAGGTGAGAAGAGAAAGACGTGATTTTCTTTTCTCTTCTCAAATTTGTTCATTGTTTTAGAAAACACAGTTTCAGGGGCTTCTTTAAGGGCCAATTTTGAAAATATTGTTTTAGGCCGAATTTTGTTTAAAAAATAGAGTCACTACCTAGCATTGAGTTAAATGGTATGCCAGGATTTTTTGAAAATCATTTTTATCTTTTGAAATGGCCTATGTTTTGACATGAAAATAATTTGTCTTAACTAGAGATTTCTTTAATGTTCGTGGATCGGTTATGCTTGGGGAAGATGTTAGGTATCTTAAGACACCCGTTCGAAGACGTTTCCTAAGTTAAAATAAATCTTTAGATCAAATTAAGTTCAAGTAATTTTCTTTGGTTTTCTTAACACACTAATTCCCATTATTTTTATTTTTTTATGTTTATTTTAATAAAAAAAAAAGAAAAGAAAAACGCTTTAAAACAACAAAATAATCAAAAGACAAATAAAACGAGAATGATTAAAAAAAACTAATGTCTCCCTTTTAGACCGCTTATCGATTATAGAAAAATCGACAAGTTTAGCCCCCGAGGGGATTTTGTATTTTTATTTCTCTTGTTTATCTTATTTTACTTTGGAAAAAATTAGATGTATTTCAACGAGAAGAAAAAGGGTAAAATATTTAAATAAGTAGGAAACACATTTTTAGGCATGTGAAAAACCATGTTTTCTAAGTACAAAGAAACACATAGAAAATATATATATATATATATATACTTTGTTTAAAAAGAACTTTAAAAGAAAATTTAGAAAATTCTTATAAAAATAGTTGAATCTTTAAAAAAAAAACATTTTTAATGAAAATCATTTTTGGTTTTGGGAAAAAAGAGTTTGAAAACAAAATTTTTGAAGAATCTTCCTTAGGAAGAATCTCTAAATTCATTTTTACAGAAGAATTTCTTTTAAGAAATTTTAAAAAAATTTCCTTCAGAGTAGAAAAAAAAAAAAAAAAACACATTTAAAAAAGTAAGTGAAAGCATTTTTAAAAATCTTGTAAAGATTTTTTTAAGAAGACATTTAAAAAAGAAAAACTTTTTTGAAAAAATCATTTTTTAGAGAAAAAACACTTTTTAAGACAAATTTTTAAGATATTTCCTTTTTAAAATAAATTCAAGTTTGAAAACTTTTTTTTTTTTTTTTTAAATGTTTAGAATTTTTTTTTTTGGGAAAAATCTCGAAAATCATTTTTTCAGAAAACTATTTTTTTTTTAGAAAGTTTTCTATTGGAAAGGAATCTAGTTTTTTATAATAAAAAAATTAAAAGAAGTATATTAAAAAATAAATATTTTTTTAAAGAAAATTCCTTTTTAAAAGGAGCATTTTTTAAAGATTTTTGTTTAGTAAAACAAAAGCTTTGTTTTGGGAAAAAACTTAGTTTTGTAAAAACTCATGTTTTTCTTCTTTCTTTCTCTTTTTTTTTTTTTTTTTTTTTTTCAAGAGGAAACAAAGATAATATATTCATAAAAATGAAATGCATATATTTTCCCAACACAACCCTAAAGAAGGAGAAATGTTTTTGGAGAAGGTCACCGTTAACCTGCCATTTAAAGCTTGCTCACGTTCAGAAAAACCTAAAATAGGGTATAGGGGGCCTTCCCTTATTCACTATTTTAATCAAAGAGGGCTCGACTTAGATTTTATATATAATGCCAATCCAAGGACTCGACTTTATATATATATATATATATATATATATATGGTGCCAATCCAAGGATTGCGACTCAGTGCCAATTCAAGGTCTTGACTAAAAAAGAAAAAAAAAGTGTCAGTCCAAGGACTCGACTTAATGATAGTCCAAGGTCTTAATAAAAAAAAATGCTAATCCAAGGACTCAACTCAGTGCCAATCCAATGACTTGACTAAAAAGAAAAAAAAATGTAGAAAAAATAAAGTATGGAAAGACGCATGACAAGAAAGTAAATAACAAAAAAGTAAGTGTGAAAAGATATAGAGCAGAAAAGTAAATGACAGGGAAGTAAACGAGCAAAAAGGCTCATAATAGGAAAGTAAATAACAGAAAAGTAAGTAGCAAGAACATAAAGTTATTTGTTAGTGTTTGCTTAGAGCTTTCGCTAGTTTTCTTTTTGTTATTTTTATTACTTGACAAGCAAAAATGGTATGAGATGGGGTTAGGGAAAGTTGATGGCCCAGTGAGCTACCTAAGAGGGGGTGAATTGGATAGATAAAAATTAATCCAAATAATAATATTTCAAAAATTAAATAATTAATTTTATCTTAAATTAATTATTATCTTTTTATACCACCAGATAAGTGTTATAATCTTTAGATGCACACCCAAACAATACAAAATAAAGTAAAGGAAATAAACAATGCAGTACACACTGATATATTCTGATTCACCAATCTAATCTTGGCTAATCTAGTCATCTGAGCCTCACAGAGATTCGCACCCACTAATCACTAAGATTTCTTTAAACAGGTAGGAATCAAACCTTTACAAAAATGATTCTTTTCACAGACTCAGAATCAACTTTTACAAATTCCTTTTCCTAGGCTCAGGAATAACCTCTTTTTTTTCCCAAGCTCAAGAATAACCTTATCTTTTTACAGGTTAAAGATTAACCTAATTCTATTACAAGGAGAATCACGACCTAATTCTTTTTATACCTTAGGTTGAAGAATCAAAACCTCATAGAAACACTCCAACTATCCCTTTTCCCAAGTAAGAATGAAACTTTTACAAATCACTCATAATTAATTCTATAAAGGTAGAATTAAAACATAATCTTTTTATACTCTAGGCAAAGATCAAAACCTCATTCTCTTTATCGAAAAAGATTGAAACCAACTACCTTTGATTAGACACTCGCAATAATATCTAATTCGACACTCAACTCACCAATTACAAAATTGATAAGTGATTTTCCCACTTGAAGCTTCTACCACCCTAGATAAATTTAAACTCGATTAATGTCATGATACTAGTGATAGAGAAAGTGAGAATTTCAAAATCTGATTTCAAACAAAGATGGGTAGCACGTAATTTAGCACGTAATCAGATTTCTTCAAGAAATTGTTTCAAAAATAATTTTCAATTAAAAAATCTGGAAAATAATTTCAAAGATCAAATTCTAAATAATAGATAATAAGATCAAGCAACATCTAATAGCAAATAATTTGAAATGATCTCACTAGGTTTTCACTAAATGAATATAATAGTAATAAAACTTCAGATCGGTAGTAGTAATAATCCACAACAAATTTTCTCAAGACCGAATCTCAAGAATGATCTCATAATGCACTCAATATGATTTTAGAATGATGACTCTTAGAAAGCTTAGAAACTGAATAGCTCTTGATATTTGATTGATTGGAATATCTTTAATCTTAAAATTGTAGGTCTATTTATAGGGAAATAAAATAAGCCTTCCAACGGTTAGTTCCCACTTGTCATGATAACTAATTGCACCTATAGACCCAATATATCATTATGACTTAATCCTGGTTTATTTCACTAAATAATATTTTTTAAAATATTTAATTTAGTCCTTGAAACTTTTACTCAAATTCAATTAAATAAGATAGAAAGAATTTCATGTACAAAATTGATAAATATAAAAAATATATGAACCATATCTATAGGGATGACGAAATATCAATGATATATTTTTAATACTATCATATCCCTAAAATTTCTTTCATATCTTAATCATAAACAGTTAGTAACGGCTACTATTTTATCAGAATCCTTGAAATCCTCTAAACCTGAAACAGACTCATCAGTTGACCAACCAACGCCTATAGTTGACTGCCCGATTCAGGTTGTAGCCCAAGCCGAACGTTTCTTGCTTATCGGTCAATCGGTAATTCACGGTCTATCGACCGAACGATACAGAGAGCTTCTCAAGCCAAAATCTATTCACCCATCGGTCGACCGCCCATTCTCTATCTGTCGACCGAATGATTCAACAAGTTTTATAAGTCGACCTAACGATTCAGAGACTTCACGTATTTTACACAGGTCGATCGATCACACTCCACAAGTCGACTGATCTTGCTGGAACTTCTTCCTTAATTTATTTCAATTCAATTCTTTGTCATTTTCACCCCTTTAACGGATTTCTTTTCTCGGTTAGCTCCACTAAATTCTTAAATTCAATTTTAATCAATTATCAATGTTTCTTTTCAATTAAAAATAGAAGCAAATAATTTAACTAATTAGGATCCTATAAAAAACACACATAATTATAAAAAGTATTTTCATGTCGTGTGTGATTCTAATCGTAATATATTAAGAGTCAAAATTTAATCAGAGTTGTTTTCCCTAGGTTTTTCGGAATTTTCAATCTCTTCGTATCCATCTTTGTATCCTTTATAATTTCTTCATGATACTACCTGGAACTCTTTTAACTGAAACACTCAATAAAACTGTTAGTTCCACAAAAAAACATCGACACTTAATTGTCCATCAAAATCTTAGGATCGACAATACCCTCATTTTTTATGATGACAATTAACTTTGATGTTTTTGTCAAAATAATATGTAATCGCACTCCTCCTAAATCCGAGGACGGGTTTTTAACTCAATAAAGCGCAATCATAAAGATTTTCAATAAAACACAATCACGAAAATTTTCAACAAAGCACAGAAAACATGATCAATAATAAATAATTCAAACTCCCCCTGCATAAATGCAAACTATGGTCTCCCCTTAAGATATTCAAAAAAACATTAATAAATTCTCTCCCTTTGTCATCTCAAAAAGTGGGGAAAGGAAACTAAAAACATCACTACTCTAGGCAAATTTCATGAACTTTAATTTTTCACTAAAGATTTAGTGAGCATAATAAACTAATCTAAAGTATCAAAATCTCCAATATCATCCTTTTCAATTTAAGCATAACACATTAATGCCCCACTTATCAAAACTTCTCCCCCTAAATAATTGTAAACAAGCAAATTCATGCATAAGAGAATAATTTGAGGCAATCAAAATATTTTAACAATATAGCATGAAATTATATAACCTTAATTATTCAATATGCTTTATTCATGATACCGATTAATATCTTTCATGTAGATAGAATCAAGAAATATGTAATTTGTAACACACTAGGACATGAAATATTTCTCAATGATAATTTATGAAGCTATCAATATAATGCATACTTTAAACATGGATAAATGCATATTTATCTCATAAAAATTTCAGCTTCCTTTTTCAACAATAATCATTTGAAAACGTTTAATGTATCATGATATTATGCATTAATAAATCAAGATATCATTTCAAGATGCATAAAATATCAGCTTAATTTACTTAACTAATTTTCTAAATCACGTAACATGTTTCAAAATCAAACACATGATTACTACTCGATATAAGCACATTATAAAAATATGTAAATACACTTTAACTAAATATGATTTTCATAATCACCATATAATATTTCTAAGATAACAAGTGAACGCATTATTTAAAATAAGTCTTAGAAATCATAACCAACTTACGTATTTAGTAAGTTGGGAATCTCCCTCTTTAACAAATTTAATAAATTTAAACCGCAAGGAATTAGGAGTACCTTTATTATCTTTCGGGGTGACTTTACTTTTCACCTTATTTGTACTCATGATTGATTTTGGTGTGTCATTCTTCTTGACTTGTCCGTATCTTCTCAGCCTTTGATTTTTGTTATTTGATTAACTGATACTTCCATTTGCTTGTGTCACTTGTGGCTTCCTGGTGATATCCCATCTTAGTTTTGACAATCCTTTTCTAATTGCATGTTTTGCTTGTGGCTTCTTTGTAATTTCACATTATATCTTTGGTGTATTTTTCGCTTTGCACGTGTCGCTTGTGGATCTTTGGTGACTTCTTGTTTTAGCTTTGATATAATTTCTTTGTTTGCTCCTTCAGGTTCACTTCCGATATTATATAATTCTGCACAAGACATTTCAATAGTTCTCTTCGGTATCTATTTAATTTTGGATCTGTCATTGTTAGACATAAACTTAGGGTTCCGAAACGGATATGATACTTTAAAATGCCCAACCCTAATACAATAATAACATCTTAAATCCAATTTATCATAGAAAACACGAGATGTAAAACAAGAATCATTTCTAACAATACCAACAAAACTATCACTGACTTGTGATGAAGAATGAGACGATGAAACATATCCACTTTACCTAGAAAACTTATTCTCAGAATCTCTTGAAACAGTCTTAAGGTCGAATTTTGATTTTTCAAAATTTTTCTAAAGTAAATCGATTTTAGAAACAAGATCTGACATTTGCTTGGAAATCATATCAAAATTATTTTTTAAAACTCTATTTTCATTTTCAAGAGAATTCACTTTAGAGAGCAAATTATTAATTTAAAAAATAACATCCAAAAATTCTTTTGTACCACAATAATCATCCAAATGCACTTTAGATTTTCGGACACTTTTTCCATCATTTTCAAAAGAATCAATCTTTCTTTTTAAACTCAAGCTATCTTTAGCAAAAAGTAGTGTGAAAGAAAGTAATTTTTTCATAACGATATAGACATTTTCATTATCATCATCTCCATCACTACCACAAGAATTAGAAGAATAATAAACCACATTTTCATATACGAATTTACTACTATCAAAAGAGGACACACAAAATACATCATCCATGGTGTGTGTATATGACCGATTTAGCTAGGATGTTAAGCCTAATCGAGCTAAAACCAGCTCTGATGCCAATTGATGGCCCAGTGAGCTACCCAAGAGGGGGGGTGAATTAGGTAGATAAAAATTAATCCAAATAATAATACTTCAGAAATCAAATAATTAATTTTATACTAAATTAATTATTATCTTTTGATAACAGCGGATAAGTGTTATAATCTCTAGATGCACACCCAAAAAACACAAAATAAAGTAAAGGAAATAAATAATGCAGTACACACCGATATATCCTAGTTTACTAAGCTAATCTTAGCTAATCCAGTCCTTCGAGCCTCATGGAGATTCACACTCACTAATCACTAAGATTCTTTTAAATAGGTAGGAACCAAACATTTACAAAAATGATTCTTTTCACAGGCTCAAAATCAACCTTTACAAATTTTTTTTCCCAAGCTTAGGAATAACCTCTTCTTTTTCCCAGGCTCTAGGATAACCTTATCCTTTTACAGGTTAAAGATTAACCTAATTCTATTATAGGGAGAATCATGAACTAATTCTTTTTATATCTTAGGCTCAAGAATCAAAACCTCACTGAAACACTCCAACTATCTGTTTTCCCAAGTAAGGATGAAACCTTTTCAAATCACCCACAATTAATTCTATAAAGACATAATTAAAACCTAATATTTTTATACTTTAGGCAAAGATAAAAACTTCAATGTCTTTACCGGAAGAGATTGAAACTAGCTACCCTTAATTAGACACTTCCAATAGTATCTAATCCGACACTCAACTCACCAATTACAAAAATGATAAGTGATTTTCCCACTTAGAGCTTCTACCACCCTAGATAAATTTAAACTCAATTAATGTCCCGATACTAGTAATAGAAAAAGTGAGAATTTCAAAATTTGATTTCAAACAAAGATGGGTAGTACGTAATTTAGCACGTAATTAGATTTCTTTAAGAAATTATTTCAAAAATAATTTTCAATTAAAAAATTCGAAAAACATTTTCAAAGATCAAATTCCAAATAATAGATAATAAGATCAAGCAACAATTAGTAGCAAATAATTTAGAATGATCTCACCAATAGTTCACTGAATAAATATAATAGCAATAAAATTTCAGATCGGTAGTTGCAATAATCCACAACAATTTTTCTCAATACCAAATCTCAAGAATGATCTCGCAATGCACTCAATATGATTTTAGAATGATAACTCTTAGAAAGCTCAGAAATTGAATAACTCTTGAAATTTGAATGATTGGAATCTCTTTAATCTTAAAAACGTAGGTCTATTCATAGGGAAATAAAACAAGTCTTCCAACGACTAGTGCCCACTTGTCATGATAACTAATTGCACCTATAGATCTAATATATCATTATGACTTAATCCTGGTTTATTTCACTAAATAATATTTTTTAAAATATTTAATTTAGTCCCTTAAACTTTTACTCAAATTCAATTAAATAAGATAGAAAGAATTTCATGAACAAAATTGAGAAATATAAAAAATATATGAACTATATCTATAGGGATGACGAAATATCAATAATATATTTTTAATACTATCATATCCCTAAAATTTCTCTCATATCTTAATCATAAACAGCTAGTAACGGCTACTATTTTATCAGAATCCTCAAAATCCTCTAAATATGAAACAAACTCATCAGTTGACCGACCAATGCCCATAAGTCGACCGCCCAATTCAGGTTGTAGCCCACGCCAAATGTTTCTCGCTTTTCAGTTGACCAGTAATTGACGGTCTGTCGACCGAACGATACAGAGAGCTTCTCAAGCCAAAATCTATTCGCTCATCGGTCGATCGCCCATTCTCTATTTGTCAACCAAATGATTCAACAAGTTGTACAAGTCGACCTATTTGTCAACCTAAAGATTCAGAGACTTTATGTATTTTACACAGGTCGATCGATTACACTCCACAAGTCGACCGATCCTGCTGGAACTTATTCCTTAATTTATTTCAATTCAATTCTTTGACATTTTCAACCCTTTAACTGATTTATTTTCTTGGTTAGCTCCACTAAATTCTTAAATTCAATTTTAATTAATTATCAATGTTTCTTTTTTAATTACACATAGGAGCAAATAATTAAACTAAATAGGATCCTATAAAAAACACACATAATTATAAAAAGCATTTTCATGTCGTGTGTGATCCTAATTGGGATACATAAAGAGTCAAAATTTAACCTGGGTTATTTTTTCTAGGTTCTTTGGAATCTTTAATCTCTTATTATCCATCTCTGTATCCTTTACAATTTTTTCATAATACTGTCTGGAACTCTTTAAACTGAAGCACTCAATAAAACTGTTAGTTCTTCCAAAAATATCAATACTTAATTGTCTATCAAAATCTTAGGATCAACAAAAGCTTATCTTGTTATGGAGAATGTTTTTCCCTAAGTGTTTCCACATCTTTCTTCTCATTCTTCTTTTTGTTGCTGTTGTTTTTATTTTCTTTTCTTGTTTTGTTTTTGACCTCTTTTTTGTGAGGGTTTTATAAAGCTTCTTTGGAGCTTTTTTGATGCATTTAGAAATCTTGATGGAGGGAGTAATGCTTAGGATGTAGCAAACCTGAGAGTGGGATTTGATCATGGAAAGATAGAGAGAGGATTATCAAGATGCAAGTTGGGGTGGAGAAAAGACCCCTTATTTATACTACTTGGAGGCCTGTGCACTTTAGAATATGCAGGCCATCCAATGGGCATTAAATGCCCTGATTGATGGGGGGCTACCCCTAATTGCGTAAAACTTACACTTTAGCCCCTATTTACGGTATTGCTTGTAGAATCTTTAAAATTCACAAAATCAAGTCATACCACTTATGGTAATGATTTTGGAAAGCTCAATGTTGGCTATCTCTACTCCCAAGAAGCATTGATGCTTTGTCTTATTCTTCAAGGGTGTTCATGTAGCAAATTGTGTACTTGAGGCACTTTTTGTCCAATTAAAGACTTATTTCTTGATTTTTTCATGAAATGGAAGTTTAAAAATAAAATTAAACTATCCAAAATATTACTGGAACATTCAATTTTGAAAAATAAAATATTTTTGGTCGTCAATTTGGTGAAATCGGTGAAAATGAAAGTTTTTGGGGTCAAAACAAAAAGTAAGTGTCTTTGGTGAAATTTATTCAAATTAAAGGGTGGAAATTAAAATTAGACATATTAAAAATGATATCCATAGGAAAATCACTTTCAATTTTTTAAATTTGGTCCCCAATTATTTTTAGAAATTTCAATTTCGACCCGAAACTTTTGTTTTGCCCGATTTTTTTTTTCTTTTGGAAATATTTAAACATGTAATCTAAGGTGGAAATTCATCTTTTTAAA
This sequence comes from Eucommia ulmoides, assembly GCA_016647705.1. NCBI lineage: Eukaryota > Viridiplantae > Streptophyta > Magnoliopsida > Garryales > Eucommiaceae > Eucommia > Eucommia ulmoides. Next base: position 16,083,391 of record CM028325.1, read on the forward strand.
TAACCATTTTTAAAATTTTTCCGAATTTTCAATTTAGACACAATTTGTTGTTTAAAGTAAAAAGGTGCGGGACAAAATACATTGTCTACACAGGGTAATACGGGAGAATTATTGGAAAACTTTAAACTCCCATCCCAAATTGGGATGTATTAGGGAAACTCCAACCCAGAGGAGTATCTTGTCATGTGCGATGCTTATGTGGACCCTTTGCTGTTCCGGTTCGTAAAGGATCGTACACCAATGGGTTACCGCCTGCACCGGCTTCACTAGTTCTTGACTTCTCTATCTCTTTCTTTACTTGAAGGGCGGAAAAGAATACACAACCAAAAAGGGGGTGAGGTAGTTATAAAAATTTAAGCAATTAAATTATCAATCAAACTATCACAAATATTTCCTATTTGGTTATTATCTCATTTTACAATGGAAACATATTTATCTAAATGCACAACCAAATAAGTAGATATAGAGAAATTAAACACACAGATTTATCCTAGTTTGGCAAGCCACTCTTGCCTACGTTTAGTCCATTGAGCTCCGACAGGAATTTCACAATCTACTAACCCTGATTTATTTCCTAGCTAAGAACCAAGCCCGTACAATCCTTTTCATAGATTCAGGACTAACCTAATTATTTTTCTAAGGTTAGAATCAAACCTTTACAATTTCTCTTTACCAGACTTAGGAAGAATCGAATTCTTTTGCAGGCTAAGAATCAAACCTATTTATATTTTTAACAAGCTAAAGACTAATCCAACCATTTTACCGGAAAGAATCAAACCTATTATTTTTACATGTTAATAATCAAACCTAGACCTTGATTAGGCATCGACTCAATGTGTCTAATCCTCTCACACTTATCAAATAGAAAAAAATATGTTTATTTCCACATGAGCTTCTACTACCTCAATACAATATATGCTCAATTAATATCCTAAAAATCAATGTGATAGAACTACGTAAGAATACAAATCTGATTGTACTTTGTTGAATCCAAGATTTTAATGAACAATTAAGTTTTGATGTTTTTGGTGGAATTAATGGTTTTATTGACTGTTTCAGATTTAAAGTTCCATGCATGTGATTAAGAAGAAAAACTGATGAAGAAAACATAAAAGGGTGCAAGATGGATATAATGAAGATGTGAAGAGTTTTTAAGGCCTTAAAAAAGGTGAAAACAACTTTTTACTTATATACTCTTACTGCAACCACAATTAGGATCACACACAGCATTTTAAATGAGTTAATTCTATGTATGTCATGATAAGAAGTGATAAGTTTAAGATCCTAGAATGAGATATTGTATGTGCTCCTTATGTGAATCGAATTTAATAATTGACCTAATTGAAAAATATGTCTTAAAATATAAAAAGTTAAGTTTTTGGGTCAATTCGGTCAATTGAGAAAATAATCGGTAAACTAAATCAAACAGTGACTTTTGGAGTTAAAACGAGGTGTTACTGATCCATTAGGTTAACCGAATGAAATTGGTCTGTCAACCATCTGAAACAATAGCTGAATTGGTTAAGGAAGTGAGCGCACTGATCCAATCGGCCAACCAAATGAAGAGGGTCAACCGTTTGAGTCAGTAGATGAATTGGTGAAAAAATGGATCATACCAATCTAATCGATCAACCGACTATGTATGGTCGGTTAACCGTCTGGCTTTGTGCCAATGGCTATGTAGAAGTAGGCACAAGTCGGTTAACCTATTGAGTTATTTGGGATTTCAGCTAATTTGGTCTCTTGGTAAAAAACTATCCATTTTTCATGATTCCAAGAGAGGGATTTGGGGGATTTGAATATAATTAAGCTATTAACAACCTATTATGTTATCCCTATTGATATGATCCATATCTTTTGAGATTCTTCTAACTCAAATAATTTAATACTTTATATTTCTATAATTTTAAATTGAGAATAGTTTTATAGACTTAAATGAGAGAATTGGAAGTTATTTTTAAGTGAAATACACCTGAAATGAAAGATAATCATATATGGGATCTTAGAGTGTCATTTTATGGCATATATTTAAAAAACTAGCCGTTGGAGAGCTAGTTATTGGTCTATTAATATAGACCCGTGGGAATGGAGTTCAATACATTAATAACATTGGTTTGAGCTTTTTCTAAGAGTGGGATATACGTTGAGATTTGTTTTTAAGAAATTCGATTCAAGTTCTTGATCTAAAGCAGTAACTGTTTGGCGTCACTGATTTGTGTTCTAATTGTTATTCAATCATTGTCTTCGGTATTTTCTTGGTGCGATCTTTTCAAGTTATATTATTTGCTTTAAAGTTATATTTATCTTGATTACTTGGCCTAGGATTGTTAGAAAAATCGTTTTTAACTTAAAAAGCCTGAAAATCTTTTAAGCGATTTTTGTCTGTTTATCTAATTACGTGCTAAATTTGCGCTACTCACATTATTTATTAATCATATTTGAATTTCTTCACATTGCATCTATCACGTAGTAATGCTTCAGGACATTAATTGAGTATATTTGTATTGAGGTGATAGAAGCTCATTGTGGGAAGAAACTTTTTTTTTTTTTTTTTTTTTTGTATTTGTGAGTTTGAGTGGATTAGACATGTTTGGGACGATGTCTAGTCAATATAACTAGGTTTCAATCTTTTTCCTGTGAAAAAGATTAGAGTTTGATTTTCGTTCTGATAAAAAGATTAGGCTATTCTTTTCTCTTGAAAAGAATTAGATTTTGATTCATCTTGCAATTGAATTATTTTTGAGTGATTTGTAAAGGTTATTCTTCCCTGTGAAAATGATAAGTGAGAGAGAGTTAGGCTTTTCTTTAGCTTGGTAAAAAGATAGGGGTTCATCCTTAACCCGTGAAAATGGTAAATTATAAAGATTGATTCTATGCCTGCTAAAGAATTGTGAATTGTAAGAGTTTGGTTCCTACCTGGTAGAAGAATCAAGGGGTTTAGTGAATTGGAAATCTCTAAGGAGCTCCGGGGGATTGGACGTAGGTATGACTAGCTTGGCTAAACTAGGATAAATTCTTATGTGTAGCATTAACTTATTTTCTATCTTGTGTTTGAGTGTGCACTTAGTATTAAACACATATCTGCTGCGTATAAAGATAATAATCTATTTAGGAAAATTGATTATTTGTGTTTAAATGAATTAATTGTTTAAATTCTATAACTACTCAATTCAACCCCCTATTGGGTAGCTTTTTGGGCCAATATACTTAATTAAAGTACAATGATTATGTAAATCAAATTAAGTAGACAAAAATTGTTTCGTAAGATATGTAGGATATTTAAATAGAAAATATTTTTTCTTAAAACAATTTACTACAAGCTCACACAAATATTTATATCAAGTAAACCACAAAATATTTAGCACATAAAATAGTTGGAAAGATCTCACAGAAGTTTCTTTGAAAATAGTAGAAACAATAGTGTAGTACAAAAATCGGTGGCAAAAACAACGAACGCCTCTATCAAGAACTTCTTTAAAAAATCTCTCTCAAATATAATTTTAGCAACTCTCTTTTAGAAAGAGCTGATTTAAAATTTTTGTTCCTGGTTCCATTTTTCAAAAATGCAAGTCCTTATATATAAATTTCAAACTATGCCTGTAATGATTATTTTTTAAAAGATAAGACTATAAATGTCATATATATAGAGCCCATATAATATATATTCCTTTAGTCTCAGGTTCAAATGCTACTCATCTCTCAATTTTTATTCATTTAGATGAATGAATGGTCATGATTTGTTCAACCTTAATATTATTAACTCCCCACAATGACCTTTAATCCCCCATTAATTGCTCATAAAATCCATTATTTTCAATTTTTCTCTCTTTAGTATTTTATTTAAATAAGTTTTAAATGATAAAAAAAATATATAAATATTTCACTTACTAGACTTTTTATTTTAAAAAGAAAAAAATCTTTTTTTTTTATATATGTATTTATTTTTTGTTTCTCATTCAAGTGTTGATAGAAGTAATGAAAAAAAAAAATATTTTTATGCAAATAATCCAATAAGAATAGTTAAAAGTAGAAGTTTAGAGAATGAATGAAGGAAGATAAAGAATTGTTATTTTACTATGATTTTATAGTATATTAGTAAAAAATAATTTGTAGAAATATGATTTTATCTAATGTTATACTTGAAAGCGGAAGATATAGTCTCAGGTTCAAATGTTGCTCATCTCTCAATTTCTGTTTACTTAGATGAATGAACGACCATGATTTGTTCAACCTTAATAATATTAACTCTCCGCAATAACCTTTAATCCACCATTATTTTCTCACAAAATTCATTATTTTCAAAGTATTTTATTCAAATAAGTTTTAAATGATTAAAAAAAACCTATAAATATTTCACTCACTAGACCTTTTATTTTGAAAAGATTTTTTTTATATATTTTTTGTTTCTCATTTAAGTGTTGATAGAAGTAATGAAAAAAAATAAATCATTTTATGCAAATAATCCAATAAGAATAGTTAAAAGTAGAAATTTAGAGAATAAATGAAGGAAGATGAAGAATTGTTATTCTTTAGCTCATGGTGCTCCTAGAGACACCTTTATTTATATTTGGGTTTGTTCTTTCATTTATTTTTTCTCATCTCTTTTAATTATTTTATGATTTTTTTTTATTTGTGCTTTAAATGCAAATGTTCTTTTCATCTATCTCTAATATTCTCACACATTATCTCCACCTCAATTGCCTCTTGGGTTTCCAATTCATTTGATGTCCTTTCATGCTCAAGTTCATTGCACCGTTATAAACTTCTATTTTAATTTGAAGACCCATGTAAGTAGAGTTCTTCAATTGTACATGTGAACTTTGAATTTTACAACAATTAGACTAGATTAAAGCAAGTGGCTTCTAACTCTCATAAAATATATTAAATATAAAATAAAAAGGTCAATTGTGCTTGATGTGTAATATTCAAATAAAAAATATATATTAATATAATTTATTTCTAGACCCCGCATTATATGCAGGTTTGAAACTAGTATTCCTTTAAATTAGAAATGTTTGACTCAAAAACACTATTTTAAAATACTCAATTTAGTCCCCAATTTTTTTTTGACTTAAAAATAGAAAGCAATTTTCCCAGTAAATCTCATAGAATCAAGTAATACAAGGATTAAATAATAAGATCTTCAAAATATATAGTAGATATATGATATACGGTGAAAATCCCTTAAAATCATATTTTATAATGTTTAAAGACTTAAGATTTGGGTTGAAGATCTCGAAAATCAGATTGGTCAAACATACTAAGAAATAATCATTCGGTCGACCGGTTGCTCTTTCAACGGCTCATTTTTCAACCGTTGTCAACTAATCAGTTGACCATTTTAGGCTCTGGATTTAACATTAAGCATGTTAATCTATTGTTATGGCTAAAATTCCAAAAATGCATAATCTGAATCTGCAAGTTGATCGATCTCTATGTCGGTCGATCAATCAGGTCAACAATCGAAAAATACCTAACTTCATTCTCCCAGTCGATCGCCTACCTCCAAGGTCGACCGTTCAGAATGAAAAATCTGTTTTTCCTATTTTTAAAATATTTTCTTAAATAATATTTTTTGAAAAAACGTTTAGACACTTGAACTTATCACTTCTAACCATAAGTCACATAATTAAAATAATTTGCGTAGACGATCCTAATCGGGTTACATTAAGAGTATAAAAATTTTTGAGTTGTTTTTACCTAAAAATAAAAAAAAAAAAAAAAAAAAAAAAAATCTGCTCCAAAAATCTTCAATATTTTCATTGCAACCGTTTTGAATCTTTCATCAAATATCACTTTGAAATCCATTATTTTTCTTATTTTCTCAATTAGAAGATAATTCTGAACTTACTCAATAAAATTATTAGTTCCGCAAAAATATCAACGTCAAATTGCACAACAAAACATCTAGGGTCAACACCAAGCATTCCAAGTGACTTTGGCCGGGACGACTAGAAGATGGTATAGGGCGTTAAGACCAGGTATTTTGATTCATTTGAGTCTTTTGGCCTTGTCATCGCACATGATAGGTGTAATCTACCTATCTATTTCCAAACGGAACCTGTTAGTTTTCGAGTACGTTTATTACGTTTTAATATGTTTTTATGTATTTTTGTATAAATCAGGTGTGTGGGGGTGAAAAGACATGAAAACGGATCATAAACGATCAAATCGGATCAAGAACGGAAGAAGAACGGTGGGAAAACAAGTATAAGGGCATAATTCTGAAAACCAGCCCACCGCCGCAGCGTCCTGACCACCGCTGTAGCGGTGAATACGCAGAGAGGGCCTAAAACTGCTGGAAGCCCACCATCGAGGTGGTGCAACAACAGTAAGGTCCCTGATCCCCCTATCGAGGCCATGGCTTAATCGACATACCCACCGCCGCGGCGGTGACTCTGCACACAGATTAGATATTTTTAAGATATTTTGCTCCCTATTTAAACCCTTCTTCTCTTTTCCTCTTCTTCCCCCCCAGCTATAGGAGACCCCTTAGGGTTCATAATATTTTGAGAGTATTTTGGGGTGTGCTCAACCAATTCTGAAGGAGAAGAACACATTGCAAAGAAGGAGAAGCGATCGTTAAGCGATTTTAGCGGAAATTCTTCGAATTACGACTAAGTTCTTTCGTTTCTCCCTTTATTTTCTTAACTTCGGTAGTTTGTTGAACATGTTTAGCTCTATTTTTGTTGTATAAATGGTTATGTTCATGAGTTAATTGGATTTTGCTTAGGGATTAATATAATTTATAAAATCGTTATTTGTTTGAGTTTGTGTTTCGTTAATGGTTGTTCTTTGCTATTTCGATTATGTTTATCGTTATTTTTTTGATATTATGCTTGTTTAGATAATTAGAGAATATGGGGTTTGACACTCGAGAGAGGTACCCCGAATTGGGACTAGGGTAAACACAATGCGACAATCTAATAACCCGGGATGGAGTTAGAAAGTATGCAATCAATGACGTTGGGGCAATACTCATGTGACCTAGTGTCATTAAAACGTTGAGGGGGACTTCTTCGTTGACGCAAAGTCACATATTCACTCGTCTTACACTCGGGAGAAGTGGCGAGTGAGTTTTTGATACAAAGATTGTCGGATAGGTCGAACGTCATTATTGTAAACTAAATGAGACCAAACACGTTTTTATAAATGAAGTTAATCCCTAGGCAATATTTTCCCTAAACATCTCAATATAATATTTATATAGTTAGTTTAATTAACTTAGTATTAGTATTTATTAATTATAAACTCAATTTATGTCGCCTAAATAAAATTAGGTTGTGATAATCGCGGTACTCGATAATAATCTCAACCAATCCCTGTGGATACGACAACCCCTACTCCTTCCCATCTATACTAAAACTTGACCCATATACTTGTGGTGAAAGTGGTGACGTAATATTCTGCCACCAAGTTTTTGGCACCGTTGCTGGGGATTGTGTTTTAGATTATTATTGATATTGTGTGTAAATGACTTGATTTTAATTTAGGCATTTCTTTTGTTTATAATTTTTGTTTGTAGTTTTGTTTTTATTTCTTATGCAGGGTACTTGAAGATATTAGATTGACAAGTATTGATGCATTTCTTTCAACAGGATTCTGAGCCGTTTTATAGTGCTTGGGATCGATACAAGGAATTGCTATTCCGGTATCCAAATCATGGTTTACCGATGGAATATTAACTGTTGATTTTCCTCAACGGGTTACAGGCCGCAACCAGAATGTGGGTTGAAGGAAGAAATCGAACGACCTCATTCGACCAGTTATCCACGGATGAAGCCTATCAGTTGTCGGAAGACATGGTCGAGTTTGATTTTCAGTATTGGAATTATTCACCAAGTTATCACAGCTTGGAAGATACTTTCACCGCTACGGTACCATGGATTGACACATTGAGGAAATATGAGGAGTCTTTCCCCAATCTGGAATAAATCTTCACTACTGTTATGGGGAAAACTCAGAGAGTTTTGAGGAAAACGAATGACTGGATAATGAGCATGAAGATTGTCTTGACAATATTGAGATGATTTGCACTAAAATCAATACGACCGTAACGTCTCTTCAGACGCAAATCGATCATCTTATCTGCTTGATTGAGGTCGAATCAGACACGGTGGCACTGGGAGATTCACAAGCCACATTCATTGAAAGCCACTGTGAGGAGCCGGAAATGAGCGGAAGGAGCTTAGGAGAGTTCAACTATACCTATCCGAATGAGCTAGAAACCCAAGACTGGATCAACAATTGTACTTCTTTACCATTGGAGATTCAAATTGTGATTCCACCACTGATCTTAAACGATCATATTTATGAGGATTCGATGTGGCTCACTTATCCTTCACCGCCAATAGCAATGTTTTTTTATGCCCACCAAGTACATGAGCCGGTGAGGCGTGTTGTTGAAAGATCGAGCCATGCAGAGCAATATCTTGCCAAGCTTGAGGGCGTTCTGAATCAAGACCTGTATGTTGTGTTGTATAACACGTACTACGGGTGGAAGCCGCTCTTTGAAGAGCACTTCGGCGTGTCAGGCTGACGACCATAAACCAAGTGCTTCTTGGGAGGCAACCCAAGTTAAAAAATAAGCTAAATCCGTTATAGCAGACTTGATTCGGAGGCGAGATTCTCTTGCCTCCTAGGTACATGTTCTAAATCCCCGTCTTTATTATCATGCTATATACTGTCATTGGGATTGCTAACGGGTCATTTTGGGCACTGCTTATTTTAAGTTCGGAAGTGATATGTAGTATGTTTAGTATGTGTTAGTATTGTTAGTTTATGTTGTTTTATTTTTATTGTATACATGTTTGTTTAGTTTAGTTGTTTTTATGTGTTGAGTTTTGACTTTCTCAGGGCTATTACCCGATGATGAGTCTGTCCCCTAGTTGTTTATTGAGGTCGAGCTTAAAGCTCATTCATGTGTGTTCTGTGTGCTTGACGTATCGTTTTAGTAAACATTATTGTAGATACTAAATGCACGAGCACATAAACTAAATGTATAACTATCTATTTGATTTGAAAATGATTATCTATCAACCAAGTTCCTAACAATATGGATTTTAGAACTTGATTTGGGAAAAATTCAAGGCGAAATCCTAGGCGAGATAGTTCGGGAGATATGATATAGGCATTTGTTTTCATCGCTTGAGCCTTTGAAGCTTACCTGGTTAAATGTTTATCTCTCGTTACCCTATCAAAGCTTAAAAACCGTTTCAATTCTAAGCACGTAAACAAATACCCTGGCCGATTGAACTTTTTCCAAACCTATATCACCGAGCCTAGGGCACAATTTGACTGAATCAAGCTAGCAGTTGCAAATGCTACTTGAAGTGAGCGGTTGGGCTTAAGGGCGAACTTTTAATTGGTTCGGTATTGGAGTACTCACTTGTCATTTTTCTTTTGTTTAATAATCAAATGAGTTTGGGGGTGTGGTAAGTTTGTTTGTTTGAAGAAAAAAAGAACATATGTGCATATCGTAAAATTTTCATTTCTTTTGACAAGTGTGCATCATTTTTAAATATATGTTCAGGGTTGTTTTAATATTATCTATGGGGTTTCGAGTGTGAGAGTTCCAAGCATGTGTCTCGGGTATCGTTAAGGTAATGACATTAATCTGTTTTTTATTTCCAATATACCCTTGCCCATTTTCCAAAATCGAACCAAGTCCTAATGATCTTTTTGGATTTCTCCAAGCCTACATTAATGGAGAATAGAACCCAAGTCAGGCTTATGGATTCGCTATACCTAAAAGGTTTTAGTCATGAACTTTGTTGAGAGATAATCCCATCTAATCAATGGATAGTTGTATATTTGATTTTATCACACACACTTTAACATGATCTAGAATGGTGCTTACTATAATCGAATATTAAAATTCTAGAACACCACATGGTGTGATTTATTCTTGAACTTGATAGGATCGGGGGTCGATGAGGGAGAAAATCATTTGGCCGGTAGATGATATTCAAAACTTGCACATTATTGTTTTTAGTATTTTTCATTTTTAGTTTTTAATTTCATAATTAGTTGTTATATTTTCTTGTATTGTGTGGGTGTTTTGCTCGAGAACTAGCAAAATTTCGAGTTTAGGGGTATTTGATAGGTGTGATCTACCTATCTATTTTCAAACTGAACCTGTTAGTTTTTGAGTACGTTTATTACGTTTTGATACATTTGTATGTATTTTTGTATAAATCAGGTGTGTGGGGGTGAAAATGCATAAAAACGGATCATAAACGATCAAATCGAATCAAGAACGATGGAAGAACGGTGGGAAAACAAGCGTGAGGGCATAATTTTAAAAATCAGCCCACCGCTGCGGCGGTGAATATGCAAAGAGGGCCTAAAATTGCTGGAAGCCCACCACCGAGGTGGTGAAAAAACAACAGTAAGGTCCCTGATCCCACCGCCGAGACCGTGGCTTAATCGACATAGCCATCGCCGCTACTGTGACACTGTACACAAATTAGATATTTTTTAGATATTTTGCTTCTTATTTAAACCCTTCTCATCTCTTCCTCTCTTTCCCCCCCGACCATAGGAGACCCCTTAGGGTTCCTAATATTTTGAGAGTATTTTGGGGTGTGCTTAACCAATTCCGAAGGAGAAGAACACGTTGCAAAGAAGGACAAGTGATCGTTGAGCAGTTTTAGCGGCAAATCTTCGAACTACAGCTAAGTTCTTCCGTTTCTCCCTTTAATTTCTTAACTTTGGTAGTTTGTTGAGCATGTTTAACTCTATTGTTGTTGTATAAATGGTTATGGCCATGAGTTAATTGGATTTTGTTTAGTGATTAATATAATTTATAAAATCGTTATTTGTTTGAGTTTGTATTTCGTTAATGGTTGTTCTTTGCTATTTTGATTGTGTTTACCGTTATTTTTTTTGATATTATGCTTGTTTAGATAATTAGAGAATATGGGGTTTGACACTTGGGAGGTAACCCCGAATTGGGATTAGGGTAAACACAATGCAACGATCTAATAACCCGGGAGAGAGTTAGAAAGTGTGCAATAAATGACGTTGGGGCAAGACTCATGTGACCTAGTGTCGTTAAGACATTGAGGGGGACTTCTTCGTTGATGCGAATTCGCATATTTACTAGTCTTACACTCGGGAGAGGTGGTGAGTGAGTTTATAATACAAAAATTGTCGGATAGATCGAACATTGTTATTGTAAACTAAATGAGACTAAACACGTTTTTATAAACAAAGTTAATCCCTAGGCAATATTTTCCCTAAACGTCTCAATATAATATTTATATAGTTAGTTTAATTAACTTAGTATTAGTATTTATTAATTATAAACTCAATTTATGTCGCCTAAATAAAATTAGGTTCTCACAATCGCGGTACCCGATAATAATCTCAACCAATCCCTGTGGATACAACAACCCCTACTCCTTCCCATCTATACTAAAACTTGACACGTACACCTTGCAGTAAAAGTCGACGTAATATTCCGCCACCAGCACACTGGTTCGCTAGCAGCAAACGAAGGGCCAAAAACCTAATATACTTTAGGTCAATAAGGTAGAGGAAAGACGAAAGACTGGAAGTCTATGTTGAGAGATTTTACCATGAATTTGACCAGCTGGAAGAACTGAATAACATAATGGTCGTAGCGGGTCTAATGACCGGTGTATGAAAGGGTACGTTCTTGCTTAAAATGGTTCAAGCATTGCCAAATTTATTGTAGGAAAAGACATGTACTGGGACCAAATTGAGGAAGAAGAAGATCTCAAAGGAAAAAAAGAAGACTGAGGAGGCGAACTACAATAAACCCGGTTGAGACGACTCCCAGTCAAAGAAGAGAAGGAACGAGGCAAAGATTGGTAGAGCTGACAAGAAGTAAGGGAGGAATGGATCTCCCTTATACTTCACAAACTTTCACACCTTTAATACCCTGTTAGGAACTGTCCTAATGCAGATATATGAAAAGAAGTTTGTCAAGTGGACCCAAACCATTGAAGAACATAGGGAAAGCGTCCAACTCAGATCAGTGGTGTGTTGTCCACCGAGATCATGGCTACAGACAACTGCTACGACCTGAAAAATGAGATTGAGTAGTTGATAAGGAGAGGCCACTTGTAGAGATTCACCATAAAAAGAAATAAAGATGATTGACTTCCCAACAAAGAAAGAAAGGGGTTTGAAGTTTAATGGGATATCTGCATGCCCGCAGGGGTAAATGCAGGGTCGGTGACTACGTGTTCCAAGTGTCCAAGGGACTTGTCGCTCTGTGGGTAGAAATTACCTTCACTGATGAGGATCTGCGTGGGGTTTAGATACCCCACGATGATTCCTTGGTGGTTATATTGTATATCGCGAACAATAATATGGGACGAGTGCTGGTTGACAATGACATTTTATTGGAAATCGTATACTTAGACGCATTCAACAAGATGGGGATTGACCACAACCAATTGAATCCAATGATGACTCCCTTAGTTGGTTTCAAGAGAGAAATATAAATCCACTTGGTTGGATTACACTCCAAACTCAATTTTGGGAACGAATTCAAAGCACTCGACAGTCAATGCGCGATTTATGGTAGTGAACTATCAGTTGACATATCATGCTATCGTCGAAAGACAATGCTTGAACATGTTGAGAGTTATGAAATTTACGTAGCACCTGATGTAGAAATTCTCGACCAAATAGGGTCGACAAAGTACGAAGAGAGAAAAAGATAGCCCGAGAATGTTTTGTTACTGAGATAAAAATCCCCAAATAGCAATCAAAAGGAAAGGAATTTGATGAAGATTTCCTACCTAGAATTATAACTGAACGTCTTGGAAAAGATTGAGGATATCCAAGTACACCATACCGAGTCGGATCGCACCGTTCAGTTAGGGTTAGCACCTCCGAAAGATTTAAAGGAAAAACTGGTTGAACTCCTTAGAGCTAATAATGACATATTCGCCTGGTTGCATGTGCATCTACTTATCGCTCAAATTAAATACCCTAATTAAACACAAAATATCGTAGTATAGTATGATTAAGTACAAGTGTCGAACTACATGGATTAGCTTGTATTTATCAATGTCTAATTATTTTTCTTTCTTTAACGGAAATGGATTTTGATTTTGATTTTTGATTTTTAATTTTCTTACAAGAAAAACAAATACTAAATTTATGAATAAAAAGAGAACCAAGTTAGGAAATATGGATCCGTATTTTGGAATTTATGTTTTTAATTGTATTTTGTCATTATTGTGGATTTTAGTAAATGAGTGTTCCTAATTACAAGCCAAAACTACTCTGAAAGATTGGATTGATTATTTTATCAGCATGATTTATCTTTGGTATTTGATTCTTACATTACACTAACCTACGGTGAATTAAAATCTATTCATAATTCATCAAATACAATAATCAATTCCCAAAATTACAATTGTATGATTATTAAATTTAGACCACACGTACTAGATTTAAATTTTTTAGAAGTAACCGAATCTAAAACTAAAATATCTACAAGAATATTTTAGAATAAATTCAATTACATGATAATAATGAAGAATAATAATCCATATCATACAATGATTTACTCAAATCTGAAATTTAATTAAAAACACAACATTACATTCGAATTACCTTTACCATAATTCTAACCCGGTCGGAGGAAATTAGCCGATCATTGATACGTGAAATGACGTTTTCTCAGATGAAAACATTGAAACCGTCATTTTCCTTTTCTATCTTTTCAACGCAAGCTTTCCTCCAAGAATTGTAAATTATGGTGCCCAAAAGAAAAATAGGAGAAAACTTTGGGGAGAAAAGTGTAATTTCTTTTTATTAGAAATTCTCCCCCCATTTTGATTACAATCGTCTCCCTTTTATCCTCAAGGATTCAAGAGTTGTTGGGGAAAAAATATCCCAACAACCCTTGGGAAATGGGAAGCAAGGTGGATCTAATTCTGTTACAAGAGCTAGAAACTTCTATGCACAAAAAGCCAAGGTAAATATGATAAATGTGGTTTTCAAAGTGGCTTTGCTTGGATTTGTGGCTTAGGATGGTGGCACAAAGGCATTAGAAGCCGCCTAGAAATCGTTTGGGAGTGCGGATGCCGTCAGCTCAAGTAGAAGTCGTTTGGCGTAGGCGGAAGCCGTGTGAGCCGCAGCTCAGTTGAGTTGTCTGCTGTGTGCCAATTTTTGTTCGGATTATCGTGGTTTATTTGTTTTTAATCCGATTTGCTCCAAACTAATGTCATTTTGTTTGCTTTTCAAAAACCTATAAAAACATGTAAAATAATTCAACATATAAAATAATTTAATTTTTGATACTTTTATTTGATCTAACAATTCGTTCTGATTTCTTTGGTTTTTGTTCGACTTTTGTTCGGCATACTGTAGTGTGCTCGTTTTCGTCTGATTTGCCCCATCTTAATGTGATTTTATTCCATTTTAAAAAACATACAAAAACAACTAAAATTACTCTATTTATAATTATTTAATTTGATCGAACGATTAACAAAATTAAGTTTAGTGGTAAAAAAACGCACAAAATGTGGTTCGATCATACCCCCAAATTGAAATTTTTCTAGTCCTCAAGCAAAATTAAATATAAAAATAAAACACCATTTTCTTAGGGAAGATGATTGTATTTAGCGTATGCAATAAAACCTTTAAACCCTTAGGTCACCCTTAGTGGACGAGTATAGTCTCGTGAGGGTTTACAGTGATGTTACCCACAAACATCCCAAGTTTCTTATTCTGCATTTAATTCCTCACAAAAGATTTATCAATCATGTCCAATGCTAACATATCAAGTCAAGATCATACACAAGTTACTGAATTAGTCATCAATCTCATAGCACGTGATTCCTAGTAATATTCATTTTTGTACCCACAACATATATGCAACTCTTAATTATAATGAATTTAGCACAAGTAGTTACTCAACCAGTTTTAAACAATTAAACAACTTTTTTCCTGAAATAAAAATATATTTTTCTCTACGTTTTTTATTTATTATTATATACATATAAAAAAAAAAATTATCTTTAAATAATTGATATGTATAATGTTAACCCCACTTGGCTTTCTAAGATGTTCGTGTAGCGAATGTTGGGCCAATGATCTCAATTCAATTGTGTCGGGCCATTAGGTGTTAAGGCACCCATTAGGTTTATTAACTTGAACAACTTAGATTTCGAAGTTAACGAACCACATATCATCTTAACAAATTGCTTACCCCTTTTGACGCGAACACTCAAAGTTTATTGAGTTCAGAGGCCCGATGACTCAACGAAAGTTCATCATTAAGACAAAAAATTATTGTTATTATTAATTTTTTTTTACATTTAAACTCTAGAGATAGGTTATTATCATGCCAAAATTCAGTAAACCATCTCATGTACTAAATTTAATATAAATAAAGTTATCATTCATGTAAGGGTCGAAAAATAAAATATATTTTTAAAAAAAACCAGTGTTGACTATTAAGCAAACTCAAGTTTTTACACGATAGACATGCAATCAATGGATAGATTAACAAAATTAAGTATGAAATAAAATATCAAAATGAATACAAGCATTTACCGCCCAAACCTAAACCTCGCATTGTCCTTAACGAGAAAAATACAAAATTGATTTGGCAAGGAGAGATACAACCCGAAGTAATGAAACTGTATATCCTGACTGAATTGGTGTACAATGCTCGTAAACCTCCAATACTCAAGGACACTCATCATATCCAATATAAAAGGAAAAACTAATATGAAATCAAATAAGAAATCTAAAAAAAATAATGGGTTGCCTCCCACTCAGCACTAAGTTTAATGTCTTTAGCTAGATGTGATGAGGCATCATGAATAAATCGGGTCAACCAAGTTGACCCTCGATGACAACCTGCTCCTTACAACCTACCAATAGCTTCAACCTTTGGCCGTTAACCTTAAATTTTCGGCCATATCTCAAGTCAATAATATTCATTGCTCCACTAGGGTATGCTCTTTCAACCATAAATGGGCCATCCCACTTAGATTGAAGTTTGCTAGGAAAAGTCTCAACTTTAAGTTGAATAACCACACAATTTGATAGGACGAAAGGATGTTTTATTAATGTTATTATCATGAAAAGCTCTTGTCTTCTCCTTATAAATTCTAGAATTCTCAAAGGCCTCGTGGAACAACTCGTCCAACTCTAAGAGTTGAAGCTTGCATTCATCCCCTACTCGTTTCAACTCAAAATTCAACTCTCTAGTAGCCTAATAAGCATGATGGTCTAGCTTGATAGGTAAATGACACATCTTCCCATACACCAATCCGTAAGGTGACATACCGATAGGAGTTTTGTGGGCTGTGCGGTATGCCCACAATGTATCAATCAAGTGTTTCGACCTACCATTATGGTCAGGACATATCGTTTTCTCTAATATTTGCTTCACCTCTCTATTAGACCCGTCTGCTTGACCATTAGTTTGAGGGTGATAAGGTATGACCACCTTGTGAGTCACAGAGTACTTACGTACCAATGCCTTAAATGGCCTATTGCAAAAATATGATCCCTCATCACTAATGATCACCTGGGGCATCCTAAACCTGCTAAAAATATGCTCCCTCAAAAAACGGAGCACCACCCTGTGACATTAGTCCTAGTAGCTATAGCCTCAACCCACTTCGACACATAGTCTACTACTAATAAGATATATTCGTAACCAAAGGATTTTGGGAACGGTCCTATGAAATCGATGCTTCACACATCAAAAATCTCAAATTCCAGGATAGGCTGATGGGGCATCATATCTCGACGGAATATTGATCCTTTGCGCTGACACCGATCAGAAGACTTACAGAATTGGTGTGTATCCTTGAATAAGGACGACCAATAAAACCTACATTGTAGCACCTTTGCTACCATAATTGTTCCCCCAAAATGTCCCCCATATACTTGAGAGTGACAAAAATCAAGAATACTATCAAACTCACACTCAGGTACACATCTCCGTATTACTTAGTCCGCAAAATGCTTGAATAGGTGAGGATCCTCCCAGTATAAATGTTTGACCTGTGAAAAGAATAGGTCTTTATCTTGTTTTATCCATTGGGAAGGAATTTCACCTGTAGCGAGGTAGTTTGAGATTTGCGCAAACCAAGGTGGGGATATCTAGGTCACAACAAAAAGTTGTTGTTGGCCCAATTAGCTACCTAAGAGGGGGTGGGGGTGAATTGGGTAGTTACAAAAAATCTAAACAAATAAATCACTAACACTTAATTATGAAATAATCAATTTTTTTAAAATTAATTATTATATTCATTATGCAGCGGATAAGTGTTTAATTCTAGGTGCACACCCAATTACAATATAATGAAAGTAAAGAATGCAACATACCAAGATATATTCTGGTTCCGCAAGCTAACCTTACCTAATCTAACCTCCCGAGCTCCACGAAAATTTGCAACCTCTAAACCCTTTGATTCATTTACCAGTTAAGAACCAAACTCTTATAACGATTATTTTACCAGGCTCATAATCAACCTTTACAATTATCATTTTCCCAAGCTAAGGAAGATCCTTATCTTTTTTCTAGGCTAAGGACTAACTTAATTCTATTACAAGATGAATCAAAACCTAATCCTTTTAACAAGCTAAAGATAAAACCTCACCATACTCTCAAGTATCATTTTCACAGGTAAGAATTGAACTTTCACAATTCAATAAATTCAATTGCAGGGAGAATCAAGACCTAACTATTTTTAAGGGAAAAGAATAACTTAATATTTTAACTTAGGACAAAAATCAAACTCTAATTTTTTTCACAAGAAAAAGATCGAAACCTAGCTACCCTGACTAGACATTGGCGCAACCATATCTAATCCGCTCAAACCTAAAAATAAAGAAAAATATGAGTTTCTTCCCACAAGGAGCTTCTACCACCTCAATACATATTTACTCAATTAATGTCCTGAAATTTACTACGTGATAGATATAATATGAGACAAATTAATAACTAATTAATAAATAATGTGGGTAGCAAAAATTTAAGCATGTAATCAGATAATCACAAAAAATCATTTTAAAAAATATTTTTCAGGCTTTTAAGTTTGAAAATGATTTTCTAACAATTGTATATCTAAGCAAACAATAATAATACGAAATCAAAATTAAATTTTTTTTTTTGGAAAGATCTTACCGGGAAAACATCGAAGATTGAAAACAGAATTGCAATATAGCATAAGTTGGTAATGCCAAATCAACAGCATGTTAGATCAAGAACGTAGTAAGAATATCTCAAAAAAATCTCTGCGTAAAAATCTCTCTTAGAAAAGCTTAGAACTGATGTTCTAGATGTATATCATCTAAATTTCGCAGGTCTATATATATATATAGACTAATAACAAGCCCTCATACGGCTAATTTTTAAAAGATATGTCTCTAAAAGGCACTCTTAGACCCCCATATGACAGAACCATTCAATTATGGTGTAATGCACTTAAAAATATCTTTTAAAACTCTCAAATAAGTCCATAAAATATTTCTCAATTATCAATCATAAAGATAGAAAATATTTAACTACTTAAATTGAGAGAACCTTAAATTATATAGACCAAATCAATAAGAATAATAAAATATATGTGCCATATCTTCAATGAGATCATATCCCCCAAAATTCTCTCTTTAAATCATTAAAAACGGCTAGTTTTTTACCGAAAGACCAAATTTCTCGAAACCTCAACCAAAATAGTCGGTTGACCGATCCTTGGCTATTGGTTGACTGATTGATACAACGTTGAAACTAGGCTAATCCAAAATGCCAGTCAGTTGACCGATTGTGTAAGACCTTAACTTTAGCTCGTATGTAATTTTAGCTGTATTTTAGAGCATTTAGAAAAATATGAGGTGGAATTGTGTCACTCAATATCCAAATTAAAAGTTTATGGGTCAAATTGCAAATTTAGAAACATTTATTCTAAAATTGGGATTCAAATTGTCATTTAAGTTATAAAATTAAAATTTTGGGGGTCAAATTACAATTTAAGAAAATCCTAAATATTGAATTTGACTAAATTGAAGATCTAAGGAAAGTTAGGAGGAGAATAGAGTAATTAAACAAAAGTTTATATATATATATATATATATATATATATATATATGTGTGTGTGTGTGTGTGTGCGTTTGTGTGCCGTGAAGACCCCCGGAGACAAAGAGAGAGAGGAAAGGGGCGATGTGGCAGCGAGAAATCAATTCTCAAACCACTAATTACATGCCTATAAATAAAACAATGCAGAATCGTGATCTGAAGGATCTAAAAAGGAGGAAGAAAATCGGAAGAAAATCAAAATTCAGAAATCCAGAGAGAAAGAGAGCAAGAAATTCAACGTGGCAAGCCATGGGATTGAGTTGATCCACCATCCTCATGCATATAGTGATCATCAAACCTCAAAGAAAAATCTAAAAACAGAAAAAAAAAAAAAAGGATCGGAAGGGGGGTCGTCGGACTGTTCGTGATCGCCGGTAGGGGTGGTTCTGTTTTGATCGGTCGGCGATTGTGGGAATGTGTGGGTGTGTGTGCATGTTATTCGTTCTTGATGGTCATTAGTGATCAGTGCCATCACCGCCTGTGTGTGTGTGTTGTTGCTCAACCACTGCTTGTGTGTGTGTGTTCAGACAGGTGTGCGTGTGTGTATTCTATGATAATTTGCTGTGTGTAAGTGTGTGGGAATTTTGTTGACAGTGTGTGAGGGTGTGTGCTGTTGTGTATGGGTATGTTGGTCGTTGAGGTGGGGTGGTGAAAGATCCGCCGGAGTTAGTAAAGAAAGAGAGAGAGAGTGACGGCTGGTTTGCTTGCAGGCAGAAGTAGAACGAGGAAGACGATTGTTCGCCGAGGCGGTGAGATGCAAAACTAAAGCAGAAATCGAGCTACTGCAGCGTTCATCGCGGTGGTGGACGTATTGCCGAGGCGGTGACAAGTCAGTGAGCAGATTACGGAAAAAATAAGCGTGTCGTCGCGGCGGTGAGGCGACGGCCACGACGGTAAACCAGAAACAGAAAAATTGTAGAACGTCGACAATTCGCAAAAGGGTAAAACTTCGACCGATTTCTAATTTTGTTAAATTTAATTGCTAGCATCAAAATTTCGTAACTTTGATAATAAATTTTGTGACCGTTCATATAAATAAATTGTGTGCAGAAAGTTTTAGCGGAGCAAAATTAACCGAATAATAATCTTTCATAATAAAATGTGGGGAATGGGAAATTGTGAAATTAGGGCCTGTATTGCATGATTAGGTTATGTGGAATAAAATATTAATTTAGGTCCCATCACTATTAGGTTCGCAGGTATCGGCGTATCGATAGAGTGTGGTCAGTAGCAATTTTTGCAGAATGGATATCGAAGTGAGTCTACTATCTTCTACGTAAATTACAAATTGTATTTTCGTATATATTATGGAAAATGTGTTTATTTAAAATTGGACGAATTTGCAACTTATACGGATCAAGCGGTTTTGGGTGTTTGTGGAAAAATGATTTGTTGAATCTAGTTGGTTTCTAAAAGGATGGAAAAATGATTGTGGACCGAGTCGTTTGTTTTGAGGTGGGAATTGATATTTGGTCCGATTATGCCATAGTATTTCTTCCCAAAAGGGACGTGGATTATCTGCTAGACATAGTCCTGCAGAGCGTTATTTATCTGTTAGGCATAGTGATAACGCGTAAAATATGCCGCTACTTACACTTGCAAGTATACGAGATCTAAGTTTTAATTTAATGGATCTTTGAAGATTGGATATCGTTCCCACAGGAAAAGTGTGAATAATTAAGTACCGCAATTTACGTAGTCTCATATTATCCTGACAATTCGATTTAATATTTAAATTAAACTAATTAAAACTACTCCTAAGGATTAATTCTAATTACACTAATTAACTAGGGATCGATTTCATTCACTTAATACCTATTTGGCTTAGTTTAGTTGTCAATAACGGTTATTATCACACCCAACAATCTCGGTATCTATAACTCACTCGCTCCCTCTCTCGAGTGAAAAGTGAGCGAATACATGACTTCGCGTTGACGCAGAAGTCCCTCTCGAACGCCTTTTCGAACACATAGCCACGTGAGTCTTGACCCAACCTCATAGATTGCACACTCTCCAACTCCCTCCCTGGTTATTGGATCGTCACGTTGTGTTTAACCCTAGTCCGAATCCGGGGTTACCTCTCTTGAGTGTCAAACCCCGTATTCTCGGTTTATTGTAACAATATAATAAATGTGAAATAATGGTAAACACAATTGGAATTGGATAACAAACCATTAAAATAACTTATATTCAACTAAAAAGATATTTACACGAATTACATCTAACCATAGCTAAAATCTACCTAATCTAACATGATCTCGGCCATTACATTATTAAACCAAAAGGAGATCATCTTCATCAATAATAACAATTAAGTACAAAGATGGAAACAAGGAAAGAAAAATCAAATCTTAAAGTAGAGTAGTCCATTTTCGCCAAAGAACGATCATCCCGAGCTTTTTCTTCTCCATTGATGAACTTCCTTTTTTAGCTCTTCAAGAATTGGCCAAAATCACTTCTTAAAACTAATCTAATCGACTCCTAAATTATCTAATCCTATCTATGGTGAAAAAGCTCTCCAAAACTAATAGGGCATAAGACCAAAAATGGGGAAGGAAGGGGTTAAAGTAAAGGTTTGGAAAATATCTTCAAAATATCTAAAATTAGATATTTCTCACAGAGTATCACCGCCTAGTCGGTAGAATCTCCGCCTAGGCAGTGGTTTAGTCAGTTAAGGTTCTGACTGATTTCCGCCTAGGCGAAGGTTTCTTCGCCTAGGCGGTGGTTCAGCAATCCAACTCCCAGATGCTTCTCCGCCTAGGCGGTGGTCTTTATGCACTGAAACCTTGTTCTTCACATTTTGTTCACCATTTCTCCACCGTTTTCACTTGTTTATCACTTTTTTTCATCCCTTCACCTGTTTTACACTAAAACAAGCTAAAACGAAATTAAATATAACTAATACACTCAAAAACTAACAAATTCGGTTTAAAAGTAGATAGGTTATTTCCACCTATCACATAGTTCTGCAGAGCATTGTTTATCTACTAGGTATAGTTCTGCAGAGCGTTGATTATTTGCTAGGCATAGTCTTGTAAAGCGTTGTTTATGTGCTAGGCATAGTCCGCCAGAGCGTTGTTTATTTGTTAGGCATAGTCCTGCAGAGCGTTGATTATCTGCTAGGCAAAGTCCGACAGAGTGTTGTTGTGACCCGATAGGAAAGAAAATCCTACGGGTGGTACGGTACCGTTGCAACTTTCGATCGTGAAGTTAAAATAATCCTATGGCTAGTCGGAGGGTGGTGTGGTGTTTTGTCGTAAACGGTGAATTGGTTGGATAAATTTATATATATTACTTTACAATGGATTGGTGTATCCATATATATATATATTGGTATATCTATTATTTTGGTTGCTTTATACTATTTGGTTAGATATAGTATTTTGGTGGATTTCACTATTTGGTTGGAATGTTATAAATCTATGAGTTTATTTCTGTGGTGACAGGAAAACGGAGTTTTCCAGGTGGTATGTGATTTTCGTATTATTATTTGAAATGTGGTATTTAAATTATTATTATACTTGATCCATATACAAAAATTACTTCTCTTGATTCTATGTTTTTCACTGCTTAATGATATATGAAAAACGCAAGTCTATATATATGGGATATAAATCAGCTCTCTAACGGCTAGTTCTCATGTGTCATAATACTTAAATGCTCTCTTAGACCCCTTATATCATTATGACTTCATTTTGGTTCAATTCACTTAATTATAGCTTTTAAAACTTTCAATTAAGTCCCCCCAAATATTTCTCAATCTCAATTAGAATAGAATAGAAACAATTTCATGTATCAAATTGAAAAATATTAAAACTTAATGAACCAACTTAATAGGATTTAAATAATAGATAAAGCATATCTTAAATATGAATAAATCCCTTAAATATCTCTCAAATCCCAACAAAAAATGGCTACTTTTAGATATGATTTCGGAATGCACAGAATCCTGAAACAGCGCCCTCAGTTGACCGACCAATCGACTGCTAGATTCAGGATTAAAGCTGTTGCATTCATCAGTCGACTTGTCTGTCGACTTGTAGATTCAGAGAGTTTGATTTACCTTCACTGGTCAACCAACCTGTTGACTTAGAGATACAGAGAGTTCAACTTCTCTTCATCGGTCGACCTACCTGTCAACTTAGAGATACAAAGAGTTTATGCTGCTTTGTCCGGTCGACTGACCAGTCAACTTATATATGTTGGATCTTTTTTTTGAACTCGTTTTTAACTCATTCTCTTTTACGTTTTCGCACTTTTAACCATTTTCTTTTCTAAATAAGCTCTACTAATTTCTTAAATTCCATTTTAGTCAATTATAAATATTTCTTTTTAAATACACATATGAGTAAATAATTTCATCTTATCAAAACACACATAAACAATAAAAACTTTTTGTGCCTTGTGTGTTCCTAATTGGGATATTAAGAGTTGAAATTCATCTGAGTTGTTTTCTCTAATTTCTTCAAACTCTTAATTCTTCATCACCTTTGACATCATCATTTAACATCCATTTATAAATTTGTCATTGCATCTTCATCACAAGAACTTAATTAACTGAAACACTTGAACAAACCATTAATTCCATCAAAACATCAACACTTAATTGTTCATCAAAATCTTAGAATCAACAAAAACCTAGGGATCAACAATCTCCTCATTTTTTATAATGACAATTAACTTTGATATTTTCTTCAAAACATAATATAACCACGCTTCTCCTAAATTCGGGAATGGATATTTAACTCATTTAAGCATAAACTTGAAGACATAATCAAACAATTCAAAATATATTCAATATAAGCCCCAAAACTAATTTAACGATGTTCAATATAAGCCCACTTTTACTCAATATAATCCCAAAAAATAATTTAAAGATATTCAACAAAAAGCCCAATTTCTTAATAACTAATTTAACGATATTCAACATAAACCCAATTTCTTAATAACTTCTCCTTAAACATCAACTTCTCCCCATTTTTCATCTCAAATAATGGGGACGAAGAACCAAAAATATCACTCTAGGTATACATCGTTATGCCTAGCCGTACCTAAATTTCGAATAATTTTCATGAACTTTGATCTTCCGTTAGATGTTTAGTGAAAATATTAACAAGTTAATTCATGCCTAGGAGAAAAATTTGAGGTAATTGTAAAAGATCGTCAAAACATTTCAACAATGTAGCATGAAATCATATAATTTCAATTAAGTCAACATGCTTTACTCATGATACCAATTAATATCTTCCCTTGACATAATAAAAAAAAAACATGTAATCTTTAGCACACTAGGATAAGAATCATATCTCAATGATAATTTATGAAATTGTCAACATAAATCTAGAGCATGCATAAACATGGATAAGTGCATATTTATTTCATAAAATTTCAGCTCCCTTTTAGAATAATAATCATTTACATAACAGGAAAAATTAGTTGTATGTCAGACACTTAATACCTATAAGATATCTACATGCAATAGTATCAACTGATTGAAATGTCATATATATTCAGACAATCGTATATATGGTATCATAAATAGATTAACGCGTTTTCATAAAGTGATACTAACTATGTAAACTTAAATTTATACGATATGCCGACAGGTAAGATCATGATTAATACTAATTTTATTAGACATTTCTTAGCAATAAATCTTTCATCAATAAATCAGTATTAGCTAACAATAGAATTCCACGTAGGCATATAATTAAAGCATATATTCATAGAGATGTAAGTCAATTTTTGTAAATTAGATGATAATTTAACATTGCATAAATTTCTTACATAATCATGCAAGAATGAGATTATTTTACCATCGAGTTGAATAAAGATTCAACTCTAATAAATTATCTCCTTAAATCAACCTCGTTCTTATTCTTAACTAAATTTTGAATTTCGGTATGTATATTTATTTCTCCTTGAATTATTTTATAACCTAAAACTCTTTGAAACATATTTGGAAGAAAATTATTAGTAAAGATCAAGTGAACATATATTTATCAATTATTCTAAAAATATCAATAGATGCATGATATGAGTAATATAAGTAAATTTAAAACAAACATGTTACTACACTTTAATAAATGTGATTATCTGAATCACCGTGCAATTTTTTGAAGATAATAAATAAGTACATCATTTAGTATAAGTCTTAGCAACCATTGCCAACTTACCTATTTGGCAAGCCGGATACCTCCGTCTTTAACAAATTTAATGAATTTAAACTGCGAAGGGTTAGGAGTATCTTTGATGTTCTTAGGGACGACTTTACTTTTTACATTATTTGTACTAACTATTGATTTGGATGCACAATTTTTATTGCCTTGTCCTTATTCTTTGAGCCTTTGATTGTTGCCATTTGATTCAAAGATATTTCTATTTGCACGTGTCACTCGTGGCTTCCTCGTGATATCGCATCTTGGTTTTGATACTTCTTTTCTATTTGCATGTGTTACTTGTGACTTCTTTGTAACCTCCCATCTTGTCTTTGGTACATCTTTCTGATTTGTTCGTATCGTTTGTGGATTCTTGGTCACTTCCTATCTTGGATTTGATATATCTTTTTTGATTGTTCCTTTCGTTTTAGTCCCGACATTATGTAACTTTACACAAGACATTTGCGTAGTACTCTTTGGTATCCATTTTATTTTGGATCAATTCATGTTAGAAAAAAACTTAGGGTTCCTGAACGAACATGATATTTTAAAATGCCCAACCCTATTGCAATAATAACATCTCAACTTCAATTGATCATCATAGATAGCACAAAAAGTAAAATATGAATCATTTCTAACAATAGTAAAATTACAATCATTGGCTTGTGATGAAGGATAAGACGATGAAATATATCCACTTCCATATATTATTTTAAAAGATGAATAAACATTTAAGAAACTCATGAAATAGACTTGATGTCGAATTTTGATTTTTCAAAATTTTTCTTAAGTAAATCGATATTCAAAATCTGATGTTTGCCTGGAAATCACATCAAAATTATTTTTTAAAACTCTATTTTTATTTTCAAGAAAATTCACTTTAGAGAGAAAATTATTTATTTAAAAAATGACATCCGAAAACTCTTTTGTTCTACAATAGTCATACAGATGTACTCTTGATTTCAGAACACTTTTTCTTCCATTTTTAGAAGAATCAATTTTATTTTTTTTTAAACTCAAGTTTTCTTTAGTAAAAAGAAGTGTGAGAGAAAGTAATTTTTCCATGACAATATGGACATTTTCATTATCATCATCTCCATCACTACTACTAATACCACAAGAATTATAAATAACATTATCATATACGGATCTATCACCTTCAAGAGAGGATACACAAAAAATATTTTTCATGGTATCTGCCTCGTGATTGGTTTAGCTCGGATGTTAAGCCAATCATGTTAAAACCATCTTTAATGCTAATTGTTGGCCCAATGAGCTATCCAAGAGAGAGAATGAATTGGGTAGTTACAAAAAAATTAATCAAATAAATCTTTAACACTTAATTATCAAATAATCAATTTTTCTAAATTAATTATTATCTTCGCTACGTAATGTGTTGATCCTAAGATTTTGATAAATAATTAAGTATTGATGTTTTGGTGGAACTAATGTTTGATTAAGTGTTTTAATGATTTAAAGTTCTAGTAATGAAGATGTCAAATTGAATGGATGCTAAATGAAGATATCAAGATGATGAAGAAGTATTAAGAGTTTGAAGAAATTAGGGAAAACAACTCAGGTAAATATTAACTCTTAATATCCCATTTAGGAACACACATATGGCACAAAATGAATTTTATCTTTTATGTGTGTTTTTATTAAGTATGATTATTTGTTCTTATATGAATTGAAAATACATATTTTTGAATGACTAAAATGGAATATAAAAATATTAGTGGAGCTTATTTAAAGATAAAAATGAATAAATGGGTGAAATCATAAAATAAAGTGAGTTAATAACGAGATCAGAGAAGAGATTCAGAAGGAGACAGTCGACTGAGGAGTCGACCGGAGAAAGAAGCTGAAACATCCTGAATCGAAGAGTCAACCAACAGGTCGACCGGTGAAAACAATTGAACTCTCTGAATCGAAGAGTTGACCGAACGGTCGACCGATGAACTGCATGGGCTACTTCTAGTATTTTCCAGTCGACTGGGTAGTCGACTAAATGTGTAGTTTCAGGATACTATTTGATCCGAGTTTAAATCCAAAAGTAGCTATTTTTTGTTAGGTTTTGAGAGAGTTTTTGGGGGATATTCTTTATATTTGAGATATAGTTTATATACTAATTAAATCCTTTCAATATGGTTCATTAAATATTAATGTTTCTCAATTTGGTAATTAAAATGGATTTTGTACTTATTTAATTTAATTGAGAAATACTTTATGGGTTTAATTGAATATTTAGAAAGTTGTTATTAAGTGAAATTAAACCTAAATGAAGTCCTTATGTTATAAGGGGTTTATAAGAGCTTTTAATAGTCATGAAACTTGTAAACTAGTCGTTAGAAGGCTGATTACAAGTTCCTTTAAATAGACCTACGAATTTTATTAGAAAGGCTAATCATTCTATATCGTTTTGAGAAATCTTTTATAAGAGTTAGTATTCTTCGATATTGTGAGCTTTTCTAAGAGTGATTCTGTGAATCAATTGCGATCTATTCTTGCTAATACTGTATTTGAAGTTATACTGTTCTAATAATTATTTATGTGGATTCCAGGTGAGATATTTCCATATTGTTTATTGTTTATTATTTTATATTTTAGAAATAGATCTTAGAAATTGTTTTTGTTTTTTGAAGAAAATATTCTTTCAAACATTTCTTGAATCTGATTACGTGCTCCAATTTGCTACCCATATTCTTGTTAAAATCAGATTTTTGTATCTCACATATTTCTATCACTAGTTGGGATATTAATTGAGTTTTTATTTATCTGGGGTGGTAGAAGTTCCGAGTGAGATTTACTACTTATCAATTTGTGTATTGGTGAGTTGTGACAGATTAAATATCATTGGGGATATTTAATTAGGGGTAGCTGGGTTTCAGTCTCTTCTTGTAAAGAGATTGAGGTAGTGATTTTTCCTGAATAAGAATTGTGTTTTTTTATTGATTTTGTAACGGTTTAATCCTTACCGGGTAAAAGGATATTTGGAGTGTTTTGTTGAGGTTTTGATTCTTGAGCCTTAGTGTTAAAAAGAATTAGGTTATTTTTTAGCTTGTAAAAAGTAGAGGTTTTTCCTTAGCTTAAGAAAAGAAAATTGTAAAGGTTGATTCTGAGCTTGTAAAAGAATCGGTGTGTGGGTTTGGTTCCTACCTTTAAAGGAATCTTGGTTTTAGTGGGTGCGACCTCCGTGGAGCTCGGGGGACTGGATGAGCCAAGAGTAGCTTGGTGAACCAGTATAAATCTTTTGTGTGTTGCATTATTATTTTGGTTATTTTTTTTGTTTGGGTATGCACTAGATTTATTATAATTCCGCTGTGGTATAAAGATAATAATTAATTTAGGCATAAAATTAATTATTTGATTTATTCAAGTATATTCTGATAATATTTTTTAATTATCCAATTCACCTCCCCTTTTGAGTATTCTACTGGGCCAACATAGCGGATAAGTGTTGTTTTTCTAGGTGCATACCCAAACATAATATAACAAAAGTAAAGAAGGCAGCACACCAAGATATATTCTGGTTCAGCAAGCTAGCCTGCCTAATCCAGTTCTTCAAGCTTCACGGAGATTTACAACCTCTAAACCCCTTGATTCCTTTACTAGGTAAGAGCTAAACCTTACAACGATTCTTTTACTAAGTTCAGAATCAGCCTTTATAATTATCATTTTCCCAGGCTCAGGAAGAATCTCATTTTTTTTTTGGTTAAAGACTAATCTAATTCTATTATAGGAAGAATCAAAACCTAATCCTTTTAACTGGCTAAAGATCAAACCTCACCACACTCTCAAGCATATTTTTACAGGTAAGAATGGAACCTTCACAATTTACTCAATTTAATTGTAGAGAGAATCAAGACCAAGCTCTTTTTAGGAAAAATAATAACCTAACCTTTTTACTTAGGACAAAGATCAAACCCTAATATTTTTCACAGGAAAACGATCGAAACCAAACTGCCCTGACTAGACACCAGCCAAACCGTGTCTAATCCGCTCAAACTCATAAATACAGAAAAATATGGGTTTCTTTCCATAAGGAGTTTCTACCAGCTCAATACAGATATACTCAATTAATGTCCCAAAATTTACTACATGACAGATATTGATAGGTGGAATTTATCTATCTATTTTCAAGCCAAATTTGGTAGTTTTTTAGTATTCTTGTAGTGTTTTAATTCATTTTTTATTTATTTTTGTTCAAAATAGGGGTTAGGAGCAAAAACGGTTGACAAACGAGCAAATCAATAGGAAGACGGTGGAGGAACATTGAAAAAGATCAAAGATCAACACTACAGCTTCACCGCTGCAGCGGTGGCTCTTACCGTTGCAACGATGGAAGGGCAGAACACCCACTGTTTTACCACCACTGCAGTGATGACCCTACCGACATACCACCGTTGCAGCACTGAAGCCCCTAGTTGTAAAGTGTTTTTAGATATTTTCGAGATATTTTTGTTCATATTTTATTCCAATTTTATTCCCACTTTTTGAACATATGTTTTTTGGTCAATTTTGGAGCTCAAGATTAAGACCCAAGAGGAAAACATCAATTTGAGGAAGAGGAAATGATCTCGGAGCAGTTTTTGCTGAAGTGGAACACTCCACTATTCAAATATCGACTATTCTTCTTTATTTCTCCCTTTATTCTTAAACTTTGTAATTGTAAAATGATATTATTCTCTTATTTAAATGAATATTTGCTAATGATCTTGTTTAGTTAAACGTATTTTGTCTAGGGATTGATATAGTTTATGAAAACATTATTTGAGTAAATCGTGTTTCGTTAACGGTTGTTCATCGGTATTCATTTGTGTTTATTGTTCTTTTACCTCTATAGTATGCTTATTATGATATTGTGGTTGATTTGAGAATACAGGGTTTGACAATCGGGAGAGGTAACCCCAGATTCGGACTAGGGTTTAAACGCAACGCGA
This sequence comes from Eucommia ulmoides, assembly GCA_016647705.1. Taxonomy (NCBI): domain Eukaryota; kingdom Viridiplantae; phylum Streptophyta; class Magnoliopsida; order Garryales; family Eucommiaceae; genus Eucommia; species Eucommia ulmoides. Next base: position 16,113,576 of record CM028325.1, read on the forward strand.
CGATCTAATGACTCAGGAGAGTATTATAAAGTGTGCAATCCTTGAGGTTGGGGCGAGACTCATGTGATCAGTGTTGTTTAGATGCTAGATGGGGACATCGGCGTTGACGCGAAGTCACATATTCATTCACTTTATACTCGGGAGAGGTTGTGAGTGAGTTTTCGATACCTAGATTGTCGGATAGTTTGAATACCGTTAATGTAAACTAGATAGGATCAAACACGTATAAGTAAATGAAGTAAATCCCTAGATAATCTATTCCCATATAATATACTTAGTATTGTAATTTAATTAGTTATTAATTTAATTTAGTATTTACTAAAAACAAAAACCCTAATTTGAGTCGCCTAGATAAAATTCGGTTATGACAATCGCGGTACTTAACGACAATTTAATCCAATCCCTGTGGATACAAAAACCATTACTCTTCCCTATTCTATAAAACTTGGCCCGTACACTTGCGGTTAAAGTAGTGATGTAATATTCCGCTACCAGATACAATGTGAGGTATACTAATATCTGATTAATAAACAATGTGGGTAGCACAAATTTAAGTACGTAATCATAGAATCACACAAAATCGTTTTAAAAATAATTTTTAGGCTTTTAAGTTTGAAAACAATTTTCTAACAATCTTATATCTAAGCAAACAACAATAATAATATGAAATCAAAATTCAGAACAATTGCTTGGAAAGATCTCACAGGGAAAATACCGAAGATTGAAAATAGAATCTCAATATAGCACAAGTCGGTGACGCCAAATCAACAGCGCTTTAGATCAAGAACGTAGCAAGAATATGTCTCGAACATTTTAGCGTAAAAATCTCTCTTAGAAAAGCTAAGAACTGATGATCTTGATGTATATCATCTAAATTTCGTAAGTTTATATATATAAACTGATAAACAAGCCCTCCAACGGCTACTTTTCAAAAGATATACCTCTAACTGATACTCTTAGACCCTATATAACATAATCAGACAATTTTGGTGTAATTCACTTAAAAATGTCTTTTAAAACTCTTAAATAAGTCCATAAAATATTTCTCAATTATCAATCATAAAGATAGAAAATATTTAACTACTTAAATTGAGAGAATCTTAAATTATATGGACCAAATCAATAGGAGTAATAAAATAAATGAACCATATCTTCAATGAGATCAAATCCCCCTGAAATTCTCCCTTGGAATCATAAAAAACGACTAGTTTTTGACCGAAAGACCAAATTCTTCGAAATCTCAACCGGAACAGTCGGTTGACTGATCCTTGGTCGTCGATTGATCGATTGATACAACATTGAAACTGGACCAATCAAAAATGCTAGTCGATTGACCGATACCCCTTCCGTCGGTTGACTAATTAATGTAAAGAGTTTCCCTTACCAAACTTCAACCCAGTCGGTTGACCGATTGCTCCACAATCAGTTGACCGATTGTTTCAGAGACTTTACTTGCCAGAACCTTAGGCCCATTAGTTGACCCATCTCCTTTGGTCGTTTGACCAATTGAAGTAGGGACTATTCATTTTGCTCCAAAAACTTCACTGTTTCAAACGGTTGACCAATCTCTTCTGATCAGTTGACTGATTGATACTGGGTGATATTTTTTCCCCAATTCAGCTCCAAAACTTACTGTTTGATTCAGTTAACCGGTTTCTTTTCTCGATTGACTGAATTAACCCTAAATTTCAACTTTTTATATGTTAATCCTTATTTTTAATTGGGTCAATTTTCATTTTTAATTTCACATAAGGAGCACATAATAAATCAATAATTAGGATCCCAAATTCTATCATTTCAACCCACAAAAGATAATTCATTTAACAGTATCGTGAGTAATCCTAATTTGGGTTGCATTAAGGGAATAAGAGTATTGAGTTGTTTTCACCTAATTTCTTCAAGGTCTTCAACACTCTTCATTTCTTCACTGCATACATCTTTCCACCCTTTTCATTTTCTTCATGATGTCTTAAACATAATCAATAATATGGAACTTTTTTTTTTGGAAATACTCAAAAAATACATTAGTTCCACCTAAAACATCAACACTTAATTGTTCATAAAAACCTAGGGATCAACGGCTGCTCATCGAGGAATGAATCCCCAATGGCCTCTTTTCCCTTACTCTCATAGAGAAACACTCGAGATAGGTGGTCGGCCACGACATTCTCTACTTTTTTCTTACCTTTAATCTCAATATCAAATTCTTATAGTAAGAGAATCCATCTAATCAACTGAGGTTTTATCTATTTCTTTGATAATAGGTACCTTAGAGCTGCGTGATCGAAAAATATGACAATTTTAACCCTAGGATATAAGATTAAAATTTATCCAACGCAGAAACCATAGCCAATAGCTCTTTTTTGGTAGTAGTGTAATTTACTTGTGCATCCACAAGTATTTTACTTGTATAGTATACCACATGAGGTACCTTATCCACTCTCTATCCTAAAACAACACCGACAACATAGTTGGAGGCATCACACATAATCTCAAAGGGTCGAGAGTAGTTTGGGGGCTGAATGATGGGAGCGGAGATCAATTTTGCCTTAAGTGTCTCAAATGCCTCTCGGCATGACTCGTAAAAAACTAAAGGCACATCTAGAGCAAGCAAATTGTAAAGGGGATGTGCAATCTTATTGAACTCCTTGATGAAAAGTCGGTAGAATCCTACATGACCCAAGAAGGATCGAATTTGCTTCACTGTTGTGAGCGGTGGAAAATTTGTGATAACGTCAACCTTAGCTCAATCTATCTCAATTTCTTTCTCTAAAACGACATGCCCCAATACAATACCCTGTCGAACCATGAAGTGGCTCTTTTTCCAATTCAACACCAAATTTGTTTTCTTGCACCTCGCTAGAACCTTCTCAAGGTTGTTAAGACATCATTCGAATGACGTCCCAAAAACTGAGAAGTCATCTATAGAGACTTCTAGGAAGTTATCGACCATTTAAAAAAAAATTGCAATCATGCATCTCCGGAGAGTCGTCGGCGCTTTGCATAATCCAAATGTCATCCTTCTATATGCAAAGGTGCCGAATGGACATGTGAATGTGGTATTTTCTTGATTGTCTAGAAACACCGGGACATGGTTATATTTCGAGTATCTATCATGGAAACAATAGTGAGAAAAACCCGCTAGCTTTTCTATAATTTGATCGATGTATGGCAATGAAAAATGATCCTTTCTTGTCATGGTGTTGAGCTTCCGATAGTCAATATAAACTCACCACCCAGTGGTTTCTCTAGTGGGGACTAAGTTTCCCCTAGAATCTTTCACCACTGTAATTCCCGACTTCTTCGGAACTACTTGAATGGGACTAACAAATTTGCTATCGGAGATAGGGTAAATATACCCGCATCCAATAGCTTTAAGACTTTTTTCTTTTCCATCTCTCTCATATTAGGATTCAATTTTCTCTTAAACGTCCTTGTTGGTTTTGCATCATCTCGAGGCGGATTTTATGCATACATGCCGAAGGATTAATTCTCCTTAAATCTGCCACACTCCATCCTATGACCTTTTTCAAAGCATTGAAGGACATCAATCAACTTTTTTTCTTACTTTCCTGTGAGTTCGACCGAGATATCACAGGTAGCGTATCATTGTGGCCAAGGAATGCATACTTGAGTGAATCCGGAAAAGGTTTCAACTCTAGTAATTTGGGAGAGGAGGGGAGAGGGGGAGGGGGGGGGGGGGGGGCTCGATGGATGGCTTTAAAAGGGCACCTAATATCCCTAGCAATTCGTGGACTCCTTCACTTGGTTCCTCAGTCCTTAATCCCTCATCTTCCATATACATGTTAGTTCCCTAAAAAAATTCCCTAGACAATATAGAAGGTAGGGACTCTTCTACTAACTTATCAATTTTATCAACCCAAAAATACTTTGATGCGTTTTCATCCAAGGGTTGATTAATTGCATTAAAGACATTGAGTCACACCTTTATATTTCTAAATGAGACATCCATAACGCCCGACCGACGATCAATGAAAAATGAAATCCACGGGATTTGACGACCTGGGTTGGGAATCGGTTCCATGTCTAAGACTATGAAATCCACGGGATAATTTTTTTTTTCTACCCCTACTAACACATCCTCAATTATCCCTTTTGGATTCTGGATTGACCTGTCAGCTAACTGGAGTGTCACTAATGTCAGCTTTAGATCCCTCAAACCCAGACGCTCGTATACAAAAAATGGAAACAAATTTATACTTGCGCCTAAATTTAGAAGAGCCTTCACAATGGGTTGCCCTCTTATCATACATGAAATGGTTGGGACTCCAAAGTATTTAAACTTTGGTGGAGTTTCACATCTTAAGATGGAACTCACTTGTTATTTTAGTATGACCTTGTTCGACATATGTGTTTTGGACTTCCTTTTTCGTGTACAAAGATCATTTAGAAATTTTGTGTACACGGGAATCTATTTGATAGCATCCAATAATGGGAGATTGGTTTTTACCTGCTTGAATGTCTCGAGGATATCTTCCATTCTAGCGTTGTCCCAATTGAACGGTGAAGGTTGGGCTAAGCATTAAGGAAATGATACCCGATGAGCTGAACATATCTTCTTAGGTGTATCAAGCTTGGGATTCAAACATTTTGGTTCCTCAATTTTCTTGCTTAGCAATGGTATTTCTACCACCTCTTTACTTTCACTCTCATCTTTTGGAATTATCTCCTTAGTACCCACCCGATCATCCACTATTTTCCTACTTCTAAGGGTCGTAATTGATTGAACGTGCCCATGAGGCTCGCTCGTCTCTCCAATAAAGTGTTGACCCTTATGGCTCATTTGGTTGGACGGAATGGAATGAGGTGGAATGGAATGAAAGAAGGAATAAAATGGAATTGTCAATAGAATTACCATTTCATTCTCTTGTTTGGTTGGTATGGAATGAGAGAAGGAATAAAATAGTAAAATATAGTAAAATTCCTATTATGCCCTTATGAAATTATTATTTCATTCTCTTGTTTGGTTGGTATGAAATAAGTGAAGGAATTAAATGAAATATAATAAAATTATAATTATGCCCTTATAATAAAATTTTATTATATTTTACTATTCCGTTCCTTCTCTCATTTTATTAGATTTCACTATTCCATTCAATTTTAAATTTCTGTTCTCTAATTTCTGTTACTGTTATCAATTTTCAGTTTCCGTTCTCAATTTTCTGTTATCTAATTTTCTGTTTCTGTTTTCAATTTTCAGTTTCCGTTCTCAATTTTTTGTTCTCTGATTTTCTGTTTTTGTTCTCAATTTTTAATTTATGTTCTCAATTTTTTTGTTTCTATTCTCAATTTTCTGTTTTTGTTTTCAATTTTTAGTTTCCGTTCTCAATTTTCTATTTTTTAATTTTCTGTTTTTGTTTTCAATTTTTCAGTTTATGTTCTCAATTTTCTGTTCTCAATTTTTTGCTTCTGTTATCTAATTTTATATTTTTGTTCTCAATTTTCAGTTTCCGTTCTCAATTTTCAATTATCTAATTTTATGTTTTTGTTCTCAATTTTCAATTTATGTTCTCAATTTTCTATTTCTATTCCCAATTTTCTGTTATCTAATTTTTGTTTCTGTTATCAATTTTTAATTTTTGTTCTCAATTTTCAAGGGTTTAATTATAAGGGCTATTATGTAATTTAAGATGTTGATTCTGTTGGGTTGGAATCTCATTCTACCACATCTCAAATGGAATCCCATTCCACCCAATTTCATTTCAATGGAATCACAAAAATGATTCCATTGGAGAACCAAACAACGGAATAAAAATCGAGGGCGAAATGGAATCAATCGAGAGCGGAATGCGATTCCATTCCACCCCCAATTCCGTCCAACCAAACATGCCGTTAGGATTATTTACCGGTTGGCTATGAAGTTTTTTTTTTCGTCCTTATTATTCAAAGTTTCGGGTAGCTGCCCAATTTGGGTCTCTAGTTGAGCTATGGAATGAGAATATGAGTTGACTATTTGAGTTTGCTCTTGAAGTCATTCTAAGGCTTTAAGGATTTGTTGTAGCTCAGTGGACTAAACATTCCTAGTTGGTTGGGAATACGTTGCTTGACCTTGGGATTGATTAAATCTTGAGGGTGGGTTCTGGTATTGCGGCCTAGAGGATAGGACAAAGGGTTGTCCTTGAGCCGGTGTTTTCCATGAGAAATTGGGGTGATTTCGTGACCCCGGATTGTAGGTGTTGGAGTATGGGTTGTTGTCCTATCGAGGAAACATTTGAGCAACATTGATATGCTCTTGAACGTATTCAGGAAAGTGCGTTCCCGCAGGACACTCAAGGACAGTATGGGATGGGTTTAGGCAAATTGAACATGCTGCGGCTAGGTGAGGGATGAGGGTGGTTGATTTTGCAACAATAATTGATCTAATTTTTGCGAAATTAAATAAACTACCTGTGTTGCGAGATCTACTTGGTAACCTCGTACATCCCTCCTCACGTATGTCCAAGGCCTTCTTGACTACTAGTAGACGCATGTGGTAAAGAATTTTCACTCAAGTTTTCAATCTTTCTCCACGCCTTGTTCTCATTTTTTGCAAGGAATATTCTTCCACACGACGCATCCACTATATGGCAGTTGCGTTCAATAAGCCCCTCGTAGAAACTTTACACTATCTGCCATCTCGGCACCCCATGATGTGGGCATTACCTCAAAAGATCTTTCATTTGATCCCAACTTTCATGGAATTTTTTAGAGGGTTGTTGGGAGAATGAAGTTATGGCTTTCTTAATTTGGTTGGTTCTGCCAATTAAATGTTTTTCTGTAGAAAAGCCTTTTGAAGCCCCTCCCATGCAGTGATTGATCCCGAGGGCAGAGAATGGGGCCACTCCTTTGCCCGATCTTTCAAGGAGAACGAGAAAAGTTTGAGGTAGACGGCATCCTCAGATAAGTGGGGCAACTTAAATGTAGTGCAAATTTCTAAGAAATCATTAAGGTGCCTATAAGGGTGGTTGAGACTGAGCCCATGAAAAGATGGAAGCACTTGGATAGTAGATGGATTAATCTCGAATGAAGTTGCACCCCCTAACTCAGGCAACTTAATGTATGAGGGCGAGGTGTAAATTGAGGGAATGTAATAATCCTGGAGTGGTCTAGGTGGTTCAACCATTTCAGTGAGATTGGGTTTAGCATTTTTTTCAGTTTTAATCTTAGGTTTAGGTCTCCTAAGCACACTCTCAAAAATTCAATTAAGGTCGAGGTTGTCTTGAAGGTCGGACTTTTCCCCGAGTATATGAACAATTTACCCCCCAAGATTCTTTTACACAATTTTTTTTCTATGTTTTCTTTTTCTTTACAAAGTCAAACAAAATTAAAACTACTATATAATAAAAAAAATGAATTTAAATAAGAAAGAAAAATAATATTCAAAATCAATAATTAATGATACTGAATTCCTGGCACTAACGCCAAAATTTGATTGCTTAAATTAAATACCCTAATTAAGTGCAAAATATTGTAGTATAGTGTGCTTAAGTACGGATGTCGAACCACATGGATTAACTTGTAATTATCAATTTCTGATTATTTTTCTTTCTTTAGTGAAAATGGATTTTGATTTTTTTTTTAAATTTTAATACAAGAAAAATAAATATTAAATTTATGAACAAAAAGAGAACCGAGTTAGGAATTATGGATTCGTATATTGGAATTTATGTTTTTACTTGTATTTTCTCTTTATCGCAGATTTGAGAAAACGAATGTTTTCTAACTACAAGTCGAAACTATTTAGAATGATCGGATTGATTATTTTATCGGCATGATTTATATTTAGTATTTAATCCCTACATTATCTAGTCTACGGTAAATTAAAATCTAGGTATAAACCATCTAATACAATAATCAATCCCCAAAATTACAATTGTATGATTATTAAAGTTAGACCATAGGTATTAGATTTAATAATTTTAAAAGTAACCGAATCTAAAACTAAAATATTTACAAGAATATTTTAGAATAAATTCAATCATATGATAATAACGAAGAACAATAGTCAATATCATACAATGGTTTACTCAGATATGAAATTGAATTAAAAATACAACATTACATAAATTCGAATTACCTCATCACAATTCTAACCTGGTTGGAGAAAATTAGCCGATCATTGATACGTGATCCAAGAAAACGTCATTTCCCTTTTCTATCTTTTCAACACAAGCTTTCCTCCAAGAATTGTAAAAGTATAGTGCCCAAAAGAAAAATAGGAGAAAACTTTGGGGACAAAAGTATAATTTCTTCTTATTAGAAATTCTCCCCCCCATATTGATTACAATCGTCTCTCTTTTATTCTCAAGGATTCAAGAGTTGTTGGGAAAAAAAATATCCAAACAACCCTTGGGAAATGGGAAGCAAGGTGGCTCCAATTTTGTTACAAGAGCTAGAAACTTCTATGCACAAAAGCCAAGGCAAATATGAGAAAGGTGGTTTGCAAAGTGGCTTGTCTTGGATTCGCGGCTTAGGATGGTGGCACAAAGGCATTGGAAGCCGCCCAATAGCCGTTTGGGAGATCGGCTCATCGGAAGCCTTTTAACTCAGGCAAAAGTCGTTTGAGTTGCCTGAGCAACGACTTGGTTGAGCCGTCTGTGCCAGTTTTTGTTCGAATTGTTGTGTTTGTTCGTTTTTAATCCGATTTGCTCAAAACCAACATCATTTTGTTTGCTTTTTAAAAACCTACAAAAACATATAAAATAATTCAATTTTTGATATTTTTATCCGATCGAACAATTTGTTCCAGTTTCTTTAATTTTTGTTCGGCATGCTGTAGCATGCTCATTTTTTGTTTGATTTGTCCCATTTTAACGTGGTTTTATTCCATGTTTAAAAACATACAAAAACAACTAAAATTACTCTATTTATAATTATTTAATTTGATCGAACGATTAAAAAAATTAAGTTTATTGGTACAAAAACGCACAAAATGTGGTTCGATCATCTACCTAGTTAAGGAAAAAAAAAGGCAAATGTGACAACCAAACATGTTTCTTGTTTTTTGTTATCATAAATTAAAAGAAACTATTTCAGGACAATGGTCATTACCAAATATGTTTCTCTTTTCGGAATACTTTATAGTGAAAACAAAATTTCCATTCTGAATTTATTGGAAGTAGAAACAAAAAAACTAACCAAATCCCACTTAAAAACTCCAACTTATTTGTTTTAATATATATTATAGATAAGATAATGACAAATTTAAAATTTTAAAAATTTTAGTTTTTTAATCCTTCAAGTCTAGTACAACTTTTGAGGAACCAAAAAACACAATTTTTTTAATAGTTTATAAATGTAAAAAAATAAATAAATTAAAATCTATTATAATTATTGAAAATGTGAAAAAACCTTGGTTTATTTTTTGAAAATATAGATGATATTGATTGATTGATGATTGTGAAAAAAGTAATGAGTTACAAGATTTTTTTAATTTTTTTTTGCAATAGCTCATAATTTGTGTCAAAATATGAGTAATTTGTAATTTCAATTTTTTAGTTTATTATTTACTTAATTCAGTCGATACAATAATTTTTATAAAAAATTATTAATTTTATTAAAAATTTAAAATTATTGTATGGTATGAATGTTATCGTAATTTTTTATATAAAAAAATTAAAATAATTTTCATGAAATAATTTTGAATTTTTTCAAAAAATTATTGTAGTGAGATGAGAAAATAAATAAATTGGTGAATTGTTCTAGAAAGTCCCTAAAAATATTGAAACCAAACAGCTCCTTTCGCATTGGGCCCAGCTGACTCCATCCAAATTTTCAAATCGCGTACAATTTTGTGCCCTAGTCCCACGGCGCTAATGGAGTGTTCGGGATTTATTTTTAAGCAACTAAGGAAAAGAAAAAGCAAACCAAAGCCATAAAATAAAAGCACATCCAAACACTTCCTTAATACTACTCCGTTCCCAATCGGTTCTGCTTCTGTTCTGTTCCCAAAATCTCTCTTTTAAATACACTCACTCTATGTACATATAATGTATATATTAATATTCCTTTCTCGCCATCCCCGCCTTTCTCACTCTCTCTCTCTCTCACACACACACACACACACACACACACACACACAGACGCACCAACAACCTTTTGTTTTCCTAGTCTTCTACGTACAATGAATAAACGTTCATCTCCGATCGCCGACAGGAAAGAAGGATATCCGTCCATGTTCCATAGGCGAGGCGACGTTCCCTGTAATTGCAGGTCACTCCGGCCGGCGCACAGAGAGTCGAAGCCACAAGTTTCGCCCAAATACTACCGTGATCGCCCTCCCGGACCACCACGACCTCGGAATAGCTTCAATCGCTATCTCCGACCGAATTTTGTAATCGAGCTTTGTTCCGGCCGTAGGGGTACCGATAAAGCCGATGTCGCTAGTTTAGTAGATAAGTGCAAGTGCAAACCCGATAATTTCACTGTTTCCGAAGGAGGTTTTGCCGGTGGAAAGTTGTTTTATGAGCAGTGGACTGAGACACTCGAGACGATTGTACGGCTGTGGGAAATCCGGTTTGACGGCGGCCACTCGTTCACGCCTAGGCTCATACAGAACGTTATCGTGCCGTCGGACATGGATGAGCTTAGGGATCGGTTAAAGACTCTGTTTGTGAAGCGTGTCAAAGGGTTTATGGAAGGGGCTTCGGTGCAAAATTGGGAAAAGAAGTTGGGGGTTGTCGTGGATGAAATTGCAAAACTGACGGCTTCGCTTCGGAAACGAAATAGCATTGCTGTGTACAACGAGCTTTTGAAGAGACAGAAAGGACTTCTTGCTGAGAGAGACTTGATACGAAAAAGGATTAAGGAATTTAAGTCTGGAATGAAGTGCACACTGGAGCACCTCGAAGGGAAGACGCTGGAGGAAGATTCTGGTGGTGAGGGAATGGAGGTATTTTCGTTGGGTGGAGACTTCAACTGGGGTAGGATTCATTCCTTGGTGATGAGGGAGTGCCGGAGGCTTGATGATGGGTTGCCAATTTATGCGTTCCGGCAAGAACTTCTCTGTCAAATACACAATCAACAGGTGAAACTTATTTTTCCTTCTTTTCTTTTCTTCTTAGAATGTGGTTTGTTCTTGAATGTGATTTTATCATTTCACTCTTGCTATGGAATTGAGAAATTGATTTCATTTTTCCTAGAGCATCTCTAATTGATTATGCAGAACACTAGGAATTTGTGTTAACTAGTTGTTGTGGATGCTGTTTGATATTCTTTTCTTTTCCGATTTCTTAGGGTGGAACTGTTCAATGTTCTTTATCGGTGAAATTCACAATACGGTACCCAAGGCAAACTGTTCTTCAAATTATTTGGCCCAAATGTAACTATATGTTGGTGGTTACATTTTTATTTTTATTCTTTTATTTAAAGTAGGCAGAATTTTCAATGTTTTTGGCAGTGCAAAAGCTTGGCCCAAGGGGTATCATCGTGCAACTATTCTTTTCAGTCAACTTCATTCCTTGTAAGACCTTGCGAAACACCAACACTGACATATAATAGATGGCAGAGACTGCAAGGTGGAAAAGCTTAAGTAATTAGGACTTGAGGTGATTCGATTTGAGGGTGGTTTTTACTGAAGTGTAAAGCAATCTGTTTCATTGTTGCCTTTTCTTTAAATTAATATGTTTTCCTCTAGTCCTCTTCCTTCTGCTCATGATATTCATGTGTCTCCTTTTGAACTTCTATGGACTGGCCATTAACAATGAACAGCTGATATGAATCTTTATTAAGATGGGTTTTGTGGTTTTATGTCATTTATAATTGTTATTATCTTCTTGGATCTTATTGATTAGGTGCAATTTTGAACTCTTCTTTATGGTTCTGTTGTTTTCTAGTCAGAGATTGCCTGGTAGTTCTTCTGATTGCGATTTTCTACAGATAATGGTATTGATTGGAGAGACTGGCTCGGGAAAGAGTACACAATTGGTCCAGTTCCTTGCCGATTCTGGAGTAGCTGGGACAAATTCAATTATTTGTACTCAGCCCCGAAAACTTGCTGCAATTTCATTGTCACAAAGGGTTAATGAGGAAAGTTCCGGATGCTATCCCGATACTTCAATCACCTGCTATGCATCATATTCATCTGCTCGGCAGCTTGGTTCCAATGTGATATATATGACAGACCACTGCTTACTGCAACACTACATGAACGATAAGAGTTTATCTGGGATTTCGTGCATCATTATTGATGAGGCTCATGAAAGAAGTTTAAACACCGATCTCCTTTTGGCTTTGCTTAAAAAATTACTTGATTGGAGGCCTGACCTGAGGCTTATCATAATGTCTGCTACTGCTGATGCAAACCAGCTTGCCGAGTACTTCTTTGGTTGTGGAACCTTCAATGTTGCAGGCAGAAACTATCCAGTTGATATCAAATATGTCCCTCCGGTGTCAAATAGTGCTTCAGCTTCTGGTGTAGTTGCTCCATATGTTTCTGATGTCTTGAAAATGGTCACTGAGATCCATAGAACGGAGAGAGAAGGGACTATTCTTGCCTTTTTGACGTCTCAGATGGAAGTGGAATGGGCTTGTGAAAAATTTCAAAGTCCATCTGCAATTGCCTTAGCGTTACATGGAAAATTGTCTTACGAAGATCAAATTCGAGTTTTCCTTAATTACCCGGGAAGAAGGAAAGTCATATTCAGTACAAATATTGCTGAGACATCATTGACGATTCCGGGGGTGAAGTATGTGGTTGATTCTGGAATGGTAAAGGAGAGTAGGTTTGATCCTTGCACAGGTATGAATGTCCTCAGAGTGTGCAGGATTAGCCAGAGTTCGGCAAATCAGCGTGCTGGTCGTGCTGGGAGAACTGAGCCAGGGAGGTGTTATAGACTATTCTCGGAAAACGATTTTGAATTGATGCCTTCTCATCTTGAACCTGAAATCCGTAGGGTTCATCTTGGGGTGGCAGTTCTAAGGATGCTTGCATTGGGTGTTGAGGATATACAGAGTTTTGATTTTGTGGATGCTCCTAGTCCCAAAGCTATTGAAATGGCCATCAGAAGTCTTATACAGTTGGGAGCTGTAAAATCGGAAAATGATGTTTTTGAATTAACCAAGGATGGACAATGTTTAGTGAGATTGGGTATTGAGCCTCGACTTGGTAAAATAATTATCAGCTGCCATGAGAGGCGTTTGAGTAGAGAAGGAGTTGTTCTTGCTGCTGTTATGGCAAACGCTAGTAGCATATTCTGTAGAGTTGGTAATGATGAAAATAAGCTGAAATCCGATTGCCTCAAGGTGCAATTTTGCCATCGCATGGGGGATCTCTTCACTTTGCTATCTGTCTACAAGGAGTGGGAGGGTGTGCCTCAAGAGAAGAAGAACAAATGGTGTTGGGAAAATAGCATCAATGCCAAATCAATGCGGAGATGCCATGACACAGTGAAAGAATTGGAGGATTGTCTTCAGAATGAACTGAGTATGATTATTCCCAGTTACTGGCGCTGGAATCTGCAAGTGAATAATGACCATGATAGAACTCTGAAGAATGTTATACTTTCTGCTCTTTCAGAAAATATAGCTGTTTACTCTGGATATGACCAGCTTGGTTATCTGGTGGCGGCAAGTGGAAAATATGTCCAGTTACATCCTTCATGTTCGTTGCTAATCTTTGGTCAAAGGCCGAGCTGGGTAGTCTTTGGTGAAATCTTGTCGGTGCATAATCAGTATTTGGTTTGTGTCACAACTTTTGATTTTGAATCTTTGTCTACCCTCTGCCCTCCTCCACCATTTGACATCTTTAAGATTGATAGCCAGAAGCTGCAATCTAGGGTTTTGAATGGTTTTGGCAGTGCACTACTTAAACGATTTTGTGGCAAGTTCAACAGCAGTTTGAATAATCTTATTTCACGGGTTCGAACGTTATGTATGGACGAACGGATTGGCATTGAAATTAATGTCGGTAAGAATGAAATTATGCTATTTTCGTCTTCTAAAGATATGGAGAAGGTTTCTCTTATTGTAACTGATGCATTAGAGTATGAAATGAAACTGTTGCAAAATGAATGCCTGGAGAAATTCTTATATCAAGGAGGAAACAGTGCTTTGGCTTCTATGGCGCTTTTCGGAGCTGGCGCTGAGATTAAGCATCTGGAGCTTGAAAAAAGATGTTTGACTGTTGAGGTATTTCGTTCGGATGTTAATGCTGTTCGTGATAAGGAGCTTTTGGCTTTTCTCGAGAGCAACACCTCTGGTGTTATATGTGCTGTGCATAAATATACTTCAATTGATGAGAGTGAGAAGTGGGGGAAGGTCACATTTCTTACGCCAGATGCTGCTAAGAAAGCAGTTGAGTTGAATCAAGTTGAATTTGATGGTTCCTTGCTCAAGATAATTCCAACCCGGAGCACCTTTGGACTTGATCATAAAATGTTCGCATTTCCTGCTGTGAGAGCAAAAATCTACTGGCCTCGTAGATGCAGTAAAGGGTTTGGAATTGTGAAGTGCGAAAAGTCGGATGTCGAATGTATGGTTGATGACTTCTCCGATTTGCTAATTGGAGGAAAAACTGTACGCTGCCAACCTAGCATGAAGCGCGGAGAAGGTGTTGTGATATCTGGACTTGATAAAGAAATTTCTGAAGATGAAATTGTTGAAGTATTAAGGATGGCAACAGGCAGAAAAATCCTGGATTTTTTCTTGGTAAGAGGAGATGCTGTAGAAAACCCTCCATCTGGTGCTTGTGAAGAAGCCATTCTTAGACAAATCGCTTCCTTCATGCCTAGAAGCAAAGCCCTCGGTAATTGCATCCGAGTCCAGGTCTTTCCATCAGAGCCAAAAGACTTTTACACGAAAGCACTGATTATGTTTGATGGAAGTCTACATTTGGAGGCTGCAAAAGCTTTAGAGCAACTAGACGGTAATGTGTTGCCTGGATGTCTTTCATGGCAGAAGATAAAGTGCCAGCAATTGTTTCAGAGCTCAGTTTCCTGCCCTGCCGCTGTCTATTTTGTTATCAAGGAGCAGCTTGACTCTACTCTTAAAAGCTTGCGGCATGTAAAGGGTATTCACTTTACTCTAGCATTGTGTTTCTCGATAGTCATTCTTCTGCCCCTTTTATTGTTAGTTCTGCTCTTCTCATTTGTTTTTTCTACTCTTGCACTCTTAAAAAGCTACATGCATGTTAAATAATTTATTTATGAATTCATTATTTAATTTCTTTAACTCGCGGATTTAGTTTTGTTCTTAAAGCCATTGAAGGGTGTGGGCACCTGAGATACTTCTTAGTTCTGAATGTTTACTTAACAAAATATACATCAGAAAGTTTATGTTAAATGCTGGTTTACATTGTTAGCTTCTTGCTTCTGATGAGTATACACGGAGGCCTTGCTTCAACATACATCTTGATGAGATTCATCCTGCTTGCTAAATTGCATTTTGATCTGTATTTTTCACTTATTAGAAAGTGTTTCCTACCCCAGTATGGTGCTTAAAATATTCAGAACTTATTACTACTTTCACTTACCAAAAAACGAAAAAAGGGGACGTCCAATTTAAGTTGTGAGAACTACATTCTGACTTACCATTGCTTGCTTACAATATATGTATGGATATATATACATACAACTCAGTTAATTGGATATTTGATTTTGACTGAAATTGTTTGGCTTCAATTTTGTAGTTGGAATTTGACAGCAATTTAAATTTCAGTTTTCCCTTGGCTTAAGTTATAATGATTGCACCACATAGTCTGAGGAGTTGAGCAGTGCCCGACTGAATATTAAACACAAATATACATGTCTGCCACAAATAAAAATTGCTTACATGACTTTCTTGCTTAGCTGTCCTTTTGTGCATGTAACCGTGAAACTAATTTGCTGTCTTCTTCACAGTTTGCTTTGGTTAAATTCATATTTTCTTCACACTGTAGTTAAAGTAGAACAAGTTATTAAAATGACTGCTTTTAACTGCATTCATGATTCATGTATACCAGTAACGTGCGATTAAATTACCTTTCATTTCCTTTTAGTCTTGATATGTTATTTGTAAGCTCGGTTCTTTTTTGTAAATTTATATGCATTTGTCTTCCATTATTGGCGAGATTATGGATGTTTGTGACGTGATGTTGTAATTGACTTCTTATATGCTTCCACAGGAGTTGAATGCACTCTAGAGAGAAACGAAAATGGTTCTTATCGGGTGAAGCTATCTGCCAATGCTACAAAAATTGTGGCAGAGTTGAGGAGACCTCTAGAGCAGCTCATGAAAGGGAAGATCATAGACCACGCCGGTCTCACTCCAACAGTTCTACAAGTTCTGTTTTCTAGAGATGGTATTTCCCTAATGAAGTCAATACAGCGAGAAACGGGAACCTTTTTGCTCTTTGACAAACACAACCTCAACGTAAAGGTCTTTGGTTCTCCTGATAAGGTTGAGTTGGCAGAGCAAAGATTGGTTCAATCTCTTCTGGCACTGGAAGAAAGCAAGCAACTTGAAATTAATCTTCGTGGTGGAGGTCTTCCTCCCGATCTCATGAAGGAAGTGGTTGCTAAATTTGGGCCAGATCTTCATGGGCTCAAAGAAAAGGTTCCTGGAGCAGGCTTCACCCTAAACACGAAACGGCAAATCATATCAGTTCATGGTAGCAAAGACTTGAAGCAAGACGCTGAAGGCATAATATACGAGTTAGCACAGAGCATTGGTCCACCACTTGAGCGCATCGAAAATGATTCCTCCTGTTCCATATGTTTGTGTGAGGTGGAGGACGAGTATCGCCTTGAAGGATGCGGGCACGTTTTTTGCCGATCGTGCTTAGTGGAGCAGTGCGATTCCGCAATCAAAAGCCAGGACAGCTTCCCAATGCGCTGCACCCACCTGGGTTGCCGCTCTCTTATTTTGCTGGCTGACTTGAGGTTGCTACTGTCAGGTGACAAATTGGATGAACTTTTCAGGGCTTCGGTGGGGGCATTTGTGGCAGGAAGTGGTGGGACTTACCGATTTTGCCCCTCGCCCGACTGCCCTTCAGTTTATCGTGTGGCCGATCCTGGCACTCCTGGAGCGCCATTTATGTGTGGCGCGTGTTCAGTGGAGACGTGTACGAGGTGTCACGTGGAGTACCATCCTTACTTGTCGTGTGAGAAGTATAAGGAGTACAAGGAAGATCCGGATTCTGGTCTGAAGGAGTGGTGCAAAGGGAAAGAAGAGTATGTGAAGAAGTGCCCTGTCTGCGGGTTTACGATCGAGAAGGTGGAAGGGTGCAACCACGTGGAGTGTAGGTGCGGGAGGCACATCTGTTGGGCCTGCTTGGAGTACTTTTCTCACAGCAATGATTGTTACGACCATTTAAGGGCTGTACACCTCGCCATTATTTAGAATATTTTTTTATGTCATGAGGGCACTTGTATATATCTGGTGGTCTTTTATCTGTATATACGTCCACGTGCTCATGTAGTTTGAATAGTAGTAATTACATGCGAGTTATTTCCCTAGAAGTATGCCTAATTGTTGCAGTAGCCTTGTGTTTTTTCTATTGCCTGAGTTATTGATTATATTGTTAATGTTTGTGTACTGACCTAAACCTTCCTCTATTAAGTCAAGCAGACAGAAGCAAGTGGTGCTCGAAGGCGAGAATAAGTTTCATTGAATGCAGTTTTCCTCGACGATGGACCACCTAGTTCCTTCCTTTGACCGGTTGAGTGACTTTTGGACTTGTTCTTGTGCATCTAAGATCGGTTCCCAACTATTTTCAACGTTCTTCTTTCTTGACCTCTGTTTTGCCAAATTTTGACTCCACAGATGAGTTCTGTTATCACTTTCACTTGATCTTTGCACTATGGATGGAGTGGACGGATCAGCCAAAGCCTTGCGCCCACCTACTTCTTATATGAAGAAACTCAGTCCATCCACTATTTAAGAGGGAGAAACAGGGAGGTAGTAAGTTGTCCGCTTGTAGCAGGTTCTTACGGGATGTTTCTAAGTCTTATATTGTCTGTTCACATTGTGAATCCCCTCTTGGTTTTCTTCTTCACCCATTATGCCACGCCACTAATTTAATTCATGCTCATTATGAGATTGCCAATACCGTCTCCACCATAATGCACCCACCGCACCCAAAACAACTATTTTGGCTTCCACCACAAAGTCTAGATCTGGAGTTCAATTTTGTCGCAAAGGCGGTACGTTAGCTTTGTGAATTTGCTAGATCTAATTTTCCGTCCTCCTTTATTCATCTTGGGTGACGATAGTTTGGAATTTCGCTCTTTTTGTTGGTGGTAAAGGATGCGCAAAAGGATTTTGCAAGGTGAAAGAGAGAAGACAATTGAGACCGTTGGTGACTTCTTTGATGGCTTAGAGGGCGGTTGTTGGTGGTTAGATTTCTCTGCTGCAGGAAAAAAGAGAGAAAAGATTTAGGAGAAAAGAGAGAGGGAAATGGAAAAAAAAATCAAAAAAGGGTATTTGGCTTAAAACATTAGTAGATTGCTAAGATTAGTAGTGTGTTTAAAAACATTAGTAGATTAAACTACTAGTAGATTGTGTTTAAAACAAGTTATTTACAATTTTTTATCCTCAATTTTTTTTTATCTTATAGTTTTTCAGTTTGCATGAAATAGATTAAATCTATGGAGCAAATTTTTTTTTTTTTTTTTTTTTGTAGTTATCGAGTAAGTGAAATTTGTATTCCATATAATTGATGTTAACTAAAATAAGTTGGTAAAAAGACAAAAATTAAGTTAATATAATATAAGGTTAATTACTCTTTGCCTAGATTTTAGGAAAAAGTATATTTTAAACCCTTTAACTACTAACACATTTCTAAATAGTCATTTTAACTTTAGGCGTTTCATTTTAAACTCTTAACGTATGAACACAGTTTTGAAAAGTTATTTTGTTAAATTTTCCGTCAAATCTAACAGATTTTAGGGGCAAAATAGTCTTTTACTATTTTTTAAAAATATTTTTCTTTTCTTCTTTTCTTAAACTTTTTCTTTTTTCTTTTTCACCCCCCTCTCTCTCTCTCTCTCTTTCTCTCTCTTCCTCCCTCCCTCCCCGGGCATCACTCCCTCCCTGGACATCACCCCTCCCTCTATGGATGTCATCCCCCGTAACAGGGGGTGAGACCAAAAAAGAAAAACATATACAGGCTTACTCATTTGCATTCAACGCCAACTTCAACGGCCTAACGAGGCTAGTTTTTTCGCCTGCTACCGTTTTGTCTGAACCCAACCGTCTTAATCACCACTACACCATTGTTGCTGTTTTCCTTCTTCCCATTTTCTTCTTCCTTGGTTAACTCTCCCCCGATTTCCTTCCTCTTCCTTTTCTTCTCGTTATCTAAATCATTAGCTTGATTTTTTCCATCCTTGTTCGTGATCGAACTCTTGTCCATTTCCCCTTCTTTTTCCTCTTCCATCATCATCATCCTCTCTTTTTCTTCCTCCTCGATCTCGTCCTTCAATGGCTTTGTGAGTCTTCCTCTCCTCTTTGCCGATACTTTTTCTTCCTCCCCACTTCCATTTTCTTCTTGGGCAGCAATTAGATTCTATTTCTTTCATTTTCCTCTTCCTCTACCCATTTTTCAGTAACTCTAAATTGAATTGAAATCGGGGGAAGGGGGAGAGGGGGGGTTGACTCAAACTTGTAGTGATAAAGACATCAAATGAAGTTGAAATAGCAATGAACAACCGCCATTTGAATCTCAAATAAAAAACTCATTATTCAGAATCCATAAACATTGATCAATATCAAATGAGTTTAGATTTCTAACATCTAAAATGAGTTTACAGAGAGTTTTTTGAAGTGGATAAACACTGATTCTATATGTGTGGTTAGAATTTTTTTTTGAAAGATTAATGAGAGAAAGAGAGAGGGAGAGAAGGGTGAGGAAAACCCAGATCAGAAAAGACGATAAAGCGATGAAAGATTCAAGAAATGAATCAAGATTCAACTAGATTGAAGTTCGTCCATTAGAAGTTTAAGAAGTAGGGATAGGAAGGGGGCAGAGAGAGAGAGAGAGAGAGAGAGAGAGGTGGAGAAGGAAGAGAAAAAAAATAAAAAAAAGGAAAGAAAAGAGGAATTTTTTTAAAAAAAATTAAAAAACTATTTTGCCCCTCAAGTCTGTTAGATTTGATGAAAAATCTAACAGAAAGACCTTTTAAAAACGTGTTTATACATAGATGGTTTAAAACCAATGTTTTTAAAACCGGACCGGACGTCGAACCAGAAACGTTATCGGGTCACGGGTCACCGGTTCAACCGGTAGGCGAACCGTGGTTGAACCGGTGACGTCATAATTACGTCATTAATATATATATATATATATATATATATATATATATATATATATATATATAAAACGTGCTCTTAGCCTTGTGGGAAAAGGGTTATCCAAAATGTGATATTTTGCTTCAAAAAAGTGGAAAATATAAATTATTCTCAACCATTGGATCACTTTTGATCCAAAATTCAATATCAAGCATCCCTAAAATACAACTTAATCTAATAACCCTTTCCCTTCCCTCCTAATTAACCCAGCCGCTGCTCCCAGTCCCTAATTCCACAGGTACTCAATGTCTCTCCCTCCCTCCCTCTCTGTCTCTCTCTCTCTCTAGAATGATGGTGATAGCGCTTGATCAGTGAAGGTCTGAATGACGATGGTCGGCGATGATAGTGCAGCTCGGCGAAGATCTGAATGGCGATGGTCGACAGCTGTTGATCGGTGGTCGGTCCGGCTGTTCGATGATGGTGCAGTTCAGTGATGACGGTACAGTTTGGCGAAGAGAAGACATCGTTTTTTCAGAGTTTTTTTTTTGGGAAAAATAATTACACAATGGGATTGAAGAAACCCGGCCGATTCGACGAATACCGGGACGGTTCAACCGACCGGTTGAGCGGTTTTTAAGGGTAAACGGTTTTAGGGGTATAACCGGATCGGAATTCGAGCCGGTCGACGGTTCAACCGGATGAACCGGCCGGTCCGGTCCGATTTTTAAAACATTGTTTAAAACAAAACACCTAAACTTAAGAAGATTACTTAGAAATGTATCAATAGTTAGAGGATTTAAAATGTATTACTAGATTTTATTGCATTTTTTTTCCTTTGTGTTATTTTCGTCAACACTTTGTTCCTCTGTGTTAATGGACTAACGTATAACGGTTAAGTTTTTCGTTAAGTTCAACTGCCAACGGGTTAAAATCAATTGAAAACTGTTAATTCATATTAAATGACATTTACACCATTTAAATATTTCAGTATCAACTGTTTTAACACTATTTAGAAACTTAGTGAGCCATAAGTGTAGTAGAAACTTTCCCTTCAAATTAAAATCATATTCAATTAATTTTAGAAGGGTGATTTAGATATTTATTCGAAACTTTAAGTGTGAGAAATGATATTTTACAAACCATCATCAACAGGTTTGCAAATCAAGAATACGCTCTGCAAATCCTTCACCGCCGAACCATCCTACGCGAACCACCACCTCTCCGACGGCGACTACGGCGAACAACCACCACCACTGTTTGAGTCCACTTCTAGATTATTTCTCCTCTGTTAGTTGATGGAAACCCAAACAAAAAAAGATAGATAGATAGATAGATAGAGAGAGAGACGATCTGACATCAAGGGCCTCGCCCATAACCTCGCCAAAATCTTCTCCCACCACCACCCTCTCCACGATTTCTCATCTTCCAGCCTCCCCCATCCCTCTCTGGTTTCCAAATCGGAAGCAATCGACCGGCTGGCGTGCTGCCTCCACTACAACGCGATGGCCATTACCGCCCAACTCAACGAGGAAATATATCAAATATCCAGCCCGCAACCCGAAATGAACAAGGGGGTCGTCATCGCGAAGAGCGCTATTATCGGACTCGAGCACGAGAAATGGAATTTGAAGCAGAGTGTGAAGCAACTGGATGATCGATCCGACGTGCTGTTGAACTGGCTGAGCGTTCATGGGTATAAGAATCGCGTAGTGGGAAGTGACGCATTTGAAGGTGCGGACGAAGAATAAAAAATGGCGATTGATTTGGAATCTGCGGACATGGCGTTGGAGGATTTGATGTATACGTTGGATAAGGCTGTAGAAGAAGAGGGCGCGGGTGATGTTGGGGGTGCGGGGGAAATCCTGAACGATGAAGTTGAATGGGGGAGGGGTAGGTTTTTAAGAGATGATGGACAAATATATTTTGACCTTTTAAGTTTAGTTAAATATTCAAATAAATTCCATTAATAAAAATAAAATGATAAAATTGTCTTTTTTTTTTTTTTTTTTTTTTTAAGTGAAATGAAGTAAGTATTCTTAGATCTGTTAAATTTTAATTGTTGCACTTTAGTCTACCAGCATAGAGGGCAAAGTATTGACGAAAATAATATAAAGGACAGTGAAATAAGGCCTAACTTAATCGTTGTTATTTCAAAGTCAATTTATTCACTCGTCTAGATAATATTTTCCCTCGTTCGCTAATAAATCGACTAATTAAACTTATGTTTCTATAATCAATTTGATCACCCAATCGAATCAGGGGAAAACGCTTGCGAAAATATTGCTTGGATTTTACACAAGATCGTTTAGATTTTAGAAACGGGGGCAAAGAGTAATTAACCCTATAATATGTGCCCCAAAACAAACCCCCCCCCAAAAAAAGTGAAATTAAAATTCTTAGTTCCATTCTTGAAAAACAGTTTCATGAAAATGATGTCTCTGGATATGATTTTCAGTGAGGTAAAATTTTGTTCAGAACAGACAATAATTTTTGTAGTTGTGAACCATACAGAGGCCAGGATTTCTGTTCAAACTAGGAAGAGGAGAACTGATTTGGAGCTCAACGGCTGTATATCTATGCTGATGTTTTGATATCCTCATTTGTTGTTTGCTGGACCACCACCTTTGTTTTACTCATTTCTGGTTCCAGAAGTGCGTCCTCCAAATCTTTCTCAACATCTTGCACCTGCAGCCACACACAGGAGCACTGTCATCATCAGCCCTAAGGTTTTTCCAGCCAATGTTTTGGGCGTTTTCTAGTGCCTGTGGTTCAGAAAATCTTATTCTGATAGGCACATGACCAATAAAGTGAATGAAATAGGTCATGTGAATGCTGCATGAGTTGCAAAATAAAATGGTATTCTAAATTTGAAATTGGCCATTGGGGAATGATTCCCTTGAATTTGTTTTGCTTTTTCCTTTCCACCACTGTCTAGATTGTACCCAAGAGGTGTTAGTTCAGTTGATAAGGAAGAGGTGCTATATTTTTTTGTCAATCAGGGTTCGACTCTTCTGAAGAGTCCTCCAAAAATTATATTTTGAATTTGATTCTGATTGTACAGACCGATGTGGGTGAGTGCGCTTTTAAGATTGCTCGCTGAGATAATTAGTAAAATGCATTTGACTTGGCCCAAACTCATCTTTACCGTAAAATAAAAAATAAAATAAAAAAATCTATATTTTCTCTGTCATGGAGGTAAAATTTGTGCCCATCTAGTTCAGGAAATACATTTTTTAATCCTCTCATGTGGCAACCATGTGACTTGTTTTGTTGAATTTTGAATGAAGAGTAACGCAAGGGAGTACATTGACTTGAATAGTAAGAGGGGCTTAATTGAGACAAAGCAGAGTAGAGGGGCTTATTTGAAGTTTGCGTCAAACTAAGGGGGCTTATCGAGTAATTTAAGCCTAAATGATTTTGATCTTGCTCACCAGTTCTATGACCAATTGTGAATTAAATCAAACCTTTTCAATGAGGTTTTGGGCTAGTTGAGCTTCCTTGACTGCTGTTTTGGCAAGAGATTCAATTGAATCCATGGCTTCCCTCAGCTTTGCATCTTCAGGAAGCTTTTCTTCCACCATCTCAGCCACCTTCTCCACTTCCTCCGCTATCTCTTCCACAATCTCTGTCACCGATTCCACCGTCTCTATCACATTATCCACATTACCTGAAAATCAGAACCGTGAGGAAACCCAAATATTATAAGAAGAATGTCGTGTTTGATTGAACAAACTTTTGAGAGCCAGTAACGGTCCCCATTTGTGCCGGAATGAAGGTAGAACAACGGTTAAGATTAGCCCAAGTATCCATTTTTTCCTGCACAAAAAACCCAGTTTTTTTTCCCGCCATTAAGTGCTTGTTATTTTTCACTGATTAACCAAAAGAGATTTAAGCTGAAAAGAGTACCATCCAGATGAAGCAACAGGGGTTTTTGCAGGACCTGGATTTGGTGGCTGAAAGTTGCCGGAGCTTCCCATCAACCTTCACTTGCATCAAAATTTCCATAAGTTGATCAGTAATTCGAGTAGGAAAAAAAACATGAAACAAAATACTTACACAGTGACTTTGTATTTAGCATTTGACTTGTGTAAGATGCTGAATGGATGTGAGACTTCGGTGTTGTTGATCATAGAGACAGAAGTGGTGAAACTCAAATCATGGGGTTTATGGGGGTGGATTTGGTTGTGAAGAGAGAAGCAAGATGAGCTTGAAGTTGTGCTCATGGTGATAGACTAGATCTTTGATCCTTCTCTGTCTCTCAATCTCTCTCTTCTTCACTCTCTATCTCTGGTGTGTTTGAGGGAGGAGAAGTTGAGTCCTTGACTTTTGTATTGCGTAGTTTAGTTAATGAATTCCGAGCTAGTGCTAGTGAGAGGGAAGACACTTTGGGCACATGGAGAAAGAGATGATAATATTTTTTTTGGCGTGGTTGATGGGTGGGGGCCATGGGGTTTCATTATTTTGGGGGATGCTTCTGTTTCCATTTTAAGCATGCATCACATGCGAGGACCTAGAGTTGTTATGGGTTTATATGTCTTGATGAGGGCAAATTTGATCACACCTGAATACCTACACGTGGACGAAGATCCTGGCCGAAGATTGATGACATTGCCAAGCTGGACAGAGGCCAAATGTCCGCAGGTCAGAGGCTCAGCTTGCCAGGCAAGGTCCTTGAACATTCGACAGGCCAGAGGTCCAAACCTAGTTCTAACCGGCTGTGACCGAGCAAAAACCAAGGTACCCTGCAGGAGAGAACATGTCTTATCGAGCTGAGTATACCCTGTTGGGCTCAAGGTGCCGAACTTAGGCCATCAAGCTGTCTCTGGGCAGTATTTTGAGAAAGAAGACACTTAGATGGCCCTTCCTAGCATGGAAGATCAACAATGAAGGTCTTCTATTGGGCATGAGTCTTTAATCGTCCTCTACTCGGTCCACCAATTGAGGAATCAGCAGAAGGCATCCTCGACCTCAGGAGTCCCCGTTTTCCGTTCTGCCACCTCCTGGCCAGCCATCCTCTGGTAGGTCACCTCTTGCCGGCCATCCTATGACCAACATTCCCTTGGTTGGCCATCTCCACGTCGGACAACTCCTGGTTGGCCATCTCCTGGTCGACCGTCATCTGGTCGGCCCTCCCTAGGTCGACATCCACTGGTCATCCATCTCATGCTTGTTCGTCCCCTTCTTAGCTCGAACGTCCAGGTAGGGTCGGGATGGCTCATCATTACCTCTGAAGATGGAAGACGCTCATCTTAGTGCCATGGGTCAGACCACTTTTCTGTTTATGTTTGGTCGGCCCATGGGCTTCTCCTAAAATGGCTAATAAGCCCATACCCAAGAGCCTAACCTCTCCATTCTCTCGCACATTGGCTATGCGCCGAGTTACAGTAATCAACCCAGCTTAGGCCCTATCTAATTCTGTGGAGCTAATCATTTTCATCTCCTACAAAAGTCAAGGCATTCAATACCCAAAGGTATGGCTTATCCACCTATTGGAAGCGAATTTATTGCCTATCCTCTCTAGCTTTTACTCTCATGCCGGAGGGGCTTCACTAGGCACAACTCCAATTAGTCTTTGTGTAGGTACAAGCTTAGAGCTAAGCTTGGATTAGAAGAAAATCGAACTTGAACTTCATTACATTTGAGAACCATTGACTGAAATAGACAATGTTTACAAATTCTCCACCTCCACCTCAACAAGGGAAACTCATGTGTCTTCTGACCAGATTAACTGAATGTTTTAGCCAATTTTCGACACCAACAATTTGGCTCCATCTATTGGAAGAGCACAAGAAGCCTTCCTTGGTCATTAATTTCCAGTTCGACTAAGACTTAATGATCACAAGGTCTGGTCAGATCGTTTGTCGAAGAGATCAAACTCTTGCGATGAATAGAAACCCAAACGTTCTCATCTTCAGGGGTATATCGAGGGTCCCGAGATCAGACGCTAGGTCCCTCACCCCGCTGAGGAAGACAACCTACCCGCATGGGCCAGACGGGTCCTTCAACTTTGCCATCAGGAGCCTTTGTGGGGCAGACCTTCAGAGCTACAAAAGATTTCCGGATCGATAACTTGGAATGTCGACTTGGAGAAATCTAAAGATACTTCCAAGTCTTTCTTTCCCGCCTGCCACCGACCTCTACCCAGGGGGGACTGGTTCTCCAGACCGAGAGACAAGATAAGCAGCCTCAAGAATCGGGCACGTGCTGAGGGCATGACCCTGGCCCCGTAATTGAGGAGTGAGAGAGCGAGATTTGTCTTTCCCTGCTGCCTCGGGATTACCATCACCCTCTTATAAAAGCACGGGCCCAAGGACTATTCATAGTGCCCGCTGGATAAAGTACCTACCCAAGTTGCTAAGTCTAAGCACATGGTCAGTTGCGTATGAGAAGCGGACTTCTATTATCTACCGTCCAGAAGACAAGGTACCCGGGCAGTAGCTATCCATGTAAAGGCACCTCCTAGGGGGTGAAGCCGTCGTGGAACGCCGCCTCGCCGACATGGAAGCGGTCCTTCACCAAATACAAAGATTGATGGGAGTGGTATGACTCCCCACTGAGGTGAAGTCCCCATTCATAGAGGATATCTTAGATTAGGTGGTGCCCCACCGATTTGCCTACCCCTAGATGACTCGTTATGATAAGACCTCAGACTTGGTGGACCATCTTTCCATCTTTAAGTTCCACATAGATATGCACATCGTCTCCATGGCCCTGAGGTGCAAATCCTTCCTGCTCACCCTTGTTGGAGCTGCTTGGTCATGGTTCCGAGACTTGGTCCCGGCCTCAATCTCCATTTTCTTTCAACTCGAGCAACTCTTTCTTGCTCGGTTCGATGTCTACCTCTGAAGGCCAAAGATCATGACAAATATCCTTGCACTCTAGTAAGAGCTCGACGAGAACCTTGGCAACTAGGTGGATAGATTTGAGAGTGAGTCTATTACTTGTAAGGACCTCTCCGATGTCGTGGCCCTGATATTTTTCATTGACGAACTTAGGCATAGGAGGTTGTCCTATGACCTTCACTCAAACCCTGCCCCTAATCTCTATGTAACTTGGAGAGGGGCACCCAATTCTATAAATCCAATCTGACAGATAACATCAAGAAGGACCGAGAAGAAGGTTAAAAGAAGAACGGAAGTACTAAAGAAGGCCCGATCAAAGCTCACGGTTTGAGAAGACTTCAAGTGCAGAAGAGGTTAGGACCTATGCCCGGGGACTGGAGATCTCTCTTGCCCCTAGGGTCTCGCCAACAAGGGTTCACCCCCCCTGATAGCATCCACAGAAATGATCTGTGCAGAGAACTCTGGACAGGGATTTTTTTTTCTTGCTCCTCCTCTGAGGGGGAAATCTATGGGTAGGTCCCTCTACAAATATTGTGAGTTTTATTGCGATCGGGGCCACTCTACTGAAGATTGTTTCCAACTTAAGGAAGAGATATCTTAGTAAATATGTTCGGAGAGAGAATAGAGACTGAGGTTCAAAGAAAATGACCACTAAGAAGAGCACAAGGGTTAGAGGAGAAGATGACAACATAACCGCCCTCGAGTGGATGAGGTGGGGGATAATGACAATCAATATATGGAGAGAGAGAGATGAACATCATCCACAAAGGGCTTGGTTTAGGAGGGGACACATCCTCTTCCCAAAAGAGGCACATGAAGAAGGCTAAGAGGAAGGCCGACGAAGACGTGTACGTGGTAAGCACGGTAGATGCTGCCTCACACAATGTCGTCTCTTCAGCGAAATCAACCTCCGTGGAGTACATACACCCCATGATAATGCTCTAGTTATCACCACCCTGATCAACCATTATAAGATGAGACGTATCTTGGTCGACAGTGGAAGCTCCACTAACATCGTCTTCAAATTGGCCTTTGATAAGATAACGGTAGAGCCCAATATCGTGCAGTGACAGGTGTAATTTATCTATTTATTCTCAAGCTAATTTTGGTAGTTTTCGAGTATTTTTATAGTGTTTTAATATGTTTTAATTTGTTTTTATTTATTTTGTTATAAATAAAGTATTTAGGGTAAAAAGATACTAAAACAGTCCATAAACGAGCAAGTCGGTGGAAGAACGGTGAAGAAAAAAAGCAAAATGGATAATTTTCAGAACCTTCAACCATCGTTGCAGCGGTTAAAATGCAAATAGTTGCTGAACTCTCCACCATTGTAGCGGTGAAACCACTGCTGTAGTAGTCACCCACCAGAAGCCTACCGCCCTCTCCACCGTTGCAACGGTGATCCCACTGCTGTAGCGGTCAGGCGCCAGATCTTTTAGGATATTTTGGATCCTATAAATATCGTCTCTTCTCCCCCAAACACATGGTTGACGTTTTCAGGAGTCTTGAGAGCTCTAAGGCCATTCAACCAAGAGATGATCATCAAGGCCAAGAGGACGAAGCGTTCTCGGAGTGGTTTTAGAGTCGGATCTTCAGATAACGGCTAGTCTCCTTATTTCTCTCCTTTATTTCTTGGTTTGGTTGAATGTTTTGAATATGCTTAGCTTATTTCTAGTTGTATATAGGGCTATGGCCATGTGGACCTAAACATATATTGTCAAGGGCTTGATGTACTTCATGAAAACGTTGTTTGTATAAAATTGATGTTTTGTTAATGGTTATTCTTTTCTATTCGATTGTGTTTACCATTCTTCCATGTTTATATGCTTGTTATGATATATTGAGAATGTGAGGCTTGATACTCGGGAGAGGTAACCCTGAATTAAGACTAGGGTTTAAACACAATACGACGATCTAATGACCCGAGAGGGCGTTAGAAAGTGTACAATCCGTGAGGTTGGGGCGAGACTCATGTGACTAAGTGTCGTATAGACGCTCGAGGGGGACTTCGGCATTGACGCGAAATCACATATTCATTCACTTTATACTCAGGAGAGGTAGTGAGTGAGTTTTCGATACCTAGATTATTGAATAGATTGGAATGCTGTTAATGTAAACTAGATTGAAACGAACACGTTTGAGTGTACGAAGTTAATCCCTTGGAAATAATTTCCCATAAACATCATACTAGTATATTAATATAATTAGTTAATTAGATTAGTATAGTATTTATTAACAAAAATATAAATTTAAGTCGCCTAGATAAAGTCCGGTTATGACAATCGCGGTACTCAACGATATTCTAATCCATTCCCTGTGGATACAACAACCCCTACTCTTCCCAATCAATATTAAAATTTGACCCGTACACTTGCGGTGAAAGTAGCGACGTAATCTACGCGCTACCAAGTTTTTGGCGCCGTTGCTGGGGATTGGTTTTTAGATTATTGTTGATATTGTGAGTAAATAACTTGATTTTAATTTAGGCATTTATTTTGTTTATAATTTTTGTTTTGTAGTTTTGTTTTTCCTGTAGGGTACTTGACGATGTTAGATCAACAAGTGCTTTTGCATTTCTTTTAACGAGATTTCGAGGCATTTTATTGTACTTGGGATCGATACAAAGAGTTGTTGTTCCGGTTTTCGAATCATCGTTTCCTGAGGGACTGTCAACTATTGAAATTCCTCGATGGGTTACTAGTAGCAACCAGAACGTGGGTTTAAGGAGGAAACAATACCACCTCTTTCGACCAACTAACCGCGGACGAAGCTTATCGGGTATTGGAAGACATGGCGGAGAGATTTTTACTGTTGGAATTATTCAACAAGATACCAAAGCTTGGGGGATAGTTCCACCGTTTCGGTGCTATGGATTGACACCCCTGACCAACAAGAGGAGTCTTCCCCCACCCTAGAGGAAATGTTAGCTGAATTTATGAGGAAGACTCAAGATTTTTGGAGGGAGATAAATGATCGGCTCAATGTGTATGAGGATCGTCTTGACAATATTGAGATGACTTGCACTGAAATTGATGCAGCCGTAACGTCTCTTAAGATGAAAATCGGTTAGCTAATCTGCTTTATTGAGGCCGAGTCAGAAGTAGTGGTTGTGAGAGATATAAACGCCATATGCATTGAAAGCCACCATGAGAAACTGGAAACAAGCAGGAGGAACTTGGGTCAGTTCGAAGACGATGAAAAATCATAAGATAACACTTGTGATTATCTGCCATTTGAGATCCACTGGGTGTTTCCACCATTGATCCAAGACGATCACATCTACGAGGATTTGATGTGGCTCACTTGTCCTTTGCCGCTTTTAGCACTGTTCATCCATGCCCACCAAGCACATGAGCCGGCAACGAATCGAGTTGAAAGCTCGAATCAAACAATACCAAATCTCGCCAGTCTTGAGAGCGTTTAAAATCAAGACCCGTATGTGGTGTTGTACGACACATACTATGGGCGGAAGTCGCTCTTTGACGAGCACTTATCCATGTCAGGCTGAGGACAATAAACCATGCGCTTCTTGGGAGGCAACCCAAGTTCAAAATAAATTAGATACGTCACTGTCAACTTGATTCGGAGGCGAGCTTGTCTCGTCTCCCAGGTACGTGTTCTAAACCCCCTTCGGCATTATAATGCATGCTAAATATTGAGATTGATGATAGGGACATTCTGGACACTTCCCGTTCTAAGTTTGGAGGTGATGTGTAGTATGCTAGTATGTTTTATTTTTGTTAGTTGTGTAGTTTTAGTTTATTGTATGCCTGTTTGTTAGTTTAGTGTAAATGTGTTTATGTTATTGCTATTGTGTATGTGCTGAGTTTTGCGTTCATCTGGGTCATTACCCGATGATGATATTGTCCCTTGGTTGTTTGTCGAGGTCAAGGGTAATGCTCATTCATGTGTGTTTTGTGTGCTTGGTTTGTCGTTTTGGTAAAAGTTATTGTGGATCCTAATTTGTACAAGCACGTAGACTTAATGTATAATTATTTAATTGATTTGAAGCTAATTATCCATTAGCCAAATTCACGACAATTTCAGGATTCTAGAACCTGATTGGGTGAAACTTGAGGCGAAATCCTAGGCGAGGTAGTTCAGGAGACTTGATTTAGGCATTCATTTTGTCGCTTGAGTCTTTGAAGCTTACCTTGTAAAATATTTATCTCTCGTTACCTTGTCGAAGCCAATTAGCCGTTTCAATTTTGAACACATAACAAATACCTTGGCCAATTGAATTCTTTCCAAACCTATATTGTTAAATCGAAGGCACAATTTGAGTTGAAACCAAATTGACATTTGCAAATGCTAACTGAAGTAAGCGGTTGGGTTTTGGGTGAACTTTTCTTTGGTTCGGTATTCGAGTACTCACTTGTCATTTTTCTTTCATTTTTCCCATACCTGTAAAATTGTAAAATCGAATAAGTTTAGGGGTGAGGCATTCTAAAAAAAAAACCATATGTAAATATAGTTTAATTTTCGTTTTTATTGACAAGTGAGTACGTCGTTCTTAAATATTTGTTTAGGGTTGTTTCGAATTAATCTATGGGGGTTCAAGTGTGATTGTGTACCAAGCGTTGTGCCTTGGGTATCATTAAGTTAACGATGTTAACCTGTTTTATATTCCCAATATACCTTTGGCCATATTCCAAGCCGAACCAAGTCCTTTTGATCTTTATGAACTTCTTAGCCTACATTAGTGGAGAGTGAAACCCAGTTAGGTGTATGTATATCCTAATCCTTTACGGTTTAAAGTCATGAACTTCGTTGGTGGATAATCCATCCGGTATTTGAATGGTTATATTATTGAGTTTCGCACATACACGTTGAAAGGATCTAGAATGGCGTTTACCATTATTGAATGTTGAAATTCTAGAACATCACATGGTGCGTTTTAATCCTGAACTCGATATGATTGGGAGTTGTTGAGGGAAAATTATTTGGTCGATAGTTGAATTCAAAACTCGCATATCGTTATGTTGAGGTTGTTTGTGTTTTTATTCGTGTTTAATTTTTGTGTTAGTTAATTTAGTTGTGTTTTTTATTTTAGTATGAGTGTTTTGATCGAGGACTAGCAAAATTCTAAGTTTGGGGGTATTTGATAGGTGTAATTTATCTATTTATTCCCAAGCCAATTTTGGTGGTTTTCGAGTATTTTTATAGCGTTTTAATATGTTTTAATTTGTTTTTATTTATTTTGTTATAAATCAGGTATTTGGGACGAAAAGGGACTAAAACGGTTAATAAACGAGCAAGTAGGTGGAAGAACGATGGAGAAAAAGAGGAAAACGGATAATTTTCAGAACCTGCATCCACCATTGCAGCGGTCAAAATGCAGAGAGCTGCTGAACTCTCCACCGCTGTAGCGATCACCGGCCAAAAGCCTACCAACCTCTCCACCGCTGCATCGGTCAGGCGCCAAATCTTTTAGGATATTTTGTGATATTTTGGATCCTATAAATATCGTCTCTTCTTCCCCAAACACATGGTTGACGTTTTTGGGAGTCTTGAGAGCTCCAAGGCCATTCAACCAAGAGAAGATCATCAAGGCCAAGAGGAGGAAGCGTTCTCGGAGCGGTTTTAGCGTCGGATCTTCGGATAATGGCTAGTCTCCTTGTTTCTCTTCTTTATTTCTTAGTTTAGTTGAATATTTTAAATATGTTTAGCTTGTTTCTAGTTGTATATAGGGCTATGGCCATGTGTAGCTAAACATATTTTGTTTAGGGCTCGATGTACTTCACGAAAATGTTGTTTGTATAAAATCGATGTTTTGTTAACGGTTGTTCTTATCTATTCGATTGTGTTTACCGTTCTTCTATGTTTATATGTTTGTTATGATATATTGAGAATACGGGGTTTGACACTCAGGAGAGGTAACCCCAAATTCGGACTAGAGTTTAAACACAACGCGACGATCTAATGACCCGGGAGGGCATTAGAAAGTGTGCAATCCGTGAGGTTGGGACGAGACTCAT